>CM046668.1:95520074-96720074 GCA_025594165.1 Tamias sibiricus | reverse complement strand
TGGTTCTGAATTAAGAAGAGTCTCGCTTCTCCTGCCTCCTAAAATGGTGGACAGTAATTATAGAACAGGGATGGGAGAGGGATTATATTCTCATTAATTTATGTGCTTCTTTTATGTCTTGGTTGGTCTTTGTATTTTATTAGAGACAGGGTCTCACTGAGTTGCTAAGTGCCTCGCCATTGCTGAGGCTGGCTTTGAACTCTAGATCCTCCTGCCTCGGCCTCCCAAGTGCTGGGATTACAGGCGTGTGTCACCGCGCCCGGCTTGGTTGGTCTTTGTAATTTGGAATTTGAGGAGCAGGGGAAACAGAAGTTGCTGTCAGGTGAACATTTTATGCTAAGGCCTACCAGAAAGACATCTGGAATCAAAGGCACTTGCCTGAGGCCTGCTGTGTTCAGGGGCTGGCACTTCTACATGATGTCTCAAATTGAGCACCCACCACAGTGTTCTAAGGAGGTATTCCTGCCCATACTTGGCCAGCATGAGGGATGAAGCCCCACAGCTCACATCCAGCTTTACACCTAGAGAAAGTAAAATAACTGCTGTGTTCAACAACAGTGATGTAGATGGCCTCTTAGAAGGTAGAGCAGAGTCTTTATAAAACCCTGTCTCCTCAGCATTATAAAAATTAGCTGACTGTTACATTTCAGGAGGAGGCTAAGCACTTTTATTTAACCCATTTAAACCTCACAACAGCTCTATGAGGTAGGCTACATCCTTACCCTTTGTATACATGAGAAAACTGAGGCACAAAGGCTCAAGTGCCTGCTGGTATTTTGTAGCCCACGCAGCTGATTCTCATCTTGGAACCGGCATTGACTAGAAACCTGTCAGGTACCCAGACTGGGGGAGGTAAAAGGAACAAATCCATTTTGACCCCTTAAAGTTTCCAGAATTAAAACCCTTGAAACAAAGTGCAAAATTGGCTATTATCACAGGAAGATCCTATTTTCAGAAACCTAAAATTGAGAGGTGATTACATTTTTCTGGTTTATAAGCTGACTTGTATGTCAAGATTAGAACATGGATATGAAATTAATGCATTTCTTTATTGAAATGAGTAAAATGACATGAAATTAGAAACAACCAAGGTAAATAATTTCCCTATCAGAAAAAATAGTAATGCCCAGTCTTTCTCATCTTTTACCCCATTCTCGATGTTCTCATTCTTGCTGTTCTTCTACTCCTCTTTTTTTACCCCTTAAGAAAAAGGAAAACAAAAAACAAAAAACCTTTCAGGTGTGGAAAAACTTCAACTCTTGAATAATATGCAGACTCGTGATATCTTGTCTTCAATGTCTCCCAGTGTGTGGCTCCTGCTCACACCTTCAGAGTGAGATGATGGGGAAGGTCCTCGAGAAGACGTTGGGTCACCCTCTTGCCTCCATGCTCAGTCTTTCTGACTTTGGGCCTGTGTGTCCATCTTAGAAGGCAAGCTGACAAGGGCACGGCCATCTCTTCCTGTAGGTGACAGTTTGGTGTGGGGCTGACTCTGCTGACACTTGGGCTGTTTTTCCCAAAACCCCTAGGATTCCCCATGTCTGTCCTTATGTGTCTCACTCAGGAGAAGCCTATGTTTTACCTACCGTCTCTTCCCTACACTGACTGAGGACTTGGTATCTGGTTAATTACACGACATAGGAATTTGTTGCCATTTTTTTGTCAGCTCTTCCATACACATTTTGAGAACAAAATACGGGAACTCTCCCCTCCCACCTTCTCCCATGCCCATTTTGTGGGGAGAGAGGTGAGAAAAAAAACGGTTATGACTTATCAGAACAACAAGCAGGCCACGATTTATTACTGCCACAGCAGGAAGTGGGCTAAATTAAGGACAGGTCAGACATGTGCTTTTTCAAGAAAAGGCTGAAGAAAGAACAGACTACTGTTTCTCTCACATTCTCAGCTCCTTCTGCTGGGAGTAGCAGGCAATAGTTCCCAGCCTGTTCTCCAAGGAAAGAGCTAAGAGGTGGGCCTCCAGCAACTGCCTCTGCCTTCACTGAAAACAAGATGGTGAAATCTTAAACCCAAGCACTGGGGTAGGGATGGGGGTTTGGGGGGGGATGGCGTTAAGGTTTTCAGAAGCTTCCTGGTCACTCTTTCTAGATGCAAATGCAACTTTACTTTTCTTGTATTTTTAAGTAACACTATCTTGGGACATGAATAAATACTCTAATAGCAATATTTTAAATTTGTCATTACTATCCACTATTTCCCCAATGCTTTTTATAAACTGGAATGCAGTTTTAGACTATTAATGAAACACTGGTATAAGAACAAAACAAGCAGTTAAAAGAACAAAATATCTAGTCTAGAGACATCAAGTTTTGATGTATTTGAAAAATGTATGTGGGCTATTTTCTCCATTACACTACAAAATGGGAGTACTGAGTGCTTCAGTAAATGTCTTAGTGACAATGAGTGCTCCTGCCTACATGTATGATTGGATCTGGGCACAAGTATATATTGAACCTGTTTTCAAAAGGAAACACTCTCCTTAGAGCACAACATGCCAGGAAAGCAGTACTGTTCCTAATATTGTTCTCCAGACTCTTAAAAACTGAGCTTAATGGCAATTTTGTAATGAAGATCTAACACTTTTGCTTCTTAAACCACGCCTTCCATTTGTGATATAATTAAGGGCAATTATCCCTGTTAGGGATTCTGGCCCAGAATCTGAGGCTGAGTTAATAGCTGTTTGCCTGTAGCATTAGCAAGGATGTCTTCATTAAGGTGGTAATGTGTCAAGAGTGCTGTGCTGGTTGCTATGGTATTTGTGGGTTTCAGCCTGGACTCTGGCATTCTCTGAAGTTGAAAGTGCTCAGCTTTCAGTAAAAGGTACTTCCTTTCACAAGTCAAACAGGCAGAACATTAAATAGGTGACATGATGAGGGCTCAGGAACTTGATTTGCAAAAGCTACTACATGCCTGAATGTAAGTATTGACTCTGACAAGTTAAAAACAAGCAGGTCATTTCGTCTTTCTGCTCTCCATCCATTCATCCATTCAGGACTATTCTCCAGCAATGGAAAAGCCTTCAGAAAACCCTGCCCACGTGGCACAAATTGACCCGTGGAATCAGGCTTTATTCATCTTCAAATCCACAGAACTTAGCACACTGCAGATGTTCAAGAACTGGTACAAAATGAATTGCACATAAATTTTGCTTACCCTTTAGGCCAATTCAAGCCCAAGAGTCAGGCATTTTGAACTGAAATTCTGCTACTGACTGACTTCTGGTGGTACCCGAAGATAATGGCTTGTTCTGAAAGGCTGCAACAAAGCATTGGCAGTGGGAAGCAGTTGGCCTGTGTAGGAGGACACAGCATTGTGGTTGGATTAACTCAGGGAGTGGTTCTCCCAGTGTCCTTGGACCAATGTAATTCAGACCCTGAATCTAACATGGATCCTGGATGACTTATGGGAAGTTATGTCATTTCCAAAATTTTACAGTTAACTGTGTTTTTAAAGAAGTGGTATTAAAAATGGTAATAGTAGTTCTAGGTACTTCAGTTTCATTGTGAAAATATTTTCAAGACACTGTGAAAAAACATCTAAAATGCCATGCATTATTTTTTTATCTCTTCACCTTCTATTCTTAGATTTCTTGGAAATATTAATTAACAGAAAAGTATAAAATAGTTCTGGATCAGATAGGGGAAGAAGCTACCCGTCTAAACTGTCTAGCCTACCTGTGCGGTTTTTCCATTATTTTAACTAACCTGATGAATGATTCTGAGCACAATAATTTTCTATCCTTTTTATGTATTTTCTCCAATATTCATAATCCTAAATGTCTTCTTGCCAGTTTAGGAAAGGGGGCTTAAAAGCTCTTAAAATACATGAAAGTTAAATTTAAAAGCATTTCCTAAATCTCATTTATTTGGAAAATTTGGGTTAAGAGGGCATCTTATTTCTGAAGTGCCCAGTTAACATTAATTTCACTGCCTAATAGAAAGTAAGTTAACAATATCAGATTTATACATTTTTTTCATATTTTAATATACATATTAAAATCATGGGCTGAGGTTGTTGCTCAGTAGTACAGCACTTGCCTAGCCTATGTGAGGCACTGGGTTCAATTCTCAGCACCACATATAAGTAAATAAATGAAATAAAGGTCCATCAACAACTAAAAAAAAAATTTTTTTTAATAATGAAATATTAGCAAATAAAAATAGGAACCTGATGATTCTAGAATTGTGACCATAACTAAAGGAATCTCATTCTATTCTTTATGTTGCTTAAATTTGTATTTTTCTTTTAAGTAAACTTATATTAAATTTGACTATTACTTAGCAACTGGTTGATTCAGACCATGAAAAGCATTGAGTTGGCTAACTCTGTTCCATTAGTTTGCATCATAATTTATTTCTTGTCATTAAGAGTTCAGACAGCTAATGGATTGTTCTCCCTTCTCTAGGTTTATTTCAATCTACAGGGGACCCAGCCATACCTACAAAGTCCAGAGATTGATGGAATTCACTTGCTACTCCTTCAGAATCCAGGCAGCGAGTGAAGCTGGGGAAGGGCCCTTCTCAGAAATCTACACCTTCAGCACAACCAAAAGTGTCCCCCCTACCATCAAAGGTTTGTAGACAGTGGACTATTGTCACTCTCCTCTGAGAATAAGGAAATGTTGGAACTAGGAGGCTCAGTTCTGGCCTTGAATACACTCTTGATATTTCTAATGTCAGTATGATAGAATCAAAAGAACATTCTAAAAGAAAAGGTTGGACCATGGGACATCTGGGGGAAATGTGAGCTCTTAAAGGAGAGGGTCTGCAGATAACAGCTGTTCTCAAGGGTGCATGTATGTTTGTTGCAAGTCAAATAAACGTGAGATATTCTCATCCCCACAGATGATTAAAAAGGGGGAACAGATCCCAGTGACATATTTTGGGTCAGAAACGGGTCGATTCTGGTTTTAGAGCTCTTAGGACAGTTTGCTGAGTAAGGCTGGAGACCCTCCTTTCCCAAATGCATTCAGAGGAGCAGAGGTTGGCATTCATCTCCATGTGACTTTGGTGCTTGGACCAATGTGGACAACTTCAGCAGCCTTCTCCTCCAGGCCACTGCTCTCACTGTGGAGAACGGCTTTTGGAAAGCTGAAGCAGCCACTTTGAGTATTACCTTGAGCTTTGTGAGGGACTAGTTTCTTGCTCTTTCCCCTTAATTGGATCAGGTGTCACTGGTTTGTGAGACTCCTATATATCCAAATCTTCTCCCATGTCTCTCCAGGAGAGGAAGCAAAAGTCACTCTACTAAGCTCTTGCCCATCTACTTCCAGCCACAAAGTTGTGCCTGACTGGGCAGCCAACTTGCAAGGCAGGACAGACAGTGACAGGAGTTGGAACTCGCTCAGGGACACCTGAGGCCAAGCCATTCCCACCCAAACAGCATGGTTCTTGGGCAGATCCCTGCTGCTTGCCTGGTGGGGGACTGCATTGATGGCTTTATCCAGCTGCTGCTCAAGACAGCCCTGACGCTGATGGCAGGAGGATGAGTACGATCTGTGGAAAAGGTCTTGTATGTTTGGCCCCGGGACTGGTTCCACATGGGGGAACCAAGTCTCTTCCCACCAGGGCACTGAGTCAGTTACAGGAGATTGAGGGGCCTTCAGCACCTGAGTCAGGGTCTGGCTTGGATTCTGCAAAGATTCCCCATAGTTCCTTTGAGGGCTAGTTTATGGTAAATGCCTCTTCCTTGCCCCATAGGCTCTCTGACAGCTCCTTCTCTGTGACTAAAATATTAGTATAAATTTGCATAACATGCATCGCCTTGCCGGATCACTTAGGGTGGACACCCTGACCCTTCGGTGCAGCTCCATCTTTCAGCTCTAACAAAGATGATTACTGAGCATGTTGTGGCTAGATGATTTGTTGGTACCAAGAACAGGTTGCCCCATTTACCAATTACCAACTTCAAGGGTCCTCTCAGTATTGAGGGGTACTAACTTTGTGTCTTTGTGTCTCAAAATGCCAAGTGGGGATTTTTTTTTATGGAAACTAGAACAGTTGCACTTGATGTGCTTTTATTTCAGAAGGGCAGTTTCCTCACACTGCCACACGGTCGGGCTGTCTTCCTCCCACTCTTAGATTCAGGAAATTGTTGTCTTGGCTCAAGGACTGTTTAGTCTGTTAAGATTCCTTATTTAATTTCCCACAAATTGCTTGGGAGTTTTGGCCAAGTAATTCCAACTCCTTTTTCTTTTTCTTTTTCTTTTTTTTTTCCCCCTCTTTAAACCTTTATTTTCTTAAACAGTATCATATCATTACAGAATGGCAAGTAGAAATAATCACCTGTAAAGAATTAATTGCATGTAATTAGAAATTGAAGTGTCATTGAGTTCAGAGAGAGGAGTCACACATTCTGGTCACAAAATAGAAAAACATCAGATATTGAATTAGGTTGTAGAGATAACATAAGCTATGAGAAAAATCTTTTCAAAATCTAACATTTTAAAGGCTGAGGGTATAGCTTAGTGCTGGAGTAGTTGCCTGGTGTGCATGAGGCCCTGGGTTCAATCCCACAGCACTGCCAAAGGAAAAAATACTCTGTAGTAAAGCACTTAAACTGTTTTAAAGAGTAATATAATTTAGCTTTAAACAAGAATGATGAATTCAGTAGATTAAAAATAAACTAAAACTGTAACTACAACTTAATTTGCAAAGCCTTTCAATGCTGCCCATTCTCTGGGACTTTTCTCAAATGTTACCTGTTCCTCAAAACCTCTTTAGACTCTTACCCAGAGGTGCACTGTCCCTTTGGTGTTGATCTGCCTTTTGTTCTGTTTCTTTTTGTACCTGTTCCATACCTGCTCTGCCCCTTCCCTTATCTAGATCTTAATTTCCTTGAAAACAGACTTTATCTTTATTTCCGCATGCCCTTGACGACCTGGCCTAAGGACCTATGTCATAGAAGGTGCTCAGTAACCACAGGAAAAAATAACAAAAACAGAATCCTGTGGCAAGAAAGTACTAATGGGATAATGAGAGAGGACTTGTCATGAGTGGCTTTCTAGTTTAGGAGTAACTGCTCTATACCTAAAGGGCATCCTGCTGTGTTTCCAGGAGGCTGGGCAAATAAACCCCCCTAGCAGTCACAGGGCTAGTGTCTCTCTCTCTCTCTCTCTCTCTCTCTCTCTCTCTCTCCCCCCCTCCCCCTCCCCCTCCCCCCTCCCCCCTCCTCCCTCCCCCCCCCTTCTCGTTCTCATTATTAGTACTAGAATATTGACAATTAATGTGGTACTTCAAATTTTAAGCTGGGATATGTGGATTTTGTATTTCAGCACCTCGGGTAACACAGTTAGAAGGAAATTCATGTGAAATTTTATGGGAGACGGTACCACCAATGAAAGGTGACCCTGTTAACTACATACTGCAAGTATTGGTTGGAAGAGAATCCGAGTATAAACAGGTAAGACTCAGTATGTATGGCATGTATAAAGCTTTGCAATCAGGGTGGCTCCTTGCCTCTGTGCAAGGCCATAAATGATTCAGAACACTACATCTTTCTTAAAAATCAGTGGTTGAAACTGCCTAACATGAACCTGTTACCCAATTCTTCAGGGTATATAAATCCTAATACACATTTCACTTGTTTGTGTTGGTATTCATGTTAAATTTTCAGTTCTCAACCATAAGCTTGTCTTGCAAAGAGTTTTAAGTTGTATGTTTGCATTTGATATTGACCATGATATTTGCAAGTATCAATGTCTGCATATAATTGAAAACTAAATTGCCAGTGATTTTACTATAGAGGAAAAGTGGCCCCAACCTAACTATTGTCCTTTCTACTTGTTTTATAGAAGTTACAATGGGATATAGGGAGATGATCCATTGGCCATGAGGCCTGTGTCTCAGAAGTCTATATACCTGCTGGTCACCCTTTAATGTGCATAGGAATCACCTGGTAATCTGCTAAAATGCAGATTCTTATTTGGCTATCCGGGGTGTGGACACTGATATTTGCTGGTCCATGGGCAATAATTTGAGTAGTGAGGCTAAGTCAATCACATGACACACCTGTTGAAGAGAACATAATTGGCATATAGCTAGACACCTGTTGTGGTCCTTAACTCTTCCTAAGTCACCCATTATCAGGCCCCTAACCATGACAGATTCAGATACTCTGTGGGTTTTCATCATATTCTCTGGAACTTAATGAAGTCAGGATGTAATACTATTTCTTCCATTAAGAAAACCAAGGCTTATTCTTCACTGGCATTTATAACAATTCATCATTTATATTGAACTTATAAATGAAAATAAATGTTACCTGTCCTATTTTTTTTTTTCCAGCTAGTAAAGCTCCAAATACATAAATAGAAAACAATTCAATACAGAGTTTGTGTTACATTGCTGGTTGGTTTTTCTTAGGTAATAATAAAGAATACTTGCAAATAAAATGTGTTTTAAAAATCTAAGTTAGCCGGGCGCGGTGGCGCACGCCTGTAATCCCAGCACTTTGGGAGGCTGAGTCAGGAGGATCGCGAGTTCAAAGCCAGCCTCAGCAATGGCGAGGCACTTAGCAACTCAGTGAGACCCTGTCTCTAATAAAATACAAAAAATGGGCTGGGGATGTGGCCCAGCGGTCTAGTGCCGCTGAGTTCAATCCCCGGTACAAAAAAAAAATCTAAGTAAAATTTGGACACTTTGTAAATATGAAGTGTGAGATAAAAGACTAAATTGTTTTAAACGTATTTTCCAAAATCTGTATCTTAAATCTGTTGTTTGCCAGTATTGGTTCATGTCAGTGATGATGTCCCCAAAGTTTCCATCATTCCTCTTAAATACAAACAAAGGCAGTACTGCTTTCCTTTCCTTTCCTATCTCATTTTATATGAACATCCCATTTCAGCATAAGTAATTTCACATGTGTTTCATCTTATCAGAAAGATAAGGGTCTCAGCTCAAATAGAAGAGAATTTTCCCCATTAGATTTGATTATCTTTAATACCAGTAGCATCGTCTCATTCCATAGCAGCATTGAATGGTTAAGAACTTCCACAGCTTATCGTTTGATACTTAACAATGATTCATTTCCCAACAGTATTTTCATTCCATATTCATTGTTGTATCTTAAAAACCTTTTATTCCATGTACCATGCTTTTGTATTTGTTCTTGGAAAAATGTTCTGCTTCTGGAAGCACAGTGACAACTGTTTCACAGTGAAAATGCCCATGATTCAGTGATTTAGATTTTTATTAGTAGATTGCTACCTTTAATCCATTGTTTAATGCTGTATATTTAGACCCATGGATATTTAAACATTAATAGAATAATGCACAGTCTTATATATGCTACAGAATATTTTTCTTATTCTAAACAGCTATAAACACATGTCCATGTGTTTTCCACATTTGCCAAGAAACAAATAAGGGTAGTAATAATATGTGAGAAGCCACGACTGAGTCAGGGACAATTTGTACTGGTATTTTTTGTTTTGTTTTGTTTTTGTGGGGTTTTTTGTCATCACTTCTTCCTATTTAGTAAATGTTAACTTAAACATGATGTTTTGAGTGCTCCCTTGACTTGTTCTGAACATGAAGGCTATTTTTATTACGTGTGCAGAGCAGTGTTAAAATGATTGTGTACTTTGAATTCATAGAGGCAAAGCAAAAGAAAAAGGAGAGATGATACCCACCAGGGCAAAGCCCAAGCCCTTGTAGTGCACCATGCATCCTTAGTTACAGCACTGATCAGACAGGACCTGCTAATGAGCTTGTGTTTGCCTTTTCGTTTCTCTAAGACTGGTACATAGACACTCAGTGAGTGTTTCCTGCATTCATGGAAAAGGCAGTTTCCAAGAAATAGGGCTATTTGTACCTGTAGTGGTGGTGAGAGGAAATTCAACATGGGAGAGAAACAGATTGACATTTATCATTTAGTGAAAAAAAATGCACTCATAAAAGGAGAGTGTTCTTCTTCCCAAGCTTATTCATGGCCTTCTGTGATGTTTTGCTTGAAAACATTGACTTCAGTTGGCCTTGGTTCTAGCTTAGTGCTCATGTATTCAGTTATCATGATGTGGGACAGACAGCAGGTTTAATAAATAAGCATTAAATCCTTATCTAAAATTTCATTCTGCATTATAATGCACAAATATATTCATTTGGCCTTTCTACCATTTCATACACATTCGGAGCACAGAGGTCCCCACCACCCCAGGAAGCTTAAATTTCTTTTCAAACACTTTGCAAAACATTCTTGAAAAGGATGAAAATTGTGTCTATGCATGTAGTCACATGCATAGATTTTTTTTTTTACATAAGCACTCTAATATATGCATAAGAAATAAAGCAAAGTTATTCTTGTTCATATCCCTGCTCAGACAGTAATAATTTTTACAGGAAAAAAAATTGTATATATGCATTGAGGATAAGAACTTGTCTAACAAACTAGAAGAAATCATTTCTAGTGGCAGTCAGTACTCAGGTTTATTGAATTAAGAAGAGAACCTTTGAGGCATCTGGAAGTCATAGGAGCTCCACCTTTAGTTTGATGGCATCTCTGTGTAAATATATCTTATATCATCTTTGGAATTTAGTATTGAGACATGTATTAATTCTTCATGATATCATAAAAGGTGCCATAAGGAAAGATCTTCTTTTCATCAAACTGTTTTAAAGTCTTGGAGTATACAGCACATCCTGGAGTCACTATATATTTCAGTGACTTTCAACACAGAAATTAAACAGTGAGGCTATGAGTGTCTCACAGCATTTTTTAAATTTTTGTGCAAATAAAGGGTAAAATTCAAAATAATATAAAAATAGATCAAAATGGAGATCTTTAAAAAGCAGTAATTTATTTTACTGGTTTTTTTTTAGATTTATAGGTTCTTTAAGTGTCCATGACCCCTTATACCAAAAAAATTCTCATGCATTCACTTAAAAATTTCATATAAAAATGAATTTATATTGAGTTTCATAGCATTCAGATATAGGACCCCTGTTTTTTTGTTGTTTGGTTTTTGGTTTGTTTGTTTGATTGTTTGTGAAACCATTGGGTGGTTTGGATTGTGAGGGTACCTAACATAGTACTTTTTCAGAGTTTTTAGGCCCATTGAGTTGAAAAAACATATATCCCAAGAAGCAGGTCAGTAGTCAGTAATAGTACCCTGGCCTGTCTCTTCAGCTCAAGAACACGATTGCCTGCCCAGCATTATTTGCTCCCCAGAGAAGGCCTATAGGTTGGCAAGATTCCCTCTTGAGCCAGAGGGTGGCATGAGGACAAGTTGCCCTCCCATAGTTCTGTGATTTTGGAGGAATTAATTCACCTCACTGAGCCTGGGCTCTCTTGTTGAAAGAGCAGGAATGATAATCCTCTAACTCAGATTACTGTGAGCATTGCATCCATTCAGTCATGAGAAGGAACTGTTTAAATGATAACGTGGTGCAGTTGTGTCTCCCTTTTCCGTTCTCAGAGGAGGAGCAGTGTCAGGAGAGAGGTACAAGTAAGCCTCCATCAGCCCAGAATGTACTTTTCTCAGTGATCCTCCCAAAAAGCTGCTGGTTAGAGGATTTCAACTCTACAGCATGTGATACGGAATTAAGGCTCATAGAATCTTCATTTCAGTTATCTGGGTGGGTATTACTTTATACCCTCCCATTTGGAATAAATATGTAAAATTGCTTTAAAACATATTATTCATCAAATCAAGAACGGAAATAGTCTTTGTAAAAGTAACGCTGCATATATATACTTATTTACAATATTGTGATTGGTGACTTCAATAAAGAAAAATCTTAAATGGAGCTCTGCCTTTTAAATTGGGTTGAGGCAAAACAAAAAGCCCTTAATGGTGCTCCTGTCAAAATGAATGAAAACAAAAGTCTACGAGGCATGGCCAGCTACTCCCATGTGTAGAGCTACATAGTCCCATGGAAAGTGTCCCCAGTGGAGGTACAGCTGTGTAGTAGGCTGGATGATCTGGTGATTTTACGGCAGCATTAGCTCCTAGGTACTGCTAGGCTATCGGTGCCTATAGACATGCTGTGGACCCCAGGCCCGTGTTGATTCCTACAAGTGTTTTATGCTATAGGCTCCAAGGTTACCTGGCACCAAGTAATTGCCCTGGAATGTTAGGCATTCCCTGCAAGGGGGTCAAGAAGTACAATACAGTAGCAGTGTAACTGTCTTTACATAAGATTATATTATGCTGCCATTTCTTAGATTCCTACCACATACTAGACACTGTCCAGGAGGTGGCTATGTGTTATCCCGTTTAATCCTACCAGTGATGCTATGAGACTTGGTGTTTCCTTCATTTGGAGGATGGAAGCGTGGCACCTTTAAGGCACAGATGTTACAAAAATGTTGAATTGGGGGCTTCTTAATAGTACCAGGGGCTTTTGAGTCTGTATTTTTGTTTTAAATACCCACCAGTTTATAGTTAAGAAGGTAGATTTACAAGTATAATAATATAATAATACAAATAATTTATTTTCATTTGGTTGTACAAAATATGATTGACTTTTCTATATCCATTCATTTTTCATTTGTTAAAAATTGAGGGGAAAGCACATTTTGAGAATTTGTTGTTACTTATAGAAAGAAAGCACATATTTGAAAATAACAACCAAAAATACATAAATAGTAAAAAAAAATAAAGTAAAATAAATGGAGGGAGACATTTCATTTTAAAGCCTACCACCCTTACTTTTTTTGAACCTGAAAATCCTTAATGTGTTTCTCTGGAAAAATCTTCACTTCTTTGCTCTGAGATTTGACTAGCTTCACCACACTGGCTCATGTGAATTTGCTTGTGTAAGGACATTATAGTCAGACCTTGGGTAGAGAAGTTCTGAAGCACACATGCTCACACACTTGATGTAAGTTTTAATATTTGAACCATCTCAAAAACTATTCATGGACTGGGGTTGTAGCTCAGTGGTAAAGCACTTGTCTAGCACATATGAGGCACTGGGTTCAATCCTTGGCACCACATAAAAAAATAAAGTTATTTAAAAAAACTATTTACATATTTTTCCCTTTGAGACCTATTTAAAAATACTTTAAACTGCTAAAATGAAGATATTTCATGCAAAGTTTTTTTAATACTAGAAAAGATATAAAATTTCAGTGTCTTGTGAGAAGTTATTAAAATATAGGTTATAAGTAGCTTAGTTAAACAAAGCCAGAAAAAAGGAACTAACACTGACTGTCTATAGTGGGCTAAGTCCTGCATGATGCACACTGGACTTGGTCTCATGTACATCTTCTGGCAGTTTTGAGAGTTAAAATTTGTTAGACTCTTTTCACAGGTGAGGCTATTAAGGAAGAAAGGTTATGTGAATCTCCCAGGGTCTCAGCCAAGACCTTGATAACTCTGGGTGCAGGGCGCTATCCACTGTCCACTGCTGTCAGCAGTCCTTCTGCCTTGGGCCTGCCTGAGTACTCAGCTCTCTAGACCCATATCACAGTCCCTGCGGGGGCTGCCTCCTTTGCCCTCCATTACTGGACTCTCATTCTGCTCCATTGGACGGTTGACCATGTCTGTGCCAGTGTCACCATGTCCTCATTACTGTAGCTTTCTACTGTGTCCTGAGACCTGGAAGGCAGGCCTCATTGCTCCCACCCCATCTCTCCTTTAGAAGGTCTTTGCTATTCTTAAACATATAGACATATAATTCTTTAATGACAGTATGTAAAACATATTCTCAAGCTGTGGAACAGTATCATGTGGAATATGGAGTAACAAATGTGGTTGATCCCATGTGACTTTGATTATTTACACAAAAGCAACAATTTTCATCAAACTTCATGAGATCAGAATCCTCAGGAAATGGAGCATTAGGAATGTTAAGCTTTTGTTCAGCTAAGAATTAATCCAAAAGGCTTAGTTTAATAAGCATTAGTGAATGTTTCTAAAATACATTAGAAATGCCACATTTTTTATCAATACACTGAAAATAACTTAATCGTGGTTAAGTTTTTGTAGTGATGGCGGTGCCTGTACTAAATTCTCTCTGTTAGCCGGGCGCGGTGGCGCACGCCTGTAATCCCAGCACTTTGGGAGGCTGAGGCAGGAGAATCGTGAGTTCAAAGCCAGCCTCAGCAACGGTGAGGCAGTGAGCAACTCAGTGAGACCCTGTCTCTAATAAAAACACAAAAAAGGGCTGAGGATGTGGCCCAGTGGTCGAGTGCCCCTGAGTTCAATACCCAGTACCACACACACAAAAAAAATCTCTCTATTGCCTTATGATTTCTGTGTTAATGCTTAATGTTCGTAGAACTTATTTCTGGCAATTATTTGGGATAAGAGTCTATTCTTTGAGTATTTGGAAGTTCTAATTAGAGAACATCACTGAGCATCTACTTTGCCAAGCCATTATGCAGATTGCTATGGAGGTAATAGAACACAATCCCACGCTTTATTGGCAATGCTTGTCGAAAGATGGGCAGTGTTCAATTAAAATAACAAGAATGGCTAAAATAAAAGCATTGAAAAATTAAAGCCTATCTTTCTATTGGACTTGTCATTAAGAAGTTCTCTTATTAGGTATTCATATTTCTTTCATTAAGCTTTTTTCCTAATGGTAAAAGAATAGTAGTATTCCTTTGTTCTTTTAAGTACATTTTCAAAGATCTTTACTCTGAGGAGTTAGGGTTGAGAAATTCCATCAAAATTAATATAGAAAGACTCTTTGAAATTCTCTGAATTGGGTTTCTGGGAAATGAAATATACTCCAGACTGACTTTCTTAAAAGGGTATAGCCATGCAAGTTCTGAAAACCAGAGAAATTATTTAAATAGATGTAAGTGCACATTTATATCCACTTTCCAGAAGTCTCTAAAACATCTGTGGGGATAGACTCTTAAGTAGTTTTCTGCAATAACATCATCCTTTGATGGCAGAAACTAGGAGGCCAGATCACAAAAACACTGCTCAAGTCTTTGGCACACACTGAGTCGGGAGTAACTTTCCATAATGTGAGAAAGAAAAGGCAGTGTTTTTCCCTTAAAAGGAAAAGCAGGACACATGCTGCGGTGATCTGGAAGTCTTTAATGGAAACACGAGGAGATGGTGGGACTATGTGGAAGTCCCATGGGAAAACACAGGCCAAGAGACTGCACCCTGTCACACTCATCCTCAGATGGGGACTTAAGTTAGTGACAGCATCATTGCCCGTGGGATGGGATAACAATTGAGGCATTTCCAGTTGGGAGCATCTCCAAGTTAGGTGGGGTCTCACCTGAGTCCACCACTCCCCTTATTTGCAATAATATCTTAAGAAGTTAACAGCCTTTCTGAGCCTTAATTCATTCATTTCTAAAATGGAAATAATGATATTGACCTACAGTATAATTTGAAGCATTAAATTCAATGATGTTGACATCTTCCGCGTGTTCCTTTAACATACATTTTCACATGTTTTCTCATTTGATATCTGCAGATCCTCTCAGGAGTAATGTACTGTTACTATCCCCATGTTAAAGATGAGAAAATTTAAGGCTTAAGGCTGTTACTTGCCTGAGATCACAATCCTCATAAGTGGCAGAGCAAGGACTTAGCCAGGATCCTATTTTCAGTTGCTGTGCTTGGGAGCCTGCCCAGTGCCTCCCAGTGGCCACATCAGTCCAGACCCAGTTCTCACTGGGAAGAACTAACTGCTCTGTTGTTCCACCCTTTGGTAAATACAGGTATGAGAGAGGCTAAGACTGCAGCTTTTTCCAATTTGAAAAATACCCCAACATTAACTTATACCACCATAGAGCATCAAAATGAATTGTATACCTGTGATACAGCAGAGAGGGAAACCAAAGCCCAGATGGCAGTCAGTCGAGGGGCCTGCCTCATCGAACTGGTGTACTGCTCCCAGAGGTTGTAAACCATTCCTTTCATGAGCAATTTCCAAAAACAAATCTTTTCTTATAAAATTCCAACTTGAACATTTTAGATTTAAGAAATTAAGAAAGTAAAGAGCAATAACAACTGAAAGTTCTCTTTAAAGGAAAAAACATTTTTTCCTGAGACCTCCCATATGTTGATAACTTATATAAATAAGCAATTCCATGGAGGTATGGCCTGAACTCTTAAATAGCTGGCTGTGTGTGCTTTGGAGTGATCACCATGACAACGAACTCTTAATGCATTCATTTAAACTCATTGGAATAGTGAATGGCAAGAAAAGGTCTCTCAGTACCACAAGGGGTTTTCTTTACAGCCCTTTCCTTCTTGATTGCTCTAGCCCAGCTCTGTAACTCTAGTTGCTAAGGCACATGCCACAATTTGTAAAGAAATGGGGTAACTTGCCAGGAGGAACATGCTTATAGTCTCACAAAGAGATAATAATGATAATTCTGAAATTATCAGTAATAATTCTGAAAAAGTATTTAAGAAGCAAACAATTGATTTCCTGGGACCCAGTCACTAAACAGAAATACAGTAATTAAGACATTTAAAGTCTGCTTATAAGATTTGAAAATAAGGGAGGAAAATCTTAAGAGAAAGGCTAAATTAAATATCAAATGAACAATGGAAGTCTGCTCCCTTTCTAAACTGTAAGATCCTTTTGCTGTCTTTCAGTCTGCCCATTCACTGGGCACAAGACCCATATGCTTGTGTTCACTAAGGAGGGCGCTACCTCCTCCTAGAAGTTTGCAAACATACACACTGAGCTTTAGAAACACGTAGGGACATTGGTAAATTTCCAGCAACTCTGAATAGCTGGCAAATATTCCAGATAAAACTGAACTTCTCAGAAACACTTTTTCATACTAGGGGATCCCAATTCTGTTGCTTTTAATTGTTGCACTTTAAAGGGTATATTTGGGATTGATTTAGGTTCTAAAGAGAGAAATTATAATGGCTAACATTTACCATGCAGTGTTACATACCAGGCATGTTTTAAGCACTTTATAGGTGCTCAGTGCTACTCAGATAGAAAGGGTTCCGTTAATTGTATTTCCTTTTTTAATTGCTCATTAGCCCAATCTCATTAATTTGGTTTAGTTGCAGCTATTTTTTCATGCATCTGTCTATTCATTTAATCTAATTTAAACTGTAAACTTTTAATGTGATACCATTTCCTCTAAGACAGCTATCTGAGGCCCAGTAACACTGTGATGGGGGAACTTTGCAGGTCTCCTCCTTCCATCTGCTTCCCTCCCTGAGCTCACTCAATTCAAAGGGTGATAATTTCTAAGTAAACCTGTAGTTCTCACATCCTAATAGTAAACCTCCTGGTGATTATATTAGGGTTAACAAAAGGGAAGAAAACATCCCAGATCTGAAATAGAAGAAAGCAGGTTGGTCATATGCTCATGTGAGAGAGAGGCCACCAAATTATTTAAATGTTAATTTGTGATAAATTGGATTACATTAAAACAAAACAACACAAAAAATATTAAAAACTCCCCCTCAAGAAAACAATTAGGCAAGCCACAAAACTCTGAGAAAATATACATAATACGTGTCTGCCAAAGAACATATACCTAGATTATATGAAGAGCCTGTGTAAATTAACAAACTCAAACTAAAAAAAAGCAAAAGACTTGTCCATATCCATACAAAAGAGATTAACTGAATGACCAATAAGCACATGAAAAAAATAACATCATGGGATGAGGTGCCATTCATATCCACTGAAATATGAAAGACATGTCAAAGATGGAAAACAACTCAGACTCTCATACCTTGCTGGTGGGAATGCAAAATGGTCAAGTCTTTTGAGAAGATTGTGTCTCACCAAGATAAATATAGACCTACCCTATGACCCAGCATTTCTTCTCCTAGACATTTGCCCAAGAAAAATGAAAACTTAAATCCTCAAAGATTTGTACAATATGTTCATAGCATTCTTATTGTGTAAAACCCCAAACTAGTAACAATCCAATTGTCAGTCAAAAAGAAAAGGGATAAAGTGAGGTATGGTCTATGGTGAAACAACAGTCAGCAACAAACGGAGTAACTACCGAGTCACTCATAACGTGGGTGAATCTCTAAGGCACAAGGGAATCTGTTTGCTTCCATCTGTATGAACTCCTAGGATAGGCGAAAAAAAAGTTACAGAAGTAGAAGTCAGAACAGAGTTTACCTCTTGAGGAGGAGGAAATGGGGTTTCTTGTCGGGTCAGTGTTACATGTCAAAAAATCATCCACTGAAAACTTTGCCTCTTATTGTTTGTCAATTTTTTCATTGTTTCAGTTTTAAAATATTACTTTGTTTTGCAAACCGAAAACATAGAGCTGTTTTTATTAAGGCCTCTTCTGATTTGTAGCCTGAATTATTAAAATTCAACTAGATACATCTTTATTACTTAAAATGTCAGTTGCGTTCCTATGTAGTGTCTTATTTCCTTCCATCAGAGTTACTGGATTTTTTATATTGTATTTTATCCAAAGTGAGTTGGAATGCCTTTTCTTGTGGATAAAAGAGATTGGGAGATATACCCTTTTCTATCATTCTTGTTGTTAAGGAGTGAATTTAAACCAAGCCAGTGTCCACAAGGCTCCTGATATTACATGGTGGTTACTGTAGAGACTACAGTGTTATAAATTAATTAACTGGGACTTTTCCTTTTCTCTTAGGTGTATAAGGGAGAAGAAGCCACATTCCAAATCTCAGGCCTCCAGAGCAACACAGACTACAGGTTCCGCGTGTGTGCATGTCGTCGCTGTTTAGACACCTCTCAGGAGCTAAGCGGAGCTTTCAGCCCCTCCGTGGCTTTTGTATTACAACGAAGTGAGGTCATGCTTACAGGGGACATGGGGAGCTTAGATGATCCCAAAATGAAGAGCATGATGCCTATACTGATGAACAGTTTGCAGCCCTCATTGTGCTTGGCTTTGCAACTTTGTCCATTTTATTTGCCTTTATATTACAGTACTTCTTAATGAAGTAAACAAACCCAGTGAAACTAGAGGTATGAATTGAATTAATGCTACACATTTTAATACACTCATTTATTCAGATACTCCCCTTTTTTAAGCCCTTTTGTTCTTTGATTTATATACTTCTCTTGTTTTACAGATTTAGCTAGGAAAAAAAATGTCAGTGTTTTGGTGCACCTTTTTGAAATGCAAAACTAGGAAGAGGTTAAACTGGATTTAAAAAAAAAAAAAAAAGAAGAAGTGAAAGAAGAAGAAAAGAAGAAAAGCAAACCAGATACCAAAAGCTAGCTTTCTTATATCTTCTTTTAAATTTTCAAATTTACCTTTATTCTATTTTCACTGATGTCTTTTGCAAGCCTTTGATTTTTTTTTTTTTATGTTATAGTTTAGTAATTTATATTTACCAGTCACTTCTTTGTCTTGATCATCTGTATCTGTAACCAGAATCACAGTGTGTAGGTACAGGGCCAGGATTTCATGAAAGCGTTGTCAGGGTATCACCTCATAGCAACGTACAGAAGATGTGTTCACTCAGATAAGGCTGCCCTAAACCATTGTGTCACTCAGTTATTTAATTGTGTTTAGCTCATTTAAATCAAAAATGTGTACTTTAATCTAAAATGTTTTAATAATCTGTATTTCTTATGATTTTAACACTACGAGCTGCCTGTATAAGAAATCAAATAACCAAAATGCACCTATAAATTATGGAGCATTGTAGATTTTACCACATTGATTCATAGCAGTAACTTTAAGAGGGCATTGTGCAATAGTTAGTTGTTTCCTTGTTCAGCTATTTTAAAAGCTGCTTTACCTTGTTGTCTGTCTTTGTATATAACTACTTCTAATCTAATCACTAGAGTTATTATATATTCTGTTATGTTTGACCAGAATTATCTGACGAGAACTGGTGACAGTTTAGTGCCTCTGCCCATTGTCCATGACTTACACTAATGTGAGCCGTCTTCTTATGTTTCAGCTCATTATTTTTTGAAAGATTTGCCTATAGGCTGTTCTTTGAGGTATCAATGAAGTGATTGAATTTCAATACCTTAATTCAGTGCCCATAATACTAATGTAACAGCAGATGAAAATTAATATAACCCAAAAGGGAGTCATCTGAATTTGTAGTTCCTTTTACTGTGGGTTTGATCTGGCCATGTTTGGAGTGGGAATTGTATTTGGTGGTAAGCACAGGGTGTTTGGGGGTCAAAGAGCCTAGATTCTCTCCCTGGATCTGTCACTAACTTGCTGCGTGACCTGAACATGTCACTTTACCTCTCTGTGCCTCAGTTTTCCCATGCATGAAAAATAAAATAAAATAAAATGGGGATTCTAATGTTTGTAAGTGCTTTGAGATCTTTGATCAACAGGTGCTATTGGAGTGCAAAGCGTTACTCTTACATGTTTGAGTCATGAGATAATCAATTTTAACCCAAAGTCATTGGATTATTTATATGAAGTCCATAATGTTCGAGTACCTCAGGGACACTTAAGAGTTGGAGGTGCAAATATATTCCAAAAGGGTGCAACAGACACAGCATATCCCCCTGCTCCCGTTTTTTGTATATTTTTGCTATTTGGTTTTTCTTGATACATAGCTACTTTGTGCTTGGTCTGTGTTGTCTAAGATGCAGTAAGTTTCCTGTACTAGCTTATAATATTCCCATACCAAAGTCATGGGGAAACCAACATTATTTTGTTTTGGGTTTTTATTTATACTATATTCTGCATACAGTACTTTAAATGCCAATTACAGTGCAATCTTTATTTATTGTAAAAATTTTAAATGTACTTATGTACTAATTTTCCCTTGTAGCATGTTATTTTTTTGTGTTTTATACTTTTGTAATTTTAGGTCAGTCTTGTTCCTTGGCAACATCTGTAGTATTATTAACCTTCTGACATTTTCTTGTGTTTTTAAAGGTAAGAGCATCTAGTGCATTAAATGCCAAAAAAAAAAAAAAAAAAATCCATTATCAGTGATTGAAAGGTTTACATGTACCCCAAAAACCATAATCATCTCTTGAAAGAGTGCTAAGATCAATGAATTATTCTGTGTGCCTATATTGATGTAGTAAGTACTAGAGAGTTCTGTATTTTGTTATATTGACTTATTGACTACAATAATTAGATTAATTCTTGCAAACTGATGGTGTCACAGTAGATATATTTTTGCCAAAGTTCTGGCCTTCCAAAACTCATCCCCTATTTAAATGTGATGTGACCTACCATGACGTTACATCTGCGTTTTCTGAAACAATTTCATGCAGATGTTTTGGGGAGAAGGCGTTTTTTTAAGCAATGAAAATTCAACTGAGTAAGAAACCCTTTTGCAGAGGAAAAATGTTTGTCCTTTTATAAACACTTCAGAACTGCTGCTACAAAGAAATTCTCTGAATTGGTTGTATTTTTTAAAGAAAATGATACTTTAGGCCAAAATTGCTATGTAGAGTTGATCTTTTTGAGGTTTTCATTCTCTTCCTCTAATCATCAGAAGCTGAAGTGTGAAATACAAGCTGACAGCACTTTATTTTATTGCTTTCCATTATGTTGTATTCATTATAATCCCTTCAGTCAGAAAATCATTGCTCTCTGCAGCACTGTTTTGTATCACAAATCTGTATATGTGATATGGATATATAACTATATATATATTGCCATTACACATGAACAATAAAATAAAGTGTTCTGTTAACCTTATCTCTTTGCCCTTTTGCAGTATGTAGGAATGAGTGAGGGGCTTTCTGATGCTCTGACACTTCTCTGTATGTCAGACCCTGACACAAGAAATTCCAGTCATGTGAAGCAAACTACCCTTTGTCCTCAAAGAAATTGTTTAAAAAGGAAACTTTTTAAAAAGATTTTTTTCATATTATCTGCCTTGTTCTTATCAACTTGAAATGTTGGAATTTTCTAACCTTGTTTTGTTGGCTACAATAATTCAGTATTCATGTCAAGATTGAAAAGTGCCCTAACTGAATGTGTTTGAATGTTATCCTTGCACAATTCTTTAAATTGAAAGACAAAATGTTTTACCTCACTGTTGGACATACATTCCAAGCTTTTCAACTTTAGGAGAAAAAAAAGAAAAATCATATGTTTTCCTGTTTTGTAAATTTTAGACTATTTCATATACATTGTATTAAAACTGCCGTATCAATTTTAATGTATAGATTTTGCAAATACTATGCTATATGTAATACCTAACTGTATCTGTAGTGTATATGTAATATATTTATGCCCAATAAATGTTTTAATTCTTTCTGACTTAAGTAGGGTTTTTCTGCCACGAATAGGATTGCTGCTATTGTTGCTGTTCCTTTTTAAATACTTACACCACATCCCCAGAAGGTGCCAACTCAAATCCTGTTAGAGGCCAGCCAGGTGCACAGTGCCATGGAAAGGGGCTACTGCATCTTGGCTCCTACTGGCTCAGGTCTCGCAGGACTGCTGGCCACAGATACACTTCAAAGGAAGATAAAAATCTGGATTTCTCCATATGGGCTGAAACATGATTGTGGACTGGATGCCTATCTAATTCTTTGTCGGAGTGTGTGGACAGTGTACCTGTTTGCCAAACATTTTATCTACATGCCTGAATTCAGGAGGCCTCATCTCCCTGTTTACCTGGCACACTGGGTGCTTCCTCTCCTGTGACAAACTTATACCGTTTGGATCTTCTTCTTCCTCCAAGAACAACAATAGCAATAAAGCACAACAACACAACTCCTTCAACAACAACAATAGCAATAAAGCACAATGTTCCTGCTGTGACCCTGGTTCCATCACTGTGGTCAGATTGTTTTTCTAGGAATCCTGGCTCTCTCTCTTTTTTTCTTTTGGGAGGGAGAGGGGAAACTGTATGGAAAAACTGATTGTCTATAACTCAAAGTTCACTTTCATATATAAACAATGGGAGTCATTCTTTTGGGTAAAGATGATAAATACATGTCAAATTTTTCATGTGCCTGACACTCTACTGAAAATATAGTCAAGGATTTTTTTTTTTTCTTAAGGTCACAACTCCCCTCACTATTGGGAAGATTGAGAAAGAAGTTATTAACACCAGACTTTTGGAAACTTGACCTAAGAAAGCTGAACTCTAATTTGACAAAGGGAAAAATGGACCCCACTTCAGTTTTTCACATCTCAGTGCAGACCATGATGGCTCAAAAATTGACAGCAGCATGTGCCTTTGAAGTGGTAGTGAAGAGGACAGAGAAACCTTCAAATTGTAGTTTCAAAACTTTTTTTTAACAATATATTTTTATGCAATGCTGAGGATCAAACTGAGAGCCTCACACACATGCAAGGCGAGTGCTCTGCCACTGAACTACAACCCCAGCTCTTATTGCAAAGCTTTTAATATGGCAGTTAGATCCATAAAATGCTTCCCCTCTGTGTGTGTGCATGCTGAGGACCAAATCCAGGGCCTCGCATATCTAGCCAAGGCTCTACCACTGAGCACATTCCCAGCCCTTTTGTTTTGTTGTTTTTTCGCTTTCTCTTCATCTCCCTTGCAGAAGCCTAGAGTTTTATCCTTGGGAAAATATTAAAATAGAAAGTCTCCAGTTGGAGAAACACAATTGAAAATGAAGATAGTCAAAAGAGATTTTGTGAAGACGGTCATACAAGAAAATGTTGGTTAGAGTCTTGCCTGAATTGCCCCTTGGGGCAAAAAGAAAGATCTAAATATCTTCAGTGAAATAGTTCATTTCCAGTACCCTTTGGTGGTCCTTTGCAACCTTAACTGCACATTAAGTGCCTGGGGGTGCTTCTCAAAATCCCCAGACCCTTCACCAATAAGTATTACTGAGATATCAGTAATAAGTGTTATTAAGGTATACCTCAGGTGGTTGCACTGTGCAGCCAAGATTAAGAGCCACTGCCCTATAAGGAAACTGAGTCAGCAATAGTGTATCAGCTTCTTTGTTCTCCCTAATCAAGGGCAACCTGACATTTGACAAAAAGCTTCTGACATGAATGAAAAGCCCAAAGCAAACAACTTGGGAGAATCTGACTACAGGGGAGAAGCAGCTTCAAAAAACTATTACATATCCAGAAAGATGAGAAAAGGTAAAATATCTGTGAAATAAGGATAGAATGCCACTGGGAAAAAAAAGAACAAGAAAATGTTCTTGGAAAATTGCCATAGGAGGGTTGAAGCTGAAATTAAATAAATATTATCCTTCCAAATAAGGATTGGTATCCAGTACTGGGATCTCCAGAAAGAACAGAAAATGGAGGGGAAGTCGTCAAAACACGTGAGTTTCCAGAACTAAAGGGCACCAGGTGCTCTGCACAGTGGAGGAAACAAGGGCTCCCACCAAGTCTACGCCATCCTGAAATATCAAAACATGAGGGCCGAGGGAAGCTCCAAAAACGGAGGAAAGCTGGTCATGCAGAATTAGGAATCAAGAGTGGTTTTAGACCATAACAACACTGGAAGGCAGATGTCGGTAACACAGTTACTTCAAGATCTTAAAAGAAATCAGCTGTAAAACACCATGAAGACATTTTCAGAAATGCAACATGGTGCAAATTTGCCTCCCACATGCCCCTTCTCTGGAAGCTTCTAGAGGAGCTGTTCTCCTCCACAGTGAATGAAGCCAGGAAGCTGGGTCCATGGAATCCCATCTCCAGTACTTTTCATTTAGGTCAGAAGCTAGTTCTCTGGCACTTTGCCACAAAAGGACCTGTACAACTTAACCTTTCTCCACCATTAGTGACCCTGTGACTAAAGAAACCTCACGGTATCTTTGCCTTGTGCTAAGTGAAACTAATAAATCTTTATCCGGGGTGGTGACTTTTAAAAAAAAAAATCCCACTTCATTGCTAGACTATAAGTTCCTCGATAGCTGGGGAGAGGGAGTGTGTGTGTAGACGGCCAGCAAGTCATTATTTTTTTTTTTTTTTTTTTTTTTTTTGGTACCGGGGATTGAACTCAGGGGCACTCAACACTCAACCACTGGGTCACATCCCCAGCCCTTTTTTTGTATTTTATTTAGAGACAGGGTCTCACTAAGTTGCTAAGTGCCTCGCCATTGCTGAGGCTGGCTTTGAACTCACGATCCTCCTGCCTCAGCCTCCCAGAGTGCTGGGATTACAGGCGTGCGCCACCAGGCCCTGCAGCAAGTCCCATTTTAACTGCAGCTTGTGGCACATTACCTGACAAAATAGGAGCCAAAAAAAAGGTTCATCAGGTTAAACTCAGTAACTAATTTAGTAACTAATTTAGTAGGGAGAAGTTCACATAGTGATGTGATTCATAGATTTTGCTATTCCAACCCATAATTTTTTTTGCCACTGTTGTGTTATTTGGAGGTACAATTTAAAAAAAAAAGTGTCAGTACCTTTAAATATGGAAACTTCACACAGAATACTGAAACTAGATCCATTGAAATTAGGAATAGCTGGCAACTTAAGTGTGCAAAGATATGGAGGTTATCGACAGGAATAGTGGGTAACCTTGTTGGTTGGGGCATTCGCTCTATAGTTGATGACATTTGCCACTAAGTCTGATGTGAGTATGGATGATATCTCTTCTAATAGAACATCTCTTGGTATCCATGTCTCCATCAAAAGTTAGTGAACCTGGGACAGGGCATCCAGGGTGATGGAGTCCATAAATCTACTTTTCCACAAAAGCAGCAAAAACACTAGCAAAAAAAAAGTGCACAAATCAACTTTTTCAGAACTCTGGAAGTTAGCCAAAGTTGGATTGTTTGTTTTCCATCCAGCCAAGTTATAAGAAAATGTGTTTAATTCAGATCAATGAACTTTCTTGCACATGTGAGCCATTGAGTACATATGACTTTCTACAGTAGCAGGATTTCCCAATGCGAGGAGGTAGACCAGATAACTGGAAGTGGCCACATGTCTGACTATGTGGTTTCTGTCATCTGTACAAGCAAAAATGTAGCTGGCTTACCAAACAAAAACAGGTAAGATTAAAGCAGACATTGGAGTTTATAGTGGAAATACAAATGTACCTAATAGTGCAGGTGCTACTCAGATATGGCAGAAATCATAGGGATGATAAGGAAACAACCAAAGATTGAGAGGAATGTACCTGGAAATGTTGCCTTCTGAAATACAAATAGGTCATGCAGCGCAGCACATTTATAGCACCTGCAAATACATACTACATTTTTCCAGGTGAAAAGAATTTTGCTTTAAGAGAAAAGGTGAGAGGGAGTGGGAATCAGCATCCACACAGAAGTGGAAATTGATAAATTTGGAAAGTCTGTGTAGTGGCCCCTGTGACATCCTCAGTAAGCTGCTTTGACATTTCTCTTCTGTTGTGCATAGGTTTTCATGGTCAGTACTTATGTGAGAATCGGTTTTTCAAAAGTCAAGATTCTTTTGCCCAAATCCTCAAGGTTGTATAATGATATTTTACAGAGGCCTGAGAGGAGATAAAACAGACCCTGGTTTTGTAGAAGGCCTGAGGTGAGAGAACTAAAGTATAATGGACAGTGAGCTGCAAACACCCTTTCTAGCCCCCAGCTACATCCATTTGGTTTTCCAGAAATTGCTGTATTCTTCCAAGATCTTGCCCAGACTTATCCAAGGATTGGATCCCTAGCCCATACTGGAGCTGGTCCCTAGACCAGAAACTAAGATTTAAATTAGTCCTGCTCCTGTGGCTAAAACCATAAGATGAAAATCTAACATATTGGGCAGCTGGTTTTCTTGATGCACAGAAAGCCAGTGTTCAGTGAAAGGAAACAATGAAGACAGCAGGAAAAGAGAAGCAAAAAAAGGTGGGGGGAGCAGAAATACAAGATCCTAGTTAAGGCCCAGTTCATTCTGTCCCTAGGTTTGCCAGACCCTTTCCTAGTTTCCTTAGGACAAAGTTCCCATTATGTTTAAATAGCTTGCATTCGAGTTTCTGACACTAGGATCCAGAAGTTTCCCAACTAGCACAGCAAGCATTTACACCTGATGTCCTATGTGGGACTTTCCTGTGCGGAAAATTCACAACCTCAAAAGGGTTTTGTATGGGATGTGCATTGATTGGGCCTTTTTCTTTGTATTTTTGTTTAATTTTTTTCCTTCAGGCAATATGGACTGAACTTGGAAAAGCTATAGGTTGGTTCTTAAAGTAGTGCCGAATTAGAGAATTATTAACAAGCCCTTGCAGCACTTGGGCATTTGACATGCGTTATCTCATTCATACCTCAACCAAGTATGTCTTGATCCTGTCCCCATAAAGATAGGATTCCAAAGTAACTAAGGCAAAGCAGAAAAGTGTTCACAGATAACTTCATCCTGGCTCTAATTAATCTCAGAGGCTTGTGTACTTGACCCTGACAAACACCCTTCAGGATCTCTTCTGTCATCATATTTTAGCTGATGTAAGCAAGATTGAGACCAGCCTTGGACTTTGTCTCATGTAGTGGTATTAAAATAAATTTTTAAATGTTTATCAAAAGACTAGCATCTGAGCCGGGCGCGGGGTGGCGCACGCCTGTAATCCCAGCACTTTGGGAGGCTGAGGCAGGAGGATCGCGAGTTCAAAGCCAGCCTCAGCAATGGCGAGGCACTTAGCAACTCAGTGAGACCCTGTCTCTAAATAAAATACAAAAAAGGGCTGGGGATGTGGCCCAGTGGTCGAGTGCCCCTGAGTTCAATCCCCGGTACACAAAAAAAAAAAAAAAAAGACTAGCATCTGTAACTTTGACCTTCAGGCTGGAGTCCATCCTTTCTCTTCCTGATGAAAGAAAAGGCACCGGGTCTACTCATCCAAGTCACATGGCTGATGAAGGGATGACCATCCCTAAAGAACAGACGAGTCTCCCCAGAGTGAAAGCTCTGAGCTCTGAGATTGGAGACTGCCTCCAGTGCAGGACAAATGGAACAGAATCACCTAAAGTCTTTAACTCTGATTCTATGAAGACTGGACTTCCAGGTAGGTAGGCTTCAGTCCAAACTACAAACCCTTAATTGAAATAATCAGGGGAAATCTGCAAGGTCCTGTGTGTTTGTGTACTGTGAATATCTTGACATTTGGATTGCAAATCTGCACAAAGGAGAGTTGCCCAGTCGACCCCATACTCCCACTACACAGGGGACATACTACATTTCCACAAAGCTCATTTGAAGTGCTTCAGAGCAAGGGTTATAGAAAGGGGGTAAACGTGGTACCTCTGACGTAAAAGGAAAGGGAGTGCAGGAATGCGTCTGAAGATGGTGTTGGAGGGCCAGTGGAGTTTGCCCAGGCATCCCGCGAGTTCTTGCTGGGTTTCCCCAAGGGTTCCTGATCTCCAGAAAATGGACCTGTTCTGTGTGCCTGCCCTATGTGAGGTCTTCCTTACAGCACGTCAAGCCCTTCAGAACCAAGCCTGAGAATATTCTTTCCTTCTGTCATCAAAGCAGATTTCTCACAAGCACCTTCTAAGCATCTTTCTAAATGGTTTATTCAATTTTTTCAGTTTGAAGGCGTTTGTGGAAATTTGCTGCTGAAGCAATGGAAAATAGTGGTTATAAAAATCTAAAAGCTAGAAAGAAAGATTGACACTAATTAAAAATAAGAGAAAATAATTTCAAAACACCATTAATATCCTTGCTATCCTTACTATCAAAGCCCGTGCACACTCAATTCATAATAGCTGAGCTATGAGACCAACTTAGATGCCCTTCAACAGATGAATAGATAAAGAAAATGGTATATATACACAATGGAATAATACTCAGCCATAAAGAAGAATAAAATTATGGCATTTGCTGGTAAATGAATGGAACTAGAGATTATCATACTAAATGAGGGAAGCCAATCCCAAAAAAAACAAAGGTCGAATGTTCTTTGATATGTAGACGCTGACACACAATGGTAGGGAGGGAAAAATTAGAAGTTCATTGGAGTAGATAAAGGGGAAGGAAGGGAAGGGAGTGGGGTGGGAATAGGAAAAGCAGTAGAATGAATGGGACAGAACTTTCCTATGTGCATATATGAATACATGACCAGTGAAACTCCTCATCATGTACAACTGCAAGAATTAGATCCTAATTAGAATAATAAGGCACTGTATGTATGTCAAAATACACTCTACTGTCATGTATATCTAAAAAGAACAACAACAAAAAAAGCGCCACTGCACAGTAGTAAGAACAAAAGCAACCCAATTTTTCTCTACCAAATAAGCAAAGTAAATAACTAGTCATGGGGAATAGTGTTTAACCCTGATGATGCATGTTAGGAAAATTAAAATTCAAGTAATTAGAAATATTTAAACCTTTGGCCAAAATTTAAACGAACACTATCTTACACTGGAAAATGTATGTGGAAATAATCACATATCCCTCTGAGCAGACATAAGCTACAACACTTTAGAAAGTAATCTGGAAAATATTTATTATAATTGAAAATGAACATATGCTTTTAAAAAGCAGTCTTACATTTAGAAGAAAAAATGAATTTGTATGTAAAGATATATGTTCAAAGAAGTTCATTTCAGTCCACTTATTAAGGAAAAGATAATGTAAATATTTATAGTATTGACTAGTTGGAGGACTATGAAAATGAATTAACATCACCAAAACTATAGATGAATATCCCTGATGAATACAAATGCAAAAATCTCCAACAGCCGGGCATGGTGGCACACACCTGTAACCCCAGCACTTGGGAGGCTGAGGCAGGAGGATCGCGAGTTCAAAGCCAGCCTCAGCAATGGCGAGGCACTTAGCAACTCAGTGAAACCCTGTCTCTAATAAAATACAAAAAAGGGCTGGGGATGTGGCCCAGTGGTTGGGTGCCCCTGAATTCAATCCCCGGTAGCAAAATAAATAAAAATCTCCAACAACATATTGGCAAACAGAATCTAGCAACATATAAATGTTTATAAATTATGTGGCCCAGTGGTTGGGTGCCCCTGAATTCAATCCCCCGGTAGCAAAATAAATAAAAATCTCCAACAACATATTGGCAAACAGAATCTAGCAACATATAAATGTTTATAAATTACGACAGATTTATCCCAAGAATGCAGGTTGGTTCAACAAAGGATAACCAGTCAATGTAATACACCATATTAAAAAAGTAAAGGACAAAAAGAATACAATCATTTCAATAGACACATAAAAGGCATTTGGCAAAATCCAACCATCTTTCATGATAAAAATACTTCTCACTGGGCGCAATATTTGTTTTGAGATTTTGTCTCAAATAAGGGCTGGGGATGTAGCTCAGTGGAAAAGCTCCTGGGTTTAATCCCCAGGACCCCCATCCACCCAAAAAAATTTCAAATTTGGAGTAGACAATAATTTCTTCAACCTGTTAAAAGACCATTACATACATCATACTGAAAAAATCTATCACATACATCATACTGAAAGACAGAAAGCTTTCCTCCCTAAGGTCAAGAACAAGTCAGGGATTTTTATTTTTTCTAATTCTATTCAACACTGTACTAAAGTTCTAGTGAGAGTAATTAGGCAATAAAATAAGTGAAAGGGGAGCCGGGCGCGGTGGCGCACGCCTGTAATCCCAGCACTTTGGGAGGCTGAGGCAGGAGGATCGCGAGTTCAAAGCCAGCCTCAGCAATGGTGAGGCACTTAGCAACTCAGTGAGACCCTGTCTCCAAATAAAATACAAAAAAGGGCTGGGGATGTGGCCCAGTGGTCAAGTGCCCCTGAATTCAATCCCTGGTACCAAAAAAAAAAAAAAAAAAAGAAGTGAAAGGGGGTTATGAGCATAATCAGTATTAGAGCACATGCTTAGCATATGTAAGGCCATAGGCTGAATTCCTAGCAACATGTCCATGTGTGTGCATGCACACACGCACACACACATGCACTCATACACACAAAAACCAAAACAAAGAAATAAAGGATTCAGCCTGGAAAAGAAGAAATAAGACTATATTTGCTATTGGCATGATCTTGTATGTAGAAAATCTTAGAGAACCCACAAAAATATTATTAGTGCTAATAAACAGGTTCAGTAAGGTTGAAGGATATATTATCAATATGCAAAAATTTTATTTCTATACACTCGCAGTGAACAATCCAAGAAATGAAATTAAGAAAATTCTAAGCCAGGCACAGCAGTGCAGGCCTATAATCTCAGCTGCTCTGGAGACTAAGATAGGAGGATCTCAAATAGAAGGCCGGTCTGGGAAACTTAGCAAGCCCCTGTCTCAAAATAAAAAGGGCTAGGGATGTAGCTCGGTGGTAGAGCACCATGGGTTCCATCCCCAGTACTGAAGAAAAAGAAAAGGAAGGGGAGGGAGACGAGGAAGGAAGGAATTCTATTTATGATAACATCAAGAATTAACTATCTAGGAATACGTTTAATAAAAGAAGTACAAGACTTACACACTGAAAACCAGAAAACATTAATAAGAAAGACCCAAATAAATGAATATAATATGTTCATGAAAATAAAAATCTCTAAAATGTAAGTATGTCAATATTTCCTAAATTGATCAACAGATTCAATATAATCCCTGTGAAATCTTCAGATACCTCTCTCCTGCTCTCTCTCTCTCTCTCTCTCTCTCTCTCTCTCTCTTTTCTTTTTAACTGACAATCTGCTTTTAAAATCCTTATAGATATTTAGGGACCTCAGAAAAGTCAAACAATTTTGAAAAAGAAAATAAAGTTAGAAGATTCTTACTTCCTAATTTCAAAACTTACTGTAAAGCTATAATAGTCAAGATCACTGAGTACTATCATAAGGATTAAATTTTAAATCAATGAAATAGAATTAAGAGCCCAGAAATAAACTCCTATAAATAACTTCAACTGATTTTTCATAAGGGTGCTAAGACTAATCAATAGAAAAGTCTTTTTCAACAAATGGTGCTGGGACGGCTAGTTATCCACATGCAAAACAATGAACTTGGACACCTGCATATTAGCATATACAAAAAAATAAAATTGATTAGACATGAATGTATGAATGACAGCTATAAAATACCTAAAAGAAAACATACAAGTAAAGTTGTAAGACTTAGATAACATTTTCTTCAATATGACACCAAAATACATACAGAAAGATAAATTTGGATATCATCAAACTTTTTAAACTGTGCTTCAAGAATGTCAGAAATGTAAGAAGACAATCCTTAGGGTGGGAGAAAATATTTGCAAATAACATCTGATAAAAGACTTGTATCCAGATTATATAAAGAATGGTTACAACTCAACTGTAGACAAATAACCGTTTAAAAATCAACAAAGGATTTGAATAGACATTTCCAGAAAGAGATGGACCAATAAGCTTCACATAGTCATTAGGGAGATGTCAGTTAAAACTGTGAAATGTCACATGTCCATGCCCACTAGTACTTGTGAAGATGTGAATTAGAGCCCTCATGCATTGTTGATGGAAATTTAAAATGATGCCTTTGCTTTGAGAAATAGTTTAGCAATTTTTAAAAAGTGAAACATCCAATTCCATGTGACCCAGCAGTTTCATTCCTAGGCTTACACTCAAGAGTAGTGACATGTCCACACAGAACTTGTTCACAAGAGTTCACAGTGGCATTATTTGTAGTAGCCAAATGTCTAAAATGTGAATGGATAAACAAAATGAGGCATATTCATTGTACGTGTGAATGCACATTGTCTGACAGAGTACTGATACTTGCTACAACACAGGTGAGCCCTGAAGACATTATGCTAAATGAAAAAATCCAGACACAAGAGACTACGTATGAATTGTATGACTTAATTTATATGAAATGTCTAGAATGGACAAATCTAGAGACACCCCCCCCAAAAAAAAAATAGTAGTCGCCAGGGACCAAGGAGAGAATAAGCAGGGCATTACAGATAATGAATACAAGGCTGCTTCTTGGGGTATTGAATACGGTATGGAGTTAGACAGTGGGGACAGATGCACACCTGTCAATGTGCTCAACACCACAGAATTGTACACTTTAACAGGGTGAATTTTATGCTACATCAATTATATCTCAAAATGAGAAAATTAATTCAGCCTTCTTTATTGACCTGAAAACATACCCCACATTTATGACAAGACGAAGTAAATATTAGCAAGAAAGTATGGAAGAATTAACAAACTGTTAATATTAACTACCTCAGATCAAGTAGAAAAGGAGAATAAGAAATATTTTTCTTAAAGACTTCTGTAATGCTTGACTTGCAATAAACATGTATTCAGTTGTTTAAAGGAACACATAAAAATGTAACAACACGCACAAAAAGTGAGTGCAAAATTCTGGCCTTTAGCAGGTTTAAAACCTTAAGTGAGGGGCTTGGGTTGTGGCTCAGTGGCAGAGTGCTTGCCTAGCATATGCAAGACTATGGGTTCGATCCTCAGCACCACATAACAACAAATAAATAAATAAATAAAATAAAGGTATTGTGTCCAACTACAACTAAATATATGTAAACCTTAAGTGAGTCACTTGGCCACTCTAGGCCTCTTTTCTCTTGTAAAAACAAAACAAAACATTTGGTTGGAGTGGACCACAACAAGGATGTAGAGACTTCCAAACTTCCTCCAAGTACCAGGAGGCAAATATGAAACAGCTGGGAGAAAGGGAAAACAGGCATGTGTGTTTTTTAAAAAACTCCCCAGGTGATTGGTTCTTTTTTGATATCCTGTCCTCTATTTCCTGTACCCAAAAAAAACTCCCTGGTGTGATAATTTCAGTGTTAAAAGAGTCTCTTATGAGTATTCTCTGACTCCTTTATTTGAAAGTAAAATTCCCACAATAATGCATTAGTCTTAGTCTCCATTACCTGCTGACATGGAAAGACAGTGTGAACTCTGCAGTCACCACTTAGGTCCAGACCCTGGCTTGACCACTATATTAATTAGTTATGACTGTATACTATGCCACCTCAAAGCTCAGTGGCTTAAAGCAATCAGGAGGCCTTTGTAAGAACAATCTCCAGAAAGATGGAGTAGGAGACAGTTCACAGGGAGTGAAAAATGAATAGCAATGGGACTTGTGGGTGGTGATGAGGTATTTCTCATCTGGGGATTTGAGCTCGACCCCCAACCAGTTAATTTGGGGCTGTGAGTCTGAGATCTCCCCAACCTGGAATTGAGCTGACCCCCAACCTGTTAATTCAGGGCTGTGTGGGCCTAGTTCTTCCAAACCAAGAAATCTGGATTCTTCCTTGGTTATGCAAATGAGTCTGAGCCGAAGCTCCTTCCAACTTGAAAGTCTGAGCTTGGCTCCTCTTTACCGATGAGATGCTGCCTTTATGCGACCATAAGGAATTAACTTTGTTTGTACTTTTGTCTGTATATGTTCTTGATGTATTTCTACTGCTCTTGATGTATTTCTACTGTAGAAATACGTATTAGAATCACCAGGTTCTAATACATTTAATTATCAAAAATAAAACCAGTTCTATGGCCCTGTGGAATCTAGCCAGAAGCTGGCTATAGCAAAGATAACTAAGATTAGCTTTTGCAAATAGCCCCTCCCTACAGGGTGTAACATTACTCATTGAAAAGCTAATGGTCTTTTTGTGTCTGTAAAAGACTCTCCCTTACCCTTCAGCAAATCTAAGATTGATCAAAAGTAGGTACTTAGGATAACTATTTTGTTTTTCCTGATTGACCCTGGAATGTCCTGAAATCCTTTAACTATTTTGTTTTTCCCTGATTGACCCTGGAATGTCCTGAAATTCTTTAAAGTAACCGTCTATAGTTAATTACTGGAATTCTTTGTTATAATCTCCCTTACTGGAAATCTTTAATGTAACCTCCTTTACTGGAATTCTTTATTGAAATCTGTAGTTAAAATGTAAATTGCTGTGTTTGCTGGGGTGTATAAAAAATCATGCTGAGAAAAGTAAAGGTAGGACAGTAGAAGGATTTCTACAACCTGTCTCGTGTGTGGATTATTTCATTTCGTTTGACGTTCTCCTCCAGCACCGGTCCGGTTAACCTTGACATCCATGCTGAAGTGGGCCTTCAGCATGGTGAGAAAAGAAAAAAACAGTAAGTAGCTGAACAGGAATGCAAGATTAAAGAAAGGTGTGGTTGGTTGATTGGTTTTTATTCAGTGAATTAGGAAAGGCTCAGGCATCTGGTATACCCAAGGGAAGGTATCAACCTGGAGGAGGCCAATTGAAGATACAGGAGAAGGTATGATAGAGCAGAGTTCCATAGAAGGTGGAATGAATGAGAACGGAATGCACAATGGAAGCATTTAATCATAGAAACTAGAAGAGGCATCTCTTCATTTGAGACAAAGAAGAGAAGAAAACAATGGTTGCCTGTAGGGGTAAGCATAGAAATGGAGGGGGATGAGAAAATTCACATTTGGAAGAGCCTCTGTTCTTTCAGTGAAAGAAGAAAGGAGTCAGGTCATCTCCCTAGACTGAAAAGCCTGGGGTGGGGGTGAGGTTGAGGGGAGAGGGGACAGGGTTTAGAACAGGAAGAGATGCTTAAGAAGGGCTGGACAGCTCTTGTGGAGATGCCTATCAGGAATGAGCAATTTTCTCTAGCAAAGACAAGGCCCAAGGAGCAGTGTCAAGAAGTGAATGACCAGGACTGAATATCAAAAAAGACAGAAAAAAAAATTCTTGTCAAGAATGTGCAAGAGGGGAGTCAGAGGAACTTTTAACTTGAATATTACAAAGAGATGTGACCCAGTTTTCTATCTTAGGCTGTAAAATGGGAGCTAGAGTAAGCAGCAGAAAGCTTAAACATGCATTAAGCACTTTGGGGGTTCCTAGCATGGAACCAAGCCTCTTAAGCAGTATTTCATTTAGTTATCATAACAATCCTTTTATTGCAATTCTCATTTGATAGGGAAACTGAGAGGTGGTTTTCTCAATGTCACTCTGGCAGATATTTCCAAAGATGAATGAATGCACCTCACCTCCATCCCCTCCAATGCGGCCCTACCACTCCATTCTCAGAAGGTAGAGTCTAATACCCCAACCCTTGAATCTGGGTGGGGTTGTGTAAGGCAGGCCCCAAATGACTAGAGCTAGGCTCCCTTGCTGTTATAGCTTGGGTTTGAGATCTTCCCCAAAAGCTCATGTGTGACACAATACAAGAAGGCTTAGAGATGAAATGATTGGGTTACTGAGAATCTCAACCCAATCAGTGAATTAAATCCCCTGATAGAGATTAACTGAGTGGTAACTGAAGATAGGTAGGGTATGGCCAGAGGTAGGTCATTGGAGGCCTGCCTTTGGGGTACATATTTTGTATCTGGTGAGTAGAGTTTCTGTTCCCTGATCATCATGTGAACTAACTGCTTCCCTCCACCACACTCTTCCACAATGAGGTTCTGCCTCAGCTCAAACCCCAAGGAATGGAGCCAGCTGTCTATGAACTGAGACCTCTAAAATCATGAATCCCCAAATAAATTTTTCCTTTTCTCAAATAGTTCTTGTCATGTCTTTTAGTTACAGTAGTGAAGAAGCTAACTAAAACACTTGCCAAGGCTTCAGGTGGGCAATGTTTTTAGGTTGTAACCAAGGTCATGGACACCCTGATTCAGCATATGTACTCAAGGTCATAAACATTTGCTTGTGAGCACATGCCCACTTATGTAACCTTTTGGCAATGTGCCTTCTTTGGCCTGCATATGGAAGGACTCAGGGCTAAATGGAACTGGCTGGGGTAAAATGGGACTGGGGCTGGAGGCTGAAGGTGGCAGGCTGAAGTTGGCAGGCTGCTGCCACCTCTGAATGAAGAATGACTACTGTCTCAACTGTGCCTTGCATCTTCTACCTGCCATGATCTGGAATCTGTTTCCCAGGCCAGAGCCTCTGCCCAACAGGTTGTACCTGCCTTGACCAATAGAATATGGCCAAAACAGCTCTCTGTGGCAGCTAAGTCTTCTTTACAAAATGCCACATAGTTTCTGCCTGGTTCTGTTGGCACACTTGCTGTCAGAAGAGAACTATCATGTAAGAATTTTGACTTTCCAAAGGCTGCCAGGCTGGAGCTCCTCCTGAACATAGGTGAGCTCCTAACCAACAGCCAGCATCAGCTGCCATCCATGTAAGCAGCCAGCTTGTCCCACATCTGGTTCAACCTAGATGAACTTTCAGAAGACATCTCACTGCAACCTCATGAGAGACCTCAAGCTAAAACTACCTGGCTCAGCTCTTCCTGGAATTTTTTTTTTTGTTGTTTATTGGGGTTTTTTGTTGTTGTTGTTTTTGTTTGTTTGTTTTGTACTGATGATTGAACCCAGAAGCACTTTATCACTGAGACAAATCCCCAGTCCTTTTTAGATTTTTACTTTGGAACAGGGTCTCGATAAGTTGCTTAGGGCCTCACTGAGTTGCTGAGGCTGGCCTGGCACTTGCCATCCTCCTGCCTCAGCCTCCCCAGTTGCTGGGATTTTAGGAGCGTGCCACTGCATCTGGCCTGTTCCTGAAATTCTGACCCACAAAACTGTGAGAAGAATGGAATGCCTATTCAAGTTTTGGAGTAAGGTGTTATGCAGCAAATGTAACCAGAATAGCCTCACACCAGCACTGAAGAACAGAGCCAGGATTCACCTGCGAGCCTGTCTGCCTTTGCAGCCCAGCTCCTCACCCCTCCACTCTCCTTCACATTTCTTTTTGTATATTCCCTGCATCCAGCACAGATCTGACCTTGGTGAACATGCTAAAAAAAAATTCTCCCTGCTTCTCAGATGTCTTCTTCTCACCCCTTTTCTCCATTCCACTTCCTCACAAAATTACATGAAATAATGTGTTATTGTCTGACATTGCTAAAACAGCACCGTTATTAAAACTGCTATCATTTAACTGCCAGGGAAATCATGAATACAGTCAATCACATATCATTACTTCTATGCTCTGGTGAATCAAAAAGCCTTACATTTATAGGCTTTGAGAAAATCATGGTTTCTTCTTTTTATACGTGAATCAGAAATAACCTGAGTCTTGATGCATCTCTCTTGGATTTTTTTCCAGGTGTATTAAACTTTAGGAGGCTCCAAATCACAATAATCCTGGAGAGAATAAACGAACTGTTGTGATAGAATCATGAGTTAAGTAGACTTGAACGTTTGAATTTGTACAGAACCTGGATCTCACACACTTTATAAGCTTTCTCTCAGAATTGCCACCTCTTTAAACAATAAGGCACCTTTCTGGTGCTCTATTAATCCTGAAAGTGCATGTATCAGCAGACAACAGAATATGCTAGGAATCATGAAGCAAGTTAAATGTCAAGTAGAAATGAGTGGGTGTGCCTTGCGTTTTATTAGCACTATTCGGTGAAGTCACAAACCCTGTCTGAATTGAAATCTAAGCCAGACCAAGATCATGGGACCACTCCTGGTTGGACGTTTTCCTGCTGAATCCTAAAGGGCTGAGTTGTTAGTACTGAACTAAGATAACAAGACTATTCTTGAGTCACTAGTGTTGTCTGAAGTATCATTTGGACAGTACCTGTCTTCGTTTCTTCTGTTACTCCCTTGTCACTAGCTAGGGTCCAAACTGGACAACTTGCAACAGGAAATAGAATCTTATTTCTCTAACATTCCACCTGCTTCATCACTATATCATTGCTAGATTTTTTTTTTTTCCTGAATATTCCTAAACCATACCTATAATCTTGACAAGAGCAATTGGGACCATTTTGATAAAGATCATCTTTGACAACATCACTCACAGGTGGTCACTATTTGGGAGCTCAGCCTCAGGAGGGATGATGGTTTTGCTCTGTTTCCCCTGCACTAGCTACTACAGAGAATGAAGGATCTGGAGCCTATGTGAGCCACCTGAGGCCAGGCAACGGCTGTACAAAGCCAGCAGCAGCGGCCAGCTTTTCCTCCCCACATCCCTGAGTCCTGCTCTTTCCCTTTTCCCGTCTCCAAATTGTCCTCTGCTTTTTTGAATCTCCTGAGATAACAATAGATTTACAAATGGGCTGTTAGAGAATTGAGATATTGTTGCAAAATAGCCAACATGCATCATTTGATAATCATAAACAGAATAGGTCTTGGGGAAAAATCATATGATTGTAAATCTCATATTTCATTATTTGACATTTATTATTTCCCCAGTTTGAAGATGTGTGGACAGAATATCACAAATCATGTGAATTGTGGAGATTAGTTAGGACTTATCTGTTTTTACTTATGGTAAGATTGATCTTGTGTTGCTTTCAGTTCTCCAAAGGTGTCCTTGATGACTGAATACTGGGTTTCCTTTTTAATTCTTAGAAATTTAGGTTTTAGAAAAATAGGAGGTGCCTAAAATTTAACAAGGATCTGGACTCAAACTGTTGAACTTTGAATCCTGCTCTGCCATTACTGGCTGTTACATGAGACACTTATTTAAGGCAGATAATATATACAACTCCTTGTTCTTCTTCCTGAACACACAAGAAAACTATATTTCAAGTAGATTGAAGCCCTATAACTAGGCAATTAAGTGTGAGTAGAAGTTTTTATCTATCATTTTTAGTTCTGGCTGTGAAATATACTATGTAAACCTATTCAGTCTCTTTGTTTAATGGCTGAGAAGACCCAGCTGAAGACCCCAAGGAGGCACTGAAAAAATGTTGTCTCTTCCAAGCTAGGAGCTCTGACTGAGTTATCTAATTTAAAAGACAGCAGCTCAAGGAGACCTACTTGAGCTGGAAAACCAACACTGAAAGTTTCATGTGATAACAGTAAATTTTTATCCCAATAAGCCATTGAAACTCGTGGGTTGTGTAAGACCTTTTGATAATTTCATTGAGTGCAAATGAAAGCACCTGACACTAGGATCAAAGCATATGTCATGATATAGAAAACAGTAATGCTAGAAGGTAGGAGGAAATGAGGTTCATTAGCATTTCATGATTAAAACCCAGACATATGCAATGCAGAGGGACATCATACAGCAGTGCTTGGGTCATCAGTCATCGCAAATGACAACTCCTGGAATTGCTCTTCCTGGGATGAGACATATGGCTCCTACTGTCCTCATGGGACTTGGGAAGTTCACACTTTAAATATCTCATAATTGGTGACCAAAGTGATTACTTTTAGGGTCAAACACATGTTTTAGAAGGGTTTCCTTACTTACAAGACTTTTGTTTATCCTTGACTTCCTTGCCAATTTGGGGACACTGGCCAATCAGAAGGCTGGTCTGACAATTTGGGGTAAAAGTCATTAAGCTTTCTGGCTGATTCTGTTGAAGTTGCAATGCAGTTTATCATGCCTGTTGGCAATAATTACCCTAATACTTAATCTCTCTCTGTTTCTAGTTTCTTTTCTTTTTTTTTTTTTTTTTTTTTTTTTTTTTTTTTGTAGTACTGGGGATTGAACTCAGAGACACTCAACCACTGGATCACATCCCCAGCCCTTTTTTTGTATTTTATTAGAGACAGGGTCTCACTGAGCTGCTAAGTGCCTCGCCATTGCTGAGGCTGGCTTTGAACTCGTGATCCTCCTGCCTCAGCCTCCCAAAGTGCTGGGATTACAGGTGTGCGCCACCACGCCTGGCTCCGTTTCTAGTTTCTAACTGGAACAGTTGAGATAGTGATAATAGTATTTTCCTCATGGGGTAATTTTAAGATATGCATATCAAGCTCTTGGAACAACTATGAAATACTAAACAAATTTCAATGACTATTCTGTATGGTGCTTGGAAATATCACAACAATCACCATGGCTCTGGAATGAGTAGAGGCTTCCCAAGGTTCCATCATCTTGCATGCTGCAGCCACAAAGCTTGGCGGTCTCTCACATCAGATCAGTTCATACAATGAATCTGAATACCTCATTTCTTTCTCTTGTCTGATTGTATTAGTTAGAAATGAATAGAAGTGGTGAGAGAAGAAAATCCTTACCTTGTTCTGATCTTAATTCACCAATAAGTTTAAATTTAGCTCCAGGTCTTTCTAGATGATCAAGTTGAAGTTTTCTTACATTCATAGTTTGCCAAGAGTTTTTACCAGGAATGGATAGTGTGTGTGTGTGTGTGTGTGTGTGTGTGTGTGTGTGTGTGTGTTTTCCTGGTGATTTTATGTGTCTATTAAGATGATCATAGGGTTTCTTTTTTAATTTGTTATGAACTACCCGGACCCTCGAAGCCAGGAGATCCTGGAACAACATATACCAGGCTCTAAAAGATAAGGGATGTCAACCAAGAATCTTATATCCAGCAAAATTAAGTTTCAGATTTGATGATGAAATAAAAACCTTCCATGATAAGCAAAAGCTAAAAGAATTTGCAACAAGAAAGCCAGCACTACAGAACATTCTTGGCAAAATATTCCATGAGGAGGAAATGAAAATCTGTTAGGGGAAGAAATACAAAAGTAAAAACTAACCAAAGGAGAAACCAAGTCAAGCTAAATACCAAAAATTAAATTAAATTAAATTAAAAAATGACTGGTAATACAAATCATATCTCTATAATAACCCTGAATGTTAATGGCTTAAACTCACCAATTAAAAGATATAGGGTGATAGATTGGATTAAAAAAAAAAAAAAAGACCCAACAATATGCTGCCTTCAAGAGACACATCTCATAGGAAAAGATGCCCACAGACTGAAGGTGAAAGGATGGGATAAAATATACCACTCACACAGTCTACGTAAGCAACCAGGGGTTTCCATTCTCATATTAAATAAAGTAGACTTCAAACCAAAGCTAATCAAAAGAGATAAAGATGGACAGTTCATACTGCTTAAGGGAATCATACATCAACAAGAAATAACTGTTATAAATATATATGCCCCAAATAACAGAGCACCCACATTCATCAAAACAAACCCTTCTCAAGTCCAAGAGTCAAATAGACCACAACACAATAATTCTAGGTGACTTTAACACACCTCTTTCACCACTGGATAGATCTTCAAACAAAAACTAAAGAAACTGTAGAACTCAATAATACAATCAATAACTTAGATTTAACTGACATATATACAGTATATTATCCATCAACCAGTCAATACACTTTCTTCTCAGCAGCACATGGATAATTCTCTAAAATAGACTATATCTTATGCCATAAAGCAACTCTAAGCAAATATAAAAAAGTAGAGATACTACCCTGCATCTTATTAGATCACAATGAAATAAAATTAGAAATCAATGTTAAAATAAGAAACAAAACCTACTCCAACACCTGGAGACTAAATAAAATGCTACTGAATAAGCAATGGGTTACAGAAGACACCAAGAAGGAGATTAAAAAATGCTTAGAGGTAAATGAGAACACCGATACAACATATCAAAATCTCTGGGACACTATGAAGGCAATACTAAGAGGAAAGTTCATTGCATGGAGTTCATTCCTTCATAGAAGAAAAAGTCAACAAATAAATGAACTAACATTACACCTCAAATCCCTAGAAAAAGAAGAACAAATCAACCCCAAAAGCAGTAGAAGACAGGAAATAATTAAAATCAGAGCCGAAATCAATGAAATTGAAACAAAAAAACCTGAAGGAAAAAATTGACAGAACCAAAAGTTGGTTCTTTGAAAAAATAAATAAAATTGATAAACCATTAGCTATGATAACTAAGAAAAGAGAGAGAAAACTGTTAACATTTTAATGATAAAGCAATCTCCCATTTCTAGAATACATACCACTTGGTCATGGCAATATATTGTTGAATTTCATTTGCTGAAAAATACAGAATTTTGGCCAGGTGCAGTGGCACATGTCTGTAATTCCAGCGTGTCAGGAGGCTGAGGCAGAAGGATCTTGATTTCAAAGCCAGCCTCAGCAAAAGCAAGGCACTAAGCAACTCAGTAAGACCTGTCTCTAAATAAAATACAAAATAGGGCTGGGGATGTGGCTTAGTAGTCCAGTGCCCCCTGAGTTCAATCCCTGGTATCCCCCCACACAAAATTTTAAAAAATAAAGAATTTTACATTTCTGTTCATTATAGATATTGATATGTAGTTGTGTTTCCCCTCTTTTAAAAATATCTTTGTCTTGTTTTGAAAGCAAGGTAATACTGGATTCATAAAGGAGTTGGTAAATGTCCTCTCTTGTATTTTCTGGGGTAGCTGATGTAAAAACAGCATTAAATCTTACTTGACTGTCTTAATTCTCCATAGAAACTATTTGAACCAGGAAATTTCTTTTTCAGGAGATTTAACTGTAAGTTCACTTTCTGTAAAAGATGTTGAGCTCTTTTTCTTGTCTATTTCTTTTTCTTCACTGATTTTTGATAAATTGTGTCTTTCAATGATTTTGTGCATTCTAAGTTTATTTTATTAGCATAAAGACATTTATATTATTCTAATTAATATCTTTAAAAATCTATAATGATGTCACCTCTCTCATTCCTGATCTTGGCAATTTGGGCCCTTTATTTTATTTTTTCCCCTCCCAAATCAGTATGGCTAGAAGCTTTTCAAAAATATATTTTTTTCTGAAACAATTACGGTTTCACTGAGTTTCTCTATTATTTTTCTGATTTCTGTTTCATTTATTCCTGTTGTGATCTTTACCATTTTATTTCTTCACTGACGTTGGGTTTAATTTTCCCTTTTTTCTAGCTTCTTGGGTGGAAGCAGAGATTATTATTTATTTATGTGGTATAGGTTTTACTGATATAGATTCTCCTCTAAGCACTACTACAATAACATCCCACAAAGTTTGGAATGTACTTCCATTTTTAGTTAGTTTAAAATACTTTATAAGTTTCTTTTGGATTTCTTTTTTGATCTAAGGGTTACTCAGAAGTGCATTAGTTTCCAAATATGTCAATATATTTCAGATATCTTTCTGGTGTTGATTTTTAATTCTGTTGTAGTTAAAGAATATGTTCCGAATAACTTGAATTCTTTCATGTTATATTTTCATTCCAAATTATTTTCTAATATCCCTTGTGATTCTTTTTTAATCCATTACTACTTAACAATGTGTTATTTAATTTCTATGTATTTGTGGATACCTCAAATTTTCTTCTGTTATTAATTTCTGATTTCTTATTAATTTTATCATGGTCAGAGAATTGCCTTTATATCATTTTAACCCAGTCTTATTACTTTTCCATGCAATATTGGAATTTTTAGGATGTTTAAAAATTAGTTTTCTCTTACTTTGAGGTGTAAAGATTTTTATATTCTGGATGTTGTGTTTTATTATTCATAAATCTGTATATTTTACCTGTATTATTTAAGTTATCTGATTACTTTAATTCATTTTTCTATTTTGTGCAAGACAAGTGTCAAGGAATTTCAGTTTTGTTGTTGTTGTTGTTTAATATGGAAGTCCAATTATTTCTGCACTATTTGTTAGAAAGACTATCCTTTACCCATTTGGATTACCTTAGTACCTTTGCTCAAAATCAGTTCATGTATGTGTGGGTCAAGTTTTTAATTCTGTATTCTGTACCATTTTTTCATGTCCATTTTTATGCCAACATCATATCATCTTCATTAGTGTCAATTTATTGTAAATTTTTAAATCAGGTAATATGAGTCCTTCAGTTCTATTCTATTTGACTTATGTTGGTTATTGTCAGTGCTTTTCATTTCCATATAAGTTTTGTAATTTGCTTGCCAGTTTCTCCAAAAACAAAACAAAACTCTACAGATATTTGAACTGAGATTGCATTGAGTCTATTGCTCATTAGGGGCAGAACTTACCTCTTAACAATATTGAATCTTCTGACCCATGGTCAAAAGTCTGTTCACTTAATTGAGCCTTCTTTAATTTTTTTCCCATGCTTGTTTTATAGTTTTTCTGAATAAAAATCCTTCACATGTTTTCTTTAATTCCTCTATATTTATTTTATATCCATTTTAAGCTTTTGTAATTAGCACTTTTTTCTTTCATTATATAATTGTCGCTGGTAAAGAGAAATACATTTAATTTTTTTTTTTTTTTTTTTTGTGGTACCGGGAATTGGACTCAGGGGCACTCGACCACTGGGTCACATCCCCAGCCCTTTTTTTGTATTTTATTTAGAGACAGGGCCTCACTAAATTGCTAAGTGCCTCACCATTGCTGAGGCTGGCTTTGGACTCCCGATCCTCCTGCCTCAGCCTCCCAGAGTGCTGGGATTACAGGCACGTGCCACCGCGCCCGGCTACATTTAATTTTTGGATATTGCCTTTATGTCCTGCTACCTTGATTAACTCACTTATTAGTTCTAATAGCTTTTTGTGTGTACATTATTTGTGATTTTCTATGTAGAAGATCATGCAACTTCAGAATAAACAATCTTTTACTTCTTTCTTTCCATCTGCATGCCTCATAGATTGTCCTGTCTTGTTGTACAGGCTAGGGCATCCAATACAGATTAGAAGTATTGAGATAAGATATTCTATTCTAAGATATTCTCCTCCCTATCTTGGAGGAGAAAATATTAATCCTTTACCATCAAAGACGATGTTAGCTATAGGTGCTTCATCATGTATTCCTAGAGCACTGAGAGTTTTGATCATGAACAGATGTTAAATTCTGTCAAATGCTTTTACTATATATATTGAGATAATCAAATTTTTAGTTATTTTTAACACATATCAGACAATCATGTTTTATGGCACAGAGAGCTATCTTAAATTGCCTTATTGATTTATTTAATTGCTTGTCTGTCTTCTTCAATAAGATAGAAGTACTTCAAGAACACAGACTTTGTCTTTTCACCACTGTATCCCAAGTACCTGGAATATTGCTTGGAACATAGGGGGCACTCAGTAAATAGTTCTTGAATAATTTATATATAAGCAAAGGATAATGCTTGCCACATGGTTTTCTTTATGTGCACCTATTTATTTGCTACTTTCATTAAATACTGAGGCCCTGGATGTCAGAGAATGCCCATTCATTTTGTTTCCCACATCATCTAATGTTAAGTTCCAAAATCTTAGGTCCAAAACTGTGCTGCCCATCAACATTTATGAGTCTAAGTGTATTTTAATTGAAACACTGCATAACTGAATCCTCTTTTGATTCCTTCCTTGTGGGTGGCAGAGCAGTTTCAGGGAACCAGGAGAAAAGTATGGCATGACAGAGTGACATCACCTCTACCTTCCCCACTGCTCTTTCCTCCTTGGATTCTGCAGTCAGGAAGGCTTAGTGAGTTTTATCCCCTGAGTACCCTGATTCAAAGTCAATAAAACTGATCTCTTGATAATGAGCATCTTTCATAACATCTAAACTCTAATCCCAGATTCTAATCCTGATTCCTCACTTGCAAACCTGCCTAACCCTCAGCAAGTCACCTCACCTTACAGAGCTGTGCAGGGCTTCACGTTCATTGTATGGAGGGATCCTCCTTCACGGGGTCATTGTGGGACAATCAGGAGAGGAAGTGTGAAAGTGCTGTGAAAAGAATGACGTAGGTGGCGATACTCAGTTTTTAATTAAGAAATGAAACTGGAGATTCGTTTCTTTAAAAGGCTTAGGGTATAACAGTCATGGCAGGCCATTGTAAGTCAGTCTTGCTTTTGTAAGATTGTGCCGTATGGACTTAACAGATACTTCTAGTACTGTTTCACAATTTAAAAGTCCATGGTTTCATCAGTATATATTCCCTCAATCTTGTACATACATATCAAGCACTCTCACTGTGGCAAGGACTGTTCCAACTGCAAAGGAAAAACTAAGAAGGAGCTCCTGGATCATGTGGGTCTATGCTGTAGTGGTAGAGCCAGACATATAAATGAATATTTGCTTCTGCTTGATAAATTCAACAAGAGAGGAACGTTCCAGATATTTGTACCATGGTATCCCTCATTGGAGTTGAGGAAATAGTGTTGGTAATGGAGGTGATAGATTTTAGAAAGTAATGGCTGAGATGTGTCTTAAAGAAAAAGTTAACACTCGTAAAATAATGAATGAATGCATGGAGTTTATCCCATTCTACTTAGCAATAAGATTCCTAGAAGGCAAAGCCCAGCTAGGGAATAAGGAAGCAAAGGGGACATTCCATAAAGAAAATACAAGCATTCAAGTTTGAGGATAGCAAATAGGTTGGTTGGAGTGGAAGAAATGCAGTAGCATTGATTCAGGGGACTTCAAGTCATGGGAGACCACATTTACTTCACCAAGGAGCTCAGATATGATCTTGCAGATGATAGGGAGTCATAGAAGGAAAGGACTGACCTGGGCATGCTTTAATTTAGATAGGTGATCCTGGGTGAGACTTTTTCCATGAAATCTTTGAAAGGAGTACAGACCAACTTGAGATCCACGTCTCCATGCCCTAGACCCTGCTCCACTCCCATTGGTTTTCTAGAAATGATGGTCCAAACTTAGTCCACATGTTGTCAGCTTTACATCACTACAGTCAATACCCAAGATAGTCAACTTATAAAGAGATGATATGCGCCGCCAGGCGCGGTGGCGCACACCTATAATCCCAGCACTTGGGAGGCTGAGGCAGGAGGATCGCGAATTCAAAGCCAGCCTCAGCAATGGTGAGGCACTTAGCAACTCAGTGAGACCCTGTATCTAATAAAATACAAAAAAGGGCTGGGGATGTGGCCCAGTGGTCAAGTGCCCCTGAGTTCAATCCCTGGTACCAAAAAAAAAAAAAAAAAAAAAAGATATGCATTTTGACTCACAGTTTTGGAGGTTTCAGTCCATGTTCTGGGACCTGAGTTATCATATCATGGTGGAGCATATGGCAGAGCAAAAGTGGAAGTGGAAGAAAGGGAGAGATGAGGTTCTACAATCCTCTTTTAAGGCATGGCCCCATTGACCTAAAGATGTTTCACTAGGCGCCACCTTTTAAAAGGTCCACCACTTCCCAATGCCTCCACTCTGGACACTAAGTCTTTAATACATCAACCTTTGGGGCTCATGCAAGATACAAACTATAGCAGTCCACAGTGCAAGGGTTTTATTTTGATCTCAGCATGTTATCAGTATGGACCTGGATCTGAGCTTCTATTTATAATCCATTCTTCTCCCAGGGTTACTTTCATGTGGTTTAAGTAGACCTCTTTCTTATTCTCTTATTTTGTCTACTTGGCCATAACTTCTGGCCCCTTATAACTTGCCTTTTACAAGGTTTAATTTGTTTTAACTTCACTCCTGACTCCACATAATTCCAAAGGTCTCATGCTTAATATCAAAATCACCTTGCTTTCTGAACATAGTAGTTAAAAATCTCAAGAAACTCAAGTTGGCTTAGATCAGCTACCTTGGCATGAACTGACTTTGGGTCCAATAGTTATCCCTGGTTTAAACATCTGTGTCTAGAAAGGACACATTCCCATTTAGGAAAGTGGCTGCTGCCTAGGTCAGTTATTTTTGAGGATGGCCTTTGTTAGGAGCAATCCCCCTATGCTTATGGCACAGGCAGATGTCCTAAGACAGGTCTTTTACAAACTTAATTTTAATCTTTTTTGTATGTTGAGAATTGTAGCCGCCTGAAGCGATGGCTACTTGGAGCAGCAAAGCCACGGGAATAAGTTTAGAGGCAGACTGGAAACAAACAGGATCTTTATTCTGTCAGTTTCTCTCTCTGGCTCTAACAACTCTAACACGTACCACACACCACCAAACAACCAACAACCAAAATGGCCCCGACCCGCTCTGCTCTCGGCCCAAGTCTCTCGAGATCTCGGGCCAAGTCTCATGATGAGACTACGGAAGGCAGCAATGTCCAAAACTCTATGGCCCAAAGTCAACTGCAATCATAGCCATCTCCCCAAACAGGGCTCCTGCAGAGAATTTTGGAATTATCTCTCAGGAAAAAGCATTTTTATATCTTTTATCTTTTTTTATTCATTTTTTAATTAAAGTGAATTCCCACAATATAAAAATCAATTAAATGGTACAATTCAGCGGCATTCAGTACATTCACAAAGTTGTATGGTAAGCTCTTTGTAACAACACAGCATGCAGATTTTCCAATTCTTAATTTTTTTCCTTTTTTAAAAGTAAGTAATGGATATAGTCTCTGAACATAACAATCAAAATCAACTAATCTTACCATAATACTATAATACTTGCAACTTTAAAGAAGTTAATGTTGGAAGTTAGGTGAGATACCAATATGTCCCCATTCCCCCATTCCCCAGCCTCTGGTAACCACCATTCTATTCTCTGTTAGAACAGAATGATTGATCTCTGTTAGTACTTAGCATGGAAATATTTCTTTAAAAACTTCTTGAGTTCAAAACAGCAAGCGTACAATTTTATTCTATTGATATAAAAGTGTGCTTACATGCCTGTGTGTGCATAAATATAGAAAATGCAGGTACAGAGAAATATCTAGAAAGATATTTCTTGAAAAGGTATGTTCTTGGTTACACAGGGGACCAAGAAGAGAGGGAAAGGGGAGATACTGGGGAACAAAATTGAGCAATTTATATTGTTAAATTGCATGCATGTACAAGTATGTAACAATGAATCCCACTAGTAAGTATAATTATAATACACCAATAAAATTTTTTTGAAAAGACGTTCACTAAATCTTCACAGTAGTACTTTCTTAGACACCTAAAACCAAAGTTGTTTGACTGATAGTTATTTACTCTCTCACTAGAATGTAAACTCTATGAAAACAGGAGCTTTGCTTTGCTCAATGCTTTATCCCTGCTATCTAGGTGCATATGAGGTATTTAATAAATATCTGCTGGATGAATGAACGAACAAAAGAAAGAAGAAAATGAAGAGTCTATACAGGGACCACATAATAGCCCAGACTGCTGGTGTTCAGGGGCGTGTGGGGAAGCAAGGGAGATACTGAAAACATCTGAACAGATCTAGTTGGGCAGAGCCTTAAATCACAGCATAAAACTGTTTTCAGTAAACATGTGATCATTTCTCATGATGGGAGTAGAGGATGGACATCATATGATTTCACACCACCCCATGGGCTAAAGAGTGCCCTTCTCCATCTCTCACTACAACAGTAATAATAATGAACATGATGAAAATAATAATAATACTCCCCACGAATAAACAAGACATCCAGACATCTTCTTTGGGGCTCCTAATTGAGGGAAAATTTCAAGCCAGCTAAGACTCTAGGGCTTAACATTCACTTGCTGGTTGATGGAGGCCCAGAAAACAAAGTGAAAATGTTTCCATTTCCCATTTCAATCTGTGCGCCACCATCTGCTGTGATGATTCCCATGGCGGCTGCCCTGGTGAAGACAGAATAAGGATGACTCAGGAAGTCACAGACTCATTGATGCCAACACAAGATAGACTTGAAGCCCTGGGGTCAGGAGGAATCTTCTTTCTTATCTTCTTTCTTATAGTTTGTTTTCAGCCATTTGGACTTTGTACTTAATATATTGAAGGCTTATATAAGCAAGCACAGGCCACTGAATTATTTCCATGGACAAACCTTTTGGTCATACCATATAGGAAAAATTACTTCACTATCCTGCAGACTTTTCTCCCTTTGAGAAATCCTTAATAATTATGGAAGAGGTTTCCTGTCACCCATCCCATCCCCTTCAGCCCAACCTCACTGGCATCAGAATAGTCTCCTCTAATTGCAAATGTCATCCCATGACCCTCCCACTTCCAACACTTCATTGGTTCCATAGTATTCTTAGAATAAAATCAAAATTCACTGCATTGTCTTCATGGATCTGCCCATCTCTTAGACAGTGTCCACCTTTGGCCACATTCTTCCCTGTCCACCCTGTCCAGTCCTCTGGCCTTCCCTCAGCTTCTCAGATACATCATGTTCCTTCCTGACTCAGACCATATCCATGTTGTTCTTTATGCCTAGAACTGTCCTCCTCCCTTCAGGTATCTGATCATCTCTGGATGGGTTAACTTTTTGTCCCTGTGACCAAAATACCTAACATAAACAACTTGGAGGTAGAAACGTTTATTTTGGCACAAGGTTTCAGAAGTTACAGTCCATGTTCAGCTGGTTTTATTACTCTGGATCTGGGATGTGGCAAATTATCATGGCAGAAGGGTGTGGCAGAGGAAAGCTGCTCATCTCACAGCAGCTGGGAAAGAAAGATAGAAAAAGAAATAGAAAAAGGGGCCAGGGATAATATCTGGCCCCCAAGGGCATGCCCCCAGTGACTTCCTTCCTCAAAACATGTCCCACCTGTATATAGTTGCCAACAGCTCCTAGTAGCCCATTAAGCTATCCATGGGAAAGGAAGCGACAAGAACCCTCTATCGATTGAGAAAAGATGGCGGACCAGAGAAGGGCAGCATTGCGCTTTTGTCAGTAGATGGAGGTGCAGTAGTGAGAGTACGGCAGCGTTACCATGGGGGACCCAAGGCCTTCCTGCTTCTCTGGGGTGCTGAGACAGCAGCCTACAGAGAGGGTGAGTATCCAAACTGCACTCCAGCGGACTCCACACAGGACACGAACAGCCACAGAAATATTGGTGGTGGAGCCAGCGGGAAACGGCGCGGAAGAACAAAAACAATGGCATCATTAACAGAACAGAAATATAGTCGTAGACAGCTGAGTGGCACAGCGTGTTTCCACACAAGTCGCCCAGCGGGTTCGCACACACAGGAACTCTGGTTGGGTCCTGGGAGGTGCCATAACACCCAGGGTGATTGAGTGCTGCCATTTTCAAAGGGGTTTACAGCAGACGGAGAAAAGCGGGGGGAAAAGGGAGAAGTGGAACCCTGCATGTATCCGAGGAATTTGAGCCGAACCTGAGGGCAGCCTATATCTAGCTGGCCCAAAATCAGCCAGCGTGGGAACTCATACCATATCTGAATCCAGCCTGACAGGCCCATGACTCTGCAACTGTGGAGCAACGCGGAGTGCTGATGCGTACTTGATACCTCATCTTCCAGCACCACACACCCAGCCACCCAAATTACCCGGCTAAACAGGTATGCAGACTTTAACCCCACCCTCAACTCCTCTACAAGAGACAGAGTGGTTTCTGTGATAACTTGACTGTAGGGGGACAAGAGAAACCAGAAAATTGGCATCAAACATCCGCATCCACTTTTTGTGAAGGGATCCAGAAAATCTTCCCCTAAAGAATCTTGACTGAGATTAATTTGTGGATTCAACTTTGTGGGTTTTTGTTGTTGTTGTTGTTGTTTGTTTGTTTGTTGTTGTTGTTTCTCTTCTGTGCGTGTGTGTGGGGGGGGGGGAGTGTGCCCATGAAAGAGCACTTTTTTTTTTCTCTCTCTGTCATTTATTCTTTGCTGCTTGGTTTAGTTAGTCTTGTTTCCCCCACTTCTTTTTTATTTTTGTTTCTTTATTTTTTATTACTATTATTTTTTCCTTTTTTCTTTTTCATTTCTTACCTTATCTTTTATCTCTCTATTTATGCCTTGTCCTTTCACTATCAATATAGGTGAAAACAAGTCTTATACATGAAATAGGAACTTGAGAACTGGGGCGGTTGAATAATACATCAAAGAGGTTTTATATATAGTATCTTCTCTATTTTTTACTCACTTTCTCTTTCTTTGTCACTAATTTCTACAAACTTGACACTTTTTATTTTCTCTCAACATATACATAAGTTTGGTTTATATGTAAATTGGTCTCCCTACTAACTAGTTCACTCCAATTCATTTCCTCTCCTTTATGCTGTTATCAAACTACACCCATAGATTTATTTTTCACACTTTCTAAGAAATAACAACTCAATGTCCTCACCAACTCCCTCCTAATCATATCACCTCAGTGTCCAATATTAGAAATTATAAACCCTGTTATAGCTAGGCATGGTGGCGCATGCCTGTAATCCCAGCACTTGGGAGGCTGAGGCAGGAGGATCGCGAGTTCAAAGCCAGCCTCAGCAATGGTGAGGCACTTAGCAACTCAGTGAGACCCTGTCTCTCATAAAAAATACAAAAAAGGGCTGGGGATGAGGCCCAGTGGTTGAGTGCCCCTGAGTTCAATCCCCAGTACAAAAAAAAAAAAAAAAAAAAAAAAAAAAAGAACCATTATAAACCTAAAGAGTTTATTGGAGACAAAATTCACTAATTCTGTACATTGTGACCAAATTGTGAATATCTGAATAGAAAAATGTCTGGTTTTAGAGTGTAAAGTGTTTATATGGAGATCTGATAACATTGTACTATAGGGGCATCATAAGGTTTTAAAGTAAAAATGAAAAAGCCAAGGTTCCACAGTGCTAGAAGAGAAGTCACACAAGCAATATGAAAAAACAAGGGAACTTCCTGGAGACCACAGGTGTAGGAGCCGCTGTTCCCCTTTACCGACGCGCTCCTGAAGCTGGCAGGCAATGTATATCTTCTTACATACAGTGAAAGGAACACCGTTTGAAACCCCTGACCAGGGAAAGGCTCGGCTACTGACCCACTGGGAGCAGATGGACTATGGGCTCCAGTTTACCTCTTCCCGCAAATTCCTTAGCATCTCTCCTATCATACTCTATCTCCTGGCCAGCTTCTACACCAAATACAATGCTGCTCACTTCCTCATCAACACTACTTCACTGCTCAGTGTACTGCTGCCTAAGTTACCCTAATTCCTCGGGGTTCGTCTCTTTGGCATTAACAAATACTGAAGGCTGGGGCTAAGAACAGTTCCACAGGCATGGAGAAGACACTGGAACAAAAGGCTGTAACATCTTCCCCTTCTTCTCCATACTACCTTGTGTGTCTTGAAAGTCTGAGAAGTAGACAACCTCTCCCAAACTCCAGAAAGGGAGGAGATTGGGAAATGGGGCTCCTGGGCACAGCCCTGCGAGGTGCAAGATTCTTTGAATCAGGAAAAGCAGATGGGGTTAACAGCCAAATCAACAGGAAGGTATCCAAGTTTGGGCAGTTTGTTTGGTGATTACATCTTTCCATATCTTCCATCCCTATCACTTTCTAACTTCGTTTTGCTGTGTCCTTTCCTTATAATAAAGTAACTTTTTCAGTGATGGCAAGAAAAAAAAAAAAAAAAGAAAAGAAAAGAAAAAACAAGGGAAGACAGTGTCCCAAACAAATCAACATACCTCCTTAGTAGATTCCATGGCAAGCACACTAGATCAAATGTCTGAGAAAGAGTTCAGGAGGTACATAATCCAAATGTTTAATGACCTCAAGAATGATTTTAGAGATCAAATACAGATAGTAAAAGATCATTTTGACAAAGAACTTTATAAACAAATACAAGAAGCAAAAGATTACTTCAATAGGGAGATAGAGGTTCTAAAAAGAAACCAAACAGAAATTCTGGAAATGAAAGAAGCAATAAACCAAACTAAATGTTCAATTGAAAGCATCACCAACAGATTAGACTACTTGGAAGGTAGGACCTCAGATAATGAAGACAAAATATATAATCTGGAAAAGAATGTAGACCACACAGTGAAAATGGTAAGAAATCATGATCAGAACATTCAGGAAAAATGGGATAGCCTAAAAAGACTAAATTTAAGGGTTATTGGAATTGAGGAAGGAGTAGAGTTCCAAACCAAAGGAATGAGTAATTTATTCAATGAAATAATAGCAGAAAATTTTCCAAACATGAGGAATGAATGGGAAAACCAAGTTCATGAGGCTTATTGAACACCAAATGTACAAAATTCCAACAGATCCACACCAAGGCACATTACAATGAAAATGCCCAACATACAAAATAAGGAAAAAATATTAAAGGCCACGAGAGAAAGGAATCAGATTACATATAGGGGAAAACCAATTAGATTATGTGCAGATTTTTCAACCCAGACCTTAAAAGCTAGAAGATACTGGAACAATATATTTCAAGCTCTGAAAGATAATGGATGTCAACCAAGAATATTATATCCAGCAAAATTAAGCTTTAGATTTGAGGATGAAATAAAAAACCTTCCATGACAAACAAAACTTAAAATATTTCACAACTCAAAAGCCTGCACTTCAGAACATCCTGGGCAAAATATTCCATGAAGAAGAAAAGAAAAATAACAATGAAAATCAGCAAAGGGAAATATTAAACTAAAGGAAACACTAACCAGAGGAGAAACCAAATCAAGTTAAATACCGTAAACAAACATAAATGGACGGGAATATGAATCATGTATCAATATTAACCCTGAATGTTAATGGCCTAAACTCACCATTCAAAAGACACAGACTATCAGACTGGATTAAAAGAAAAGACCCAACAATATGCTGTCTCCAAGAAACTCACCTCACAGAAAAAAACATCATCAGACTGAAGGTGAAAGGCTGGGAAAAAGCTTATCACTCACATGGGCCACGGAAGCAAGCAGGGGTTTCCATTCTCATATCAAATAAGGTAGAATTCAAGCCAAAGCTAATCAAAAGGGACAAAGATGGATTTTTTTTTTTTACTGCTGAAGGGAACCATTCATCAACAAGATATAATAATTATAAATGTATATGCCCCAAACAATGGAGCACCTACATTCATCAGACAAATCCTTCTCAAGTTCAAGAGTCAAATAGACCACAACACAATTATTCTAGGAGACTTCAACACACCTCTTTCACCACTGGATAGATCGACCAAACAAAAGCTAAATAAAGAAATCTTAGACCTCATTAATACAATTAATAACTTTGACTTAACGAACATATATAGAATATTTCATCCCTCAGCGAATGAATACACCTTCTTCTCAGCAGCACATGACTCTTTCCCTAAAATAGATCACATACTATGCCACAAAGCAACTCTTAGCATATATAAAAAAGTTGAGATGCTACCCTGCAGTCTATCAGACCATAATGGAATGAAATTAGAAATCAATGATAAAATAAAAAATAAAAAAGTTACTCCAACACCTGGAGACTAAACAACATCTGTCAATACCATCAGTATTTTCTATTTTGTTGGAGTATAAGTTTTCAAAATAATTTCTAATTATCTTCTGTATTTCTGAGGTGTTTGTTGTAATGTTTCCATTTTCATCACTGATGTTAGTGATTTGAGTTTTTTCTCTCTTTCTTTTCATTAGCATCGCTAAGGGTCTGTCAATTTCATTTAATTTTTCAAAAAAACAACTTTTAGTTTTGTCAATTCTTTGGATTGTTTCTTTAGTCTCAATTTCATTAATTTCAGCTCTGATTTGAATTATTTCCTGTCTTCTATTGCTTTTAGTGTTGATCTGTTCTTCTTTTTCTAGAGCTTTGAGGTGTGATGTTAACTCATTTATTTGTTGGGTTTTTTTTCTTATTTTAAGGAATGAACTCAATGCAATGAATTTTCCTCTTAATACTGCCTTCATAGTGTCCCAGAGATTTCGATATGAAGTATCTGTGTTCTCATTCACCTCTAGGAATTTTTTAATCTCCTCCTTGATGTCTCCTGCAACCCCTTGTTCATTCAGTAGCATGCCCCTAGTCATCCAGTTAGCATACGAGAATGCTAATAAATATTGCAAAGATGCAATTAGGCCGTGGAGAAATAAAAAAAGACTTATCAATTTATATCAGATTGTGTAAAGACATTAACGAGGCCTTTGTCACAGGCAACATAATTGCTGCAGCAATGAGAGGTTCTTCCCCTCAAAATTTTACAAGGCCTCAACCTAGAAATCAATCAGGATATTCCAGACAAAATTATCATAATCAACCAGGATATTCTAGGCAATATCCCCCAACAGAAATAAGATCAAGCTCATACCGTGCCCCAGGCCGATGCCCCAGGTGTAAAAAGGGTACACATTGGGCCAATCAATGCCGTTCCAGATATGATATTTATGGAAATGAGTTGTCCAGGATTTCAAAAAACAGGGCACGGGGCCCAATGCCCCGGGGCCCACAAATGTACAAGGCATTAGAGGAGGAATGTCCTCAAATCCAGATGATTCCTCGTCACAATCCCTCCTACCCATTAACTCCCTTGTCAGAGGGTCAAGAGGAAGTGCAGGACTAGACCTCTGTTCCACCGCCCGAATAGTGCTAACACCTGAAATGGAGGTTCAACTGATTCCTACGGGAGTCAGGGGTCCTCTTCCCTCAGGGACTCTAGGACTAATCCTTGGGCAAAGTTCTAAAAGCTTATTAGGCTTTCAGGTGTTATTGACTCCGATTACCAAGGAGAGATAAAAATAATGCTAAGTTCACCTAGAGGCATTATCTCTGTAAACCAAGGAGATAGAATTGCTCAGCTGCTTCTCCTTCCCAGTTTCCACAATTCTTTCAAGAGTATGCCACAGAATAGGAACAATAGAGGATTTGGTTCCACTGGCTCAGGACCTATGGCTTGCTGGGTTCAGGATTGTTCACGGAGGCCTATGTGCAAAATAAAAATTCAAGGTGTAGAGATGGAGGGGCTGATTGATACAGGGGCTGACTCTTCCATCATAAATCTACAACAATGGCCCAAGCACTGGCCTCTGCAGAAGGCCTCAACCAGTTTAAGAGGCTTGGGATATAGTAACACCCCATCACAAAGTGCTGTAGTCTTAAATTGGGAAGATAATGAAGGGCATAAAGGAACATTCCAACCTTATGTTTTGACCAGCTTGCCAGTTACCCTATGGGGAAGAGATATTTTACATCAAATGGGGCTACACCTAGCAACCAAGCCTGCAGGTGTTAAAAATAAAAATCTAAATCATAATAAAAAGGTAAAGGATATTGTTTTTTAGGGGCCACTGAAAAAACAATTAAAGCTAAGATCCCAAGGCTTTCTGCTTCTCAGATCCAGAAACTCAATCCTGTTTTTGGAGGATCTGGGCCAGCTCTTACTGGACTTCGTAATTTGGGAAATACTTGCTATATGAATTCAATATTGCAGTGCCTATGTAATGCCCCACATTTGGCTGATTATTTCAACCGAAACTGTTATCAAGATGATATTAACAGGTCAAATTTGTTGGGGCATAAAGGTGAAGTGGCAGAAGAGTTTGGTATAATCATGAAAGCCCTGTGGACAGGACAGTATAGATATATCAGTCCAAAAGACTTTAAAATCACTATTGAGAAGATCAATAAACAGTTTGCAGGATATAGCCAACAAGATTCACAAGAATTGCTTCTGTTCCTCATGGATCCATGAGGACCTAAATAAAGCTGATAATCAAAAGAGACATAAAAGCTGGGTGCAGTGGCGCATGCCTGTAATCCCAGCACTTTTGGAGGCTGAGACAGGAGGATCGCGAGTTCAAAGCCAGCCTCAGCAATGGTGAGGCACTTAGCAACTCAGTGAGACCCTGTCTCTTAAATACAAAAAAGGGCTGGTGATGTGGCCCAGTGGTCGAGTGCTCCTGAGTTCAATCCCTGGTACCACACACACACACACACACACACACAAAAAAAAAAAAGAGACATAAAGAAGAAAATAATGATCATCTTGATGACTTTAAAGCTGCAGAACATGCGGCAGAAACATAAACAACTTAATGAGTCTATTATTGTTGCACTTTTTCAGGGTCAGTTCAAATCCACAGTACAGTGCCTCACCTTTCACAAAAAATCTAGGACATTTGAGGCCTTCATGTATTTATCTCTACCACTAGAATCCACAAGTAAATGTACATTACAGGATTGCCTTAGATTATTTTCCAAAGAAGAAAAACTCACAGATAACAACAGATTTTATTGCAGTTATTGCAGAGCTCAACGGGATTCTCTAAAAAAGATAGAAATCTGGAAGTTACCACCTGTTCTTATAGTACATTTGAAACGTTTTTCCTATGATGACAGGTGGAAGCAAAAATTACAGACATCTGTGGACTTCCCTTCAGAAAATCTTGACTTGTCACAGTATGTTATTGGTCCAAAGAACAATTTAAAGAAATATAATTTGTTTTCTGTTTCAAATCACTACGGTGGGCTGGATGGAGGCCACTACACTGCCTATTGTAAAAATGCAGTAAGACAGCGATTGTTTAAATTTGATGATCACGAAGTTTCTGATATCTCTGTTTCTTCTGTGAAATCTTCAGCAGCTTATATCCTCTTTTATACTTCATTGCAACCACAAGCAACTGATGTAGCCACATGAGAGTGGGAGCTGTGTTACTAGCACTATACTTTAGTGTACACACAATTGTAATTTTTTCTTTTATATATGTCTTTATGTCTGTGCATTTGTCTAAATTTCATGTTAATGTGACGTCACAAATATATGTTTGTATGTGCATCTGTCCAGTGTGATGTCACAAATAACAAAGTGCTTATGAAAATTAATATAGAAAAATTATTTAAAAAATAAAATAATATATATAGATATGAATCAAATTAACTTTAATTCATTTAAGTTGGATAATCAATTTAATAGTGAAGGTAATTTCAATTTTGATTTATAGGTGTCCCTGGGACTTCTCTTTAGCGAAGAATATGATTAGTGCTGTATAACCTGATATTTTGGTGTTTTGACATGGGATTGTTTATTTGTTATTAACTTCATTTGTTTAATAGCTGATTAATTTGAATTATTTCAACAGGTAAAGGATTGCTGTGTATGCAGAGACTCGAGGGTTCCAGCTAACAAATTATTTTTCCAAAGTGCCTTTAGCTTTTCTTTAATCTATCTTTAATGCAGTAAACACCCTCAGTCTTTCTTTGATTTATTCTGAATGTGATATTTTGCCAGCTTATGTTTGTGGGAGCTTAAGCAGCAATGTGTGTGAGCAGAGATCAACTTTAATTTTGTACTCTAATAATTCTATTTTTAGTTTGACAGCTCACCTCTTGACTCAGTGCTGGAATAGCACTGCCTTTCCCTTAATAACAGATGCTTGAGTTTCTAGGTAATGGGCCCTGAAGATTTGCCGGTGGCATTGTCTAGTCATAAAAAAGATGGCTGCTGCTACAACTGCAGGGATTGTGGTTGCTACAAGCATCCCTGCTGCTCAAGCATCAAACAACCTCACCAGCAGTATGGAGTCTGCTCTGCATGCATGGGGCCTCCTTGATCAACGTGTTATAACAAGTGGACATTTTGATCTTTCATTGTTTGGGACATTACGGGACAATGCCTTGAGGGTATTTGTCTAGTGAACTCAGTGCGTTATTTGATGGAACTTAGGGCAGCTGATTTGTGTAAAGAACTTGATACGATATGGAACTTGGCTCGTCAGCAGTAGGCTTGTCGCCTTAAAGCCGCAGCATCTCCTCATGATCGCACGGCTGTTAGTCAACACACACAGTCGATCCTGAAGGGCTCGATTGGATGGCTGGTTAGCCTATGACAGGTAAGATCCCCAGAGGGGGACAACCTAAGACAGGCACAGTCGCACAGGACAGTCTCATGTGGCTGACATATCAACCTAAGACAGGAGTCAAGGGCACAGCCTTGATTATCCAATGACGGGTAAGAATGTTGGTTGCACATGGACATCCTAGAGCATCCCCTCTTTTAAAATAAAAGGGGGGAAATGTAGGAGCCCTAATTAAGGAGATAGCTAAGATTGCGGTTAGCTGAGAGCCATAAAAGATGTTCAGGTTCCACCTGATATTCATACATTTATCAAAGAATCTTTGTATGCCCGTGAACACTGTGTGACGCACCTGTAAGCTCGAGCTGTAAGCACTTGTCCTTGTTAAGGCAAAATGTATATAACCGGGTGAGGATTAGTTAGAGTTGGTGGTTGAAGTTGGTGGTTGGAGTTAGAGCAGTTGGAGTTGGAGAGGTTACTGGAGCCAGAGAGAGAAGAAGAATAAAAGACCTTTTTTCATTTTCATCCTGCCTCAGAATTTTCTCCCGCGGCGTCGTTGCTCCAAGCGGCAATCGCCTCAGGCAGCAACAAAATTCACCTGGAAAAATAAGAGACCTGAAGAGCTAAAGCAATCCTTATCAAGAAGAGTGAAGCAGGGGGCATCACAATACCAGACTTTAAACTATACTATAGAGCAATATTAACAAAAACAGCATGGTACTGGCACCAAAATAGACCTGTAGACCAATGGTACAGAATAGAGGACACAGAGACTAATGCCCACAACTATAGCTATCTTCTATTAGATAAAGCTGCCAAAAACATACATTGGAGAAAAGATAGCCTCTTCAACAAATGGTGCTGGGATAGCTGGAAATTCGTATGCAACAAAATGAAACTGAACCTCTATCTCTCACCGTGTACAAAACTCAACTCAAAGTGGATCAAGGACCTAGGAATTAGACAAGAGACATTACACCTAATAGAAGAAAAAGTAAGCTCTAATCTCCAACATGTCGGACTAAGCTCAACTTCCTTAATAAGACTCCTGTAGTGCAAGGATTAATATCAAGAATCAATAAATGGGATAGATTCAAACTAAAAAGTTTCTTCTCAGCAAAAGAAACAATCAGTGAGGTGAATAGAGAGCCTACTAATTGGGAACAAATTTTTACCACATGCACATCAGATAGAGCACTAATCTCTAGAATATATAAAGAACTTAAAAATCTTAACACCAAAACAACAAACAGCCCAATTACTAAATGGGCCAAGGAACTGAACAGAAGAAGATATACAATCAATCAACAAACACATGAAAAAATGTGCAACATCTCTGGCAATTAGAGAAATGCAAATCAAAACTATTGTGTATATGTGGTATATATACACAATGGAATTTTACTCAGCAATAAAAGAGAATAAAATAATGCCATTCACAGGTAAATGGATGAAATCAGAGAATATAATGCTAAGTGAAGTTAGCCAATCTCAAAAATCCAAATGCTGATTGTTTTCTCTGATATAAGGAAGCTGATTCACAGTCGGGTGGAGTTGGGGAGCACAGGAGGATTAGAGGAACACCAGAAAGGTCAATGGGGAGGGACGGCAAGGGAGGGAGCAAGGGGGTATAAAGAGAGGAAGAAAAAAAAAGATAGTAGAATGAATTTTAAAAATTTTTTAAAAAGAACCCTCTTTCAGAGCACTCATGATCCAATCACTTCCCCAAAGACCTCACCTCTAGACATTGCTGCACTGGGGACAAAGCCTTCACCCCATGAGCTTTTGGGGGACATTCCAGATCAAAAGCATAACAAGAGGGCTGGGGCTATGGCTCAGTGGTAGAGCGCTCGTCTCGTAAATGTGAGGCCCTGGGTTTGATCCTCAGCACCACATAAATAAAAAATAAAGGTATTACAAAAAAAATAAAAACAAAACAAACATTGATGTGGCTGCATCACTGTATATGCTTATTTTTAAAAAATACATAACAAACTTCCACTCATCCTTCACATTTATGATGGGAATGTCACTTCTCCAGTGACACTATCCTCAGTCTCATGCTCCCCCAAGTTGGGTAAATATCGGGGACATCCACCCAGCACTTCTCTACTATGATATCCAACCCAATTATAATTAAATAATTATTGGGCGATTATTATTTGTGCAACATTAGTTTTCTCATTGGACAGACCAGGTTAGTCCTAGCATAGTGGTGGCCTGTGAGGTTTACTTGAACTTTCCTTTTCAGTACAATTCATCTTAACAAGATTAGCAAGTTAATACATGAGTGAAGCAAGTGAGAATGGAGACAGTATATTTCAACAAGTTTGGTGATAAAGGGGAGGAGAGAGCTAGGGTGGGAGTTGGAGGGCTGTTGTCTTAGCTGGCTTGTGCTGACACAACAAATACCATTGACAGAGTGGCTTAAACAACAGAAATGTATTTCTCACAGTTCTGGTGGATGGGTGTCCCAGATCAAGGTACTAGCATGGTTGGTTTTTGGTGTGAGTACTCTTCCCAGATTGTAGATGGCTGTCCTCTCATTGTGTCCTCCCTTGGTGGGGAGAAAGAGAGTTCTTGTCTCTTGCTTTTCCTGTCCAGGGAACTGATCTCCTTATAAGGACATCATCCTTATGACCTCATCTAAACCTCTTTACCTCCCCTAAGTCCCTTCTCCAAATACATTACATAGGGTATTAGCACTTTAACATATGGATTGGGCGTTGTCACAATTCTGTCCACAGCCAGGGCTAAGTGAAAGTTTTTTATGGTAGGAAGTCCTGAGCAGGTTTAAATGCTGATGGTAGGAAAGAAAGGATGATTCAGAAGAGAGAAGAGTTAATGTAGGAGGTAGAAGGAGAAAGTGAACACTGATAGAGAAGATGGCTTTATTTAGGGGGGACAGACACTATTTCCTCTGTGACAAGGGAGGAGAAGCAAGGGACATGTGAACTTTTCCAGTGGTGGCAATGATCTATGAAGGCTCTCTGCTAATGGTTTCTGATTCCCTTTTTGAAGTAACAGGCAAGGGTGTCTGTGAGGGGCTGGTGTGGTTTGAGGAAAATGGAAAATGTTTGAATAGATTCTGTAGAAAATAAGAAAGAGCAGCTATAGTCTGAATGCATGTGTTCCCTCCTCCACATTCATGCGTTGAAATCATATCCCCCAATGTGAGGCCTTTGGGAGGTGATTAGGCCATGAGGGCAAAGCCTTTATAATTGAGATTAGCGCCCTCATTGAAGACCCCAAAGAGCTAGCTTTTCCCTCCCTTCCACCACTTGAGGACACAGCAAGAAGGCACCAGCTATAAGCCAATAAGCTAGCTCTTACCAGACACTGAGTCTGCCTTGATCTTCTTGGACTTCCCAGACTACTGAGCTGTGAGAAATACATTTCTGTTGTTTATAAACTACTGGTTTATAACCCTTCCACAGAGAGTCTGCTCACACAGATGATTGGAGGCACTGGGTTTGTGGTGCCAAGAGATGTTTCTGCAGCCTTGATCCAGGCAAATTAACAGGGGTGGAAAGCAGGCGGGAACTGAGAACATCAGGTAGCAAGTGGCTGATGCAAGGGTCCTGGATCACATAGTAGGATCCTGGAGATGGGAGGGGACTGATTGACAGGGAGAAAGTAAAGAGGTTGGAAAACTGGGTGCAGGGAATAACTGCTGAGAGACGTGGAATGGTAAAAGGTTGTGGTCACAGAATAGGATATTTAATGAAAAATTTCAGAGGAGGAGCCATCCATAGCAATGCCAACATCCACTGCATAGCCTTAGGAGTGAGTGGATGAGATGGTCTAGTGGTAAAGGGACCGGAAATTGAAAACACATTGACAGAAATCAGTTAGTGAGAGCCAAAAGTCTGGTGCTTAGAATGAGTTAAGCCCAAAGCAACCTCCCTTACAGAGTTGCATCTTCACAATGCCAGTTTCCATCCAGCAGACCTTCCTGTGACACAGTCCTGCCTGCCTATTAGTTATCATAGGTGCCAGGGGAAATGGTCGATCTCTCCTGCTCCTCCTCTCTTTACCTATCAACACTCCACATGTTGAAGCTCTTTAGTGAAAGTGCAGAGATAGAAAAGGATAGAGGAAGCAAGAAACTGATAAAGAAGAGTCACACTGCAATTGAAATCACAGAATTCAGGTGACATTGATATTTATCTGATATCTGACTCTTGTTCTTGGCTCCCAAGGCTACATGGAAATCTTTGCCTTATAACAACAGCAGTATGGGAGACCTTTGGGGAAATCCTCCCTAAGAGCCTGCTACCGCCACCACTGTCACACAATCATTTTTCTTTCATATGGGGAAAGGTGGAATTCTTAGTTAAAGTACTTCGTGCTCTCCAGCAAGAATTGCCAACACTAGAAAATGCCAAAGATTGTCTCCCTCTCTCAAGGCAGATGTCACTAGAAGATCATGGTACTTTTTGCTGTAGAGGTCAAGTATAACTTTAAAATCAAATGACAATAAAACTTATTTTCCAAACTAGGACGCTTTGGAGAGTGAAAGTGGATACCAAAATAATTAAGCATCTGATTATTAAAGTTTTAGTTTATTGTCTAATAAATTAGTGTGTTTGTTGTTGTTGTTGGTGGTGGTGGTGGGTGATGGTGGTGGAACTCTAAAATAGCTCTATTTAGAAATTGTTTTCAAAGTTCTTTCTAAAAATAAAATCTTAAGCCAGTCTCAGGCACAGTGGCAGGTGCCTAAAATCCCAGTTCTTTGGGAGGCTGAGACAGAATGGTTGCTTTAACTCAGGTGTCCAACCTGGGCAACATAGCTGGCCATTATAGCAAGACTTGTCTCAAAAAATAAATGGGGCTGGGGTTGTGGCTCAGTGGTAGAGTGCTCGCCTAGCACGTGCGTGGCCCGGGTTCGATCCTCAGCACCATGTACAGATAAACGCATTGTGTACACCTAAAGCAAATAAATAAATACTTAAAATAAATAAATAAACAAATGGATAAATAGATCAAAAATTTTAAAAATCTGTGTCATGAAATAAAAAAGACTTCTCCAATTATGTGAATGTTTAAAAAGTAACGTAAATGAGAAAATCACTGCTGGCATCTATTTACATATTTCAATCAGGTTTTTTGTGCCATGCATATTTCTAATGCTGTTATCACTGCTATTTCTACTAGGGATGCAATTTTTCAACTCAACCTCATCCTCATTTTATTTATTTATTTTTTCTTTCTTTTATTATTTATAATAGTAGTATGTATTACAATTCATAACGCACATATATAGCATATTTTTACATACAACTGTTTGTATACAAAGTATATAAGTACCATTCAGATCTTCAATCATGCATTTAGGATACTGATATCCATCTCATTTAACCACCAATTTTTTTTCCTTTCCCCCCCCTCCTTCCCCCTTGCTCCCTCCCTTCCTCTCCCTTTCCTTTGACCATTCTAGTGTTCCTCTAATCCTCCCATGTACCCCCATCCAACAACACTGTGAACTAGCCTCCTTATATCAGAGAAAACATTCGGTATTTGGATTTTTGGGATTGGCTAACTTCACTAAGCATTATATTCTCCAACTTCATCTATTTACCTGCAAATGTCATTATTTTATTCTCTTTTATTGCTGAGTAAAATTCCATTTTGTATATATACCACATTTTCTTTATCCACTCATCTACTGAGGGACATCTAGGTTGGTTCCACAACCTAGCTATTGTGAATTGTGCTGCTATAAACATTGAAGTGGCTGTGTCACTGTAATATGCTGCTTTTAAGTCCTTTGGGAATAGACCCAGGAGTGGGATAGCTGGGTCATAGGGTGGTTCCATTTCCAGTTTTCCAAGAAATCTCCATACTGCTTTCCATAGTGGTTGCACCATTTTGCAGTCCCACCAGCAATGTATGAGTGTGCCTTTTTCCCCACACCCTCTCCAACATTTATTGTTGTTTGTGTTCTTGATAGCTGCCATTCTGACTGGAGTGAAAATGAAATCTTAGACTAGTTTTGATTTGCATTGCTCTAATTGCCAGCGATGTTGAGCATTTTGTCATGTATTTGTTGATTAATTGTGTATCTTCTTCTGAGAAGTGTCTTTTCAATTCCTTAGCCCATTTATTGATTGGGTTATTTGTTTTTTTGGTGTTAAGATTTTTGAGTTCTTTATATATATTCTAGAAATTAGTGCTCTATCTGATGTGCACGTATTAAATATTTGTTCCCAATTAGTTGGCTCTTTATTCACCTCACTGATTGTTTCTTTTGCTGAGAAGAAGCTTTTTAGTTTAAATTTATCCCATTCATTAATTCTGGGTAATAATTCTTGCACTACAGGATTCTTATTAAGGAACTTGGGGCCTAATCTGACATGTTGGAAATTGAAGCTTACTTTTTCTTCTATTAGGCGTATTGTCTCTGGTCTAATTCCTAGGTCCTTGATCCACTTTGAATTGAGTTTTGTGCATGGTGAGAGATAAGGGTTTAATTTCATTTTGTTGCATATGGATTTCCTATTTATGCAAGGCCCAGTGCTAACATTATCTTAAATGGAGAAAAATTGAAAGCATTCCCTCTAAAAACTGGAACAAGACAGGGATGCCCCCTTTTACCACTGCTATTTAATATAGTACTGGAAACTCTGGCCAGAGCAATTAGACAGATGAAAGAAATTAAAGGGATCCAGATAGGAAAAGAAGAGCTCAAATTAGCACTATTTGCTGATGACATGATAATATACCTAGAAGACCCAAAAAACTCTACCAGAAAACTTTTACAACTAGTAAATGAATTCGGCAAAGTAGCAGGATACAAAATCAGTACCCATAAGTCAAAGGCATTTTTGTACATCAGTGACAAAGCCTCTGAAAGGGAAATGATGAAAATTACCCCATTTACAATAGCATCAAAAAAAATAATAAAATACCTGGGAATCAACTTAATGAAAGAGGCGAAAGACCTCTATAAGGAAAATTATAGAACACTAAAGAAAGAAATCATAGAAGAACTCAGAAGATGGAAAGACCTACCTTGCTCTTGGATAGGTAGAATCAATATTGTCAAAATGTCCATACTACCAAAAGCATTATACAGATTTAATGCAATTCCAATCAAAATCCCAATGTCATTTTTCAAAGAAATAGACAAAGCAGTCATGAAATTCATCTGGAAAAATAAGAGACCCAGAATAGCCAAAGCAATCCTGAGTAAGAAAAAATGAAGCAGGGGGCATCACCATACCGGACTTTAAATCATACTATAGAGCAATAGTAACAAAAACAGCATGGTATTGGCACCAAAACAGACTGGTAGACCAATGGTACAGAATCGAAGATACAGAGACTAATACATATAATTTCAGCTATCTTATATTAGACAAAGGAGCCAAAAATGTACAGTGGAGAAAGGATAGCCTCTTCATCTTCATTTTAAATAAAATTTCTTGAAATCTATGTTGCATTTGTGATTAATAAATTTGAAATTCTCAACGCCTTTGATTGCTCCTCTTAAAAAACTCAGAGCAAATTATGATACCAAGGAGGAGTGGTTTTCTGTTTGTTTGTTTGTTTGTTTGTTTTGTTTTTTAATTGAAATGCTTCATTTTTGGTGTGAGGTTTATTTTTAGAGACCTGTCACTTTGTCTCTATTCTGAAGACCTTTCTCTCATGCAAGTATTTGTCAAATAAGTTGGCCCCTTGATTCTTTTGAATATTTTACCATGTTTAGATCTTTAAAATATTAGACATTCTGAATTTCATTCCTTCAAAAGCTTCAACCCAAATGTTGAAATATTCCAAAGATCAATTATATAATTTAAAAATTAATCAATAACTTGTTTGAGGCCTCAGCATATAATTTGTTCAGTTTCTCCCCATTTTGTAGGGATATGTTATAATGTTTTCCTTTTGCAAGTTTGCACACTTCTAAGAGCTTCAAAAGCTGTTTTTGGTTTTTAAGTTTTTTTGTACTCCATTGATTGAGTGTTCTATTCAAAGGTTTCAACTGATTTTAATAAAAAGACAATCAAATTAGGAGACTCACAATCCCATTTTAGGATACTAAGTAATTACAAAGTTATTCTTTAAAACCACAAGCATTTCTGAACTCTGATTGATAATGGACAGCAAAGAGAACATGGGTACTGCCATTCTAAGACATTTTACTTTGTTTGTGTTTCAGTTACCTTGTGTGAGTTTATACAGATAGATGTGTGGTGTGTTTTTAATGAATTTTGGCATTTTGGCTTTCATTGTAGTTGATACAATATCACAGCTTCTTGGGGTGAATCATGAATTAGTGGGGACCACAATCAGTTCCAAGCTCTGCTGTCTGTTCCTCAGGATTTGAAAGTTGGTAGGAACATTGTTATCTTGACACTATGACCCACCCAATTTCTGTTTGTATTATCACTCCAGAATGAATACATTCAATTTCAATGGAGAACTTTTTAACCAAAATTACAATTATGTTCCCAATAATGTAAAATATTTCACTGTGGCAGGAAGACTTCCAAAAGCTTCATGTCAAGTCCATCAGTTGGATGAAAAAAAAAAAAAAAAAAACCATTAGTGAGATTAGCTGATCTTTGGTTTCAAGTGTCTGATGGCATCGATACAAATTGAACTCATTCAACTGTGTGCCAAGATCATCTTCAGACAATAAAGTGGACACAGTAACAGCTGTCATGAACTTTTTGCACATGTGTTAGAAACTATAGAATTCAAAATGAGTAAAATTAATTTGGAGAGCAAATTACTTCATTTAAATGAAAAACCATGTTGTGCATACTAAAATGTAAATGGACTTTCTGTAGCAAGATGTGTAAATGGTTATTTTTGGGTGTAGCTTTTTTTTTTTTTTGTACCAGGGATTGAAACCAGGAGTGCTTAACCACTAAGCAACATCCCTAGACCTTTTTAATATTTTATTTAGAGACTGAGTTGCTTAGGGCCTCACTAAGTTGCTGAAGCTGGCTTTGAACTCACAATCCTCCTGCCTCAGTCTCTTGAGCTGCTGGGATTACAAGTGTGCACCACTGTGCCCAGCAGGTGAAACTTTCTTAAAATAATTACTAACTTGATTAATTTATAGCAAAACTGAAAACTTGTTTGTTACCATTGTAACAAAAGTGTTCAGTGGATCCTCTGAAGAAGGGCAGCTCCACCTCTATTTCCTGTACCTATTGCATGGGCACCTAATCTGGACTATACCCTGCTTCCCACTGACCCAGCTGACTGGCAGCCTGATGCCTTCATGTATCTTGAAAGCACAGTGAGAGCCATGTGTGACTGGAGAGGACAGTAAAGAGCCACCAAATACTTCTGCCACAACCACAGCAACACAGAAGGAATTCTCTACATCACTGTCAGAGTCACTTTTAAAAAAAATTTTTTTTTAGTTGTAGATGAATACCATATCTTTATATATTTTTATGTGGTGCTGAGGATACAACCCAGTGCCTCATATGTGCAAGGCAAGTGCTCTACCACTGAGCTGCAGCCCCAGCCCCAGAGCCACTTTTTTTTTCCCCCAGCAAGTGTTTCCTATGCTTTCCTTGAAAGGGGGGACTTAGTTAAATGGCCCCAATAAAAAAAGAGATAGGTTATAGCTGGTGTGTTTCAAGTTTACCACGTTAAGGACAGAACTCAGTTAGCTGAACGTGAATCTCACATGCTACTAGACAAAGCCCTGGCAGAGGCTGGGCACAACAAAGAGGAGATCTGAAAACACCCCCACCCCTGCCCCAGTAATTAAGGCAATTACTAATATATGTTCTAAAAAAAAGAAACAAAACAAAACAACTCAGGACAAGTGTGAACCAAATGAGAGGCCCAGCATTGTCACAGGCTGACACCCTGTCACCCCACTAAGAACCTGGTTCAGCCCAGTATTTCTGTGAGCCTCTGCCACCTGAGGGGAATTGGCCCACAGAATGAAACTCCCTAGGCCTTTGGGGACTCCAGGGAGTCTGTAAAGTGTTATCTACTTGGATTTATTCCTGTTTCAATTTTTTGTCAGATATACCTTTTTTAAAAAATCCACACACAAGGATTATATATATTTATGGAGATAGCATAGTAATTTGATGTGTGCATAATGATCAAATCAGGATATTTAGCATTTCCCTCTCCTTAAACACTTATCATTTGTGTTGGGAAGCTTCAGACTTCTAATTCTTTGTGAAATATAAAATAAATTGCCATGTTCTTGGATTTCTTCTGTATGAAGGGAACCAATCATCCTCCATATTGTGTTTCTACGAAGGGGTTGGATATGCTCTTAAATCGATTGTCCAATGCTGTCCACTTGCTCTCCTGAGGACCCTCACTGATGTTCAGGCCACACTAGAGGAACATGTGGGAGGGGGGGTCATGCTCTAGCACACCCTCAACTTCTTCTCCACAAGTAACAAGTTGTTTGTTCCCAAATCCATCTAGGCCAAACTGCACTTGTTATTAACTACTTAATTAAAATTTATATGAACTGATGAAATGTGGTAGCAAAAAGAAAATCACTGTTTCTCTGAAAACCATACTGAATTCACTGGAAAGGCTCCACAGAGGCAAGTCACTAAAAAGCTCATTCAATCAGATGTGGGTGAAACTACTCTCAAAATCCTGGTAGAGAGGTCATAAAGCTATAGAAGGATTCTACATTCAGGTTTCTTCACATTTGGCTTAGGTTCCTGCTCTGCTTTAAAGAAACTCAAACTAGAAGTAGTAGGTTGTCAACACCTGATCACTTGTCGTAATAAACAGAGTCAACATGCATTGGGCTCTTCTGTGTGCCACATGCTGTTGGTGTACATGCGTTGTCGTTTGATCTTGTCAACAGTTGAAAAGAACAAGTACTTTTGGCATTCCTGTCCTACTAGTAAACCAGCTGGGGACTGAGAAAGGTTAATGTGAAGTGATTGCCCAGTGTCACGTGGCTGGTATAGGGTGCAGCCACCAGTAATTCTACAACTGTGTGGCCTCTGAGTTGATCTGTACTCCACGTGCTTTGCTCCTGGAGGTTACATTTGTATTATAGTTTGGATGTGAAGTGTCTCTCCAGAAGCTCCTGTGTTGATGCAGGAATATTAGGAGGTAAAATAATTAGATTATGAGAGCTGTCACCTAATCAGTCCATCCTAGTTTGAATGGACTAACTGGGTAGTAAGTGTAAGCAGGAAGGGTGTGCCTGGAGGAGGAGGTGGATCACTGGGAGTGTGGCCTGCAGTGTGGCCTGGAAGGGTGCTCTGTGGTCCCTTCCGCACTTCCCTCTCTGCTTCTGGGATGCCATGTCCTGAGCCACTTCCTCAGCCACATCCTTACTACAAGCTGTGCCTCACCTTTGGCCCAGAGCAATGGAGTTGGCCCATCATGGACTGAGCCTCTGAAACCATGAGCCCAAATAAAATTTTCCTCCTCTAGGCTGGTCTTCGCAGGTATTTTGGTCACCACAACATCACCTAACACAATTCTAAAAGAAAGAAGTTGTTCAATACAGGTTCTGAAGCAGTAAATGAGGTCTGGGTGGTGCACCTGTGGCCAGGACTGTTGGGAACCCAGAAGACTTTGCAATCTCCATCCTTTTCCTCCTCCTGCTGACCCACTCTGAAATTATTTTTTCATTTCACAAATAAAGGTGCAAAATGTCCCATGGGAGAGGATCCATGAGATCACTACATAGGTGTCATTTTGAAAAATCTGACAGTGCCTTGTCAATGCCTCAGCCAAAGCTAAGTTTGGAGCTGCTTTTACTAACCTCTCTTAAATTCCACAAATGGTCAATGAAATTGTTAGAAGACCTCTGCCCAGTTGGGGTCAACAGCAGACAGAAATGCCTGGAGAAGTGTTCTAGGCAGCAGAACACCTAGGAAAGGAGGCCCAAAATGAAGCAAGGAGCACCCATTGTTTGTTGATTGACCCCAGGGTCAGATGGATATGGGAATGAACCTGAAAGAAAGTGACAGGTGCTAGGTAGATAGTAGACTACATTAAGGTCTCTTAATTAGCAAATAAAATTGACCACATTTATTTGGTTCTCTAATTTTAGCTTTGAATTTTATTGGCCCCTTGTCATGGTTTAGATATGAGGTGTCTCAAAAGCTCATGTGTAAGACAATGCAAGAAAGTTTAGAGGTGAAGTAATTGGGTTATGAAAACCATTCACGTAATCAGTGCATTAATCCACTTGAAGGGATTAACTGTAGGCAGGTGGGGTGTGGTTGGATAAGGTAGGTTACTGAGGGCATGACTTTGGAGTATATATTTTGTTCCTGATGAGCTGACCTTAATCTCTCTCTGCTTCCTGATGGCCATGTTCTGAGCTACTTTCCTCCACCAACTCTTTTGCCATGATGTCTTGCATCATCTTCAGCTGAGAGCAATGAAGCTGGTCGTTTATGAGACCTCTGAAACCATGAGCCCCAAATAAACTTCTCCTCCTCCAAAATTGTTCCTTGTCATGTCTCTTGATCACAGTGGAGAAAAAGTTGACTAAAACACTGCTGGACTCCATATGTCTAGAAGATAGTCCTGGGGTGATATGTAATCTAGTCTTTAAACTTTCATTTCTCCAACCACAATCATGAGTAGTGTCTGAGTACAAGATGAGCAGGAAGCCTCCCTTCCCCTAAGGGAAAGGGGTCCTGTTTGAGTCAATGGTATAGCAGCTTGGTGAGGGGCAGGCTGCAAGGATTAGAGAGGGACCATAGTCCATCACAGGGTCCCCTACTTTTTAAAATACAGGAGGTGGTTTATTCATTATTAAGTATTGGAGCTCTTGAAGAAATGAAATTTATTACTACAAACACCTTACAGTTGCAAAATATATACTTCAGAACTTTAAAGGACAAAGTAGATCTGGGACCAGAGGTGAGGTAAAATATCCCAGACACCATGTAGAAAAAGTCAGCATACCCTTCAAAACGATATTTATTAAGCAAATATTTGGTTAGGGACACTCAAAGGAAGAAAAACCAAAGCTGATTTCATAAGACAGATACATGAGAGCTACAGTAAACTCTTCTTTAAAAGAAAGAAAGGCAAAGCAAAATACCACCCATGACATTTCTGACACATTATAATGATACAAATCAACCAAGCAAATATAGTATTAAAATCTATACAGATCTAGACTACACTATGTATTAGTGAAATAGGAAGTTACACTGTTTGGCTGTATTTACAACAAGGAAATGTTTTCTAGAATTCTAAACCTATGTTGCTAAAAGTTTTGTTTGTTTGAGCCAGGGATGTGTTTTGGATTTGAGATATTAAAACACTACAAAATCTTTCAAACTGTTCTTCCCTGATACATTCTCTGTGGCTGAGGGAGAAAGGAATTCTTGTGGAAAGAACATTTGGAAACATTTGGGCCCAACTTTCTGAGCTTTTACATGAGGCATGAGTTTTGAGGGTGTTAATTGTTTTGCCAGTTTTAAGGTTAGTTGATAGTCCTTCGAGCAAAGATATATACAGTGTTTCAACATTAAACATTAATTGGAATTCTAGTAAATAACCAAACAATTAGGAGGGGAATAAACAGGGCAGCTTTTTTTTTTCCTTTAGGATGATGATAATTCTGTCAATCAAAAGAGCTGTCCTCCAGCATACTGCCAGAGTAAATGAAAAACTCAATAACAAGCTTCATCCAAACTTTCCTCCTCACCTGCTTCAAATTTAAGATTATTGCCAGGGATTGACATGATGAAATTCATTCATGTGAATGTATAAGCAATATGACCTTAAAGCAGTGAGCTTCTATCAGAAAGCTATTGCTTTCTGTTGATTTTGACTAGCAGTTTATTTTCTGGATAAAAAATATTTTTGCTATCAATTCATTGAATTAATATTTGTCCACAATCACCTATGCATCCTGGCTAATACTGCAATTTAAATTGTAAAAAATCATAGGAGACTCATTAGCTGATGAACGATGTTAGACATAGTTTTATCTTATAAGACATTATTTACATTAGATACAAGATAGCTCTATACTATTCACTTAGACATTTTGATGAAAAAAATTCGTATATGTAAATATGTAGGTCACGTTTTAAATATGTACACACTGTTTTTTAAAAGACAAAAGAGTGTCTTCAGGCACCAGTCTTACAAAATATCTCACAGTTTTTAAAAATATTAAATTCAAGTATGAGGATAAATGAAAAAAAACTGAAACTGTTAATGTTGCACTAAAAATTGTAAGTTGTGATGATTTCAGGTTCATAATAAAAGTATTTTTATGAAAAAAAATGGTATTAGAAGTCAAATCCCACCACAACAATTTTCATTACAATAAAAAGTTCACCACAGGCCTGGGGGTGGAACTCAGTGGCAGAGTACTTGTATTCAATCCCTAGCAACACACACACACACACACACACACACACACACACACACACGACTCTAAGATGGTATTCAAGGTGTGACCAGGCACTAGAAGCATTTTTAAAATTCCATTACCACAAAATTTCCAAAGTTAAATAACTCATGGCAATGAATGTTTTCTTTAAAGAAATCATTAGAGAGTTCTTGCTCACATAACAGTCATTCCCTATAATGAAAATGAGCCAACCCTTGATTTTGAGATGGTGCAAGATGTGGTGATAGAAACCTCATTGCTGCTTAACCAGGCAAGTGGAAATATGATCAGATTTTAAAAAGGAACCGATTTCTTTGTTTTCTCTACATTACTAAAGAATGCTCTGAGTTTGATCATCACTAGCAGACACATTAATTGTATCTACAAATTTTACTGGTTCACATGGGAGCAGTCCAATTCGAATTGATTTGGGGGCCAAATATGCAATACAGTGGAATAAAGAACCCCTTGAAACATTGGGGAGCCATTTAGTACAGTCTAAATGGAGATGTTTACTTTGTAATTTAAAGATACTTGTCAGTTACCTACTGTAACAAAACTCTCAAATGATTGTGAGTTCACTAAAGATAAATAAAATCCTTGATTTATTAATTGTAGAAGTTTAGAACATAGCAAGCACATACTAAATGTTTGTGAAACTTTTAGAAACAATTTTCCTCAGGATAATTTCTTCTTTTCCCTGAGTCTTAAATAATATGCAGAATACAATAATATAAAGCTACAAGCAATAAAATCAATGGTTGGAGAGGACAAATTAAAGATTCTTTTCTCTAAATGTGTCAGCTGAGTTCTGAGTTCCCAGATTGACCAGTGAAGGACAGTGGTGGTGGTGGGTGGGGGGACAGTGAATAGATAAAGAAACTAATTAAAAGTAGGTTTGTTTTTTTCCAAGGCAAACAACTATGAGATAGAGGGTAAGCTTCGAAGTTGTTGTTTATTTCCTCTTTGGGATTTACTGAGCACTGCTTAGAATAATAACGCTAAATGTCCTAATATCTCATGCACCTAGTGCATCAGTGTACTTTTTAAAAATATCAATGAGCTTCTAAGAAATAACTAAAAGATTAATTTGCTGAAGTTCTGTATTTAGATCAAATTTGTGGTCCAGTTTTAATGTCCAAATACATTTCAGAAATATTTCTCTAGAGAAATGATTCCAAAAATAGTCAATCAATTATTTCCACATGGTAATCTTTTCTTTGGGAGGGTGAAAAACAATCATGGCAGTCATTTCCCTAAATGACTTAATCAGTTCCATAAGTTAAACCAGTAATCTTAGGAAGGAGCTATTTATATGGCAGTATTTCACAGGATTATGAAGAAATCATTTTTGGAAAAACACATTTAATATGCAAAGGGTTGACTGTACAGGAAGCATTGTTAATATAAATGAAAATTTTGCCTCTATAACTGATATATACAAGATTTAGTTGAACGTGTTGACTCATTCATTATTATGATTAAGAGAGAGACTAGAAATTCCAATAAACATATCTATCAGATAAGCAGTGGAATGTAAAAAGCCGAACTAATTTGGAGACAGGACATAGCATAGACATTTTGAAATAAATGACTTCATGATTTTAAAAAGTTTTGAATATCAGCATGCAGTAGCATTTATGGGATTCTGAATTTTTCACCTGAGCCCGCCTTCTCCAGTGTACGTTATAATTATTCTCTTATTCACAAACCAAAGTCTTACGATTGGCTGAAGTATTTTTGTTAAGCCAAATAAGATCGTTATGATTACCTGTAGTTTTTATAAAATTTCATTTCATGAATATTAACATATACAATTAATTTTAAAATGTATCTTATACACTGTTACAGTCCTTTCTCTTCAAAACATGAAGAATGGGACATTGAAGTATGTTTTTTAAACATATTGAAGTATTAAAGACATTTAAGTATATTTTTTAAACTCTAAAATTCTTCTACACTGATTCACTATATAAACATTCAGAGAAGGAGTACTTTAAAAGAAAACCTTTTATGTAAGATTAATGATAATTTTAAATATACACTAGAGCTGCCCTGTTTAGTACGGTGACCTATAGCCACATTCAGCTTTTGAACACTTGAAACATGCCTAGTACAACTGAAAAACTGAATCGTTAATTTTAACTCACTTTTAAAAACTTGTTGTTTTAGCTATGGGAAAACTTTGAAGAGTATTTAGATAATTTAAGCTGTTGAATCTACTTTTTCATCTATTAAGTTCGATGAAATCTAAATGCATCAGCTATTACTGATAAAAACTTCATAGCCAAATTGAGGTGGGCAGTAAGTGTGAAAACATGCTGCACTTCAAAGACTTACTGTGACAAACAGAATGTAAATTTCTCATTAATCATTGTATAATGATTACTTATGTGACCTGCATTATGTTTCTCTTGGACAGCACTGCTCTAGAGCTTTAGGAAAATTGCTAGTTTTTTAAAGGCATGTTTTAAAATTTTAATTTTAAACATCACTCTATTTAGCCAAATAATTATGACCTTCATGAGAAAGTGAAACCGATTTAGTGTTGAATGCCCTAATGGCCCACTCTGCACCTCTTCCTTTCTCTAAATTGCAATGCACCAGCTGCAGAAAGCAAATCATAGGCTGAGGGGTGGGTTATGTAGGAATAGTGTGTGAGAACACTGATGAGTGTACAATCAAATCAAACTGCTCATACCCTACAAATTCTCTTTTCTTTCCCCTAATAGTTTCCAGATCCTAGTGTCCCTAATTCCAAAACCAACCTCCAGCTTCCTCCTAAGTTCCACTGTGCGATGGCTTTTGGTGTAGAATAATAAGCGATGACTTGTGTTCAGCAATGTGTCCGTCATGTATTAATACTAGATTTTGTCCAGGCCCGGGAACTTTCATCCTTCAGAGTGGAGAGCTTTCTCTGGGAGAAGGATTCAAATCCCAGAAGTTTCAACACCGCTACCCGATACTTCTTGGACATGATGTTGTACAGAATGGGGTTGATGGCCGCACTGAGGTAGAAGAGGACGAAGGACACAAGGTTGCAGTACTGGCTGATCTGAGCAATATCCAGAGAGCCCGGCTCAAAGGATTTGGAAAATAAATACCTCCCCACGTGGAAGGGCAGCCAGCAGAGGATGAAAGCAAACACCACAACAGCTGAAAGGACAATGCGAGAGAGATCGTCACTTCCAGAAATGTTACTGCAAATGACATTCTATTTTTAATGCTTAGTTATTTTTGAGTATGTATAATGTGGACACTGAGAAGCATTATGTACCGCTCTTGACATGGAGAAATGCTGTGCTCTTTTTTTCTCTCCTCCCTTTTAACAAAGACTGACTGACTGAACCAACAACTCAACCATATCTACTGAACTCCAGAGTAACTTCTAGTTGAGCTATTTGATTTTGTGATTGGCTTGACATATTGACTCAACTGAAGCCAATTTTTCACAATAATCCATTATTTTAAATGTGTTAGATACATCACAAACATATATCAGGTGAGGTACTCAACTATAGCTGTGAATCGGAGTTTCCTGGGATGCTTAAAAATACAAATTCCTTGGATATAATATAGACTTGCAGTATTAAAATCTGTGGGAAGGCGAGCAGAGTACCTGCCTCCTTTCCTCTCTCCTTCCCTCTCCTTTCTACCCTTCCCCCTAGGTGAGGATTTACAACCTTACCAATGCTGGTCTTGGCCTTGAATCCCTGAGTTCAAGTGGTTTTTCCACCACAGCCTCCCAAATGGCTGGGACTGGGTGGCCCACTGCACTGTCCAGCTTGCTTTTTTAAAAAAAAGTTTTACAGAGGATTGACTTTTTTTTTTTCTTTTTTGCAATACTGTGGATTGAAAACCCAAAAGTGCTCTACCACTGAGCTACATCTCCAGCCCTTTGTACAGAGTCTTGCTAAATTGCCCAGACTCACCTCAAATTTGGAATCCTTCTGCTTTTTCAAACAAGATTAAAAACCACTGAGATGTCTATATCACCTACAATAGACCTAAGTAAGGTATAAAAGGCCATTAAACTAACCAACATTACATCCATCCAAAACTTCATTTCGCTCATTTTAGATTTTTTCCAATACTTCTAAACTTTTGGATTAGATTAAGTTTTTTAAATTCAGAAAGCAAAGGAAAAAATGTTTCAATCCTTGTACTACTTTAGTGATTGTCTCCAACTGTTAAGGAAGAAGAAAATTAACACTGATGTTCGGACACCTAGGAGGCAACTATAATGGCTTTTAAAAAAAAAACTGCAGGAAATTACTAAATTTATTCTCAAAACTAAGTTACATAGTAACAACTTAACTGCCATAGCAGTAATGTGACTGTCACAGGTGATAGCTTGGAGTCTCCTGCAGGACATAAACAAGTTTACAATCCACGATTCACATGGGGAGAATCACTGATCTAGAAATAAAACCTGACATTCCTTAAATAAACTCTTATAGCCTTAATACACAGGATCTTGGATTTATAAAATTGCAAATATGAAACCATCCTGGAATAACTTCTTTGAAGCATTAAATATGCCAATGGATAGGAAATGGTGATTATAATGCCAACTAATATAATATCAGATGCTGGTTTTGAGAAAGCAAGTAGAATTAATATTTTGCTTGGATATGGACATATTTCCATTTGGTACCTCACCTGTACCAAACACACAACCTTAAAGAGGTTAAATTCATGCAATAAACATTCAGCACACTAGTTGTGACACTGCATCCAGATGTTCCTGGAGGGCCATTTAAGGGTAGGAAGGCTTGTCAGCTTCTAAGGTCTCCCTTTCTGCTGTTGGAGCTCTGCTTACCCTAGCTTATCGTACCTTACTCTAGTTTATGCCACCTGGAAAGACAGGTAATCACTACGACAAACAAAAGGAGACCCCAGCACTGATTGTCACTGACTTCCTTACAAAGTCATATAAATAGCAGCAGGATTAGCAGAGTTGATGTGATTTTCTCACGAAAATGCAGGGCAGAAAACAACTCACAAAATTGAAAGGAAAAAAAATGAATCATCTCTAACAGAATCATCCAAATGGATCATGGTTTTGGTTAAATTTACTAGTGAATAGTTTCTAGATCCCATGCCTGCTTTCCTTGTTGTAACTTTGATATTCACAAATTCTATTTGAAGCAGGAAGCTTAACTTCACCTTTTGTGAAATATCTCAGTTTTGAAATGCATTTTTGGGCTGACATAAAATAGATTTTAGGGAATTACAGAGATGACTGGAGAAGTGGGTCGTTTTTTCCCATGAAGAAGAGAAAGAAGATACAAGAAAAAAAGACAAAGAGAGAGGGACTAAAAGAGCTGTCAAGATCACAATCACCTGAAGGGGCAGGGGCAGGAGGAGAAGGGGAAAGGGGTTGGAAGGAGGGGGATGGGGGAGCTAAGGAAGGTAGGGGGAGATAATATTTGAGAGACACACAGAGAAAGAGAACCAGAGGAATGGGAAGAGACTCAGGGAGAGAGAGAGACTGGAAATCAGAGAGAAGTTGGAAGGCACGCAGGGAGAGGAGAGAGCCCGGAGAGGAAGCCCAGGGTGCGCTGATTCTCACCCAGCATTTTCACAGTTTGCTTGTGGTTCTGATCTCTGAGCGAAGCGCCCACCGCTGCATCTCCGTGCCTCCTCCGCCACAGCTTCCTGCCGATGAGACTGTAGAGGACAGTTAGGCAAAAGACAGGCAGAAAGAAGAAGACGCTGGATACCCACACCATGACTGTGAGCAGTCCTGAGCGCACCGCGAACTCGGTGGCACGGCACTCGTTGGTATCCCGAGGGTCGGTGCCATTCTCGTGCTCCACCCCGACTAATACAAAGATGGGCCCGGCGCTGCAGAAGGCCACGGCCCAAATGACCAAGATGACCAGCTTTACCCGGCCCTTGGTGACTACCACCTTGGCCCGAAGAGGGAAGCAGATAGCGAAGTAGCGCTCGACGCTCAGCGCTGTGATGGTGAGCACAGTGGCATAGGTGCAGCTCTCGCTGACGAACTGGAAGAGTTTGCAGAGCAGGTCGCCAAAGTTCCAGGGCCGGTATTGCCAGAGGCGGACGAGGTCGAGGGGCATGCAGAGGAAGATGAGCAGGTCGGAGAAGGCCATGCTGGACAGGTAGAGGTTAGTGGTAGTGCGCAGTTCCCGAAAGCGCGACACCACCAGCATGGTGAGCAGGTTGCCCGCGATGCCCACCACGAAGAGCGCCACACAGGTAGCTGTGACGCCCGCCAGCAGCGGCGCAGGGAAGAGCGGCAGTAGCTCGTCGACCAGGGAGTCGTTGCTGGGGAGAGCATCCCAGTCCAGGTCCGCCAGCGTGAGGTTGGGCTCCGATTCCTCGCCTGGCGTCGCGTTCCACATGCTGCCGGCTCAGCTTCCCTGGCACTGGGACGCAACTGCGGTGGGAGTCTGGACCAAGCTGGTCCCAGAGGAGATGCCCTTAGGCGCGGGAGAGTGCGAGGAAGAAGCAGCCGCGGGCGCGTAGGGAGGATGCTTGGAGAGGAAAGAGACCAGAGCGAAAAAGCAGAAGTCCAGAGGAAAGGTGAGATAGGGTGGAAAGGAGAAGAGAGGGAGACAATGTGACCCTCTGCTCTCTCTCTAGCACCTCCCCTTTCCTCCACCCTCTTCCCCAAAGTCCCTTTCTCCCAACCCAGCCTCCGACCCAAGCTCACACACATACCTATCACCCGAGCAACCTCGCTTGGCATTCGCCTTCTCGCTCTAGCTGCATCTCGCACTTCCCGAAGCGTCCAAGCGCGGGAGTTCCACAGAGTGGGGGCTCTGCGAAGCTGGAGCGTGAGTGGCTCTCTCCTGAGCCTCAGGCGTTAGTGTGGCACGAAAGGACAGGTCATTCCAGAGGCGGGGGTGGGGAAGCAGCGATGGAGGAGGGGAGCATGGCTTTCAGTAGCTGGGACCTGAGTTCTTCTTCAACAAGAGTAGAGGTTGTTGTGAACCTGGTGGGAAGAAAAAGCAAGTGTGTCCACCTCGTTTGAGGAAAGGGGTAGGAAGAAAAAAGAAGGACCTCGTGGTTGTATTCGGACTGGAGGAGATAGGAGCTAATCTGGGAAGAGCTTCACCATCTTGTTCACGAGGAGAAAAAGTTCAGAGATGTGACTCCTTGTTCAAGGTCTGGTAGACCAGTGTTGGATCACCCATTAGGTTTGAACTTCTGAGGAGGGTAGGATCAAGATGAATGAATAATCCTGTCCTGGATCCCAGTCTTTGTACGCCTCCAACTTGGCGTTGGTAGGGGGCATGCAATATGAGAGATTAGTTTTGCCTGATGTAAACTAAGGACTGGGGCACAGAGGAAGGAAAGGAGCACCTGGGAGAGGAAGATATAACTAATAGGCAGTAAGAGGAAAAGAAGAGGCTGTGCGACTAGCACAGATTAAGGGCACGCAGATATCAGTCATTTAGTAGCTGTGTTCCCTTGGGGGAGGTCTTTAACCTTCTGAGCTTAGGTTTTGTTTGTTTAATTTCGAACATATTGTAAGGACCACTGGGAGGGGATGTCAAGTGTCACATTAAGGACACATTAGGCACTCAATAAATAAATACGAACTGTGTTGCTGTAATTGTGGTTGCTGTTGAGAAACAGGAGCTGTACTCCGTGGGAATGGATCGGAGGTCTCCCCGACTCGTGAGGTGACTCCCCTACATACACCCTGTGCATCTGTTGCATAGTTCTGGGAGTTGACACCTGAAGGTGTGAGACTGCAGGCGGCCTCAGAACTGGAGCTCAACTGCCCTGTTCCTGCCTGCAGCCCAGGGAAAGTATTCAGCACCGCGGCCAGCGGCCAGTGCCTTTTACCGCAGCACCCCTGGGGAGATACTACCCTGCACTTTGTTTAAAGCTTCTCTCCTGCTCCGACGTGTAGTGGGGAAGAGTCTCCTCCCAGGCACACTTGGGTATTAAGCCACTGCCTTAACCAAACCTATCAGCGTTCACCGGCCCCTGATTTTAATAAAAATCCTTTACCTGCCTATGAGAGTTTTGCTTACACATGCCTTTAACAGATGGTTTGCAAGATCTCTATTATTTCAAGTCGTTGATGCTTGAAATCTAACACTGGATTGTGCACATGTGCATGAAAGATCCCACACTGTGAGGAACTGCAGGAAAGAAATTTGATACATACCATTTAATAGTGAATATACTACATGTAGTAGCTTGGTTGCACTGCTGTGTTACACACTTTGGGCAAAATTCACTTTTAAAAAAAGTTTATTTCTAACTACTATTTAAGAAATGTTACAACCAAGTCAAACCTTCAATTACTAACAGTATTTTTTTTTTAAATTACTAATTTGCCTTATCACTCCCAGCCCTACATTATCAGGTTTATGTGTGTGGACACAGAAATAATTTGACAAATCAAAATATTATATAAAGTTATTGTCAAAGAAGAAGAATCAGGAAAAGATTGTGGGACATACTTCTAGTCAGTGCTAAAGCTATGGCTGATAAGTGGGAAGAGAAAGCATAAAAAAACTCAAAAAACTACTGTGATAAAATATTGTTCATGATAGCTAAAATAATCAGCTATGTAACTGAACTCAGCCATTTTCTAAGATGTGGATGAGTCTGTATTGTATGATCAAGAAGAAGCAAAGGGCACTATTGAAATTGATTTGTTTATTCATAACACAAAATTTTATTATAAAATATATAAAACTGTCTTTAAATATGTGATAAGCATGGAGAATCACAAAATCAGTAAATTCCAGATAATCCTGCATTTATACACTTATAGTCCAGGGAGAAAATGCAGTTATACAAGCAGCTTTAGTACAGTATTTGTAGGTACATTTGAAGAGACACATTGTTTTGGCCCCTGGAGCAATATGATGCTTTCTGTAGACAGAGATAGGATATATATGTTTGTTTTTCTTTAAAGAAAAATATTATGATGATGATGTAATAGATGATGATACAAGAGACAATCAAACATATTCTAAGCAAAACATCGAAATTAGCATCACCACTGAGATACCCAGGGAAGAGCATTTATATAGAATCCCAGCTAGAAATGCAAAACTTTAAATACAAGAAAATATCAGACAAACTCAATATGAAGAATAGTCTATTTAAAAAATCCTTAAATAGTCAGTGTTATATAAGATAAAGTAAAACTCAGAAAATGTTCTAAAGAAGGAATACAGATGGCCAACACACATATGAAAAAGTTTTCAAAGTCTTTAGCAATTAGGAAAATGCAAATCAAATAGTTTCACTCCAATTAGAATGGCAGTCATCAAAAATTCAAATAATAGCAAATGCTAGAGAGGATGTGGGGGAAAGAACACATTTACACTGTTGGTAGGATGTTAAATTAGTACAAGCACCATGGAAATCAATATGGAGGATCCTCATAAGTCTATGGAACCACCATATGACCGACCCATATATACCACTCCTCAGTATTTATCCTGAGGAATTGAAGTCAGCATATTACAGTGATATATGCATATCCATGTTTATAGCAGCAGAGTAAACAATAACCAAACTATGGAACCAGCCTAGGCATCTGTCAATGAACCAATGAATAAAGAAAGGGTTGTACACAAGGGAGTTTTATGTAGCCATAAACAAGAATAAAATTATGTCATTTATAGGAAAATGGATGGAAATTGAGAACACTAAGTGAAGCAAAGTAAGCCAAACTCAGAAAGTCAAGGATTTTGTGTTTTCTCTCATATATGGGAGTTAGAAAGGAAAAAAAGTTTGGGGAATCTCATGACAACATAAGAGAAACCAGGAGAATAGAGGAAGGGAACTAGGGGAGGAAAAGACAGAAAGGAGAGATAATGGGGAATAAAAATGACCAAATTATATCGTTATATTGTGTGCATGTACAAACAGGTGACAATGAATTCCACTATTATGTGTACTTATAATATATTAATCAAAAAAGAAAATAAATACCAATAACACTCTTCACAGAATTAGAAAAAAATAATCCTAGGATTCATATGGAACCACAAGAGACCAGAATAACCAAAGCAATCCTGAGCAAAAAACAAAAACAAAACCAAGTTGGAAGTATCACAATGCCTGACTTCAAGATGTACTAGAAAGTTACTGGCATGAATACCTAAAATTGACCAATGGAATATAGTAGTAAATCCGGATATTAATCTATATCTATACAGCCAACTAATGTTTGACAAAGATGCCAAGAACATACACCGAAGAAAGGACAATCTCTTCAATAAATAGTGCTGTCAAAAACAGATATTCGTATAGAAGAATAAACTAGGTCCCAACCTTCCCCATACACAAATATCAACTCAAATTAGGTCAATGACCTAAGTGTAAGAACTGAAACTATTAAATCACTACAAGAAAACACAGAGGAAATACTTTAAGATATCATCAATATAGGCAAAGTTTCTTTGAATAGAATAGCAAATGCACAGGCAACAAGATAACAACTGACACATGGAATCAAATCAAACTAAGAAGGTTCTGAGCGGCAAAGGAGACAACAGAGAGAAGAGAAAATTGCAAAAAGGGAGAAAATATTTGCCAACTATTCATCTGACAAGAAATTAATATCCAGAATACACAAGGAACTCCAAAAACTTAACACTACCACCCCCCATAATTCAGTTTGATATGAGCTATAAATCTAAAGAGACATTTGTCAAAAGAAAACATGCAAATGAGCAACAAGTATATCAGAATGCTAAATATCATGAACCATCAAGGAAATACAAATCAAAAACCACAACAAGATGATTGTTAAGTAAAATTAGCCAAACTAGGAAAGACAAATACCACACATTTTCACTCAGTTTTTGGGGGAAAAAAGTTATTTTCATAGAAGAACAGAGTGGAATACTGGTCACTAGAACTGGGAAGGTCAGGGGTGGGAGATCGGGTGGAAAGAGATTAGATAAAGGGGACTAAAAAACAGGAGGAATTGGTTCTGGTTTTCTGTTACACAATAGGGTAATGATTGGTTGCAACAATCTAGGATATATTTCAGATTAACAAGAAAAGGAGAAAAATTCCCAACACATAGAAATGATTAATGTTCAAGGAGATGGAAGCGTTATTTGATTTGACCATTTCACATTGTATTTTATTTTGAGTGAGATTAAGCATCATACATATTTAAGGGCCATTTTCCTTCTTTAAACATGAATTGCCAGGCTATGACTTTTGCTAATTTTTCTGCTTTGAAGGTTGATTTTTGGAGAACTTTTTGTGTTGTAAAGATAGCCCTTTGGGATAATATAAATTAAAAATATTCTAATATGCTTCTCATTGTCTTTTCAATTTTGCCTTGGCGGTTTTCTTTTCAATTTTGTTTATGAATTTTTTTTCCCTTTTTTGACATGCAAAAAATGTAAATTTATGTGTCATCAAAATTCTCTTTTGATATTGCTCCTGGATTTTGAATCATATTTATAAAGGCTTTTCCCATTGCCAAGTTATAAAGACATTTATCTGTGTTTTGTTCTATTATTTTGAGGTTTTTCTTAACATTTATATTTCTGAATCCATTTGCAATTGATCTTGGTACATAAAATGATGTATGGATCCAATTTAATTTTTTCCAACTGGTTATTATTTATTTAAAAATGTATTTTTCACAAATAATTCGAGGTATTTATTTCATCTTACATCAAATTTCTATACATATTTTCAGAGCTCACACTCAACAGTTATACCATTCAATGAATTACATACTCTCATGGGTCAACTGTAATTATATTTTCACATTATTCTTAAAATATTCATTGGTTGATCTTATTTCCTGTATTAATTAGGAGTAGGATTGAATATATGCATCAGGAAATCTAAAATAGAGACTAAAATAAGATAAAAGTTTATAGATTTATTTTTTATTTAAAAGAAATCAGACTATGGGATATCCAGGGTTGATATGACTAATTCATGCTCATTTTGCCTCTCTGCTCCACCATCCTCTGTGATAGAATTCCAATAGCAAGGTTGCTGCATCAAGATTGATGCTGGGGCTTATCATCCAAATGAATTCTAGGCAAGTAGCTGGTGAGGAGGGAAAGAAGGTTTTAAGTACAACTCAAAACCCTCACATATATTACACTGACCAACTACATCTTCAAGAGAGATTAGGAAATGAACTTTTTAAAAATATTTATTTATTTACTTTAGTTGTACACAATGCAATGCATTTTATGTTTACGTGGTGCTGAGGATCGAACCCGGGGCCCCGCACGTTCGAGGCGAGCACTCTGCCATTGAGCCACAACCCCAGCCCCAGGAAATGAACTTTTATGAAGGACAGATACACTATCATTCCCAGGGTTCTAAACTTGGATAAACAAGTACAGCCTTTGCCATGTTTCCTCAGACTATAAGTACTTTGATAGCAAAGGTAATTTTTTTATTCTTTACATGACCCATAAGACCTAGTGATTGCACTAGTGTCTTTGCAGATCACAGCACCTAAAAGAACACATTTACCAGTTTGATTAAATTAGCATTTGATTTAAAATCACATGTGTAAACATAGGACACATAAAAAGGCTCATAGGAAATGTAAGTGCTGTGTTGTGCCTGTAATGAAATACATCATTTACTTTAATGTTTCCTTCAGGCTTCATACATAATGTACTAGTATATTTGGCTTCATTGCTTGTACTCTTTCTACCACATCTTGTAGCCTCATTTAAATAATATCATGCACATTAATTCCAAAAGAATGATACATCACTCTTTACATACTAGCAAGCTGTAAGAATTTAGATTTAATATCAAGTATATTGATAGAGGAGTAAAAAAAAAAATTCTAGAAAAATTTTAATCTTAGCATTTAGGTACTTTAAAAAATTAGTAAATGAGATATATTATCATGAGTGATTATACTGAATAATTAAATAATTACATGGTTTAGAAACTTATTTAAAATCTTTATGATTTTCTAATTAGAGAAGTAACGTATAGTGCCTAAAAACTCAGCATGTTAAGAAATCCCTGACACTTCTCTCTTTCCAACTTTTCCTACAGATATTCCAGTGGGACTCCTTATATTTTCATAGATACTCATCAACTGATCTTATGTCTGATGTTAAGCATTATTATTTTTAACCTAGTTATTTTAAATCTAATTAATACAAGAATACATGTATATATATGCACCCACATATATGTTATAATTTCAAATAATTCTACAAGACTTATTAAAGCATGAGGACACGGTTTATGCATTATATTACTGACATACTGTTAGGAAGAAGAGTTTATAGTTCTTACACACTTTCAACCTTTATATCACCCGTGTATGGGCACCCCCAACATACTCACAACTTCCTCTCACTTTATCTTCCAATGCAAACATAATGTAATTTTAGATTAGATCTATCTTCAACATTCACATTTTAAGCTGATGTAGACAATAGTGAACCCAAACTACATAATATGCTTATGATCACATTCTCCTTTCTTGAAATACTTTTTGTTTTCCTTGGTGTTATAACTATCTCACTGGATGGGCTGCCTAGTTTCTGTCACTCTCATTAATCTTCCTCAAAAAAAATATTCTGACACAAGAGATTGTTTTAAAAATTTGCTCTGTTTCATAGAGACAACACCTCTGGAGACCCCACTTTCCTACTCCAATCTGGACTAATGTTTTCTGGGTGTGCTATACAGATCACTGTTCAAGTTCCCTATCATTATCTTGGGCGATTCCTTTGCCTGGTACCTTTGCCTGGCTAGATATTGGGTCTTTTTTTTTTTTTTTATGTGCCACATGTTCTTTTTTTTTTTCAAATTTATTTTTTTATTCTAAATTGTTAGAAATGACAGCAGAATGCATTACATTTCATATTATACTTATAGAGCACATTTTTACATATCTCTGGTTGTATACAAAGTATATTCACACCATTTGTGACTTCATACATGCACTTAGGGTAATGATATTATTCAGTCTTTTTCTTTCCTGGTTTGCCTTCTATTAGAAAGAGCACATTCTTCAATAACTTCCTGAGATAAGATATATGTGATGTAAAGTTGTGAGGATCTTTTATTTCATATATATTATTATTCTGATAATATAATATATTATTATTCTCATAATCCTTTATTTAAGGGGAAGTACCTCAAAGGTTTCAGTGTGGCAGGGATCTTGAGGTAAATAGGTTATTTGGTGCTTGGCAGGTGACGCCCATCTCCAGACAGCTGTGTTTGATCCTAGGGCTGTGAGCTAAGGCTTCTTCAACCAGGGAATTTCACCCAGGAGTTCCCAGAGAAGCAGCTTCCCTGCCTTCTGTTGTCTCAAACATACCCGTAATTTATACATGGCTTCCGATACAGAAGGGCCAGGTTTAAGGGGACAATGGCTAATTCATCCCAAGGGACGGAACAAAATGAAAATACATGGGCACAGATGTAGACAGACAGGTAAGTATAGATCCAATCGTTAGGCTTATGGAAATGTCCTTTGATGGTTTCAGCCTTATCAGTAACACAGGAAGCTGGGGTAGGCGTGTTGGAGGTTGAAGGAGAGACACAAGTGTGAAATGGTTATCTGGGAGAGTGGCGGGGACAGGAGTGGGTCAGGTTGAGTGATTGCTGGGCAGCAGTAAGAGCCCACTCCAGGTTAATGGCCGTGAATTTAGAATAACACCAGTTAATATGACTGTTTGTTTTCTCGTTTTTTATGTTCAGCTGCACTGGTGCAGAAATGAAGTGGAAGGAAAATTTAATTTAACCAGCGTTGTGATTTTGCACAGAACAGATGCGAAAGTATAGGAGGGACACAGACATTGAGGTTTTATCCAAAGAATAAATTGGGATTATTGACTATTGAGATTAAATTGGAGGAAAGAGCAGAAGACAGGAGGAGGGGAAGGGACTGAAAAAGACAGTTAGGTCAATGGGCTGTTCTTTGTTTCTAAGTGTCTCAGATGAGCCTTGGTGAGGACCTCTTCTGATTTCATTGTGCTCGATGCTCTTTTGGCTTTTCAATTGATTTTTTTGCAGTTCCAGGAAACTTGATTGAATTATTTCTTTGTTGTCTTCCTCTCCACTTTCTCTAGTCTTTTGAGACTCTGTTTATTCCTATATTGGACTCCTAACAGGTCATCTGCTCTTTTCTTTCTGGTTCATGGGTGCAATATCACTTCACAGTGCTCTGGAAATATTATTTTTAATTTTATTTTTTGTCTCTGTTTTTTTCCTTCTGTTAATTCTGGTGCTGGGGATCAAGCCAAGGACACTGTGCATGCTGAACATGTGCTCTACCACTGAGCTACATTCCCAGCCCTGTGTTTCCAAATTCTTTTCCAGTATAATGAAATCCTATATACCCATCTCCAAGCTTCAGCTGTGATCAATATTTTGTCAATTTGTTTGTTTTACTGTGTCTTGCAAATACATTTTAAATACATCATTTAATTGAATTGCAATTACAGTACTTCGACATACATGTTCTCTAAATGCTGGGTGTGGTGTCGCAGGCCTGAAATCCCAGTGGCCCAGGAGGCTGAGGCAGGAGGATTGCGAGTTCAAAGCCAGCCTCAGCAAAATCAAGGCGCTAAGCAACTCAGGAAGACCCTATCTTTAAATAAAATACAAAATAGGACTGGGGATGTGGCTCAGTGGTCAAGTGCCCCTGAGTTCAATCCCTGGTGCACCCCCCAAAAAAACCTCAAAAAACAAAAGGGTGATTTAGAAGGTTGTGTTAGGGTACTGCCTCTCCATTGGACCCTTGCTTCCTTCTAACTCATCCTGTCTTTATGCTTTCATTTTTCTGTTTTGCAGCTTGGATTGCATGCTTTATTATTTTAATAACACTCTTAATAATATCCAAAGCTCTCCAGACTGCTCTTTTCCTCTGGCAAGCCCTTGACCCTATTTGGAAATTTACTATGTTTTTCTGGTCTAGTCCTCCCCTGTCATTCTCAGCCAGCAACCTTAAAAGAAATACACATTTCTCAAACTTCCAACCCTGCTTCTTACCTTCCTGTTCATAATCAGCAGAAAACTTTTCCTATTATTTCTTGGAAATAAAAGCCATAAGACAAGACAAACTCTCACAGCTTCCCAACTTAGCTTCTCTTATACACTAGATTTTTCTATCACCCTTTATTAGAGGAGCTGTTTCTTTTCCTTTGTTTGGAAAGTTTCTTCTACTTCTCCTAACACTTATGTTTCCTGTTATGTACCAAATCTCTTCTCTCTCTCTCTCTCTCTCTCTCTCTCTCTCTCTCTCTCTCTCTCGGATCTTTCCCACCTGCTTTTAAATTTGCGACTCTGACTTGAAGACAAACCAAAGATTCTTCCCTTCCTCACTCTGCATTTGTTCCCCTCCTTCCCAGCTACTGTGAGACCTGCTAAACTCCAGCCTATTCTAATCTCACTTCTGCCTCCCACTTGCCTGGCCCCACTCCTGCTCATGTCACCATAGGTGCTCCTGCTGCTCATTTTTTTTTTTTTTTTTTTTGTCCTCATCACATGTCACTTCTCCAACACTGTGGGCCTTCATTTCTGAAATGCCCTCTTTTTACTTTTGTGACATGGCACTGTTCTGCTCTTTATTTTAACTTCCTACTTCTCCAACTTCTCCAATGAGTCCTACTCGCACTTTTTAAAGACATTTTTAAAAATCCAGTCTTTTTTTTTTTAATATATTTTTTTAGTTGTAGGTGGACAAAAATACCTTTGTTTTATTTATGTGGTGCTGAGAATCCAACCCAGCGCCTCACACATGTGAGACGAGTGCTCTACCGCTAAGCCATAGCCCCAGCCCTGAATCCAGTCTTTAAATGTTAGTCTCTTAAGGTTTACTCCCAAGTTCTCTTTTCTCCGTCAGAAGATCTCATTTAAAAGCCGGGCGCGGTGGCGCACGCCTGTAATCCCAGCACTTTGGGAGGCTGAGGCAGGAGGATCACGAGTTCAAAGCCAGCCTCAGCAATGGCGAGGCACTTAGCAACTCAGTGAGACCCTGTCTCTAATAAAATACAAAAAAGGGCTGGGGATGTGGCCCAGTGGTCTAGTGCCGCTGAGTTCAATCCCCGGTACCAAAAAAAAAAAGATCTCATTTATGCCCTCTAGTTCCTTTATGACCTCTTCACCGACATGCCTTAACTTTATAGTTCTTCTGAGCTCTAAACAATATAGAGACTCCTCACCGTCTTCATTTGTGTGCCTCAATAGTATCTAAAAATCAACACATCCCAAACAATTTGTGATCTGGGTGGATCATAAAATCACCTTATTCCAAGCTGAACTATGGCCTTAGGATGTGTCTGCTACTTCAATGTTGACATCACCATCCATCCAGTTGTGCAAGCTATAGTCCAAGAGGTCCTCTTTTTCTACCCTTCTCTCCTTCTTTTCTACTACTCATATTTAATATATCATCAATACCTCCTAATCGGTACCCTCCACCCCATGAGAACCCCAAACAATTCAGTCTCCACATTGCAGGCAGAGCAAATTTGATCATGTCATCCTCCCAACTACTGCAATGGACTAACACCTGTCAGGTTTTTTTTCTATTGCTTTTATAGGAAAAAAAAATCTTAAGATGATCTCTAGGAGATACCAGTATGACCACTGGCTTGGCCCTTCCTACTTATATTTCTGGCCTTATTGAACAACTACTGACCACATAGTTTTTTGGAAGGACCATGCTTCCTCTTTTTCTTGGCTCTGGGCTTCCTCTCTCTAGAAAGTGCTACTAACCTGCCTCCCCCTCCCCTTCCTCTGCTAGGTTAACACTTCTGTATCACTTAGATCTGACCTTGGCCACAACTTCCTCAAGGAAGCTTCTCTTACCATCTGTGTCAAGTAAGTATGTGCTTTCCATTGCAACTATTTGAATTGTGTGGTTCTTTGATTGATGCCTATCTTGCATTAGAACCTTTGGAATTCCCAGCCTCTGAAGAGTGCTTCACACACAGTATTTTCTCAGTACATGTTAGCTGAAGGAATCAATAAGTGGTATGTGCATTATTTCTATAAATTCAATATGATAGTTTAACCTTTAAGCAAGACAGTGACTTGTTCTCTAATCACACTGAGAGGCTACGAGAAAGACTATAACTCAATGAATGGCCTGTGTAAGAGAATCTTCTTCAAAGAAACTTCCATGAAGATATTAGACTTTTCAATTTTAGACTACATTTTCACACGTTAAATGAAGTCAATCACAGATTCCTTTAAATATGTGATCACTTTAAAAAATCAGTACCTTCTCAGGCCTAAACATTAGTTCATCTAATATTATATCATCTGAATACCCAAATTGTTCTAAATCATTTGTGGACTCACTGTTCTGTCAAGTCAATGGATACCATCATTCCAATGTTCATTTGATGACTGGCTTAGAACAGAGTGGAGGGGATTAAAAACTTCACTTATCTTGTAGCCTTTTTGTTTTATTTATGTGTTTTTGTTTTTTGAATTTTGTTTTTTAGAATTACTGGAGATTGAACCTTGTACTTGCTAGGCGAGCATTCTACCACACTACACCCCCAGTCCTATAACTTCATGTAAGTTCAAAGATCCACACAATTTATGTAAACAAACAAATATCAGTAGCTCTGTCAGGTAGTATTTTTTTTTTTTTTTTTTTTTTTTTTTTTTAGCTGTGAGCAAGGGAAAGCAACTGTGGCAGATGCAAATCAAGGAGGAATGTATTGAACAAATATTAAATAACTCAAAGAATTTCCAGGAACATAGAAAGCCAGGCCTGGAAAACAGGTCAGTGGAAGGCAGACTGGGCAGCAGGGAACACTGTGGCCAAAACCGGGCCCTGGAATCTGGTTGGGAAGAGCGTCATTGCTCATGTCAAAGCACCTGTCACCCCCACCTGGCACCACTGACTGACCGACCGCTGGTCTGCCCCTGGCTGCAGCCCTTGTTGCCCTGGTGACAACAGGTTCTCTACTGTCACAAATTCTACAGGTTGTAGATTCCTTGCACAAACTCTGGAGTAGGCATATCTTATTTGTTAAGTCTTTGTCTTTTGCCCATATTCTAGCTACAAGAAGGTTTGATAGAAGATTTGGTTCCTGGGCTTCCAGGATGTCCCCTCACCTCTCCCCTGAGCTTTCCTTCCTATAGCAATTCAGATGGGGGTAGAGTTCCCCTGATTCAAAAGGGAGTTCAAATAATTTTTAAAAACAAGTAACAATAGGGGAAATAGTACATAAATTTATGGTTCAACCATGCAAGGAATATTATTTGATCATTAAAATATTTTTGACTGGTGCTTAATAACACAGACTATAATATTTAATTAAAAATGATATGGAAATTTATACATAACATGACCCCAATAACTTTTATGTATTTATCATTATATACAATATATTATGTATCATTATTTATCATTTTGTATCATTATTTTCCTTTATATATCCATTCATTTAGACATTTAGGTTACTTTCATCTTTGGTTATTAAGAAGAATGTTGCTTTGAACACTGGTGTAAAAATATCTGCTCTAATCCCTGCTTTCAATTTTCAGAAAATTGAAAGTCAGAAGCAAAATTGCTGGATCATATGGTAATCCTATTCAAAAAATTTTAGGAGTCACCATATGATTTTCTATAGTGGTATAATTTTACATTCCCTCCAGCAGTATACAAGGGTTCACATCTCTCTACAACCTCTTCAACACTTGTTATTTTATGTTGATTTATTTCCTTTTTTAAATAATGGCCATCCTAATGTGTGTGAAAAAATATTTCCTGTGGTTTGGGTTTGGGTTTCCATGATGACCAGTGATATGGACCATCCCTTCATGTACTTATTGGCCATTCATGTATCTTTTTGGAGAAATTTCTGTTTAAGGTCTTTAGCATTTTCTATCCTCTCTCCCCTCTCAACCCCCAGTATTGAGGATCAAACCCAGGATGTACCTCTGAGGTACATCCCAGTCCCTTTGGGACAGAGCCTTGCTAAGTTGCTGAGACTAGCCTGGAACTTGCGATCCTCCTGCCTCAGCCTCCAGAGTCACTGGGATTACAGGTGTGAACCATCTTGCCTGGCTTCTTTGCCCATTTCTAAACCAGATCATTTGTTTATTTATTTGTTTTTGTTATTGCATTGTTCCTTTGATTCTTGAGATAAAGTTTTTTTCTTACCAATCTATCCTCTAATGACTTTGAAAACATTAGAAAATAAATGCAGTCGCTGGGCGCGGTGGCGCACGCCTGTAATCCCAGCACTTTGGGAGGCTGAGGCAGGAGGATCGCGAGTTCAAAGCCAGCCTCAGCAATGGCGAGGCACTTAGCAACTCAGTGAGACCCTGTCTCTAAATAAAAAATACAAAAAAGGGCTGGGGATGTGGCCCAGTGGTCAAGTGCCCCTGAGTTCAATCCCCAGTACCAAAAAAAAAAAAAAAAGAAAATAAATGCAAAAAAAAAAAAAAAAAAGTAAAAATGTGTTTTTTTTTCTTTAGAGGATACAATCATTACATCTAGTTCTACATAAGCTGGGCAGTTTCACAACGCCTCAACAGATGGTGCCCAACGAATGAGCTTCACTGGTAGAGTTATAACAAATTCCATCAAATTAAAAATCCCACTTAGCAGATGCCTCCAACAGTTGGTGTCCTCTCTGAGGCTAATCTGTAGCAGAGACATTGTCCTTTTGGTATTTTTCATTTGTAGTGTGTTTGGGCTTTTGAAACTTGAGATTTTCTACAAAATACTACATTGGTGTTTTGGTGGTAGTTTGTTTTAAGAGAGCTTAGGGGCAAGAAAACAGAGAGATAAAGAGTATTTTCATCCCGATCAAAAGGACACAAAAGAGGATAGGTCAATGTGAATAAGCAGAAAAGGTTTGCAAATGGGACATGTGTGTTTGAATTTCTTTATAAAAGGAATAATATATCCTAAGGCTATATTGATATAGATTACAACATATATATTAATTTTAATGAAAGTTAAGTATTTCAAATTGTTTTCATCTCACCAAGTTCACCAAAAGAGAACTCTGATAAAAGTTCTTAAAATTACTATTGTCAGAGTTTCTAAAAGCCAGTTGCTAGTCATTAGAATGGATTGAAGAATACAAACAAATCTGGGCAATTCAATTCTATTGTGTGAAAATATTATTCAATATGGGACTGAGATGGTATAACAAAATACTTCATTTCATAAAGTTTTCCCAAGTGCATTAGCAACCAGAATTTTCCTTTGTACAAATCATGGAACATTCCTTATGGGAAGGCTAATGAGAAAAGATAATATGGGATTGGAAACAGCGCAGAGGAATGCAAATAAAACCACCTCCTGGATATCTGTTACTGAAGAACTTACCACATTTCAAGCTCATCATGTCAAAAGCAACTATATCACCTCCAACCTGCTAGGTGGTAGGACAGGGCCTTGCTAAATTGCTGAGCAACTCTGGAGGCTGAGGCAAGAGGATTACAAGTTCTTGTTTTCATTTGTATCCTTCTCATGTAAAACATTTTAAATAGTTCATTCTTTAATCTCACATTGAGTCTTAAATTTCGGGCTTTCTCATAACTTGGCCTTACCTTTCATATCCAACAATGTCCTGCAGGCCCCTTCCCTCACCACCACTTGCTTCCAGCCTCTGCATCCAAATCCTCACTATGGGGGTCTTGATCTGTTTGCTGTTCTTAACTCCTGTGGTACTCCGAGTTTGAACTTCTCAGTGTAGTTCATGATTAATGATACATTGTTTCTGTGATTTGATACCCATTTGTCATCATCTTTCCAATTACGTTATTAGCTTCTTGAAGGCAGTTTCAGCATTTCATGGGGAACCCCATCAGTTCACCTGGGGTTCAGTCACTTCTCACCTTTTCCACTGTGAATGCTCCAAACCCTCACTAGAACTGCTGTGTTAGCCAAGGGACTGGCTCATTCTGCTTGTTGCACAACCCATTTGCCATCCTGTAGCCAGTAATCTTTTGAAAATGCAAATCTAATGTCAACACTCCTTTATTTAAAATCCTTCAATGGCATCATTGTTCTTAGGCCCACAATGGCTGACATGTTTTTCCAGGATCTTCTGGACAATAGGTTTCTTGAGAACATAGATTTCAACCCAGAAGTCTCTTCTTACTGTGCAATCTAGACCCTGACTGAGTTCTTCCCAGGCTGGGACAGATTCCCATACTGGCCAAGATTTGTATTTCTTTCTTTTCCACTATTAATTTTGTCTTCATTTATGTGATTATTTAATGTCTATCTCCCTTACTAAGGTGTAAGCCTTATGTGAATAAGGGTCAAGTCTTTTTAAAAATCATCATCATCTAGGACTTAATAAATATTAATGCTTAATAAATATTTGTTAAATAATTGAGTGCACTTGTGTGTGTGTGTGTGTGTGTGTGTGTGCGTGTTTTGGACTGGGGTGTAGGAGCCCTAATTAAGGAGATAGCTAAGATTGCGGTTAGCTGTGAGCCATAAAGCATTACCACCTTCCATGATCTCGCAAGACTTGGCCTGGGACATTGTGGATCGGGTCGGCGCCATTTGCATGCTCTCGAGGGACTTGGCCCGGGACATTGCGGACCGGGTTGGTGCCATTTTGTGGTGGTTGGAGGAGTGTGGATGGCGTGTTGGGGTGTTGTTGGAGCCAGAGAGAGAAGCTGGCAGAATAAAGAGGCTGTTCGTTTCCAGTCTGCCTCTGAACTTATTGCCGTGGCTTTGTTGCTGCAGGTGGCCATCGCTTCAGGCAGCAACACTGGGGATTGAACCCAAGGGCACTCAACCACTGAGCCACATCCCCAGCCCTATTTTGTATTTTATTTAGAGACAGGTTCTCACTGAGTTGCTTTTCATGGGGCCTTGCTAAATTGCTGAGGCTGTTTTTGAACTCGCAATCCTCCTGCCTCAGCTTCCTGAGTTGCTGAGACCATAGGCGCGTGCCACCACGTCTGGCTTAGTGCACTTTTTATATTCATGGAGCCTGTCCAAACTTAAAGCTGCTCTTCAGATCTCAGTGTCACTGCTCCCCAACCCAGAACAACGTGAGAATTCGAAGCACTTGACTCTTGCATACTGAAACCTGCTTTATTCATACATAAATGGTTTACATGAATTATACAATATAAATATACTTGTAGCTTCAGAAAATACAAAGAGAATATATTCTTTCTTCGTTTTCATCTGCAAAATTTAAGACAAATATTTACTTAGGAAAAACCCTACATAAACCAAAAACTGTGTGAAGTTTTAAACATAGGCTACATCATTTCACTGCAAGATGGATTTAACTGATCATTACAGACTACAAATTCATGTTAAGCTACAAATGTATTGGCAATGCTTTGATCACAGTCAGGTATTCTCTGTTGCACAGTTATACAGCAGACCTTGGTATGTAAAATGTATTAAAAATGGCTGGAGGCATGGTGTGCTGGGAAATGTTCAACAACCAGATCTTCAGGGAAAATAAGCCAAAGCTTCAATTTGTAATGTTCGCCAATTTCTGAGTTAACTACTCCCCCTGTGGTCAATTTCGCACTACCAAGGTGGTTACTAAAGGCAGCACTGGAAAGCAAGGCTGACACTGTCTCTTGCAAGTCCTTATGAATTGGGTCCTGCACACCACTTGCTGGAGCAGTAAGCAAGCAGCAAAATTCTATGGGGAAAAAAAATAACCTGACCTTATATAACTATCTTATATAGATTGGGTTTCTTGAGTTTGGAAAAATATATAGAGAAATGGGTAAAATATTTCTAATTACACAACTATGACGAAATGAACCATAAAATTAAAAAATATTACTTTCAGAAGGTAGTTTTAAGCAAATAAAAGTACTGCAGTTAATTCTAGATCAGGATGGGCACACTTTTTCTATAAAAGACCAGATTAAAAAAATATTGGGGGCTTGGCAGTCCTACAACTACTCAACTCTGTCATTGTAGCATGAGAGCTGCCACCACCAATCCATTAAGAAACTGACAAAATTGAGACTTATCTGCACAACCATGTGGTGGTTCAGATCCCTTTGACTCCTGTTCTAAACAAGAGTTATAGAGGTGAGAGGAAATTGGTTACCCTAGTCTCATGTAAACAAATTTACAATCAGAATTCTTATATTCTTCATGTTCACTAAGCAAATCCTCCAAACAGAGGTTGACTCAAGCATGGACATATGACCCTACTCTGGTCAGTGAAACAGGAGAAGAAGTATTTTGAGGGACATGTGGAGAAAGTCCTCCTGCTCTCAATGAGCAATGGTTGGCCTGCCCCTTTTGGGCAGTGTCTTGAATGGCTGTTGTAACTGTAGTCAGTACAGCCACCAGCCTCAGGATAAAACCAATGCAAAGGAAGGCGGGACAAGAGGATGGAAAGAGCCTGAAGCCTGCCCTACTTCTGGACTTCCTGTGATAAAAGATGAGTTTTCCTTATTATTCAATCTTAAAGAAGAATGAAATTATGGCATTTGCAGGTAAATGGATGGAACTAGAGACTAGCAGGCTAAGTGAAATAAGTCAATCCCCCAAAACCAAAAGCCAAATGTTTTCTCTGATAAGTGATGCTTATCCGTAGTGGGGTGGGGGCGGGGAGATAGGGAAGAATGAAGGAACTTTGGATTGTGCAGAGGGGAGTGTGGGGAGGGATGGGGCTGTGGAGATGGGAAGAACGGTAGAATGAGACAGACATTATTACCCTATACACATGTATGATTACACCACTGGAGAGTGACTCTGCACCATGTACAGCCAGAGGAATGGGAAGTTGTGCTCCATTTGTGTACAATATGTCAAAATGCTTTCTACTGCCAGGCGCAGTGGTGCACACCTGTAATCCCAGCACTTGGGAGACTGAGGCAGGAGGATCATGAGTTCAAAGCCAGCCTCAGCAATGGCAAGGCACTTACCAACTCAGTGAGACCCTGTCTCTAATCAAATACAAAAAAGGGCTGGGGATGTGGCCCAGTGGACAAGTGCCCCTGAGTTCAATGCCCAGTACCAAAAAAAAAAAAAAAAAAGCTTTCCACTGTAAAATAAATTTTTTAGAAAAGAAGAGTTTTCCTATTATATAGCCCATCAGCAAGAGGGCTTCTATAAATTGAAGTTGAAAGTGTCCTAATTGACTGAATTATATTTTTTCCAAAATTTCTTTTAGTTACAAATATAATATGGAACCACTGGCTTCTCCACATAGGGAACTTCTTATCTCTTTTAAGAAACATATTAAGAGTATTTAATCTTTCTTTGAAAAATCATCAGAGATTGAGGCTACCATAATATCAAGTCAGGAAAGAAAGGGTCCAGTTTTGCCTTGAATTTATTCTCTTCCCACAAGGTAAATATCCTGAAAGTACCAACCCTACTGTGAGAACCAATTCATTTTCAGCTCTTCCTCTGACTCAACATAGCAGACACTGTTGACCTCCTGTCCTGCAGCTCTTCTGCCCACTCATCTTTTCTGCAATCTGAATCTCGGTTTCATTCAGCTACCAGGGGACTGCACACTTTGGAAAAGGCTGGATCTTTACCCAACCCCAGGGAGGATCATCTTGATTAATCTAAATCAATCATGAAAATACAAACTTCCTTGCCAGTGAATGACTTAGGAATGGGCATGTCTGCAATTTTAAGCTGTGGCTGTGGGGAGCTTTTCTCAGTCACAAAAAAAAAAAAAAAAAAAGGAATCAAAGGGAGCCTTTGCACGTTGTGAAGTACCTGAAGCTGCTGCAGCCATCCTGCAGGCCTGGGATCAAAAGTCAACATGTTGAGCAAAGGGCAGCGGAAGTGAGGAGACTCTACTTCAGTGATGGCAGGAGACCCTGCTTCAGCTATTCCTGGCATGACTAAGCCTGGAATAACCGTGCCTTAGGCCTTTTATGCTGTAAGTGGTTGTTGAATTAGATCTTCCGCTCGATGCTGCTGGAACAGAGAGGTTAAGAGGAAACAGGCCATGTTTCTACACCTTAAGCCCTCTCTGGGATTGTCTATATACCATGCATTGGTAGATGTTTTTATGGACTCCATAAAGGTTGCATGGCTACGGACTTACTTTAAAACATTAATGAATAAGATAGGATGTTTTGCGAATTTGGACAAATTAAAATTTGTATATACTTTAGGTGGTAGATTGTTGAATCAATCCATTCAAAACTTGAACCAAGGATTACAGTAAAATAATCAAGTGTGTGAATACACTTAGAAAAATTGTGAGATAATTTGACTTTTTATCATGGTTTTACTCATGTTATCTGGTAGTTTGGTGTTGTTTAACAGTATTCTTTAATTATCAAGGCAAAACATGAGAATGAGTTTTAGATAAAGTGATTTGCTCTTTGTACTCCATCTTCACAAGCAGAAAATATTTAAAGTTTGTTAAAAAGCCTCTGAGGTTGTATCTATTCCTCCCTCTTTTATCATTGAAAGTGAAATATTTGTTGATTCTCTTTTTGTTTGTACACATGTTAGAGCCCTCAAAATGTGGTGACAATGATTTTATATTGTATTATTACAATACAATTACAATACAATTGTATTATATTGTATTATTACAATTGTTATTAGTATAAGGAACACAATACATTCTATATGTACTCCAACAAATAATATATTGTTTACATTTATTTTAGCGGTAATTCATAGAAATTCAAAGAGAATATAGTATGTTTTTATATTTATTTGATTTAGTTCTTTAGTGAAACAGTCTTTTGGAAGGGCATATAAATAACCATATTCTTATAAAGTTAAATAGACTACTTCATTTTTACCAAGATAATATAAATGTACCATCTCTATGTTTTTTATTTTTAAAGAAAACTTGATCTAGAAAAGATGAGCAAAATAATGAGAGGAAGGACCTAGTTATCATCTTTCTAATGAAGTCACTGTTCATTTTTAAGTAATCACTATACCAATTTTCTCTTTGAAGATTTTTTGTCAGTGCAACCTGGGAGAGTAAATGAACTCCCATTGACTTTTGATTCTGCCTCCAGTCCCCATCCCTTCCTTCATGCAGCATATTCTTTAGTCCATTGTGTTAAAAAATTCAAATCAACATTTTTAGTAGAGAAGGAAGTGAAAACGCTCTCTCTAATATTCCAGTCATGAAGATGCCACTCACCTCAAAGAAAATAGTATAAAATTGCCATAATGAGCCAGTTACTGCTTTTCTGCTCTCCAAGTTTCTTGCTCATTCAAAATGCTAGGGGGGGAAGAATACCCTTCCACAACACACCGTGAACATGTTTTTGAGAACCAACACATGTGTTATCTCTTCTTTTGCTTCTACTCACAACACCACGAAGAACATAAAACAGATTCAAAATTTCTGATTTTGGATGAGATGGCGACTACCAGACCCACCTAGTTCTCAGCACTGGTCACATCCCAGGGGTGAGAAGGAGAGACTGATGGAGGTCAACTGTATTCGGAAATCAACACAAGAGTATGAAACAGAGTCACAGAAGGTTCTGGGGTCTGTGATGGGGGGACAGCATATCAGGGAACGCAGACTGGGGTGGGAGAGCACCAGGGATCACAGAGGAGGTCGATGGTTTGAAAGAGCTCTCTTACAGGGTGAAAAAAGAGACCTCAATAGATTTGAAATAATCAACATCATAGGAGATATGTCCTCTGACTTTAATCAATCAATTTAGAAGTCAAAACCAAAAACAATCGCTTAAATATTTCATGTGTCTCACAACTAAAAAATATTTTACCTAACCCTTAGCTTCAAGAGAAAATCATAAGGCAGGTGATGTAAAATTTAGCTCTACTGATAATGAAGGTCGCTTATTGATAATATAGGTCAAAATGTACAACAAACAGTTAAAGTAATATTTAGGAAGAATTATGGAATTTATTTGCCTTTAAAAAGTCATATGTTAAAACAAATGAATTAACAATTCTTTTCAAGAAGATAGAATAAGTTATAGAAAAAAGCAATTAGGAGAAAAAAACATGGATAAGGGGAAAAAAAAAACTATTGATGTACAGAACAGAAAAAAAAAAGTGAAACCATTACTAGAACCAAAATCTTGTTTTAAAATGACTAATGTGGTAAATACACTTATGACAAAAAGAAACAAAATAAAATGAGAGGAGAGGCAAATAAAACAAAATTCTCTGAATCTCAAATGTTTAGTTAATAAAGTTAAAGTGAAGACTGTGGGATCTGGTTAAGTGCTTTGTCATCATAAATAAGTTCATGTGTGAGGCTTTTCACTAAGACTCTCTAGCTCTCATTTCCAAGATTATATTTTAATTATCAATAAAATCCATGATCCATATTGTTATTTACTGGCTTTTGGAATTAGTTCCCACATAACCTTCTAGGAGAGATGAATATAAAGACTGGAATCGCTTTTGTTTTCTTTTGGATATCAGATTGAACTGCACATCATGATATTAGTTGAGTGATATATATATTAACTCATTTAATTCTTAGAACACTAAGAAGTAGATAATTATCTTTCTCATTTTACAAGTGAGGACATCAAGCCTCAGAGATAGGTATACGGTGTTTTCCCCAAACTACTTGCATTTTTAAATGGTGAAACTAGTTTCTAACACACATCTGATGCCAAAGCATATGCCAGTACATTGCACTGAACTATTTTCAAAGAAATAATATTAAAGGTCTTTGCTTTTGGTTAGGGGCACAGGTGTCCCAGAAGTAGGTTATGTTCATGGCTGTGTTGGTAGAGCTTATATTATGATTGTTTTTGTGTTTTGTTCCAGAATTACATTAAAACTTCCATCTCACTTAACCTCTTGCTTCTGTTCTCACAAGTTTCATTCCAACACTTGAACTCATACATACCGAAGGTCAAACCTGGACTCTTTCATCTACTAGTTCTATGGCCTCAGATAATGCATGATAAAACTTCAGTCATGGAGTCTTTGTGGGAATTAAGTGAACGTTCAAATAAGAGTACCTAGAATAGAGAAAAATAATAAACGGCTGCTCTTCTATATCATTATCTCCTTAGAAGCAAAGTTATCCCCACCCAAAAGGGTGCCCAGGAGCAAACAGCACCACACCCAGGTCACTCACAGCTTCCCAGTCCTGTGGGAGCTTTCTGGGGGAGGGGGAGGGAAAGGAGAGGCCGAGCAGATCCCCTCAGCCCTTGGTCTGCACAGTGAACACAAGGGAGAATGCCTTGTTATCTCTCACTCTCCATCATTGTCTTGGCCCTCCAGGAGGGAAGGACTGAGAGACAGAGGAGGGTGAACTGCAGGTAGCACAGGGAGTCTGTAGGAAAGGGGAAAATCTACAAAAAAAGGGCAAGAGCAAAATTACCAGCTTCTCGATTTACCCTAAGGGTTCCCTCCTCTCTCTTCACAAAGCAGTTAGTTAGGAGCAAATTGAGTTTAAGACATTGAATCAAATTCTTCATGCAGAAAAAAAAAAAAATAAATAAATAAATAATAAAACAAAACACACAAAAAAACTCACTTTCCCAGGAATATTGTGATGAATCTCCTTTTAAAATACTTTTTTGCAAAATCTTGAGTTAATCTGTTTACAAATTTGAAGGTTTTGTACGTTGATTTTTCACAAAACCGGAGCCCCTTTTTCTACCTATGTATCTTAAGGTCATGATCAGTTTTGACATTGTTGTGGCTTTCTAAGAATGGACAGGAATCTGAAGGGAACTCTGCATAAACGTAATTAAAATGAAGCTTTCAAACCAGAGGTCTTGATTTTCTTCTCTCTCTCTGTCTCTTTCTCTTACACACACATCTTATTGAATACATAGAATTTGTCAGGCAGAGAGCTGGGCACAGCATGCCTGTAATCCCAGTGGCTTTAGAGGCTGAGGCAGGACGATCACAAGTTCAAAGCCAACCTCAGCAATTTAGCGAGGTCCTAAGCAACTTAGAAAGATCCTGTTTCAAAATAAAAAACAAAAAGGCAGGGGATGTGGTTCAGTGCTTAAGTGCCCCTGGATTCAATCCCTGCTACCAAAAAAACAAAACAACAGCAGCAAAAAAACTTGCCAGACTGTGTCTCAGCGCTTCAAATATATTAATCATTTTCTTGTAACCCCCCTGCAATGTGAGTTCTGCTATTGTTCCTTTTTAAATGAACAAGACACTGAAGACAGGGAAATTGGATAGACCACATACCTCTAGAAAGGCATGCACACCTACCTGTGGCATGGAGCTCAGAAAAATTCAACTAGGGCACATGTTTGATAGAATGAATGCCCAGTGGCCCTGATTACTTATGGTCCAGATGTAAATCATTCCACTTTTGTTATAATCAGAGAATTTAAAGTCACTTAATCTTTCTCACCTTTAAATTACTTTGAGTTTTGAGGAAATTAAGGGAACCTCGCCACCTGGTGGCTACTTCTGGTGTGTGACAATAACGTGGCCCCTTTCTGGTCTCCAGGAGTGCGAAGAAAAAACTTAGGTCTTGCTACTTAAACCTGCCAAGACTTCACCTGTCCAACAGCTGAGCTCCCCAAGTGCCAATGTGTTTTAAAACACATTACTTTGCCAGGGTCTAGCCTGATGACTAGAGGAGGAAGATTTTTCACAATTCTTCAGGGTTTGATGGGACAAAGTCTAGCAAAGAAGGCCAGAACTCCCCTGACCTTATTTCTTATTCAAAAAGATGAGTATTTATGCCTTTTAAGAAGGGATTCACAGTTGGCCAGAAAATTGTCATTCTAGAATGTTCACTCCATTGTTGCTTTCCATGTCTTGGGCTTTAGTGTTTAAAGCAAAGGAAGGAAAAGGCAGGCATTCCTTGTTGAAGCAATTTATGAAATTAAAAAGTTGTATGTGAATTGAATTTTTGAACTTCTAATCATAATGATTATGTGGGTATGCCATTTTCTTAAATATTTAATTCATAAATCATTGCTTTTGAAATTTTGATGAACGTGTGTGTATCCTGCTAGCTGTATCAGAATCACTTATGGAAATTAAACTATAAGCACAAAAAAATCCCTGGGCCTGCTCCAGTGATTCTGATTTGGTATGTTTGTGCTGAAATCCAGGCATCAGCTTTTTAAAATACTGATAAGTGGTGACCTTTGGGGGACCAGTGCTCCTACACTACCTTTGCTGACCATCAGGAAAACAGCAGATAAAGAAACTTGGCCGTTGACAAAAAGATGAGATACTGTTTCACTCATTGGCAAACAAAAGAAAAGTAGTAAATCTTCCCTTCTGGTGGTGATGTGGGGACCATGTGTGGTATGTCACTATCTGCTGCTGAGACTGTAAACCTCTGCAAAAGATTTAAAAAGTAATCAGACAGTTATTTTTAGCATCTAAAATGTTGAGGCTGGGGATATAGTTCAGTGGTAGAATGTGTGCTTAGCATGTGTGAGGCCCAGGGTTCAATTCCTAGCACCACCACGCACATAAATAAAAGAAAAAATTAGACTGCCAATTTAGGATCCAGAATCAATGACAAGGAAGTTTCTTATAGCATTATTTGTAGCAACAAAAAACAAAGAAGAACTAATAATGGAATTTTATGATCTATGCTTTCAATAGAGTATTATATAATATTGAAAAAGAACCAATTCAATCTATCTATCTATCCATCTATCTATATGTGTATACATATACATATATATATATACATATAATTTTGGAAAGGGATCTACATACTATATATACTATTAATGAGTTGTTCAGGGTTTTATTTTATTTTATTTTATTGTAATCCTTGAAATTGAACCCAGAGCTCATGCATGCTGAGTGATCACTTGATCACTGAAGGATATCTCCAGTCCTTTCTATTAATTAATTAATTTGGTACCAGGGATTAAACCAAAAGATGCTTAATCACTGAGCCGCATCCCCAGCCCTTTTTTTATTTTGAGACAGGGTCTCACTAAATTGCTTAGGGCCTCACTTAATTGCTGAGGCTGGCTTTGAACTTGTGATCCTCTTAGCCTCAGGTATTACAGGCATATACCACCACACCCAACTCTATTTTATTTTTGAGAAAGGGTCTAAGTTGCCCAGGCTGGCCTTGAACTTGTGATTCTCTTGTCTTAGCCTCCTGAGCAGCTGGGATTATAGGCCTGTGCCAATGCACCCAGCAAGTTGCCAAGTTTTATACACCTACATGCATATATACACATATATGTATATGTATATATTTCCTACTTATATAAAAAGAAAAAAAAATGGGAGCAAAGAGGAAAATATGAAAGGACATGCCATTTTGACATTGGATCCTTCTGGGGAAAGGGTGCTGGGCGATAATTGGTTGTAAGTTTTTCTTCATAAAATTTTTAATTTTTATTAATCACAAAGAGCATAAAATTCTCTTGCAATTTATAAGATCCAATAAAACTTTAAAAACCTTGATGGAGAAAAGAGTAATAAATTTCCCACAAATTGCTGGTTTGGCATGATTCCCAACATCATTTGCATATGGTTTAAATTGTAAAATACTAATAATGTACGTGTAAGGTGTGAAAGTGATGCTGAAGAGAACCAACACGTGAGCCTGTCTGTACACTAAGAACAGAGGCTTCCCAGACCCTCAGATCCTCTAGTGAAATCTCAGTGCATTCACTCCCTTCACCCTGTAATTGTGCATCCATCATCCTGGTGATTTTCTTTATGAATTCATCATACGCAAGTATCCCTGAACAATTAGTGTTTTAAAAATATTTCTGAACTTTGCATGAATGGAGTCATTTTATGCTTATTATTTTTGCAACTTTATTCAAACTTATGATCTTGGTCATATTGATGAATGTAGCTGTATTCTCTTTTTCCTGTTGCATAACATTTCATGAATGGTCTACATTTCAGTTGTCATTTTACTGTTGATGTCACAAAGTTTGCTTCCTTTTTTCCCAGATATCACTGCAATGAACATTCTTGTGGTTGCCATTACTCATGTGCCTGTTTTTCCAGAAAATATATTTAGAAGAGTCATTGGGTTGTAGGCTTGTACATGATCAATGCTATTAAGTAATGTCAAATGGTTTTCCATAGGGATTGTACCAATTTCTCTCCCTTCTGTTCTGTATAAAAATTCTGATGCTGTATACTCTTACATACACTTGTGCCTTTTAGAAATTATACTTATTCATTTATCCAACAATGCCAGACAATGTTCTAGGTATAGTGGATATAGAAGGAAATAAAACACACACACACACACACACACACACACTACACACACACAAACACTTCTTACACGGAAATTTCTAATGGGGGATAAATTCTATAAATAAAATAAAATAAAATAAAAACATATTAGAGAGTGCTGTGTAAAGAAGAAGAATTAAAAAAGCAAGAAAGGAGATAGAAAGCCTCTGGATGTTGAGGAGAGTTTGCAGATATGTATAGGGTGACCAGGAAGGGCCTCACTGAGCAGGTGACTTTTGAGTGAAGACCTGTTGGAATTGAGGAAATAAGCCATGAGGATGTTTGGAGGAAGAACTTCCCAGGAAGATATAAATGGAAATTCAAAAGCATGGATGGAGCCGGGTGTGGTGGGTGCTGAGGCATGAGGATCTTGAGTTCAAAGCCAGCCTCAGCAACGGCAAGGCACTAACCAACCCAGTGAGACCCTGTCTCTAAAAAAAAAAAAAAAAAAAAAAATAGGGCTGGGGATGTGGCTCGGTGGTCAAGTGCTTCTGAGTTCAATCCCCAATTCCCCCACCCTAAAAAACAAACAAACAAACAAAAACATGGATGGAGAATGCCTGCTTGTTGGTGGAACAGCCAAGAACCAAATGTTGCTGAAGGGCAGTGAGGGATGGGGAGAGTTTCGAGTTTCGGGGCGTGGGACGAGAAAGGAAATGACAGGACATCACAAAGTGGTTATAAATCACCAGAAGGATTTTGGAAAACCAATTTGTAAGTAATGATTTTCACCTCATAGGAGGAAGGAATCCATCAAACTTGGTTGAGCAAAGAAATGACATGACTTGGGTTTTTAACAGGAGCCATCTGGCTGAGATTTGATTGCACAGGACAAAAGGAGAGAGATGGGTTGAAGGGTATTGCTGTAATCCAGGTGAGAGATGTTGGTGGCTGTGCTCAGGATGAAGGCAATGGAAATGGTGAAGTTAGGGCCCAGAGGATTTACAAATGGACCATATTTGGGGCATGAGTAAAGAGAAGTCAAGTGCAATGACAAGGTTTTGCTGAAGCAACAGGAAGATTGAGATTGTCTTGTGAGATGTGAGGCTAATGGAGAAGCAGATTTCAGAGGCCATGCCAGAAGTTCATTTTTAGACATATTAACCTTGAAAGCCTTGCTAGAAATACAAGTGCAGAGTAGAGCAAGTGGCGGGATTGTTGCTGAAACTTGGTCTTTGTCCCCAATGCCAATCCAATAATGAGGACACAGTTTTTTTTTTTAATTAATTTATTTTTTATTCTAAGTTGTTATAAATGACAACAGAATGCATTACACTTCATATTACACATATAGAGCACATTTTTACAAATCTCTGGTTGTATGCAAACTATATTCACACCATTCGTGACTTCATACATGCACTTAGGGTATTGATATCCATCTCATTCTACCATCTTTTTTTTTTTCTTCACCCTTTTGCCCCCTCCCTTCCCCTCCCTCCCCATTGGCCATTCTGACACAATTTTGAGAAAAAGGGAAAGGAAGTTTTATTACTTTGCTAGCAAAGGAGAAACACAGGGGACTCCTGTCCCAAAGGCTGTGATTCTGCCTATTAGTAGAACAGGAGGCTTTTAAAGAGGTGATTCCAAGGCTAACCACATTCCATGTGTTCTCAGTTGGAGTTGTAATTCACTTGTTAATTTGTGAGATACTCATTTCTGAGATCATCTGGTACCATGCCCAAAGTCTGAATTACTAGATTCCTGTAAGAGCCCTAATTGAGGAGATAGTTAAGATGGTGGCTAGCTGAGAGCCATAAAGGTGTTCAAGTATTTTCACTGATATTCATGCATTTATCTAAGAATCTTTTTATGCCCGTGAACACTGCGTGATGTACCTGTAAGCTCCAGCTGTTAGCACGTGTCCTTGTTAAGGCAAAAAGTATTTAACCGGGTGAGGGTTAGTTAGAGGTGGTTGGTTGGAGTTGGAGTTGGAGAGGTTGTTGGAGCCGGAGAGAGAAGTTAGAAGAAAGAAGAATAAAAGAACTTTTTCATTTCCATTCTGCCTCCGAATTTTCTCCCGTGGAGTTGTTGCTGCAAGCAGCAATTGCTACAGCCTGCAACAGGTTCCTATGGTGAGTGTGCACTCAAGGCCAGATAACTCTGCCTAAAATGGGGAAGAAAGGTAATTCTGTTTCCCCTGAGTTTAGGGAAGGGAAGAGATCAGGGAGGATCAGGAAAAGAGGAAGAGAAAGAAACATGTCCATTTAAAAAGTCAGTTGCAGTGGCAAAGCTGCAAGGGCTACATTCAAAGCATATAGTGGAGACTACTGTTACATTTTTCCATGGTCAATTTCTACATTTTACTTCTATGGAAAAATGGGTGATGACATCTCCAAGCTGCTTCCTGCTGAAAGGGGGTGAAGTTGGGGGAAGTAACCCAAAGTCCTTGTTCTCTATCAGGTGGGGGGGTTGACAGTTAAGGGTATTCAGCATCAGAGCAGTTCAGAGGTCCACAGTGACAGATGGCAGGTGACTGGACAAGGCATATGTAGGGAATAAACAAGACAGTGAACCATTACTTGTTTTGTAAACAATTAGTAAAAAGCAATATATTTTAGCCAGTCTCCAAAAACCATGAAGACAGTAACTCATATCAGTGAGAAACAGATCAAGTTTACCAATGTAAGAGGTTAGGAAGATTTGTAGGTCTATGAGATCAGGCTCAAATTAACTCAGGACAAACAACCCTTTGCAATCATTATTATCAGGCACTCCCACACAAGGACCCTTCCTCTAGTTTTTCTTACTTTTGGTAGGGCTGTCACAAGTGTACATCTTAAGTCACATGAAAAAAGAAACATTGCTTTTCCTTTAAAATATCCATGTAGGACTGTACTCAGGCTATACTCTCCTGCCAGGTGTTCAAGACCAAGTTGGTCAAAACTGACCAAGTCTTAAGAGTCAGCTAAGATCCCTCTGAGATCACTCTTGGGGAAGTGTGTGAAGCGTCTTGGCTCCTTTAGCTTTCCTCTACTAGTGGTGTCATCTACCACAATGGGTCATAGTCTTGCTGACCATATGTGGCTTCTCTCAAAACCATCAGGGATATTTCCTTCTGCAATGACCCTCCTCTTTGCAGAATGTGCACTGGTTGGCTTCCTGTTTCTAGGGTTCGCTTGATCTCCCTGATCAGTCAACCCTAGTGGCTCACCAGAGTTGCAGGGGCCAGAGAGGGGTTCCATCATTCTCTGGGTCCTGGCTGAACTTATAGGGCAAGGGCCAAAATGTTGGCTGCTTTTTCTTTGGCCATTTTACTTCCTTGACTTTGGTCTCCAATTTTTTGGTTTCAAACACCCAGCAAGTCAGTTTTACCAGTCTTAAAGAGGGAGTAACAGGTTATAACTTTAGTATCTATAATTTTACGGTTACCCTCTTCATTTAATTTGGGTTAGTAATAGTACTGAAAGTCAGCATTATATACTATATGTCCTGTAGATGATGGCTTATTATCTCAAATTAACCCAGGTTATTTATTTATTATTCTTTTTTAGAAGTAGTACCTCTGCAAAACACTAATAGGCAACAGTTTTAAAGTTTACCAGGAAAATACAAAATGAAAATAACAGAGCAAAACATATTCAATTTGTGTAATAGCTATGAACCAAGAAAAACGACTTTTACAATCTTGAACCTTTACTTAGTTTATATATTATATCCCCTGTTTGAGATCACAATAATCTTTACAACAAAAATTAATCTTTTGAACACAACTTTAAATGAGCTGAGGTCTAGCCTATTTTTAACCCAATCTAACATGGAGTAAGGTGGGAGGCAGAGCCTTATCTCAGCTAAGGTGGGGGTCTTTACAAATAACAATATAATATTACATCTAAAACATGAATCAAACAAAAGCTAAGAGAGATTTTAACTTTCATTTTGTGGGAAAATTTCTTAATTACAATGTCATTAAACTTACCAATGAGACTCTGTTTCACTGTTTATGCATTTTGCATACTGTTTAAATAAATTGTGGTGTATGTATCTATCTGTGTGTAATCATTACACATTCCCAATGTCCTGCTTCCTATCCCTCTAACTGCAATTTACAGTTTTCATACACAAAGTCTCTGTGCAAAAGATGACAAATGCTGGTGAGGATGTGCAGGAAAGGGAACCCTAGTACACTGTTGGTGAGAATATAATTTAAGAAGAGCCATTGTGGAAAACTGTGAGGAGAATCCTAAAAAAAAATAAAATAAAAATAGAATTACCATATGATCTAGAAATCCTACTTCTGGGAATGTACCCAAAAGATTTAAAGTCAGTATGTGGAAGAGATGTCGGCACCCCCATGTTTACTGCAACACTATTCATAATAGCCAACGTATGGAATTAACCTAAGTGTCCATCAGTGGATTAATGGGTAGAGAAGATGTGGTATACATACACAATGGGACTCCATTCAGCCTTAAAAAGGAAGGAGACTCTGTCATTTGTGACAACATGAATGGAATTAGAAAATATTATGCTAAGTGAAATAAGCCAGGCACACAAAGATAAATACTATGTATTAATACTTATGTGCAATCTAAAGCAATAGAACTCACAAAAGCAGAGGTGGCTATCGGAGGCAGTGGGGTGGGGGAGGGGACAGGGAGATGATGATCAAAGGGTACAAAACCTCAGTCAGGAGTAATAACTTGTCTTTCTGTTTTGTTTTGTTTGGGGGTGTTTTTTTTCTTTCTTTCTTTCTTTCTTTTTTTTTTTTTTTTTTTTTTTTTTGAGATCTATTGCACAGTTTGGTGAATATAATTAATCCTAGTGTATTGTACATCTCAAAATCACTCAGTAATTTCAAATGCTCTTACCCCCAAAAATAGTACTTGAGGTGTTTTAAGTATGTTAATTAGATTGATTAAAACTTTCCACATTGTCTTAAAAACTACATCATCTTGTACCCCATATTCTTATAATTGGTCAATTTATAATGTACATTAATAAATAGATTAAAACAGTGTTCTGTGGTCCAGAAGCATTAGCATCAACTGGGAATTTGTTAGAAATGCAAGTTTTTAGGCCGTAGGCCAGAACTACAGAATCAAAAACTCAGGGTGGGTTCTAGAAATCTGTGTGGAAACAAGTTCTCCAGGTGATTCCGATATTTGCCAAAGTTAGAGAAGCACTAGCTAGTTTTAGTGCTTCTAGGAGGAATGCATCCACCAGGGGGCACAGTAAGGGTTCCACTGTTGCAAGATAAGCCTACCACATTATCATTTTATGTTCCTTATGCTCTTGGTGAATATTATTTTTAAAATTGTAATTATGAATGAATGCTTGTTAATTGTACAGATTGATGGGATTCACTGTGATATTTCCATACATGCATAGAGGAAGCATTGATCCCATCCATCCACCCTTCTTTTACCACCCCTTCCCAGTCCCTTAGCTTCTTTCAATTTGTTTGTTTTTTAATTTCCACATATGAGGAAAAAACACGTGATACCTGTCTTTCTATGTCTGCCTTATTTCACTTAATGTGATATACTCCAATTCCATGCATTTTGCAAATGACAGGATTTGTTCTGTTTTATGACTTAATAACACTCCATTGTGTATATGGATGATATTTTCTTTATCCATTCATATATTAGTAGCACCTAGGCTGATTCCCTCTCTTGGCTATTGTGAATAGGGCTGTAATAAATAGGGATATGCAGATTTCATTTCCTTTGGGTACATACCCAAGTGTTGGGAGCTGCCACATAGGAGCTGAGCGCCCCCTAGCTTTGAGCGATAGAAATGTGGAGAGTGGTTTCCTTGACTGGGAAGCAGGTGGGTCCCCATCTCCGCTCATCAGAGGAGCAAAGATTTGGGAGTGGGTGTTACCCAATGGAATGGGCTGCCTTCTTGTTCCTTTGTAATACTACCCCTTACCTTTTCTGGATAGAATGTTCTATGGAACCTCCCCTTGTGTGCCCACTATATAAGAATAAAGAATCCAGGTGGCTCTCTCTTTCCAACGGACCCCTAAGGTCTCAGAGCTGTCACTGGACCCTAAGAAAAAAAGGTACTTTCTGTGTCTGTGTAATTATTTTGTGCCAACTCAAATTCACCTGAGGTGACGCTGAATTATTTAGTTGCACGTCATGGTACCCAGGACTGTGGTAGCTGGATTATATAGTAGTTCTACTTTTAGTTTTTAAAGAATCTCCACACTGTCTCTCACAGTGTATTAATTTACATTCCCACCAACAGTGTATAAGAGCTTATTTTTCCCCACATTCTCATTGGCATTTGCTATTTCTTTGGTTTTTGATTTTGAGTAATAACCATTCTAACTAGGGTGAGATGGGATCTCATTGTAGTCTTGATTTGCATTTCCCTGATGGCTAAAGATTTTAAGCATTTTTTTCATATATTTATTGACCATTTGTATTTCTTCTTTTGAGATTTATCTCTCCCGACCATTTGCTCATTTTTAATTGGATTTTGTTATTGTTAAATGTTTTTGAGTTATTTATATATTCTGGATTTAATCCTCTGTGAGATGAATAGCTGGCAAAGATTTTCTTCTATTTTGAAGGGTGTCTCTTCACTTTGTTGATAATTTCCTTTGTTGTGCAGAAGCTTGTTAATTGACTATAACCCCATTTATTAGTTCTTGGTTTTGTTTCTTGTGTTTAGGAATCCTCTTCAGGAGATTGTTGCCTGTGCCAATTTATTGAAACGTATCCCCAACTTTTCCTCTAGAAGTCTCAGAGTTTCAGGTCTTACATTAAGGTTTTTGTTTTTTAATCCATTTTGAGTTGATTTTTACACAGGGTGAGAGATAGAGGTCTAGTTTCAGTCTTTTACACGGAAATATTCAGTATCTCTGGCACTGTTTGTTTAAAAGGCTGGCTTTCCTCCAATGTATGTTTTTGGCACCGTTGTTCAGAATTAGCTGAAGATAGCAGATTTAATTCTGGGTTCTGTATTCTGTTCCGTTGGTCAATGTGTCTTTTTCTTTATGCCAATACCATATACGTTGCCACCAGTTCTTTCAAGTTAGTGGTATTGTGGTAGAACAAAGTGGAAACTTCAGCAACTTGAGATGACCAGCTATGGTTTCACACATTGGCACACAGCAGCTCTGCTTATTGGCATTTAACCATAGACGTTTGAAGCAGCTGACAGGTAGCTCTATCAAGGTGACTATAGTAGCATAAGCAGAAAACAAAATAACTGATAAAAGACTCTCCCTCCCCAGGCTTAGTGCAGGAAAAGTCCCCTATAAGGATTCTGTCCGTGGAAATATACAGGGAAGCATTCCTCTGGTGAGCAAACTCCTGGCAGGTAACAGGCATTCTGTTTCCCACTCTTAGAATGCCCTATGGTTTCTCCTAGGAAATAATAAAATAACTAAATTTCATGTGCAATGTCTAGCTGCTATGGCAATGCCCTGCTTGAAAAGGCTCTGTGCTAGAGTCGTATCAGCCTCAACCTTGAGGCTTATTTCCAGGCACACAGCTCATGGGAATAAATGAACTCTCTTGTTAGACAACCATAATGTTTCACTGAGCCTAAACCTAGCCACATAACAGGAACTTTATACAATGGACTTTCTTGAGAGCTACACAAAGCTCCTAACATTGTACATTGCAACTTAGTATGTAACTGAGGAATAAGCTGCATGATGTTGCTGAGTCTGTAACCTGCCTAGTAATACAATGAACAATATGTACTAATGATTCCAATGACCTAAAGTAACCTATTAATATAAATAAAGCTTGGCAGCTTGGCCTCTCTGCCATTCTGCCATCTTTCCTGCCTCTACATCTTGTCTCTGTGTCTCCCTTATTATTTTCCTTACAGTCCCCAAGCTGTCTGAGCTGGAATCCCCTAAGCTGTTGACAAACTTGTACCCATATAAAGTATGTAAGATGCAGCCTCCAGTAGAATTGCACCAACACCCTTGCCTCGAGTACCCAGACTTGCTTATGTATAAAAGCCCTGCTGCAGTTGGGGCTCAGACTTTGGGAATTATCACTCTGAGCTGTGGCCACTAATAAAGTATTGCTTCCAGATCTCCGTGTCCTGACCCTCATTTCCCATCACAGTATCTAGTGGCTGCTCTTTTTTTTCCCCCCCAATAATCTCTTCTTCATATTGACATTGCACTCTAGCTGCCAAAGTTTTGTGGTCATCATTCTTTAGCATCAGATTTCAAAAACTCTCCATTACATTAACTGAAGTTTTACTCAGAGTAGCCTTAAGAAGCGAGGAAATTCCAACAAATGCTAAAACGTGGATGAATCTTGAAGACATGTTAATTGAAATAATGAGACATAATGACAAACATTTGTGTAATTTCACTTATCTGAGTACCTAAGGTAGTTAAATTTGGAGAAATTAAGTAGTTATTTAAATAATTAAGGTCACTGAATTGCACACTGAAAAAGGATTGAAATAGTAAATTTTATGTTATATATATTTTACCACACTTTTTTAGAAAAGGGGGTGATATGGGTACAAGATGGACAATTAGACCAAGAGGGGAAAAAAAAAAAAAAACTGGGCACAGTAACAGACTTTTACAAGCTTGGTATATGATAGAAGAGACATTAAATCTGCAGGGAAAAGGGTGGCCTATTTTAAAAAGTGATGAAGAACTGGATATTTGTGTGGTAAAAGGTAATATTTGATTCTATGTCACATCATACACAAGTTAAATTATAGTTGAATGAAAATGTTGAACAAGGAAAGCCAAATTTCAAAACTTTTAGAAAAAATTTATGGTGATTGGGGGCCAGGTGTGGTGGTGCATGCCTATAATTCCGGTAACTTGGGAGGCTGAGGCAGGAGGATCGGGAGTTCAAAGACAGCCTCAGCAACTTAGTGAGACCCTGTCTCTAAATAAAATATAAAAAAGAGCTGGGGATGTGGCTCAGTGGTTAAGCGCCCCTGGGTTCAATCCAGGGTATGTGTGTGTGTGTGTGTGTGTGTACATGTATATATATCCATGTATATGTGTGTATATACATATACACATATATGCACATATACATGTACACATATATGCATATATATATATATATATATATATATACACACACACACATCTGTATTGTCCACTGACAATCAGATATGTATATATCTATATGATTGTCAGTGGACAAGACTTCTTGAACAAGGTATGAAAGGCTGTGTCAGCTTCCTAGAACTGCTGGAACAAGGTGTTTCAATCTAGGTGGCTTTCAGCAACAGGAATTTATTCGCTTATGGCCTCAGAGCTCTGGAGGCTAGAAGTCTGAAATCAAGATGTCAGCAGGGCCATGATTCCTCGGTGGCCCTGGATATAATCCTTCCTAGTCTCTCCACACCAGAGAAACCAAAGTGAACATTTGGGACTGAGACAGGCTTCCATCTCTTCCAAGAGGAGACTGGTTTAGCTGCTGCCTTATGTACCTTCTTTTAAGAGATGGAGTCTTGCTGAATTTCCCAGGATGGTCTTCAACTCCTGGGCTCCAACAGTGCTCCTCCGCTGATCATTTAATCAATCAAAAAGGCCCCGAAAAAACTGGCTTCTTGGTCCAAGTCAATCAAGTGTTCATTAGTTACAGAGACAAAAATTCGGTCATTTTCCTTAAGCTCAAACATCCCCCCTTGATAGATGGAATAGAGTCCATATTCAGAATCTTTGGACCAACAACTATTTCTGGCACTTTTCATCAGCATTATAGGGTCAGGATAGTCTGTGCATTTGTAAATATACTGTACCAACTGTTTGCTTTTCTTTCTGGTGTCTTTTGAAATTGCTCCTGAAGTTTCTTCAGTTTCCTGAAATCGAAAGTATGTTTGGGAATAGATGTAATAAAGGCCTGTTTGATGGATGACGAGTTCTCCATTCCTCAAGTGCAAATTTTTCAGGAATGAATGTCCTTTCCTTGATGACTCCCAGGATTTTATTTTCTGGCCCAAAGCCTTTTCACTCTTGGAGTCTGGATGAAGATGAGAGACACAGAGTTAACAGAAGAGAGATTATAGCAAAGCAAGGACTGCCCCAGTAGCTCTGCACACCTGATATATTTGTTGGGTTTACAATGGATTTCAATTTAATATCAAACTTCTTGCCCCTGCAATCTTATGTGGATTATAAATTCTAGTCATATAGGAATCAGGAGGTCCCTGCATCTTTGTGACGTTCTGGAAGTCCCCTGCCTTACTGTAGCTCATCTACCACACCGGACACACTCAGCTCTGAATGGTAACACAGGGCATCATCCACTCAGATGGCATTTTTTACTCCTGAGCAGAGCTTCTGTCCTAGCCCCCCTTTCCTCCTTTCCTGTGCTGGTGAACTCAAATGGACAATATAGAAGGAAGTGAAAAAGAAACATTATTGATGTCCTTATGCCTAGAGTTCAGGACTTCTTGCTACTTCTTTGGGTCTTTTTCAGTTCCTCCTTGGTCTTTCACAGCTCTCCAAAGTCAAAGATGCCACCCAAGCAGAAGGCATCTTTAATTCAAAATAATAAGGCACAAATTTGACAAAGGAACCTATATCTAAAGATCCTCAGGTCCCTGGATCTTTAACTCTCAAAGATTTTGAGTGAAAAAGAGCTCTACAAAAATATGGATATTTTTAAACTTTGGTTTCATCTTCCTGATTAGTGCAAAATTTAGCTTTTTAAGAGCTTAAAACAATTATCAAATGTGTTGATGGATAACAAACAGTACCATTGTAATAATTCTCACTTGTGGGCAGAACATGCCAATCATTTCTAAAACATGATTTTAGGAATACCAAGGAGACAAGTGCTCAGGAATACGAACAACCCTCCTAAATAACGCTTCCATCTCTCTTTTTTTAAAAATATTTTTTTATTTATAGTAGTAGTATGTATTACAATTCATACTGCACACATAGAGCATCTTTTTACACAAAACAGTTTGTATACAAAGTGTATTCGTAGCATTCAAGTCTTCATTCATGCATTTAGAATAATGATATCCATCTCATTCAACCACTTTTACTTTTTTCCCCTCCATCCCCCCTTGCTCCCTCCCTTCTCCTCCCTTCCCTTTGACGATTATAGTGTTCCTCTAATCCTCCTATGTACCCCGACCCGACAATACTGTGAATCAGCCTCCTCATATCAGAGGAAACATTCGGTATTTGGATTATTGAGATTGACTGATTTCACTTAGCATTATATTCTCCAACTTCATCCATTTACCAGTGAATGCCATTATTTTATTCTCTTTTATTGCTGAGTAAAATTCCATTGTGTATATATACCACATTTTCTTTATCCACTCATCTACTGAGGGACATCTAGGTTGGTTCCACAACCTAGCTATTGTGAATTGTGCTGCTATAAACATTGAAGTGGCTGTGTCACTGTAATGTGCTATTTTTAAGTCCTTTGGGAATAGACCCAGGAGTGGGATGGCTGGGTCATAGGTGGTTCCATTCCCATTTTGCTTTCATCTCTTAAGTGATTCTTAAATTTCTTTAACTGGGATAAAATCTTTCCTAAAAACAAAGGTGACTATTTATTGAGTACTCACAGTAGGCTGGACAGTTTGCATGTGTTACTACTAATCTTCACCATTTTTATGAGCTAAAGATGATCTCTATTTTGCATATGAAGAAACTGAAACTTGACATGCTTAAATAATTTGCTCTAAACATATCTAGGTGAGGAGGAACTGGAGTATTCACGACAGTATTTATACTGTCAGACCCATGCACATCCTACAGCACTACATTGACACCTGGTCCTACAGAAAAAACTGGACTTAACATATTAACTGTAGGACACTGATTTAGGTAAACTGTATGAAACTGACATTTTTGTAAATGAAATATGCTCACATGTTGGCAGTGTCCTATGACTTAACTTATAACTGCCGTGAAGAGCATCTAGTGATTCATAGTGAGAGTACATGGTTTAGAACCTTACAAGAAAAGGAAGATTTGACACATGTGCAAAGAAGAAAAATGCAATGCCATTGAAGGAAGGGATGGGAGGGGGGATATACCACTTTACAAAAGAAGAAGAAAAGCCAAAAATGGAAGCCTAGGAATCTCAAAGACAAAATTCTCTCCTTCATGTTTTCCCCAAGGCCAGTTTTGCCACTGGCAGTAATTGAGCTCTTTGTCTGTAATTTTGCTTCTGAAAACAGTCAATATGAAACTTGATTATTATGAGCATTTTGTAGATTGCCATATAAATATTTTAGGTAGAAATTAAACAAATTAATTCCTTGGAACAATTCTTCCATTGGCTACCTGTAGGCCAGGTGTTATTTTCCAGTGGTAGGATCAAACCCAGGGCTTCATGCATGCTGGGCACGTGCTTTACCACTGAGCTACATCCCAACCCTAAGTCAGATGTTTGTTGTTTTTTCTTACCTGGATCTAAGAATGTAATGCTTCTCCTAGTGGTCCCTGTTATGTGAGCTGCTACTCTCTGAGGTCTTCTTTCTCTTTCTAGGGAAGAAATACCTTGTTGTTTTTCTAAAAGAAAAATGACAAAGACTCATCAGCACTGATCAAACTAGTTCTCAAATATGTTCTGCTCACAGGTGCTGTTAGTCAGGCATTAAAGTTGATTCTAGGAGTTTCATAAAAACAGCCCATATTTTAGTAGGATGATCAATCTACCTCAACTATGTTTGATTTGAAAAGTACTTTTGCTGCAAAGAATGAGCACTAACATGGACTATAATTTATCAGCATCTCAGTGGTAAGGTCCAAGTAGAATAAAACAAAAGGCAACAAACAAAAAGAAACAAAAATTTTAAAAAAGACTGTGGACTTCTAGTAATCCTGCTGAATGACTTAAAGTGTGCTAATGACCATATATTGGTGAATTTCCTCTTTGAGTTTTAAATGGAAAAAAATTGGAGTGGTACCTTTTTTTCCATCTCAATTGTCTTTTCCTTTTTGCTAGGCACTACTGGTTCTAAAGGAGTGGAATAGCAATTGTCCATAGATGCTACAAACTGGTATCTAAACAATCATCCCCCAACCCCCCTCACTCCTACAAAGGGAATAGGAATTGACATGCTGGTCCAAGACTCAGTCCAAAAACATGTAAGTTGCTGATTCACTAGATCATAACAAACAAATAAGATTTATTGACCACCACCCAAAGTACTTTAGAGCAACCTAAAAAAAAAAATCCAAAATAACCTACTCTCTTTACAAAAATCAGCTCCAACTTCCCAAATATGCTCACATTGGTTGTTAAGACGAATTGTATTCTTTCATCAAACAAATATTGGCAGGTTATCCCTGCACTACACTATACAAGTTTACATGGATGAATCATTGATTCTATTGACTGAGTCCTCAAGGGACTTAATAGTATTTCATGAGAAATATGAATTAGAAAGTGAAAAGTTACCTATGAGAAACAGAAATAAAGGGTGACAGGTGTGCAGAAGAGGAAAGACTCCTAGTTATTTGAGAGCTGAGGTCAGGGGAAGGTTTGTGGAGGAGACAGTGCTGAGGTCTTTTCTTTCATTTACTTAAATAAACCAAAGTGCCTACTATACCCATGCCAGGCATTGTCCAGGACCTAAAGAATTATAAGCAAGCAAATACAAGAAACTGTTATAAGTGCAAAGATAAATATCTAAACAGGGTGAGGATGGGCAGGCTGCAGGGATGGGAGAAGACATTCCTGGAGAAACAGAACAGAAGACCAAGGCAGGATGTACAAAGCATTCCTGGGTCACGGGCCTGGGAGGAGTTCAGTTGCAAGCTTGGATGAGGCATCCAAGAATTGAAGATCTTGACTTAACAGGACATGGGAAGACTGAAAGGTGTCCTGGGAAGTGAAGAGGTAGACATTGTAGTTTAAGCCCTCTTATGTCATGGTAAAGTTTGATGGATGGAAGGCGAGAAGACTGCAGGCTAGCAGGCAAGTTAACAAATAATTATAACAGACAAGCACAGTAGGCCTTAATTTAGGTTAGAAGCAGAGGGTACCAACAAGAGTGATGAAATTTCACAGAGGAGGATAAATGGAAAACAAAAAAATCCTTTCCATCTATCTGGTATTAGTTGTAAATGATTCGGGATGGGTGGCCATTTATAAGATACTGAAGTCCAAATGTAGCATGGAAATGCATAGTCAATTACACGTTAGTCTCAGAGTGCTCAGCTTTCAAGGTTGATATGTCCATTTACCTTTAACCTTGACTGTTAAATAATTCATGATGCCTTGCCTGCCCCTAACCCTTAACATAATGTTTTTAAATATTCCATATCTGAATTCAGTTTGCATTTGAGGTCACTGCAAGGATATGGGAAAACGGGTTTGAAAACAAATTTTAAAAGAGAGGAAATTTCCTACTGGTTACAGCAAGTACCTCCTAGAGAAAAAAATAGCTTATATGTGTATTTGGGTGTCACAAATACATATTGGCATGCAGATAGAACATGATTTCTATGCCTTACTGGGATGAATACAAAGAATACTGTTCCAACACTGAAAAGAGTACATGCACCTACTATAGCCCATGGATCCGGTGAGCCTTATCAGAACTGGTGGCATGTCCAACATGCTGACAACTGCTTTTACCTTTGGGGAGATGATCAGAAAGAATGCTTAGATCCAAGGACCAGGCCTTGTCATTCATATTTAACAAAGAAAAATGGGGCTTATCTCTTGATGAGGAGGTTAAGAAACAGTTTCTTCTCTACCAGGTTGCTGGCATATGTGTTCAGTCAGGAATGGCCAGTGGTATGGAAAAATGGGGACATGGTGAGCCAAATGCAAAGAAGTAACAAATTTTATTCAGTCATTTTATTTACATGTTCATTTATTCATTCCAAAACTATGATGAAGCACATTCTGGATAGAGAGGTGGTGTTGGCACACTGTGAATACACCAAATGTTGCACTTTTAAATGGTTAACTGTGTGCTATGTGAATTTACCTCAACAACACCACACACACACACACACACACACACACACACACACACACACAAACGCGCGCGCACACATGGACTGAAAGTAGTGCAATAAAGGGCCTGGGGGAGAAGTCAGAATCACTAGGCCTGAGGTATACAGTTAGGTGCTGGGCATAGAGAAGTAAGAAAACAGCAATGCAGATTTTGCAGATCTTTAACCCAGTAGAGAAGCAGATACCAAGCAGTTTTAAAATATATAAAAATAGAAGAGATGGACAAGGTGAGTGTGATAGAGATAACGGTGCAGGGAAACTTACTTAGACAGGTGCAAGGAAAGTTCTCTGTGAAGAGATGACAGATGAGCTGCGATGGAGAGGGAGGAGCCCAGAATGGAAGATGCCAGATGGAGGGGTAAAGAAGTAGGCTTGGGCTACCATAGTGCTGAGAAATGTTGGTCAAGAGAAGGCTGCTGACCATGAACAGGAAGGTAGGCAAGTGTGGAGACCACAGGATGAAGATTGTGGGTGGCTAGAAAGGTGTTCAGGGAAGGCATGATGCAGGAGGAGCTTTTGCTCATGGTCAGATGCAGAGAAGATGGGTAACTTGCGGGGGGGAATAATTTACTTCACTTCCTGCCAGGTTTCAGAAAAGATTGAAGGTGGCTTATTTAAAACATAAGGTAAAAAACAGATAAATGAAGAAATTGAGGTGAAAGGAAAATTCATATGGGGAAAAAAATTTAGAGGAAGTAAAGTTCTGGCCATAGGTAGGCCACAGATTTGGTTCTGAACTTTCCAGCTATTGATGCAAAGATTGAAATAGAATCAGTAAGTGGCTTGGGACACTGAGCAGTGGGCCAGAGGTGGGGTGGTGGGCGGATGGGAGCAGAGACGAGAACAGAGAGCTATTTGCCTTGTCATGAATTTGACAAATTAGAATAACAACAAAAATTACTACCTTGAACTGTAGGAATGGTTTCCTCATAGGTTCTCAAAATCATCTGCAAATAGTATTGAATAAAGCTTGTTAATTCTCCACAAGTTTTCACCCACTATAGAATACGCCTATGGCTCTTCTTGCTGATGTCTAAAAGGACATTTCTATATAAGATACCAACTCAGCTTTAAGTTGTTGATTGAACACAGTGTTTGCATGGAGAGGGGCCAATGCAGGGATGAAGAATGAGATAGCGGTCCCTACGGGATGATGAAGGGAGGGTCCTCTGCCCAGGAAATTTCTGCTTCTGGATCAAGTCTTTGAAAGGTCACACTTGGAACAGTGCAGGAAGAAGGGGCCATCTGCCAAGTCAGGACAGCCTAAAGTCCCCCAGACCTCCATGGAGCTCCATGTGATAATCATGTCATATCACTTTCTGGGGGGGGGGGCACACGTATGTGTGTAAAAGCACAGCATGACAGAGCCCAGCAGCTTGAAATTTTTGGACAGATTCAAATCTTAAAATGTGAAGAATACTTCTCTCTCATGATGCCCACAGACATTCACACCCACCAAGGTCTGGCCTGGCAATACCATGTCATTCTCTCATTTCTGAAAATGTGGTTAAGACCTGTGGTCAGTCTTGTGGGCTCTGGTGTAGGGGTGGGAATGAGGGGAAGTGAGCATTCTCTCTCTCTCTTGCTCTCGTTTCTGTTTGTGTCTCTGTTTCACTCTTGCTCTTTCTTTCTCTTATTCTGGGACAGAAATGAAGGGAGGGAGGGAGGGAAGCAAGTGAAGGGGAGAAAGGTCAGCCTTGTACTGTGGGAGGCAGAATGAGGGACTGCAAGTGTGGCTGCTCAGTCTGAGTCAAACCTTGCCATTACTAGCTCTGGGAGCCTGCTCAAGTTACTTTGCTGATCTGAACTTCAATTTCTTTATCTATTTAAAAATGTGCAGTGGTGCACACCTGTAATTCCAGCAGCTCAGGGGACTGAGGCAGCCTCAGCAACTCTGTGAGGCCCAAAGCAATTTAACTAGACCCTGTCTCAAAAAAAAGCCTGGGGATGTGGCTCAATGGCTACACTCTCCTGGGTTCAATCTCTGGTACTAAAAAGCAGAGCAAAATCAAAAACAAAAACAAAAACAAAAACAAAACAATATAACAATATATGTGGGGCTGGGGTTGTGGCTCAGCGGTTTAGCCCTCACCTAAGCATGTGTGTGACCCGGGTTCAAGCCTCAGCACCACGTAAAAATAAAGCCATTATGGACACCTTAAACAAATAAATAGCTATTAAAAAAAAACACAATATATATGTGTGTGTGTATGTGTGTGTGTGTGTGTGTGTGTGTGTGTGTGTAAAAAACCATGATTTTATATGTATATAACCATGATTCCTTCCTCACAGAGCTGCTGTGAGGATCCAACAAGATAATGCACAAAATGGGCGGAGGCTGCTTACTGGAAATAAAATGTTTAACAGATGCGATGCATCTGAACATAAGGGGTAGTTCCTTGCCCACTCTCACCTCCGCCTTCCATGTCTTTCCCCCCAGCTTCTCTCTAGTTGGTGTCAGGAGGTGAGAAGGGGAGAGGAGAGTTGCAGAAACAGACATGTAAATTCTGTTGTCTCCCCATTACTGCTCCCCATTCTAGAAGGCTCCTCAGTCTCCAGGCGTCCACCCCAGTTCTGCATCTCTCCCTGTTGCTGGGTCTTGTCCTGCCCTCCAGCCACCAGATCCAGGGACTTTGGAGTTCCATTTCTGAGGTTCCTCTGGAGCCTTCCGGCGCCCGTGCTTTTCCTGGCTTTTGTCCACCTCCCCTCCCCCAGCAGTCATTGCCATCTGGAGTGACGGAATCACAGCTGCTCAATTCATCTGGGGGTGGGGTGGGGGTGGCTAGGGCAGCCAAGGCCACATTTCTAGGGTGGGCACAGAGCAGGTGCTTTCCTAGGCCACCCAGGTGGAAATGCAATTTCATTCTGTATTGTAAATAGCATCGTGGTGATGTCTGAACTTGACTTTGTCTCTCAACGCGCTGCTTCCCCTCCTCTCTGTGCGCTCCTAAACAGAGCTTTGCATGTGGGGTGTCTGAGGTCCCTTCCAACTCAGATGTGGTGTGGATCTTATTCTACAATTGAAAACCCACCTGGATATTGTGTACCAGACAATGGACTCGACAAATATGTCTCAAACACATCCTCCTCCTACCCTGGGAGTTCCCCAGTATGTCTTTAAACAATAATAGCATGCATGGGGCTTGTTTTGATATTCGTGCTGTCATCTGATGTTTTCAGCAAATATTTTTAAATGCCATCTTACAGAGAAGGGAGCAGCCAGAGAAGAACTTGATTCAATCTAAGTCACATTGCCAAAAATAAAATTAATCACATTTAGTAAAATTAACTATGTTTCTGCTAGAGATCCTTTAAGCAACTTGCATAAATAGGTATATTTTTGTAATTTGTCACTTAACTGTGAACTGAGATATCTTCACCTTTGGTTCTTACAGTATCTCTTTTTCTTTCTTCATCTCTGTGTGCATGCATAAATAAATATGCATTTAATTCCAGAGAGCAATAATGTGGGAAGCATATAAAATATCATTATTTGACCTCCTTTGTCTTCTAAATGAAGACAAAAATTGCACACATTCTTTATTACAGGAAGACCTTGAACACATTGCCTTGTCTGTGCTTCAGTTTTCATAAGTAAGATTAAAAGCTTAGACTAGAGGAGGAGGCTTTGGGGTACACGACCTATCGTTTTGTGCTATGCCACTTTTTCTGAGTTCTGTGAGTTTGGGGAAAATCACTTAAACACTCTAGGCCTCAATTTCCTCTTTTGTAAAATGCAGGGTCTAGGCTGGATAACTTAAGGATTCCTCCTCCTCTGACCTATGCACTTGTGAGTGAGGTTACCTACCTTTCTGACAAACTGGCGTAGTTGCCACTTCCCTTGCCAGCAGGGGCTGTTCATAGCATCTTCATCAGTGGGGTCCCAAAAACGGTCCTCTTCCTTTAAGAAACAGGCAACGACACCTTGGAAGTACTTGTCCTGCATCTGGGTTGACATGGAATATACCACAATGTTATATACAATGGCTTTTTGCTTTTTTTCCAACTGGAAATTAAAACAATGGAAATTGATGACAAATTTACAGCAGTTATAGCACCTTGGACAAAAGTAGGCATGCTGTTCTTTGGTCTTTGGCTAAAAGCAAGCAGTTGCAAGCAGTTGAAAGGAGGTGACACATATCAGACATGCTGGGTCACAATGCCGTCCCTGACGTCATCACTAAGCAGCTGTGTGTCTCTCCACAATGCTCCCCCTCTTCCCTATGTGCTCCTAATCAGAGCTTTGTACATGGTGGTGTCCCAGGTCCCTTCCAGCTCTGTTGTGGTGTGGATCTCATTCTAAAGTTGGAAACCCACCTAGATACAGAATAGGCAGTGAAGTCAGTTTGAATTCCAGCATCCTAAATAAAAATTAGATGCTTTGATGTATAGGCAATCCTCTTTTTCTTCATCAGAACCCAGGTGGCTGAGTAGATTCTGTTATTGATGTGATTTCTGCTTGTTTGGGTGGCATTGTCTGGACCTGTTCCAGAAATCTCCATGATGCCTCATGAGATGTTTACACTAGCTAGGGACTTGTCTGGAGAAACTTGAAACACCATATGAAGTTTTGCTCCTCCTTCTGATTGAGAGTAAGTATTTATACAGCCAGATCATTGTCAACAAAGTCCTCACCCTTGTCAACAAATCCTTGCTAGATGTTTACACACACACACACACACACACACACACACACACACACGTACCCCAACCATCCACAACATTCCAGGCTGTTATCTGATTAAGGAAAACAAAAGTTTTTCTTTTTATTTCCTTCTTTCCCTTTTGGTTTTATTTTTCTAACAATTGAGATTTAAGAGATGTTATTTCCCTATAAAAAAATTAGTTGAGTTGCCTTTATCTGGGGAAATAAATTGGGAAAGTAATTATTTTTATCTGTTATTTGAACTTAGTTTACTGCAATGCTTGAAAGAGCAATCAAATCTAATGACAATCTGTTAATTTATGTATAAAACAATCTCATTTTAAACAAAACTTCCTGTTTATGACTCAGCCATGCACCCCTCGGATTTTTGATAAAGGTCCCTCAAGTGCAAAGGTACAGATTTGAGTTAATGAATTCCTTCCACATTCTGTAGAGTAGAACACCTTACTTTTAAATAAATGTTTTTATTTTATTTCTTTATTATTTATTTATTTATTTATTTTTGGTACCAGGGATTGAACCCAGGGGTGCTTAACCACTGAGCCACATGCCCAGTCCTTTTTATTTTTTATTTTGAGACAGTGTCTCCCTAAATTGCTTAGGGCCTCACTAAGTTGCTGAGGCTGGCTTTGAACTTGTGATCCTCCTGCTTCAGCCTCCTTTTTTTCTTTATTTTTTAAACTCTAAGAATAGAATTTTGGGCTGGCCACTTCCAGCTTAGCCATGTGGCTAATGCTCCCACCAACCCATCCATCACAGCTGCTACTCCTAGAGCTTGTGAACAGGTGTGCAGGATCAAATTTACATTGTGATCAAAAGTAATAAGGAAATGATGGTACACTTCTCGGATTTAATGACTTTGTCAATGTGGTGCTGGAAGACATCACTGGGTTTGAAATCACACCAAAAGGAACAAGGATTACTCAATATTAGCTCAGATTTTGCTAAAGGAAATAATAATACTGGTTCCTGGAGGAGAAGAACCTGAAGTAGGGACAAATATTCTTGACTTATGCTACATTCAGTTTTGTTATATAATGACAGCACAATAGAATTGTCTTAATCTGTTAAATGTTTGGATTTTCTCAAGGTAAGTTTCCTGTTAAAGGGAAATGCTTTGAAGATGTATTGTATAACCATTTTTTAAAAGTTAATCATGATTATCTTGGAAAAAGAAGAAAGGAGCTTGTTTTATGAAGACTAAAACACAAAGGTGTTTTTGATTAACTTATTTATTACACAATAGTAGCCAGTGAAATGACAAACAAATAAAAAAAAGGAGTAGAAGAATCTCCTAGTAAATGCAGTTGAGGATGGCCGGCTGGGCCCACCTGGGTGGTGGAATGTGACTGGCAATGGATTAGACCTCCTACCTCACACCTGCCCACCCCACACAAGTTCCCTCTCCAAATACCCTAGGAGTTGAATAGTCTTTCCAAGAAGGAATTCAGTCACACATGGTTCAGAAGCATAACAGGGGACCACTTCATGCTTTGGACATAACTCTTGCTGCTCTGCCACTGTGACTGATTTTAAAACTGACATTTTTTTCTCCCTTTCTCTTCTTCCTCTCTCTTTCCCTCTCCCTAACCTTGGGAGAAGCAAGATCACCCTTCTTCCCATCCTAGGCTGTTATCTGTCCTTGAGCAAACACATACCACAGGAATAAAGTAATTCAGACTTCAGAATGGTGCCAGAAGATCTAAGAAATGGCTACTTCTCAGGGCCATAAGTAGATTATAGTTCCCAACCAAGTATACCTGAAGTGTAGCTTTTGAATCACTTCTTTAAAAGCCCTCTGTTTCCCTGCTGGTTAGATTCACAGACTCTGGCACAGGAGTCCCCTGTGTTTCTCCTTTGCTAGCAAAGCAATTAAATTTCTTTTTTCCTTTTTCTCAAAACTGTGTCCTCATTATTAGATTGGCATCAGGGACAGGACGGAGCTTTTGGTTACAGAAGCATGAGACCATGCCTAGCAAACGGGGGAGAGGGATCAGGGAGGAAGAGGGAAGAGCTGGCATGAGCTACGGGACCCAGACGGTTACAGGAAAAGCAAGTTTTCCTGGACACTGTCTCAATGTAGCCAGTCTGAGGAAGTTCTGCCAGGCTTTGGTTTTATTAAATCCAAACAGCAGGCTCACAAACATTGGTAACTTATTGCAGTACAAAGGTGTGCCTGACAAGAAGGGAGGGAGCACTTTGCTCCTTCCCAGAAACTGCAGCCTATTTCACCAGGAAAGGGTGTTGACAGACAGGGAGAGGAGAGTTAGCTGCTGCTGGGTCAGGCCAGCGTCCTGACAGTGGTTAGCAGCAACCTGTGACCCCAGTGGAATTTGAGAAGGGTGAAAGTACAGCCCAAGCAGCAGGGGCCAGTTCAGGCCAATGCCAACTGCGGGTGAATGCCTATGATACCTCTTGGGGGTTTTCTAGAAAAACTATCAGGAGGTGGAAGGGGGAACTGTGAAAACTGAGTAAGGTCCTGGGAGGCTGACAAGCTTGTGTTACTTATGGCTCAAAAGTAAATGCAGCCTAGATAAATACAAAATACACTGGTAGCCAGAGAAACATGGAAAAGTAAAGAACACGTTTTTAAAGTGTAAATGGAAACCAAAACACTCCCTTTGTAAAAATAAATAAATAAATAAATAAATAAATGAGACAAAACAAACAGGCAACACTAGAAAGCATCCACAACCCCACCCCAAAGTTAACCTTTGAATGCTCTCTCTTGTTTACGGGGTTATCAGACTACTTGTGTACAGATTTGCATATAGTTATTTTCTCTTAATATCCAAACTGGGCACAGCAGTGTACACCTATAAACCCATTAACTGGAAGAGTGGAGGCAGGAGGATTGCAAGATTGAGGCCAGCCTCAGCAATTAAAAAAACATAAAGGACTAGGACTGTAGCTCAGTGGTAGAGTACCCCTGGGTTCAATCCCCAGTGTCCTACCAAAGACTATACGCAAATATCATATTCTTTAAATCTGTATGAAAATCACACGTGATAGCATAGATATTCTTATGACCGTCACTGTAGAAAATTTATGATATCCTGAAAAATAAGATGGAAGGCACCTGTTACCCTACCATTTAGAGAGCATACTTATCAACATTATGGTGTTTGTCTTTCTAGACATTTTTATATATAAATATGGAATTTTAAAAAATATCCAGAGAGGAAGCTTCTCCACCCTCCTCACCCTCATGCGTTCCTCATATTATGATGTTTGGTTGTTCTTTTGTAGGTCTTGGCCTGTTCTGGTGACTGTGTGGCAAGTTTGTGCTGTGGTTAGTCCAACAATGATTAATTGGATGTCTCTTGCCCTCCTTTCTTCCCACATCCTTTCTGTCTCAAAGTATGAGCTTCCTGCAGCACACTGCAAACTGGACTATTCTTTAGTCAACCACTTGTGGGTGTTGGGGCTGGGGGATGTGTGAGTTCAGATTTCATTCCTGTGCCTCCAGGGGGAGACTCAGCTTTGCACTGAGTACCTGTTCTTTAGTTCCAGAAGCCCTTTGGTTCTGAGAAGTGGATTTCCATGGTGGCTGCTTTGGTGCAGTCACAAGATGGCAGTTGCCTCAGCCAGGGCCAACCAGTCCTGGTGGGGTTTGAGGTCAGGAAGGTAGATTCCTGTGCTGTCACAGAGATTTTTAGTTGACAGCTTTGGCCCTCCCTGCTGCTCAAACATTAGTCTCTGATCATCATTTTCTGCAAACCACAAATAGCATAAAGAATCATTTATGGGGACCTATAGAGAAGGGTCCTCTTTTCCTTTTCCCTCCCCATTAGGATGTCAGAGTGATAGGCCAGTTCCTTGTCATGAAACTTTCACAGAATGACACAGACTTCTGAGGTTCGGCATGTGCCTTATGCTCGCTGGTCTACAGGCTTCTTGTGATGGTCCAAGTCAAAGTTACTGGGCCTTCCTTGATACATGCTCCAGCCTAGAGTCCTTGCTTACTGAATCTTCTGCAATTTTCACCAACCCAAGTAGAACTTGTAATCTGTCTTATGAAATTGCTGCTTATGCAGAAGATGCTTTTACAAATTCTGCACAGATTCTCAAGAAAATTCAGATTTAGTTTCCCTTGGAAAAATTCCCAATGAAGATGGTGATATCTTCAAAAGACCTTTGAACAGAAATTACTATGGCTAAATTTATTGAGCACTTGCTTAATAGCCAGGTTAGGCTTTATCTTTTACTAGCTTTGTAATCTTGAAAAACATTACCTATTTTCCCTACCCCTTAGTTTGTTCACCTATCAAATGGTATAATTATACTGATTTTTATAAGATTGTTATGAGTATGACACAGTGTAATAGTTATCAAAGTTTCTGGCATGCAATAACTGTTCAATATCTGCTAATTCTCCTTTTATAGTACTATTCTCAATTCTTATGCATGTGTATACATATGTAAATATGCAGTCAAGGAAAATATGCATAAGTGGGGAGATGTTAAGCTTTATCTGAAATTTCCATTTTTTTAGTAGAAGTTTTAAAAACTTAATTATATACACAGGCAACTGCATAAATCAGCTCAACGGAGGATCCATTCAGTCTTAAATAATAAGCCCAATTTATGATGTGTGTAACTGATAGAGCCACTTGTTTATGGAGAAATAGCTTCACTCTCTTTATACTACAAAGTTAACAAAGAGCTTCAAATGCTGGCTTCAAATCAGTACACATAGCAGCATTCTGATCTCTTTTTCCCCATATTTTTTATTGGTGTATTAAAAGTATTCATAATGGTGGGATTCGTGCATGCACACAAATATAACAATATAATTTGGCTGAAATCATTCCTCAGTATTTCCCTTTCCCTCCCCTTCTCTCTTGCACTAATCTCTCTCTTCTACTTTACTTCTCTTCCTTCAATTTTCATGAGGTACCCCTCATCTTTCTTTTCCTTTTTTTTTTTTTTTGTACCGGGGATTGAACTCAGAGGCACTCGACCACTGGGGCCACATCCCCAGCCCTTTTTTGTATTTTATTAGAGACAGGGTCTCACTGAGTTACTAAGTGCCTCGCCATTGCTGAGGCTGGCTTTGAACTCGCGATCCTCCTGCCTCAGCCTCCCAAAGTGCTGGGATTACAGGCGTGCGCCACCGCGCCCGGCTCTTTTCCTTTTTTCCTCTCTCTAGCTTCTATGAGAGAAAATATGACCCTTGACCCTCTGAGTCTGGCTCACTTTGCTTAACATAATGCTGTCAAGTTCTATCCATTCTCCTGCAAATGACATAATTTCCTTCTTCTTTTTTTAAAAAAAATTTATTTATTTATTTTGCTTTAGTTGTACACAATGTGTATATTTATATGTGGTGCTGAGGATCGAACCTGGGCCGCTCACATGCTAGGCGAGCGCTCTACCGCTGAGCCACAACCCCAGCCCCAATTTCCTTCTTCTTTATGGCTAAATAAAACTCCACTGTGTCTATGTACCACATTATGTATCCATTCACCCATTGATGAACACCTAAGCTGTTTGCATAGTTTGGCTATTGTGAACTGGGCTGCTATAAACATAGATAGCAGCTTTCCAGTCTCTTAAGTGAACTTAAAACTAAAAGTATGATTATAGTCATATCTATTTTCCTAGAAATATACAAACTCTTCAACATGCCCTCCAATAAAGCCTTCATTACAGGTCATCTAATGTGTTAGAAATTCCCGTGGTATCATGAGGAATCAGACACATATTCACAAGTAGCTTCACAAGGCAAAATTTACTTCTGCGGAAGGGTGTGCTACTGAACAAAGTCTGGCAAGCAAGTGCACTTGAGTGAGCTGGCCACCTGTTTTTATCCCTAATGCATCACTACCCCTTGCTCTGATAGGAAGAGCCTGGGGTTACAATCTCTGTAATTGGCTAATTTTAAAATTGGAGCGGGCAAAGGAAAGGGCTATAGTTATGACTGGAAACAGGTTGGGGAGCTCAAAATGGCTAATTGGGTCATTTCAGGAAATCCATAGCCTAAGGTGCTATTGTGTAACTTTCCATTCTGCTCTATTTCTCCTCTGTCTGCCTTCCTTACATCCCAATCTTACATTTAAGGCTAAATACTGTATTCTGAAAATGGACCACCAGACTTTCTATTTCTCACAATTGGTCGACGTCATTTTCATAATTACTTGCCAAAAAGAGTCAACTTCTTCCATTTCCAAACGAAAAACTCCCAACCAATTGAGATAACCAAATGTACACTCCAAAGGGTATGCAAACTGCATTTCCCTAACAGATAATTAGCACTCGATAGCGTTTATGCATTTATATTTTTCTGGGACTCAGCCTTGCATTTCCTAGCCACCAGCAGGTTTGGTGTTGCAGGATGTGTATTACGAGCAGCACAGTTTTGACCTATGGATACGCTGCTCTAGAAGGAAGAGCATTAGTTAGGTATTCACAGCCCTGGTGCTAGCCCTTCCCATCTAAGCTTGGGTAATACATTTCTCTGGAGGTGCTTGGTCTCCTCATCTATAAAGTGAGGATGGGACTGGGGTGAAGAATCCAAAATTTCTTCCAGCTCTCAATTATCTATTATATAACATAGAATTTGTCAAAATATGCATAAGAAATTAAAAACTGAGTTGGTTTATTTGAGTTGGCATTTGAGGTTGGTTTATTTTACACTCACAGTTTCAAAAGTTTTAGATAGTTGAAAAATCATAAACTAAAGTGACATTAAGTCTTTTTCTTTGTATTCACACCTGTTTTTCACCTGGACTATCCTGAGCATAAAGTGACAATTGTATTTTCAACTATTTTCTCATGAATGCTCAAATGCTGAGCCTTTCTGTTACAGACTTTACCCGTGACATATCTGTGCACGGGGTGGGCAGAAAGCCAGTTCTTTGTATTCACACTTGTTATTGTCAACCCAGAAATGCCATAGTTCTGAAGCTAAAATGCACTTCAAGGAAGGTTTCCTCCACCCCTCACTTGTTCTAGGAACAATGAGAAACCTTGGTTCTGATTTTAGTTCAGATGCATATTCTACCTGCTAACTTTTTAAAAGTCTGGTTTGTCTATGTGAAGAAATTTTACTTACTAACTTGAAATATTTTTTTTTAAAAAAAGGAGTGGGAGAGAGAGGCTGGCATGAAGTCTAAGCATAAGCGAATAGTACATAAAGAACAGGTGTGTGTGCAGTGCTCACCTCTGAATGTTCTCTCATGTCTGTCTATGGTCCACTGGAATTAATGTCAGCTGGACCCTCATTAAGGATTTAGTTGTTGGGTTTGGGTTGAGCTCTGACTCTCTGTTCACTTATACAGCCGGTATTTAGTGAACACCTGCATGAGAGCCCAATGCCAGACTGCAGAGGTGTCAGAAGCAGAAGCAGCCTCTGCCCTGATGCCCTTACTCACAAGAATTCAAGCATTTAGCTGCAAGCACTGCAGAATGGTATCAATTTAAAAAGCAAATGCATATAAAATGAAACAAAACATAAAAATCCTTAGGAGTTTTGTTCTGTGTATCTGCTAGTAACTGGTGGAACCAGTTCTGTAACTGAGCTTGGTTTTGCACAGTCTGCTGAACCTACACCTTCATGAAGTCCTCGGGAATTATAAACATTAGCAGTTAGCATCTAGCAGGAAGAGATTTTCTTCCATAGCAAAGTTTTCAAGGAGCAGCGAGCTGAGATGCAGGGAGGAGGGCGAGCTGACAGTTGCTGAGACTGCCTTTTACTGACCTGTTTCAGCTCATTGGTGAAGTAGATGTAAGTCACAGCCACACACAGGGACTGCAGGAGCACTGTGAAAATCAGAATCAGCACGCAGGACTGCCCAGGACTGGAGGCCCCCACGGTGCTCTGCATCATGGCCATGATCCTGTGAAGGTCTGAGCGTCCCATGTCAGCCTGGCAGCAGCAGGCTACTATGAGGAAATAAAACCTAAGATCAGATCGGGGGTGGAGTTCTTTTTAGTTTCATTTCTGTCAACATGAAAATGAAGTTCACAGAACACTACTAGGGAAGCCAGCAGGAGCAGTAGTAGAAGTCCCAAAGGCTTTCTCTATTCTCTAACAATGTCAGGTCTCAATTTGGTGAATGCATTAAAAAAAAAAAAAAAAAAAAAAAAAAAAGAAGAAGAAAGAAAGAAAGAAAAAAAAGAAAAAGAAAACATTCAGTGTGCAAGGATGTGAGTTCAATCCTCAGCACAGGAAAAAAAAAAAATCATCAGGAAATTCTGCTAAAAAGTATTTTTGCCCTGGGCCTCACTTGAACCAGCCATCTGTTCTGCCCCCATTCCCCTGAGGCTGGAACAGAGCACGTGATGGAACATCATGGTGGTAACTAGGGAAAAGGAGACCAATACCTTGCCCAATGTACTCTGCCCTTCTCTGTCCTCAACCCCCTTTGCCCTCTTCTCTTTCTTGCTTTCCTTCTTTCTACAACCTCCTCAGCTGAAGACGGCTGGAGTTTTCTTTTATTTTTCCTAATACATCCTCATTCAATCATAGAGCCCCAAGCCTTTCATCCTGGCTGCTGTTAGCAGAAGGGTTATCTTCTCAATGATAAGAGAATACTTATGACTTGAAACTTCCACATTTGGCTTCCCTCCTATCATATGAGGTGTAGAAGAGGGCTTGTGCCAGAGTGAATAAGGAAAAATACAATCCTTTCGTAACAACAATATTTCTGCACATTCTATTTTGAATGTCAGTATCTAAAGAGCATGTGTTTCTTTTTGCAAACATTCTGAAAGAAATTCTAGTCTCTTCCCCCACCCCAATGCCCTACCAAGGTGATATCTACTAAGTCAAAATGGAGAGGGAGTAAGTAGCTAACATACCCAGAAGGTAGAGGGGAAAAATATATTGATGTTTTCCAAAATACTAGCCCCATCACACTCAGTGTCTGGTGGTTACTATCCCTCTTTTACAGACTCAGAAATGGGGGCTCAGGGAAGCCTTGCTCGGGGTTATGCCATTACTTACCCTTAAATGTAGAACCAGTCCCACATCTGGAGCTATTAGATACCATAAGCTGACCACACTATGTGTAGTCCCTATATTTCGTTCAGCATTTTATGACCTATTTTAGACCCACTGAATCAGAGTTTCTGGTGTTGAACCTAGGAATCTGTATTTTCACCAAACACTCCAAGAAATCCTTTGGAACCTGTGATAGTCAGCTTTCCATTGCTGTGACAAAATACCTGAAACAAACAACACAAAAGGAGGAGAGGTTTATTTTGGCTCACAGTTTCAGAGGTTTCTGTCCAGGGTCACTTGGCTGCCATTAGTTTTGGACCTCTAGTGAAGCAGCACATCATGGCAGGAGTGCGTGGCAGAGGATACTGCTCACATCATGCCAGGCAGGAAGCTGGGGGGTGGGGTGGGTGCAGGAAGAAAGAAAGGAGCTGGTCCCAATTTTTACTTCAAGGTATGTCTCCCAATGACCTAATTTTCTTCTCCCAAGCCCCACCTCCAAAAGGTTCCACCATTTCCTTGTACTGCCAAGACAGGTAACAAAATCTTTGACACACGGACCTTTGGGAGACATTTCAGATCCAAACTATAGAACAGTCTAAATTTGGAACCTTCATCTAGAGTGAGTCCTCGTTATTGTCCCAAGTTCAGATGGGCCCCATTGTTCACCATTGGATCATTCCTTCTTGCCCTGGCCTTTGAGCTGAGATCAATTAGCTATATCCACATCTTTTTTTTTTAAATTATTTTTTATTCTAAGATGTTATAAATGACAGCAGAATACATTACATTTCATATTACACATATATAGAGCACTTTTTTTTTTTTTTTTTTTTTTTTTACAAATCTCTGGTTGTATGCAAAGTATAGCTATATCCACATCTTAAAATATTTTTCAAGTCTTAAGTTTGCCTCTGTCAAAATACCAGATTTTAAAGTGCAAGCTAATTTTGGGCACAGATGAATTGACAAGGAATCGGTTTTAGATATTATATGAACTGAACACTTTTTAAACATACACTCTAAGTCCTGAGTTGAATGACTTTTCAAAATCAAGGGGAAAATGAATGAGGCAACTGGAGTGACAAGATGCACGGTTGATGTGCGTAATCATTACTATCTCCAGTTCTTCATCCCTCCTTCTACCCATACCTTTCATCATGTGTCCTTGCAGTTCATGTCAAGTGTTAGGGTATATGTTCCTACTTCATTGAAAGGCTTGATCATGTGATTAGGCCACTGGGATATCAGTGGAGCTAACATGGGAAGGCCTGAATTAGAACTGCACACTTGGTTTCACCAACTCTAATTTCCCTGAGAACACAAGCTCTGGGTCCTTCAAGGAGAATAAGAAATAAGAAATATCTGGATCTGAACTTAATCCCAGGTACATTTTAGAGCCAGGTCAACCAAACACAGACTAGATCAGTTGATTCCCAAGCAAGCCACAAGTGGCAAGAATAAACAATTGTTCTTTTAATCCAGTTTCAAGAGAGCACTGGGCCACAGCAGCTTAGGTCACAGGGGATGGGGGCTGTACAACATGGGCTCCTAATCTGCAGCAATACAAATGTGTGAACTGCACTGCGGGTCACTCTCCAAACTGCATGCTAGGCCTGTGAGGGCTGCGTGTGTGTCTCTTGCATAGTCACCTGCAGTGGCAATGCAGACCTCTGGGGCTTTCCAGCCTACCATTTCCCCATTAAAGAGATGTCCTTCTTGTTTATGAGCTGATACATGTGGAACAGGCAAGATAACTCTCTCTGCTCTCTATGCCGCTGTTCTAGGCTTTTCCACTCCAGCAGGTCTCCTCACCACCTTGCTGCTCTCCAGCATGCTTCCTTAGTCACACCAATCAGAAGATGGCTGTTTGATCTTTGTTGTGGTCCTTTTTTTTTTTTGTGGGATAAACAAAGTAACAGATAGCCAGGCATGGTGGCGCATGCCTGTAATCCCAGCACTTGGGAGGCCAAGGCAGAGGATCGAGAATTCAAAGCCAGCCTCAGCAATGGCAAGGCACTTAGCAACTCAGTGAGACCCTGTCTCTAATAAAATACAAAAAAAAAAAAAAAAATAAAAAGGCTTGGGATGTGGCCCAGTGGTCGAGTGCCCCTGAGTTCAATCCCCATACCAAAAAAAAAAAAAAAAAAAAAAAAAAAGTAACACGTGACTCTAGTCATCTCTCAGATGTCATTCACCAAGTGACCAAATCATGTAACTCCCAAACTTATGCTGGGATAATAGGTGTAAGGCAGGAAAATTCTAGGCAAATTGGGAAGGTTGGTTTCCCTACCAATAAATCTTGGTTACATAAGTAGGTAGATGAATAGAGATCTTATTTTAAAGTGAGAATAATAACTGAAAACACTTGGAGTTTTTCAAGATGGGGGAATAGAGAAGGTTGCTTTCCTGACTGCTCCATAGAGTGAAACTCAAAAGCAGACACAGCAAGATGGGTGAACAAAAAAAAAAAAAAAAAAAAAAAAAAAAAAGTGAGGGGACTTTACTGGAACTTAAAACTGGACATTCAAAGCAGATCAGGGAGTCAGGAGGTTGGATATAATAAAATAAGGAAGAAATCCCCAGAAGCACCAGCCAGAGTGGTCCCTCTGTGAGCAAAGTGGAGGGATAAGGAAATTAAAGGACTCTGCAGTTTTAGGAGGACTGAGGCATGTCTGGGTATGCAGTATTTAGAGAACGATGGCATTGCCCAACAAACCTGAAAGATGTGCTGCACAATATCCTCATGAGAGAAAGAAATCACCATCTTTCCAGGCAGAGTGTGGAGGACAAAGGAAGGAACTATTTTGCAGCTGCAGGCTGGGGGCCAGCAGCGGAGGGAGCCGATTCCTGGAAAACCCAAGGTTGGCCTGAAATATAGGCCCAGAAAACACACATGGCACACCATAGAGTGTGTTTAAGTGACCAGGAGAAAAATCAAATATGGAGAGAGATTTACACTGGGGACAACTGGTGGTGGAAACCCACTTGGCTCTACCCCTCCCCCTCCAAACTGCTGCTTGCAGGACTGGAAGGGAGAGGTGCATCTGACTGGGAATTTGGAAGGGTAGGGCAGGGAAGGAGGAAGATTGAGTTTGGAGACTGAATTCAAGACCAGGAAATATAGGGGCTGCAGATGACATAGGGGACTAAGAATTGGCTCCTCTAATAGATGAGTGGAACCCAGGGGAGATCCCTGGAGTACAATCTTCTAGCATGGACCAGCAATTACCAGGACTTGGAGGTACACTGATTTAAAATCTCCAGACCAATTAGCATTCAGCAATTTTGATTGAGATTTTTTTTTCTTTTCTTTAATTGTGACCTTAATAGCACATGGATATTTATACACACTAATATTTGGTTTTGTCCCTCATTTCTAGCATATTTTATAAAGCCATTTTTCATGGATCAGTTTTTTTGAGGACTAGGATGTTTGATTAGCATATTTTAGTTTTGTTTTGAATTCTTTTATTTTTATTTTTTTAAATTTGCTTTATATATATATATATTTTTTTTTCCACTTACCTGTTTCCCTTGATTCTCTTTCTCTTTTCTTCCACTAACAGTCAATCTTTATTGTTCTCTCTTTTCCTTTTCCTTTAATTTTTTACTTCTATCTTCTCTCCTTCTTCATCATAATCATCACATCCTATATCACTTCTGTTCTCCCTCTGTCCACCATTTGAAATTATAAACCCTTTTGCAAACTTGCTGGTTTTATTGTAGGCAATAACTGATCACATCATTTCTATTTATTGTGATGATTAACATTGTAGATGTCATAGCAGGAATTGTTTGGTTTAATGCAGTATATTGTTTGCATTGGTTGTTATTATTTGTCTCCCCCTAAATGGTGAGGTATTGGAAATCTTCAGGGACACACTACAAGTCCACAGGGTAGAAACTCTACTACCTCAGATCCATACTGCTAGATGGGTAGACATACAAATAACATGAAAAAGCAAGGGAATGAATCACTCCAAACAAACCAAGATACTTTAACAACAGAATCTAATGACACCATGGTGGAAGAAATGTCAGACTTGGAGAGCAGGAAACAATCAAGGACCCGGGAGAGACTCCTTGGTTGGTTGTGCAACTTAGAGAACTTATGAGCAATATGCTCTTGGGCAGGGCAGTTAATTTCTCAGATTCAAATTTTCTCTTCTGGTAAGTAAAGTTCCTGGCAGCTAAATGGCTTCCTGAGAAGGCCTGAAGATGCACATGAGGCAAGAGTGAAACTTCCTGCCCTTTCTCCAGGCCATCTGCCGTTAGCACTCCAGCCAAGGGTGCAGTTAGGTTTGGCTAGGGAATGATAAAGAAGGATCCAGACATTACTTGGTGGGAGAAGGGAGAAAGCAATTTGATTATAATGTCTTTGAGGGACACTTTCCTGTCATTCTGCCCACACAGATACAGAACTAGCTTTCTTTCAACTACTTTGTTCCTTGTTCCTTCATTTTCAAGGAACCTGTGACAGTATTGCATTTAAACTTTATCTTAAGTTGTATTCCTCCATAGGTCTGCCTGCCTAACAGTCAAAGGCCCATCTTGTTCTTTGATTGCTAGGGCTATAACTTCCTGGCACTTAGTAAGCAGTGGGTGCTTGGGTAGGAAGGGAAGGAGGGAGAGAGAGAGGAACTGGCAGGAATCCCTTGTAGTGACACTGGTGCAGGGGCAGGGGGTAGGGCATGGGTGGATGCTGGGAGCACTTTCTGCAGGAGATGATGCCTCTTTGGCAGGTACTGGCACTGGAGGGCATCCCTGAAATGTCTGAGTCAGAGGACAGGAGTGGTGCTAGACGGGATGAGAGGTTTCCTTAACTTATCCCATTTGGCAGTTTAGCCTACGCCAGGTCCTGGAGACTGAAACAGAGAGTTTCAGAACTTCTTCTTACTGAGAATGGAAACTAAAACACTAATGCCTGTGGCTGGGTATGGTGTTGCATGCCTATAATCCCAGTAGCTCGGGAGGATGAGACAGGAGGATTACGAGTTCAAAGCCAGGCTTAGCAACTTAGTGAGGCCCTAAGCAACTCAGTGAGACCTTGTCTCTAAATAAAATATTAAAAAAGGGCTGAGGATGTGGCTCAGTGGGTAAGCACCCCTAGGTTCAATACCCAATACCAAAAACAAACAAACAAACAAAAACTACCACCTGGCCTGAGTGGGAAGGTGAAACTGGAAAATTCTCTGGATAGCAGAGCCCACCTAAATCTACCTATGTATATCTCCTCTCTTCCTTTTCTACTAATTGTAACTGCTTCTATAGGCCCGAAGGAGAAAAATATCTAGCTGCTTCTCCCGGGTTTGATCGAACTGCATTGAATTCATTTTTCCTCTTTACATCATTTGATTATTTCTTTTGTGGGTGGATGGCCAAATTCAGCCAGCCAGGATCCAGGCAGGTTCCCTGGTTAGGCTGCTGGTAGCAAGATCACATCTACTTTCCTGGGCAGTGTCAGGTGCAAATCTGGGAGGATCTAAGACTAGTATGGGGATTTTCCCCCTTAAGCTGGTTATGTGCATATCATTGTGGGAAAGAAGTCTGGGGTTTCTCAATTAATAAATCTTGGCCCCAGTCATATTATTTCTTTGAGTTGTCATGAGAAGAAGAAAACCAAGTTTAAGTGGCTGCGTGAGATATTGAAAGGCAGAGCTCTTTCAGTTTATCTCAGCAACTCAGTATTATAGTACTAACTGATATTTAGCAAATATTTGCAAAATTTTTTTAATTCACATATGTTTCTCCTGAGTTTCTGTGGGTTTTACAAACTTTGCTCTTTCTTCAGGAAAGAAAGTATTGTAGCTATCTTGTGGGGAGTTTCCAAGCCCCAGTTTCCTCTTCATGGAATGCTCACTGGTAGAATTTTAACTAAAAAGCAACCAAAATGACAAGTTCTGTTTCCCCTCTCAAACTCACAGAGCTACAGGCACTAAACTGTAGAGTCTGTTATAGGAGAAACTGCTGTTAGAGGAAGTCCAACTGAAAGCACCAATAGTAGATTAATTTTCTTTCTCTTCCTACTAATGGGGACAGCTAAGAAAGCTCTGCCTCTGGCACAAAGCCATACACTTTGGCTGTGGAATATTTTCCCCAGAAGAAATGTGAGAACAAAATAATTTTTGAAGGGTGGTTGTATTAGACACCTTGTTGACTGGTGCCTCAAAAGCTTTCGGGTCATTTCTGTTGCATGCAGAGGAAAATAGGGCTGTGTAATTGGCCAGGAAATAAAGGCACACAATCTGTTTGCACCTCCATTATCTGACTAATGGAGGTCACTATGTCTGATTGGGACTCAGGTTAATCACTCTAACGGTTGTATTTGGGGGAACTCAGGCTAAGTTGTTTTGCCGGCTCTTAATTTCACTGTGTTGTTAGCCTTTTTGCTTTGAGTTATGGCAGACATTTTATTGTTTTATAAAGGTTTCTTGAACTTTCTTTCCCCTTTTCTGGACTCTACCCTAACACTGCCTATAAGATAGCTCTCTTTTCTGCACAGGATCAGTGTCTTTGTTCTCCTGAAGTCTCTGGCATTGCTTACCAGACTGGCTCAGCAACAGATGAGGTGAAGAAGTTACATGTGGGGGTGAAAAGGGGGATGTCTAGAAATGATGACTGTACACTGAAAGTGTCTTCAATGTCCCAAGTGAAGTTAACTTTAAGTTAAAGTCTAAAAGCCGGGCGCGGTGGCGCACGCCTGTAATCCCAGCACTTTGGGAGGCTGAGGCAGGAGGATCGCGAGTTCAAAGCCAGCCTCAGCAATGGCGAGGCACTTAGCAACTCAGTGAGACCCTGTCTCTAAATAAAATACAAAAAAGGGCTGGGGATGTGACCCAGTGGTCGAATGCCCCTGAGTTCAATCCCCGGTACACACACACACACACACACACACAAAAAAGTCTAAAGAGCACTTACTTATAAGGAACTAACAATTATAGACTTGAAAAAAAAATCCTGACAACTCTAAATTTTATTGCTCAAGGAAGACTTCTGGTATGTGAACAGTCATGTCTGATTATCTGCATTCCTGGCAATCAGTCGATGTTATCGTTGGTGGGGTTTTTTTGGTTTGTTTTTGTTTTTGTTTTTAAAATCTGGTGAAAAAGTTGGCATAGTGTTCTATAGCTCAGGAATGAGCCTCCGTGGTTAGTCTAGGCTGGTACTCAGGTCACTGTTTGGGTTAGTGACCTATTGGCTATCAGTTCTTAGAAATAATATTGTATAGTGATGAAGTTCATGGGCTTTGGAATCAGGAGAGGCTGGATTTGATTCTGGGCTCTGTAGTTACCTCCTCCACGACTTCTTTAAGCTATAGTTTTTCATCTATAAAGTGAGAATAATATCAGTATCTATCAATATATCCATTTATTTTGAGACAAGGTCTCAGTATGTTGTCTAGGCTGGTCTTGAACTCCTATGTGCAGGAAATTCTCCTGCTTCAGCCTCCCAAGTAATTGGGACTATAGTGCATTCCACTGTATCCAACTAAAATTAATGTTTATGTCATAAGTGCTGCATGAAGGTTAATTTTGACAGTGTATGAAACTGACTTAACACAATGGCCAACATTTTCAAGGGCTAAGCAAAAGTTAGCTGCTTTTGGAAGGACCAACTTACCCATTAGGCACAGGAGACAAAGTGCCTAGGCTCATAAAACTTTTAGGGATCCATGGAAATGTTTTAATTTTAATTTCTTTGAAAGTTAGAAGGAAAATGAACATAATAATAAAATCCCCCCAAATTATATTTTTCTTTTGTACCAATGGAGTCTAAAATATAATTGTTAATATTTTTATGAAAGAAGGAGCCTCAAAAGCAAAAGTTCCCAGGGCCCAATAGATCATAATGTGGCTATGGCTGTTGGTAGTTGTAACTGTGGTAGTACCAGCAGCTTTAAAAGTAATAGAAGAGGTGAAAACAATGATAAAAAAATGTCTGTAAATTTTCAGTATGGGTGCAATTTTTTTTTCTTCAAATATTTTTGACCTGTGGTTGGTTGAAGCTGCAGATGTGGAGCCCACAGACAGGGAGGGTCATCTGTGTGGCTTGTGCCCAGCAGCTGTATGGGGTTGGAAGGGTGTGTAAAGCAGAAGTCACTACCTTTGATTTAGAAAAGCTCATATTTTATCTGGGGAGACAATGACTCAGTGTTGCCTTCGACCACTTCTAGATTTGGGCAGCTAATTTCTAGGACCTCAGTCTTGTTGATTTTGTTTTTCTATAAAACATTGAAAGGTTGATACTAGATTAAAGACAGGCCCCTTTTAATTGGAATATTTGAGGCATTGCTAGCTTGGTCTGTCTGACTGACATAACGAATACCAAAAACTGAGTGGCTTATAAAAAACAGAAATTTATTTCTTGGGGCTGGGGATATAGCTCAGTTGGTAAAGTGCTTGCCTCATCCTCACATGCACAAGGCTCTAGGTTCAATCCCCAGCACCAAAAAAAAAAAAAAAAAAAAAAAGAAAGAAAGAAAGAAAGAAAGAAAGAAAAAAGAAATTCATTTCTCATCGTTCCAGAGTTTGGGAAGACCAAGATCAAGGCAGTTGTGGTGTCTGGTGAGGGCCTGCTTTTCTGGTTCACAGATGGCGACTTCTTGAAGTATCCTGACATGAAAGAAGGGCAAACAAATTCCCTTAGGACTCTAATAAGGATACTAATCCCAATCACTCTCCAAACGTCCCCACCTTCTGGTACCATCACCTTGAGAGTTAGAATTTCAGTGTATAGATGGGAAGACAGGCACATTCAGATCATGATGGCTGCCATCCCACAAGTCCTTCTGGTCCCTGCCATGTGAAGGCAGTCAAATCACAGATCATCTTCCTTTAATAGTAACAAAGGGGAAAAAAAAAAAAAAAAAAAAAAACCTGCGGGAAGACAGTTTTTTTTTTTTTTTTTTAAAGAAAAATTTGATGGAACAGGAGGGGTTTCCACCACTTCTTTGCAAGGGAGGAAATGAACTTCCTTGGGTTTCCTTTCTCCTCTCTTGAATTGTAAATAAAGTTCCTTGGGTCTGTTAACTTTTGTATCTGGTTCAGGTAGCAGGGCCTGGCTCTCGCCATGGCAATCTGTTTGCTATTTTGTGTGCCCTTTGAATGTCATATGTGGTTTCAAAAGAGCTACCTGAAAACAGGGAATCACCAGTGACCTTTGGACACGTTTGAACCTGAGTGAAAAAGACATAAACAGAACCTGTTTCCTGAGGTGAAGGCTCCAGGTTATTTTCTGTGCCGTAAGGAAGTGTAAGTTAACCTTCCTAAGCACACCTAACTAAACAGGTAAAACTATAACTAGGATGCCATTTCTACACTCCGAGCTGGCTCTTTCTCCACATAGAAATTTGTTAATCTGACCCATGGCATTTGGTGAAGGCATTTGGTGAAGCCTCTGTGGTAGAGATCCTGAGGATTAATTGATTTTATATTATTGCAAATGCAGATAGCTCTAACCTATGAGTTGGGGGAGGGAAAGTGTGACATGTAGGACAAAACAGGAGAAAATATTCCAAGGTACAACTCTTCCACTGTCTTGAGTTCAAGGCTGGTAAGAGTTTTAAGGAGGCAGAACTTAACAACAGTACAGCACAATTTGTTTGATCCATGTGAATACGTGTTGTGGACTGAATTGTGCTTCCTCCCCAATTTCAATGTTGAAGTCCTAACCCCCTATACCTCAGAATGCGACTGTATTTGGAGATAGGGTCTTTAAAGAGGTAATTAAAGTTCAACGGAGGTTCTAAGTGTGGGCCCTAATGCAATGTGATCTGTGTTCTGTATAACAAGAGGAAGAGACACCAGACACCAGACCAGAGAGGCCATGTAAAGACACAGCCAGAAAGTAGTCAGATAAGTGTGTGCTGTTGAAGTCACCCAGTCTGTGGCACTTTGTTATGGCAGCCTTAGAAAACCAGTACAATACCTGTTCAATGTCCTTTTCTGAACATGTCATTATTTTTCTGGATGTATGACTGTCTTCATTTTGTAAAAATATTCTGAATGAAGCCTCTTGTACCATAGGTGCCTGCTGCTTCGGGCGCTGGCTACCAGCTTCCAGAAAACTAACTCAACCAAATCCTTCCTCCAAGAATGGAGCCTTTCACCTCCTGCTTCCCTGGGCCTTCTGGGATTCCCGCCAGAAGTGAGTAGATGATGTAAAAATAGGGTCCCCAGACCTAAGATGCAGGAAGGTTGTCATTTTTCAAGTTGACAGATGACCTATGATTAAGTAAACAAATGCCACGTCTATTTTGGTCAGAATATCATGCAATCAAGGTAGAAAATTAATGTTGAATTGAAAAATATGAGCAAGGCAGATACTTTTTCTTTAGATTTGAAAAATGGTTCTTCTGGTTTCTGCTTCGGTGTCTGCTGCAGCATTTTTATTCAGAATCTCTGGATCGTCCTTGGGGTCATTTGCCTGAAGTTATCTTGCATAACTCTTTACACAGCTGAAATGCTCAGAGATAACCCCCTCCACTTTGTGAAGAGTCAGCATTATTGAAACTTACTCACTCAGCATTTTGCAAATTGCATTTCATGTTTTTTCTGGTCTGTTGTTTTGTGTGCAGGAAACGAAAAAGGATCTATGACCAAGAAAATTAAATGATCCCCTTCCTCTCTCCTGCAACCCAAGGTACTTATGTATTTACTTTGACTTCTTATGATTTATTGGATATACCATGTGTCTAGCAGTCTGCTAAGTGCATTTTATCATTTGATTCTTGTGTTGTGATTATGAAGCATGTGCTAATTTATTTTACTTATGAGAAACTTGGGAACAAAAATTTTAAATGATGGTCCTAACTAATGGTTAATAGCTGAGATAGGATTTGAATACATTTTCCAGAGGCATTTATACACTGGCAGCACTACCTCATAATCTTTCATAGTGAACATGCCCAGTGAATCTCCAAAAGTAGCATATATAGTAGTGTTCCTCAAACCATTCAACACAAAATCTTTTTTTTTTTTCTTTTTTTCTTTTCAAGTGGTGGATTATTTTGAGACACTTGTCTTCCATAAATCACACACCCTGGAAAACCTTAACAACTAAAGAAAAATGGCCCAAATATTTCAATTTTAATTGATAGAAAGGATCTTTTTACAGAATTACAATAAAATGTCACCTGAAACATCAATAATAATAATTATTTTTTTTTTGTACCAGGGATTGAACTCAGGGGCACTTGACCACTGGGCCACATCCCCAGCCCTTTTTTTGTATTTTATTTAGAGACAGGGTCTCACTAAGTTGCTAAGTGCCTGGCCATTGCTGAGGCTGGCTTTGAACTCGTGATCCTCCTGCCTCAGCCTCCCAAGTGCTGGGATTACAGGCGTGCGCCACCACACCTGGCTTTAAAAAAAGCCTTTTTAAAACAAATATTTAATGGTGACTGGGGTCCATTGGAAGCAGAGCTGAGGAGGGGATTCATGTGCGTGTGATTCTGGGGAAGTGACAGCAGCAGAGGGGACGTCATGAAAGCAGGAGAGGGCAGAGAAGAAAGCCAGGCAGGAATGAGGGCTCAGGTGGAGCCCTGCGTGCTTCAGGCTGATGCCAGGGGCAGCTCTGGAGCATGGATTGCAGAGATGGCTTTTATACTCCTAAACCAGTCAGTCATTCCCTGAGCAATGCTCCTAGGGCTCAGGTGGGGGCCCTGGAGGCAGCTCCTGCTGAATGAAGACAATTCTCTGGAGAAGGAGCCCTCGGCACAGCAGCTGGGCGGTGACTGGGGCACTGGCTCAGGGGGTGGGGGGGGGGTGGGGGGATCTGACTGATCTGCTACATCCTCCCCATGTACTGGTCAGATCCACTCGCTTCCTATGTCAAGTTCACTTCATTTAAGCACATATTCTTCAGGATCTTTGTTGGTCAGTTTCTGGAGAAATTTACGAGAGAAGATTTGATGGCATGAATTTAATCCACGCTGCTGTAGTTGGGGCTGGGGTGATAACTGATGCTCAATTTTTCTTCTTCTCCTCCACTTATATTACTGTCTCTGTAAGTACTTATGCCCAGATATGTGGTTTGCCTGGTGAAGTCAACTTGATCTTCATATGTGGGTGGCTGTACCACTGGTTACCATAGCTTTACCAGGCTATGGTTGGTACACCTGGCCATCTAGAGCTAAAACTGGGCACAAAAGTCTGCTACATGCCCAGTGGATCACCTGAGAATCTAATATATTTCTCCTTACCCTGTTAGATATATCAGATCTACCCTCACGTGATCATCAGAGCCAATTTGTCCTAATGGTATGCTGCGTCTGCTGGGCAATTAACACAAGCAACCTGATCTTGCTTTGCTTTTAGTGATATTCTTACTATGTGCAAGGTATCTTGGACCCTTTTGGGGAACCAGGATGTTGAGACCCACAGAGACTAAAGTTGTAGGAATAGAAAGTATGAATTTAATTTCCCAAAGGGACATTGAAAAGTGATGCTTAGTGGGGCTTTTCCTACCTCTACCTCTAGAACTCCTGTATTCTACTTATTTGGTTCAGAATCATATACCAGGCATTGGTTTAATTGATATGCTGCATTTTAGAGTTCAGTTCCACATCATCATGGGGTGTTACTCCATTCTGGTGCCACAGCTGCATCTTCTAGAAGCCATTTGAAGATAGGTGTGGTGCTGTGTATCTGTAGTCAAAGTAATTTGGGAGGCTGAGGAGGGAGGATGCTTAAGCTCAGGAATTCAAGGCTAGTCTGAGCAACATCTCTAAACACAACAGAAACAAAGCAGCCAGAAAGGTGATGCGTTGGTAGATTAGCAGCTGAACTGTGATGCTGACTGAGATTCTCCAGGTGGGAAAGGCAAACCGCTACCCAGTCAGAAAGAAACACTGCCCTCTCCAGGGTGAGGGATCTCACCCAATCAACTTCCCACCAGCAGCTGGAGGAGCCTTCAAGGAAGGATGCCCTGTCACCATCACTGTTCACAGTGGATGTCTGCCATTTTGGCTGCCCACCATCACAAAACTCTTCTTATTTGAGGAGACTCCCAACAACAGTGAGAGGTCAGGCCTGTACCAGAAGCCAGAGAATATGGATATTGCCTTGTCTCTGCCCCAGCAGATAAAAATGGCAGAGGCCTCTCCACTTGTGGACTCTCAAGATGGAGTCAGTCAGCTATTAATCACTGTATCTGCATCTATGGAGTCATGGTCCCCACACCCATACCTGTGAGGGCAGCAACAGTGAGGTCAGAGCTGGCCAGCGGTGGGTAACCATGGCGACAGTGATGTAGGACAGAAGAGGCTGGACACCCAAGGAATTTTCAGGAAGCAGGTTTATTAGCTTCAGGGTCCAGAGGGGGCTCTCACCTAAAATTCTCTGGACTATGAGTCTGGAAACTCTTAGAACTTTATACCCATTGGGAGGTGAGGGGCTTGGAGGTTTACATTTTTTTTTTTTTTTTTTTTTGTGGTACCGGGGATTGAACTCAGGGGCACTCGACCACTGGGCCACATCCCCAGCCCTTTTTTTTTTTTTTTTTGTATTTTATTAGAGACAGGGTCTCACTGAGTTGCTAAGTGCCTCGCCATTGCTGAGGCTGGCTTTGAACTCGCGATCCTCCTGCCTCAGCCTCCCAAAGTGCTGGGATTACAGGCGTGCGCCACCGCGCCCGGCAAGGTTTACATTTTTGTAGGAGTCTACATAAAAGTACGTTTTTCTGAGTTCACAGAAAGCGTTTTTTCCCCCATTTTTTTAAGATCAGTCAGAGGTTTTACAAATTTTACCACAAAAGCAGAAGTAAATCGAAAATAACAGATGACCAACAGCTCTGATCATCAAAGTCTGCAGTCAAACCTAGCTTTAGCAAGACAGAACACTTTAGTCCTCACAGAAAATAGAAGTTTTAAACCACATTGAATTTGCTGATATTCTGTTAATAAGAACAATTATGATGAGGGTGTCTGGAGAAACTTAATTAAGAGTCTTTGGTGAGCCGGGCGCGGTGGCGCACGCCTGTAATCCCAGCACTTTGGGAGGCTGAGGCAGGAGGATCGCGAGTTCAAAGCCAGCCTCAGCAATGGCGAGGCACTTAGCAACTCAGTGAGACCCTGTCTCTAAATAAAATACAAAAAAAGGTCTGGAGATGTGACCCAGTGGTCGAGTGCCCCTGAGTTCAATCCCCGGTACCCACAAAAAAAAAAAAAAAAAAAAAAAAAAGAGTCTTTGGTGGTGGTGGTGGGATGCCACTATAATAGCTGTGGTAATGATGTCCTAAGTGGCTATTCATGTGAAAGCTCTTGGCTCCACTGAGCCTCCTTTGCTTCCTGCTGGAATCCTGATCTTGGTCTTTTCTCTGATTCTGACTCTCCCATTAATTTTTTTCCCTTTACTGTCATCCAGAGTGAGTTTCTGTTTTTGCAACCAAGAGCCCAGACTAATATATATGCCTTTATTATCATTAATCAAGCAGTTAGCATGGTAGATAGTACCAGGCAACAGACACAGAAAAATATAAACCATGGTCCTAGAAAGATCAATACCAGTGCAAGACAGAGTAAGCAGAGTGTCAAATGAATGCATGAGACAAGTATTCACATAAGTTCACCAGTCAGGGAAGGGCCTCACTACAGGAGAGGAACATGAACCTAGGTCTAAAGTGGCTGTTACCCCACAGTTACTGAAAATACCAAACCACCCTGGCATCAAGTTTTCCCCCCTTATCTTTTGTTGATGAATTCCAGAGTCCAAGGTCACCTTCTGTGAATGATTAGCTCTTGTCTCTCTGCTTACCTGCCTTTCTTCCTTCTAGGTGAAACAGTAGTTTTATTCACTTGTGGTTCTGGGAATAGAACCCAAGGCCTTGCGCATGCTAGACAAGTGCTCTACCACTAAGCTGCATCCCCAGCACAAAATTAACCAAAGGAAGCATATAATTCTTTTCATTATTATTATTTTTGCTATTTTTTTTGTGTGTGTGTGGTGCCAGGGATCAAACCCATTCCTTCATGCATGCTAGGCAAACTGTGAAACTGTTTGAAAGGAAAAATAATTGTATCTGTATTTCTATGACCACATTCAGCAGTACAACCAAAATTTTCTTGTTTCATTCTTTTCTAGAATAGTATTTTTCTTAAAAGACAAAATAACTTATTTCCAAACCATTCTGAAATCAATCCATCCTTCCTTTCTCCTTTTGTTCTTTTTTTTCTTTCATTTTATGAAAGTTAATATATATTCATTTTAGAGGAAACAGAACAGGCAGAAAAATGAGACTAGAAGCAATAATCATCAATAGTGATACCACAGGCTTTTTTTTTTTTTTTTTGGTGTATTTCCTTAAAGAATTATTGTTTTCATTTCAGTTGATGTTAACAAAATTGTGATTAGGAATGGGTAATGTAAAATATTTCAGTATACAATATATATATATAAATAAAACATCCTCCTTTACCCACTTCACATTTTCATTCCCCATTAAAAAAAACCAAGGACAGCATTTTTATGACCACATAATATCCTATTATATGATATAAATCTTTTATCCATTTCTCTGACAACATTTGGATTGCTTCTAAATAATACTATGATCCAAATGAAATTGCGTTTCATTTGTTTACAAATCTTTTCTCACTTTTCTAACTGCCCTTTAATGGAATTGCTAGGTTAAGAGGTATAAAAAATTAAAGTTTATTAGAAGCATGCTGTCAAGTTGTTTTCAGAATGGTGTTACTAGTTCACACTCTCCCCAGCATTTGCATTAGAATGTCAATCTCACTATCGGACTTAAGAAAATCTTTACTGATTTGGAAGCCATTATTTCAGTGTTGTTTTAAAGTATTTTAAGTTATAAATTCTATTTCTACTTTGATGATCATCTGTTTTTTCTGATTTACAAATGCATAGTTTATTGGAAGAAATGTGCAGATGATTTCCAAAATACTTTCTTTGTCAGACACCTAGTATGAATTAGCCTGTTCTAGGAAAGGAGAAAGATTGTTGACTGTAGTTTCTTAACATGTCCAATAGCCCAAATAATAAGAAACAACGGAATATCTCAATAATGTGCATGATGTTCATTTACTGTAAAAGCAAATTATATGCATTTACTTTCCATCGTGTTTTAAACTTCCTGGTGTAGGCTTCTCTTTCAAAGTTCAGTAGTTTAATCTGAGTCTAAAGATCGTAACAGTCTTTTCTTGTCACCAAAAAGTAATTTCCTGAAAGCAATCAAAAACTATAAAACTAGCAATTACTAGATAAGGTCCACTGGCAAAATGAGACATTTGGGGCTGGTAAGTTATGATTTGTGCAGAAAAGGTTTTCAGAAAGCCCAGAAAGTGGAAACTGAAGTACCATCGACCCAGACAACATGTGGAAGAAAAATGGCTTTTGGTTTCCTCTTTTTGCAAGATGTTGGTTCTAAGTTGTCTGGATGTCCTCATAGCGAAAATATTTTGGATAACATTTTTTCAAATTAAATGCAATCATGTCCTTAAGATCTCATATGAAAATTTCCAAAGTACAAAGAGGTTTTTAAAGCAAGCAACCCTGTATAGACAGGTTTTGTCAACTAAGTTTGTGACCCTGGTTCATGTTACATTGGTACTTTTAGAGGGGATAACACCATTCCTTTACACCCAGTCAATGTTATCTGTAGAAGAGTGGGCTTCAGGACTCCCTGACATGGTATCTACTCACATATGCACAAATACGGGCACACACATCTACACCATATCCCCTTATCTTTCTATTACTATATCAGCACTTGCCATGGGAAATGAATCAAAGCAAGCTTTGTCCTGATAAGAGTTCTGACCATGCAAAATATTGTTTGATGAAATATAATCTGGAAGTCAATGCTGAGAAGCTAACTAACAATCACATGATTTCATGGTATTAATACCAAAGTCAGCTGGACAGAATAATTGAGTTAAAAAATAAAAAATCAGGAAGATGCCAAACAGATGATAGATCAGCATTATGTAGGGGAAAAGTTGGAAGCATGTATCAAAAGTCATAAAAACTTTTCCTTGACCCAGCAATTTCAACCACTAGAAATTTATCTTAAGAAAACAATCACAGTTTTACAAAGAGATTTATGTATAAAGTGTTTATTGCATCATCGTTTATAAAACAAAAAATTGGGAATAACCTAAGAATCCAGTAATAGGAAAATATCAAGTTGAAACACATACAATTGATGACAATTTAAACCCACGAAGTAGCAATGTTACATTATAAATTAAATGTCAATAAAACAGATGCATTGATGAAGAATCATGTAGGTGAAAAATACTAAATGGTGTGAAATAAAATCACAATACATTGGTTAGAGAATAAACAATCATACAAGACAATGACTAGAATTAATCCGTTCAGTAACTAGATGGAGGTATAGCTGTGCATGAACTTGATTTACATGTATTATCTCTGACCTTTGGACTATGGATTATTTTATATTCATCTTTGTGCCTTGCTTATTTCTAAAAATAGCTATGATAATTATATATTATTTTCTCAGTTGTAAAAATTCACCAAATACCACACACACACACACACACACACACACACACACACACACACACTCATCCCTCAGTAAAGAGAATTGGTAAGAGTGTTCCCTTGCCATTATAGCTCTGGAAAAAAAAAGTACTTTGCTTCCCCTCGTGCCTGTCACAATTCTGTCATAGGTCCGTTTTGTTTTGAAGTTGGGTGGATCATCAAGAATGTAAAGCATTCTATTGTCCACCCTTAAGTCAAGGTTGACTTTACCCTTAAGCAGTTGACTAGAAGGTGTGCCTTTGGGAAAGGCATACCTGTGCTTCCCAGATAACAGAAATACCTTTTGCAGAGGGAAAATTTTCAAAAGGACCTTCTTCTTTTTCACTGAAAAGTGTGATACTTATTGGGGTTGAGGAGGGGCACAGGGACTGCACAATCAGCCAAGTAGTGGGGCTGTTGTGGGAGCTCTGCATGTGGTGTTAGGATAGTAACCCCCACCCCCAGGTGGGCTATTTGCTCCAACAAGGACGTAGGTAATCGGAGGCTTCCCTTTGTTCACTTTCGCGCATGCGGGCAATGACTTAGGTAATGCTATATAATCTGAGGCTTTCCTTTGTTCGGGGTCTTGCGCTTCCTGAGTCTCATCTGGGAGAGCTTGAACCCACCTAGCTGGATCAATAAACTCCGTTTGTGTATTACATTACCGACCAGCTCTTTGTGGTTCGTGGGAAAAATTAGCGAAACTGGACCCTAACAGTGGCAGGATGGTGAAGGCTGAATACAGAGGGGGGTGCTCTCCCTGCAGGCCTCTTCAAGTTTACGGTAGAGAAATGGAAAAAACTTTAAAGCAAAGAGAACAAAAGCAATGGGGTTTTAAAAATGTTTTATCTTATTTTTGAGCAGTAGGTTTTTAATGCCTTTTTGCAGTGGACTGTGAATAGTGAACTCCAAAAATTTTTTGGTGTTACCCCGAGTACCTAAGTGCAGATCCAATCGCTGAGGAATCTATCGGAGCTGGATTCCATAATCCACTGGAGAGGGTAAAAGCATGTTGAAACACTACAGCAAATGATTCAAAACATGAATAAATCCAGACTTGTTACAAACATGTGGCATCTTAAAGTGCAAATGTAGTTACTTCATAATTTGGCAAGTTTTTCTGAAACAAGATAGTCATGAGGTACCACCAGATGAACGGCTGGATCCACCCAGGACTTCAGAATTCCTGGTTCAGTAAGAAGTGAGTTCTTTCCCAGGGTCTTACAAAGCAAAAGATTGAAAGAAACATAAATGACGCTATTGATAAAATATACAGGTGTTTACTAAATAGTTGACATGGACAAGTATTTTAACGTAGGCAGGTATCATTTTAACTATTGATTCCTCTACTCAGTGACTAGTAACAGCACAAACTCCAGACCAGGCTCTAGGCTAGAATCCCAGCACCACCATTTATTGGCTTTGAGGCCTTAGCCAGGCATCCTAACCTCTCCATACCTCAGTTTCTCTATGTATAAAATAATTGTTGAACCACAACGCAAAGAAAAGACCACCAACTCCAATTTAAATCAAATCAAAGCAAGCTTATTTTATGTACACACAGCTGATCAGCGAATGTCTCACCTAGAAAAACAGGGCCAGAGAACAGCAACTGGTCTGATCACAGGAAAGTTTACATAGCACAAAAAGTTACAAAAAGGGGGGTGTCTTGGGATCTTACAGCTGACAGGGTTCGGGCAGGCGTAATACAAGGGCAGATAGCAGGTTTATGGTCTACATTGTTTAACATCTCAAGGTAGGGAGCAAACTCAGATTCCAACATCAAAGTTAATGAGGAGCAGCTGGGATTTCAGGGAGGGTTATCTGGTCAAGGAGAGCCGGGCAGGCACTGGTAAGTTCAAAGCATGAGCAGGAATCCCAAGCAAGTTTTTAAAACATCAAATTATGGTCAGGCAAAATAGAAATCTTAGTATTTTACAGTAAAACAGAAATGAACTTTTCATGACTTTGTGACAGTCTGAAGATCTTAAGATGGAGTTAGGCTGGGTTCATCACTAATAATAACTCCCTTGTAAGAATATTGTGAGAAATAAATGAGTTAAAATATGTAAAACAAGCAGTCCCTGGATATGTTAAGTGATAAGGAAATACTGGTTCTCAGTATCTCAGGGTTTTTTTTTGTTTTGTTTTGTTTTGTTTTATTGGTCTTTTACATTAGCAATTATCAGTATTTTTTCTCCTGATTTATCACACTGGGATATATAATAAGGGGAGGTCATAGAAACTCTTCTGGAGGAGGGGTTGCTAAACTCCAGAGGCTTCTTTCATTTGGTAAAATCTCCGCAGATGACCTGGATATCCACTCTATCTCTGAGAAGGTGGTAGATAGAATGGTTCATCCAGGGGCATGGTTGGCAGCAACGTTCTCAGGTGCACTCTTTCCTTTACAGCACACTTCTCAGAACCTCTCTACCCTATAATTCCCAGTGCCAAATCACTATGTACACGAGTGTGCTTCTCTTGTCCAAAAGCTGGATGCTGCTGCCCTGTGCCTGCCCTGGGTCTCTTTTTGTATTGACACACTCCATATTTACCCAAAGTGCTCTGCTCAGGGGTTCTGGAGACGGCTGCCCACACTACGTCAACAAGTTATGACAACGACCTTGCGATCTGAGGCAGGGAGAATTGACTTATGGGGGTGTTTTTCCAAGCAGTGTTTTCCTTTTTCCCGGAGAAAACCCAAAAGGCCTTCTCTCTGCGGCATTCTCTATCTTCTACTTCCACATTTTGCAGTCAGATTGAAGAACTTGCTTCCCAGGGGCTTAGTGGCTTTCAAGGGCACTTTTGTGTTGTGGGCCCAGTCCTACACACACACACACAAATTGTTATATTTTATGACTATTGGTAAAAATGATGAGTATATCAACAGTACATAATAAAATGTATTATTCAACCTAAAAGCCTTGTTTTTATTCTTTTGATTTTTAAAAGAAATCAAAATGTTTCTTCTCTGGGAAAACATCAAATGGTGGATGATGCCAGTCCAGCAAGAGGTCCCTGAGGTTCCAGAGGTCCTGGAGGTCCCAGGGGTCCAGTTGGGGGTGGGGGTCCTCCAGAATGGGCGGCTTCCGTGGAGGCTTTGGCAGCGGTCTCCGAGGCCATGGTTGGGGCCGGGGCCATGGCTGTGGGGCTCCTGGAGGCAAGGCCGATGACAAGGAGTGGATCTCGGTCACTGAGCTGGGCTGCCTGGTCAAGGAGATGAAGATCAAGTCCCTGGAGGAGATCTAGCTCCTCTTTTTGCTCAAGGAAAGGAGTCTGAGATCACTGACCTTTTCCTGGAAGCATCACTCAAGGATGAGGTTTTGAAGATCATGCCTGTACAGAAACAGACTCGTGGTAGCCAGGGACCAGGTTCAAAGCATTTGTAGCTGCTATCAGGGACTACAATGGTCACGTTGGACTGGGAGTGAAGTGCTCCAAGGAGGTAGCCATTGCTGTTGAGAGACCATCATCCTGGCCAAGCTCTCCATTGTTCCTGTGAGGAGAGGCTACTCAGGGAACAAGACTGGCAAGCCCCACACTGTCCCTTGCAAGGTGACAATACCTTGTGGTTCTGTGCTGGTGCCACTCATCCCTGCCCCCAGAGGTACTGGCATTGTCTCAGCCCCTGTGCCCAGGAAGCTGCTGCTGAGGGCTGGTATTGAGGACTGCTACACTTCAGTCAGGGACTGCACTGCCACCTTGGGCAATTTTGCCAAGGCCACCTTTGATGCCATCTCCAAGACACACAGTTACTTGATCCCTGATCTCTGGAAAGAGACTGTGTTCACCAACTCTCCCTATCAGGAATTCACTGACCATCTTGTGAAAACCCAACCAGAGTCTCTGTACAGAGGACCCAGCCTCCATCTGTGGCTACAACATAGAGTTTTTTATACAAAAAAATAAAATAAAATAAGTGAATGAAACCTGTTTAAAAAAAAAAAAGAAATAAAAAATTTTCATGGACCCCTACAAGTACTGTGAGTCCTAAGGGCTGTGCTCTGCCTAAGGGGTAAATTGTCCCTGATCACAGTGGCTGCCTGGGGCCAGTGCAGAAAGTATCTTGTCATTCACAACAGCTCTCATGTGCCACTGCTATATTTTGGACCTGAAATGCCCCCAAAGGCCCATATGTTAAAGCCTTGGTCTCCAGTCCATGGTGCTATTAGGAGGTATTGGAATCCTTAAGAGGTGGGGCCTAATAACAGGAAAAGTTAAGTCACTGAGGATATGGGTACCCTGGCTCCTTCCTTTTCCTCTCTTTCACTACCTGTCTCCCATGAGGTAAGTAGCTTTGCTCCATCAAGTGCTTCCCACCAGATGTGCTTTCTCACAACAGACCTCAAAACAATGGGGCCAGCTTACCATGCACTGAAACCTCTGAAACCTGAGCCAAAAATATACCTTTCTTCTTTTTAAGGGGGTTATCTTAGGTATTTTGTTATAGTGACAGAAAGCTGACAAACACAGTTATCATTGTCTACAAATGCCAGTGCCTTGGATTGTTATTTGGATTGCATAAAATTAAACTTTAAAGGGTAAAACTACTGAAGTAAAGACACTAGGCCTTATCCAGTGTCTAAATACTATCTAAGGAGTACTTATGAGGTTTCAAGTTTTTCATCTTATAACTACACTGTCCTTTTATATATATAAAGACACCCAATTTTATGTTGCCTGGGGTAGTACTAAATGGTTATGCTATTAATCTCAGAAATAAGCTTGTAGTAAAAAAGTATTCTTTCTACTGCAAAAGATGGTCAGCTAAAAACTGTATTTACTACCCACAAAAATATCTGTGGGAAAAGAATCCCAGGCTGAGGGAAGAGTTAGTGTAAAGTCTCCAAGGAAGGTGTGTGTCTGGAGAGACGGTGGAAAAGCAGAGGCCAGAGTAAGGGAAAGTGGTGAGAAATGGGGAAGGGGTGGGGTAGCTTTGTAGGCCAAGGAACGGGCTTTGGATTTTATTCTAAAGGTTCCAGGAATCTATTGGAGGGTCGAGCTCAAATGAAAGATATGAAGTGACTGATGTTCTTGGCTGTTCTTAGGCTGCTGTGTGGATCACAGACTCTGGGGGAGGAATGGGAAACACCGAGGCTAGGCAACCAACTAGCAGGCTATTGCAACCCAGAAAAGGTGACAGTGGCTCAAATTAGGTGGAAGGGGCCATGACGCAGGATCTGTTCTGAAGGTAAAGCAGACAGGATTTCTTCATGGGTATGTTATGGTCTGTGAGAGAAAGAAGTTAAATATTATGCATAGTTTTTGTTATGGGGAGTGGGTGAATGATAATTCCATCTATTGAGTTTTGTTGCCAATATTGAATTTTTGGAGTGGCGATTTTGGTGAGGGTGGGTTATAAGGATTTTAGTATTGAATATGCTAGGTTTAAGATGGCTATAATGCATCTAGTAAGTTGTCAGTTAAATATGTGAGTCTGAAGTAAGAGGTAGAGACAGAGATAAAATTTGGAATTATCAGCTTACAGATTTTAACTTTTCCAGGTGAATACAGTTGCCTAGAAATTGCTTGAGAAGAGAGAAGAGGTCAGAGGATGGGGCTCTGGGGCCTTCCACATGGAAAGGTCTAGAAGAGGGGAAAGATCCAGTGAAAAATATTGGAAAAGAAGAACAAGAGGTGAGGTGAGAGGAAGACCATGTTGTAGAAGCCAAGTGAAGAAAGACTGAAGGCTGGGGATATAGCTCAGTGGGAGAGTGTTTGCCTTGTGTGCATAAGCCAGCCCTGGGTTCAACCCCAGTACTGGGAGAAGGAGGAGGAGGAGGAGGAGAAGGAGGAGAAGGAGGAGGAGGAGAAAGGAGGAGGAGGAGGAGGAAGAGGAGACTGGGGTTGAAACTTGGTGAAAATGAGCACTTTGGTACTACATAAATGTCACAGAAGTTGCAGTTAGTGAGGAAGATTGACAGGGTGCTTTTCTTTTTTTTTTTTTATAAACAGTAATTTATACACACACACACACACACACACACACACACACATATTTATTTGTTTTAGTTGTACACAATGCCTTTGGTTTTATGTGGTGCTGAGGATCGAACCTGGGCCACACATGTGCTAGGTGAGCGCTCTACCGCTGAGCCACAACCCCAGCCCCTGACAAGGTGCTTTCTTAACAGAGCATTTCAGGAGACACCAGGCAGGGTAATATTCAGTAAATCTGGTTCTTCCACTCTCCCAAGAAGAAACTTGTTTGAGCTCAATTTACAATAGCTAAACTATAGAACCAACTTACGTGTCCTTCAACAGATGAATGGATAAAGAAACTGTGGTATATACACACAATGGAATATACTCAGCCTTAAAGAAGAATGAAATTATGGCATTTGCAGGATGGATCTGGAGAATATTGTGCAACCAGAAATAAGCCAATCCTAAAGAAACAAAGGCTGAATGTTCTCTGATATACTAACTCACAATAAGGGTGGGAGGGAGGGGAGGAATAGAGGACTAAACACAGGGAGTGAAGGGAGGGGGAGGGGCAATGGGGCCAGAATGATAGCAGAATGAATCGGACATTATTATCCTATGTGCATATATGATTATGTGATCTGTGAAACTCTACATCATGTACTACCAGAAAAATGAGCAGTTAGACTCCATTTATGTATGATGTGTCAAAGTGTATTCTACCGTCACATATAACTAATCAGAACAAATATATATACATTTGTCTAGAGTGAAGTGTTCCCATGTTGTGGAAACCTCAATCACTTTACTCCTCCCAGCTCTGTCACCGTGAAACTCCAACACAACATGTCCTGGGTTCTGGACGTATCTCACTACCAGCCATTCTCTCTTGCTGCATTGTCTCAGGGATGTGGAATAATGTCTAAGCATCTCTCATGCCCAGCCACATTTCATCCTTCCTACGATGACTGACCTGTGGACTGGGGAACCTAGTTCAAGGCTGGAGGTGCTGATTAAGTCAGACCTCTGCCTGCCATAGAGAGAGATCAGCTCAGTAAGAGGAGGATGGGAAACTGCCCATTCAACTTGGCCATCATAAGCAGTTAGTGATGCTGACAAGACTTCCTTCAGTGCAAGTTTAGATAGGAAGAGAATAAATAGATACAGTGCAAATATGCAATTCTTCTGTGGAGTTGTGTTGTAAAGGGAGCAGATCTGAATTTGAATATGCATCACACCTTATCTTACACACACACACACACACACACACACACACACACACACACACAGTTTCAATGCTTGATTGAATTCATTTTTTTTTTTTTCTTTTTTGGTACTGAGGATTGAACTCAGGGGCACTCGACCACTGGGCCACATCCCTAGCCCTTTTTTGTATTTTACCTAGAGACAGGGTCTCACTGAGTTGCTAAGTGCCTGGCCATTGCTGAGGCTGGCTTTGAACTCGCGATCTTCCCGCCTCAGTCTCCCAAGTGCTGGGATCACAGGCGTGCGCCACCATGCCCAGCTGCTTGATTGAATTCAACTAATTCATTTACTCCTAGATTGCGTAGTGAATTATTTTCATATTATTCCTGTCTGGATAGATCACAGCACTTGTAGCTGTTCAGATAATGCTGTGGTTTAGATCTTAAATGTCCCCAAAAGCCATGAATTGAAGGCTGGTTGCCAGCCTGTGGTGCTCATGGAAGTTAGGGTCCAGTAGAAGGAAGTTAGGTCACTGTGGGTGTGTCCTTGAAGTGGATATTGGGACAATGCACTTCTTTCTTTGTCTTTGCTTTCTAGCTACCATGAGGCAAGCAGCGTTGCTCCACCACACATTACCTGCCATGATTTTCTGCTTTGCCATGGGCCCAAAAGCAACAGAGCCACCTGACTGTGGGCTGAAACTTCTGGAACTGTAAGCCACAATAAATCTTTCCTTCTTAATTTGTTATGTAAGGTGTTTTGTCAAAAAGGAAAAGCTGACTAGCACAAAAACCATCAAACTGGATTCTGGATAGCTCTGAAGGCTTTACCTGTCTCAACAGGAAAGGAATCAAGTTATTTTATGTCTCTCTTTTAAATGTCTAATTAGATTTTCTGAAATTTCTCATTTTCTCACCCTTCATTAGGTTCTTATTTTTTCATATTTATTATCACATATACCCAGTCCACTGGTCTTAGGTTTTTTTCCTTTGAAATATATTTATATGATTCAGCTAGACCAGCATTTTCCAAAATGCCTTCTAAGGAACAGTAGTCCCGTGAGATGCTCTATCAAAAAGGGTTCCTTAGTCAACTAAGTTTAAGAAATACTTCCTACTGTACCCACCACCACCCTTACTATATTAGTCAACTTTTCAATGCTGTGAACAAGATACCTGATGAGAACAACTTAGAGGAGGAAGTGTCTATTTTGGCTTATGGTTTCAGAGGTTGGTTGGCTCTGTACTCAAGGTGAGGCAGAACATCATGGTGGAAGGGTGTGGTGGAGGAAGAAGGGGAGGGAGAGGGAGAGGGAGAGAGATTTGAGCCAGGGGACAAGATACAATCCCTAAAGCAACAATCAGCAACTCACCTTCTCCAGCCATGACCCACTGGCCTGGAGTTACCAAACAGCACAGTAGTCCTTTCAAATTAGGATGGACTGATTGGGTTACAGTTCTCATAGTCTAATCATTTCACCTCTGAACATTTCTGCATTAACACAGTTGTTTTGGGGGGTCACCTCATATCCAAACCATAATTCTTATCATCACCTCTTTGGAATTGACTGTTCACATTACATTTTAGGAATCCTAGAACTATGTAGTTTTTTTCAACACAGGATTTTACTGTGGAAATATTTATGATTGGGTCTGAGAATATGTTAAAATAGCTGTAATTTTTCAGATAACTAGCATACACTCAGTCTATGGTCTTAAAGAAATATGGACAATTTAGGTGGTCAGCTAGCATTCTAAACTTTACAAGTGGTTATTTCAAATACTTGTGTTACGTGCAACTCATAAATTTCCCTCCACTTTGCTATTCTGCATTGAAAATATTTAGAAATATTTTTGATAAAGTATAGAATCAATGATAGAAATGAGTTCTTATTGGTAAAATTAAAAGTATTTAGGATATCAGATTGGCTAAAATCTAGTAATTTAGAGAGACTCACCATTCTTTCCTGAAAAGAATATACAAATATAGCAAGCCTTCTAGCTTTCATCTGTAATGATGGTGCCAAAGTCCTCATCCTCTGTTAGTAATGCATTTGGACACTGAATTTTTATGCCCAGCATTAGGATTTCTGGTTGCCTGATGCTGACTGTAGGAGCAAAGGGAATGTAGCACCCACCTTGTAAGTCTTTCACATAAGACAGTGGTTCCAGAACAGAAAGCTTGGATTTCATCAATCTTCCCAAACAGAATATGTGAATCATTATGTGCATGCCAATGAATATTTGTTTAATAAATGTCTGCATGTATAAAAATTTGGTCTGCAACTGCTTTTTAATATAACCTGGTAGCAAGGTTGTGGGGAGCAGGTGAACCTCACTTACATCAAACTGTTTCAATAACTACCATTATCTCCTTCTTTTTTTTTTTTTTTTTTTGGTGGTACTGGGGATTGAACTCAGGGGCACTCGTCCACTGGGTCAAATCCCCAGCCCTTATTTGTATTTTATTTAGAGACAGGGTCTCACTGAGTTGCTAAGTGCCTCGCCATTGCTGAGGCTGGCTTTGAACTCGCAATCCTCCTGCCTCAGCCTCCCAAAGTGCTGGGATTACAGGCGTGCGCCACCGCGCCCGGCCCATTATCTCCTTCTAAAAAAAAAATTGCAAAATCGGGCATTCTCCAAGTTTTCTTTGCAAAAAAATCATATCAGTGGTAGAATGCTTGCCTAGCACATTGTGAGGCACTGGGTTCGATCCTCAGGACGACATAAAAATAAACAAAGGTATACAAAAAAGTAAGGCACAGTGGATTAGAGAGTACAAGATATGTAAGTAAAAGAAAATTTTTGAGAAAGGAATTTCAAATAACATTAAGGAAAAGGACTTTTTTCCGAGTATACAGATGGTTTTGTTTTGTTCCTCTCCTTTTATTACCTCAGGCAAGGGAACATGGCTAGAGAAAATGAACCTGTTGAGAACTTGTCTAGTATACTGGCCTGGAAATTAGTCATGGATCTCTACAACCCCTACAGACCTTCTCAACTCTAGCACAAATTTATAAAAGAGAAAACAGCCAGCCATTGTCTTGTTGATGTATCTAAAATTCAGAGCCCAGGGGATCTAAACAAAATATGGAAACTTTCAACTCTTTAATATTTTAGTGGGTGTTTTGAACTGACAAACATTAAAAAGAAATAGAAATCAGGTTCCTAGATTACAGCTAGAAGCTTCCTCCTCTCACAACCTAGCTTCCAGACTACAATAAAGTCAAGGGTCAGGAAAGATTCCGCAACACAGACAAACATTTGGGGGCAATGATCATAACCATCTGTTCGTGTTAGCTTGATGAAATCCAAATTGTTTCATCACATGCCCAATCCATATCTTTCACGGAAGTTTCACTTCAGGTAAACATAAAACAATTCTAGCAGTAGGATTCAGCTGGATTCCTAGAGTCAGTTAACAACAATCCTTGGGGCAATTCCTAATCCTGAACCTAAAGGGCCATTACAAAGGGTGTGGGCTACTGGGCTTGCTGGATACTACACCTTGTTCAGGCTGACACGAAATCCCCAGAGAGCATCCTGACTACCACTCATTCCACCAAAGAAAAAATTAATTTCTGGATGTTAGGTGATTAACTAATCTCTTATTGATGAGGGAGATTGAGAGAGTGTAGAAGCATTTATAGTTATAAAAGTTACTACAAATTCCTAGAGCATATTCTCAATTAAGGTTGAATGTAGATTTACATGAATTAACATAATTTCCTATTACAACCATAATGAAGTAACTGATGCTGGACTAGGGCTCCCACTGTGAACAGCTGGGTGTGGATGTGAAAGAACTCTTCTGATGTGGAACAGTCAATTGCTATGAGCCCTAAAACTAAGGAAACAAACAAGGCAGTCCCCCGATGTTCTGCTTATAGGCATATTTCTGACTTTGGCACATGGAAAGGGAACCCAAACACAGTGTGGTCATCTCACTGAGCTAAATACCAGAGAGATGTGAGCTGCACAGAGAAATCTACATCATAGTCCCTTGAGTCTTTGCATAGTGCTCTGCTCATTCCCTGGCGCTGACTTCATGAGGCTAAAGTAATTGTTACTCGGGCAAGAAAATCCATGAGGGACCTGTGAACTGAATTGCTATTCAATTTCCCAGGGAGTTGGAAGGTTTTCTAGTTCTATCTACTCAGAGGGCAGAGACCTCTCTATACACTCAGGGCCGAGTGGAGACTCCAGAAAGGATTATGGCTAATCTAGATCTACAGCTAAATGTGACTCAAGACACACCCACTCCATAACAAATCTTAAAAGCAACCTCAAAAATATCATGCCAATCTGCAAGAATAGCAACTGCCTCCCAGAACAAAACAATGGCATAGAAATTACCAAATGACCACAGGAAAAAACCTAGGAGTTTTCAGAACAAAAGAAACAGAACTAGCAAGGGGTGAAGAAGGAACACAGGAGCCCATAAACTAAAAAGCCCAAGTCTCTTTAGCAGCCAGGTGGGAAAAAGTACTGAACACTTCTCTCTTCCTTTATACGCCACTTCTAGGTAAGTATCACCTCATCACTCTAGCTGAAATTAAGTGTTGCCATCATTTTAGTCAATTTATTGTCATGTTGACCAAAATACCTGACAAGAAGAACATAGAGAAGGAAAAGTTCATGTTGGCTCATGGTTTCAGAGGTTCAGTCCACAGCTGGCTGACTGTATACCTCTGGACCCAAGGTGAGGCAGAGCATCATGACAGAAAGGCATGGCAGAGGAAGCAACTCAGGACAGGGCAACCAGGAAGCAACCAACTCACCAGCAACAAAACATAAACCCCAAAGGCACATGCCAAGTGACCTTCTTCCTCCAGTCACACCCTACCTGCCCACAGTTACCATCCGGCTAATTCACTTCACTGAAATAATCCACTGATTAAATTTCACCTCTCATATTCTAATAATTTCACCTCTGAAAATTCTTACACTCTCACCCATGAGTTCTTTTTTTTTTTTTTTTTTTTTTTTTTTTTGTGGTACCGGGGATTGAACTCAGGGGCACTCGACCACTGGGTCACATCCCCAGCCCTTTTTTGTATTTTATTTAGAGACAGGGTCTCACTGAGTTACTAAGTGCCTCACCATTGCTGAGGCTGGCTTTGAACTCGCGATCCTCCTGCCTCAGCCTCCCAAAGTGCTGGGATTACAGGCGTGCGCCACCGCGCCCGGCCATGAGTTCTTATATCTAAACCTTATCACCATTCCACAACATTAGCTCTGTCCTAAAGCTTTCTTTCTCTAAAATTTTAACTATAGGTATTTATGTTTGCATATCCGTGCCTATGTTTATTTCTATGTTCATCAGTGCCTGGCCCCAGGATATAGACACAGCGGTGATACCGTCAGTTATCTGCTCCCTTGAATGTTGAAGTTTGAACATTAGAGAAGCAAGCCCAGGCAAGCTTATAAAACAGGGTTTATTTTTTAAAAAAGGGGTAACATAGACTTCTCCTGGGAGGTGGAAGGGGGCCATAGCTGGTATCCTGGTATCCCAAGAAGCGAGGTGTTCTTCTCTTTTTATATGTCCTAGGCTTCCTTTGTTCTCCGGCCCTCTTCCCCTTATCTTTCTCCTTCCTGCCTACTAGGCCTAGGAAATGCTAGGTGGGCTGGCCAAACGGTGGGAAACAGGTGGGCTGAAGGGGCAAAGGCAGGATGATGCAGCCCAGGACTCATTAATTAATCCCTGTAGGGAGAGGCAATTCCTGGGACAGGTCACCTTAGCAACAGGTTGGAGCAGGGGAAGGTTCTTGAGAAGGGTGGAGGACGGCTCTGAAGGAATTATCATTTCAATCCTTCAGGGGACAGCCTCCAACTTCCCGGACTCACTCAAAATTGGCCTCCTTGATCTGACCTGACTCAATTTACCTATCTATACTGACTGCCTGTCTAATTCTGGCTTCATTAGAATTGTGAAAAATTGGATGTAGGATTAGTCAGAACTGAATTCTGCACAGTAGATTGGAAGAAGGATGACTTTCAGGAGAAAGAGAAAGAGTGGCCTGCTGGCCTGGTTCCATTTGAGGAAAGAATCCACGAGAGATGTCTTTGGTGGAAATGACAACCAAACAAGAAACATTAGCAAATAGAAATAATAGTTTCTTTTTTAATTAGAGAAAGGGGAGATTGTGCGATGTAAACTCATCTTCTTCATTTCCCTTCTGAAATCTTCAGAAAGTGTAGAATGCCTCTGTGCAAGTGAACCTTTATGAGGCAAGAGGTGTCAAGCTTGGCTCAGCATGAAACAGAAGCGGCCTTAACAGACACAGGGGCCTGAAGGTGGGAGGGGGACCTAGCTGAGAATGGATGGCTTTGTGTACCCCAACAATCCTAAGAGATAGCTGATAACTGCATCAACTACTCCAAAAAATCTTAAAAGGGAGGTAGGTGACAATCCCCAGTCCATAATCACTCACCTTTTTCAAGATGCAGGCTCCCATTCCTTCGAATATGTTTGCAGTTTGTTTTGAAATGGGAATCCCTTGTGGGGAGGCCTGGTTCAGGGTAGAAAGTTTTATTTTTCATTAAATTCTCCTTTTCTGAAAAATAAAACACCCCTATACTAGTGTGTAGAACTTAACAAACTGCACACGTTCCTGACACTTTATTACTTCCCTAGGTAACTGTAAAAAAATTGTTCTTGCCATGGTAACCACAGTGCTGGCTCTGGAAAATGCCATTTCTAATTGTGCTTTGGTATACTGCACATCAATAGGAAATACATCATGGAAAAGGGGCATTTCTGCAAAAATAAAAAATTTTTAAAAAGTAATCATCTTTTTTTTTTTTTGTATGTTACTCAATTCCTATCTTTCAATGCACCAACACTCTTAAATAACAAAAGAAAATCATGCTTTCCCAGATGAGTGAATTAATTCTTAAACCAGGGTTCCCAAAAGATTGAAGTAATGTGAATTGGTCTTCTTGTCCAGGTCTGGGTGATGATTTTTCTATGCTTGTGAAATCTAGGAGGCTGCTTTTGGACCCAGAACTCTCCACCACCTGAACATTCAAGAGAGCATAAAAGCAGACTACTGGGCACAATATGGGGCGCAGCAGCTGGACAAAATAAAAGTTTTTACAAAATGGGGTGGTATTTTGTTTCTTTGTGTCTTCTCTCCCCACCCCCCCCCCCACCATTGTTTATTGCTTTCCAGGCCATTTTAAATCACTGCCTGAGGCTCTGTCAATTTTCTTGTTCACCATTCCTCTCTCAAGTGTGCTGGGGTCTAGAGCCTCCAGATGGGGGTTTGGGCATGGATGGATCCATTCAAATCCAATGCGTGGGACTGGATATGTACTTGCACTATGGTAGCCTCCACAGAAGCTGAAGCTGAATATCAAACAGATCTTCCAAACTGTGGATCCTAGGGCTGCCAAAGGGATAAAGCCAGGTAACAGACACAGAGCAGCAGGCAGGAGAATGAGGATGCACTGTGTCAGAAGCTGGCCTGGAGGATTCTCTGTGATGTTTTCTTTGCTACATATGAAGAAAGCAGTTAGAGATGTTATTATTTATGGGTTATTATATAGAGATGTTATTATTTATGTCCCTCTAAAGTCATATGTAAAACTTCTAACCTCCACTACCTCAGAATGTGATGTGATTTGGAGAGTCTTAAGAGGTAATTAAGTTAAAATGAGATCATTAGGATGGGTTCCAGCCCTCTGAGACTGATGTTGGGGAAATTGGGACACAGATAGGCACAGAGAGTACCATGCAAAGATGAAGTGGCAGATTAGGGTAATGTTTCTAATTTAGAAATGCCAAAGCTTGTCAAGAAGCCACCAGAAAAACTATTTATATGACAAAGAAACAATTTTCGGAATATAGAAGGCATTCAAACAACTCAATAGTAAAAACATAAAACAAAAAACAAAAACAAAACAATTCAATTTTAAAAAGGGGAATTGACCTAAACAGACATTTCACCAAACAGGAAATACAAATGGAAAATGAAATAATGAATGAGAAAAAATGTTCAACATCATTAATCAATAGGCAAACACAAATCATTTTACCCCAGTTAGAATAGTAATTATCAATAAGACAAAAAATAATGAATGCTGACAAGAAAACTGAAATAGGATCTCATATGCTCTTATTGGGAATGCAAACTAGTAGCCATTTTGGAAATTAGTATGGGGATTCCTCAAAAAACTAGAAATATAATTACTATATGAATCAGTAATAATTCCTTTACTGGGTAGAAATCAAGCAAATTGAAATCAGTATGTCAAAGACATTGGCACTCTCATGTTTATTATTGCGTTATTCACAACAGCCAAGATAAGGAGTCAATCTAGGTGTCTATGGACAGATGAATGAATAAAGAAAACACAGCATGTACAGACAATGGAATATTATTCAGTCTTAAAAAGAAGGAAATCTTGTTACATGCTACCACATGGATGGAACTTGAGGAATTGTGCTCAATGAAATAATCCAGTTACAAAAAGACTAAAACCATATGATTCTACTTGTATGGGGTATCTAAAGTAATCAAATTTATAAAGACAGAAAGTATTTCCAGTTTTCCTAACACCATTTGTTGAAGAGGCTATCTTTTCTCCAGTGAACATTTTTGGCACCTTTGTCTAATATAAGATAACTGTAGGTGTGTGGGTTGGTCTCTGAGTCTTCTATTTGGTACCATTGGTCAACTGGTCTATTTTGATGTCAATACCATGCTGTTTTTGTTACTATTGCTTTGTAATACAATTTAAGGTCTGGAATAGTAATGCCACTCACTTCATTCTTCTTGCTAAGAATCGCTTTGGCTATTCTGGGTCTCTTATTTTTCCAGATGAATTTCATGATTGCTTTTTCTATTTCTATGAGGAATGATATTGGGATTTTGATTGGTATTGCATTGAATATGTATAGTGCTTTTGGGAGAGTAGTCATTTTGACAATATTAGTTCTACCTATCCATGAACAAGGTAGATCTTTCCATCTTCTAAGATCTTCATCAATTTCTTTCTTTAGTGTGCTGTAGTTTTCATTGTAGAGGTCTTTCACTTATTTTGTTAAGTTGATTCCCCCAATTTTTTTTTTTTGAGGCTATAGTAAATGGGGTGGATTTCCTAGTTTCTCTTTCTGAGGATTTGTTGCTGATGTACAGAAATGCCTTTGATTTGTGGGTATTGATTTTATATTCAGCTACGTTGCTGAATTCATTTATTAGCTTTAGAAGATTTCTGGTGGAATGTTTTGGATCTTCTATGTATAGAATCATATCATCTGCAAATAGTGATAATTTGAGTTCTTCTTTTCCTATCCATATCCCTTTAATTTCTTTCGTCTGTCTAATTGCTCTGGCTAGGGCTTCAAGAACTATGTTAAATAGGAGTGGTGAAAGAGAGCATCCCTGTCTTATTCCAGTTTTTAAAGGGAATGCTTTTAATTTTTCTATATTTAGGATGATGTTGGCCTGGGGCTTAGCATAGATGGCCTTTAAGATGTTGAGGTATGTTCCTGTTATCCCTATTTTTTCTAGCATTTTTAACATGAAGGGATGTTGTATTTTATCAAATGCTTTCTCTGCGTCTATTGAGGTGATCATATGATTTTTATCTTTGAGCCTGTTGATGTGATTAATTACATTTATTGATTTCCTTATATTAATCCAACCTTGCATCCCTGGAATGAAGCCCACATGATCATTATGTACTATCTTCTTGATGTGTTTTTGTATTCAATTTGCCAGAATTTTATTGAGAATTTTTGCATCTATATTCATTAGAGATATTGGTTTGAAGTTTTCTTTCTTTGATTTGTCTCGGTCTGGTTTTGGAATCAGGGTGATATTGGCCTCATAGAATGAGTCTGGGAGTGTTCCCTCTTTTTCTATTTCATGAAATAGTTTGAGAAGTATTGGTGTTAGTTCTTCTTTAAAGGTCTTGTAGAACTCAGCTGTGTATCCATCTGGTCCTGGGCTTTACTTGGTTGGTAAGTTTTTTATGGCATCCTTTATTTCTTTGCTTGAAATTGACCTATTTAAATTGAAAATCCTCATGTAATAAAATGAAATTAAATCTCTTTCTCTCACCATGCACAAAACTTAACTCAAAGTGGATCAAGGACCTAGGAATTAAACCAGAGACCTTGCACCTAATAGAAGAAAAAGTAGGCCCAAATCTCCATCATGTTGGTTTAGGCTCCAACTTCCTCAATAAGACCCCTATAGCACAAGAACTAAAAACAAGAATCCATAAATGGGATGGATTCAAACTAAAAAGCTTCTTCTCAGCAAAAGAAATAATCAGTGAGGTGAATAGAGGACCTACAGAATGGGAACAAATCTTTACCACAAGCACATCAGATAGAGCACTAACCTCAAGGATTTATAAAAGTCTTAACACCAAAAAAAGAAAACCAAATAACCCAATCAATAAATGGGCCAAGGAACTAAACAGACACTTCTCAGAAGATGATATACAAACAATCAACAAATATATGAAAAATGTTCAACATCTCTAGCAATTAGAGAAATGCAAATCAAAACAACTCTAAGATTTCATCTTCCTCCAGTCAGAATGGGAGCTATCAAAAAAACAAACAACAATAAATGCTGGCAAGGGTGTGGGGGAAAAGGCACACTCTTACATTGCTGGTGGAACTGCAAATTGGTGAAGCCAATATGGAAAGTAGTATGGAGATTCCTAGGAAAACTGGGAATGGAACCACCATTTTACCCAGCTATCCCACTCCTTGGCCTATTCCCAAAGGACTTAAAAACAGCTTACTACAAGGGACACAGCCACATCAATGTTTATAGCAGCACAATTCACAATAGCTAGATTGTGGAACCAACCCCATGCCCATCAGCACATGAATGGATAAGGAAACTTTAGTATATATACACAATGGAACACTACTCAGCACTAAAAGAGAATAAAAACATGGCATTTGCAGGTAAATGGATGGAGTTGGAGAAAATAAAGCTAAGTGAAGTTAGCCAATCCCCCAAAAAACCAAAGGTCGAATGATCTCTTTGATATGAAGATACTAACTTATAAAGGCAAGAGAGAGGGAATGAGAGGAATAAAAGAGCTTTAAATAGAACAAAGAGGGGGGAGGGAGAGTAGGGGGTAAGCGGATAGGAATAATGGCAGACTGAGTTATCCATGATTACCCTAAATACATGTATGAGGACACAATTGTTGTAAAAATACTTTATATTAAACCAGCAACCTGAAAAATTGTGCTCTTTATTTTTTTTTGTGGTACTGGGGATTGAACTCAGGGGCACTCGACCACTGGGTCACATCCCCAGCCCTTTTTTCAGTATTTTTTTAATTTACAGACAGGGTCTCACTAAGTTGCTAAGTGCCTCGCCGTTGCTGAGGCTGGCTTTGAACTCGTGATCCTCCTGCCTCAGCCTCCCAAAGTGCTGGGATTACAGGCGTGCGCCACCGCGCTCGGCTTGGGCTCTTTATATGTAATATGAAATGAAATATACTCTGCAAATATGTGTAACAAATTAGAATAATACAAAATTAATTAGAAAAAAAGACAGAAAGTAAAATAGTAGTTACCAGGAACTTGAGGGAAAGGGAAATGGAAGGTTGTTGTCTAATGGGTCTGAAGTTTCATTTTCATAAGATGAAAAAGTTCTGGAGATTAGTTGTACACGATGAAATATAGTTAACACTACTGAAGTATACATGTAAAAATGGTTAAGATGTTAAATTTTTATATTATGTCACCACAATTTTTTCAAAAAGGTATTAGCCGTGTATATTTTTTAAAAGTTCATAATCAACTGTTTGGGAAGAGAAAATAGAAATTGTGGAGTTTTGCTTGTGTTTTTCACTTAAAATATTTCAATTACAGTTAAGCAGATTGGCAAGCCTGGATTTCCATATTGTAGCCATTTAAGCTAGTGAAGGTTTTGCTGATGAGCAAGTCTTCATGTTATTATATGCTTTTTATAGGAGATGATTTGTATTTTACTTCTTGTTGACAATGAAATTAAAATGTCAGTTTTGGCAGTTGGTAAATCACCTGAGTCATATGCAAAGTTAAGTCAAAATATATTGAGAGAAAATAAACTCAAGATATTTCAAGATTAAAGGCTAATAAATGAGGAGAAATGTCTTGGATTTACTAAGAATAATAAAAAAAAAAAAAAAAACCTTAAAAGGTGAACTTATAGTAACCGTTTCATTCTGGGTTTCATATATATTATTTCCTCCTTTCTCTAAAGAGAGTCTGCTCCCTTGTCCACCATTATGTTATCTGCCTGGAATACAAGTGCAAAAATGTTTTACTATAGGCATCTGATTAATCTCAGAGGTTCTTGTTAATATTAATACTAACATAAAGCAAATTCTTCTCCATTGCTCTTTATCAATGAAAGAACAGGAATGCCAGGGCATACACTGAGACATATGGTAGGTAAATTGGATGTAGGAAAACTGTAAACGTTTAATGTTTCTAAACAATCTGCTTTTTATACCCTAAAAGAATTTTAAAAACCAATGTATTACTTCACATGTTTTAATTGACATCTAAAATACTTCCTGACAAGTTTAAATAGTTGCAAAGGATGTGCTTTACATTGGGTTGTAAATATTAACATTTTTAAATAAATTTGATTTATCACTCTTAAAAATTTAATGTTAGTTGTTTCCACAAAAAAGTATTGTTGGATTCTAGGCAGAGGCTGCACCTCCCAGGCAGAAGGCCACATCTCCCCAGGTGCCTTGTGAAAAACTACAGCTCCCAGGATCCTCAGCGTGAACAAAAAACCTGACCAGCAAGTCCCCTGTCCACTATTCCCCCCGCCCCCCCCCCGACCTCTGCTGGCCTATAGGACAAGGACTCACTCCAAGGGGGTTTTATGGCCCCTACTCTATTTAAGCCAGCCCCGGACTGAACTCTGCCCTTGTTCCTGCTCTCTGTTCGCGTTTGCCCCTTGTTCCTGCCTGTCCCTATTCCCGTCCATCCCTACCCCCCCTTCCCTTCCCTTCCTTTCCCTACCCTTGCCCACGTGGCACCCCAATAAACCCTTTTATTTCACTAACACGGTGTTCCCAGCTAAGTCAACTATGTTTCAGCAGTTTTTTAACATTTGGTGCATTGGCCGGGAAGGAGACGAGCGTCCAGCACACGTCTCCGTTTGTCTGTCCACCTTTCTACACCATCGCTGGACTTCGGTAAGCCCCCATCCACCCCCAGTTCCTAAACCTGTTTGGCCACTGCGCGGCGAGAATTGACCGTCGAGTGTCCGGCAATCTCGCCCGCAGGCCTTTACAGGGGGGACCACACCCCACCCAAGCCTTCAGGGCGACGGTGGACCCCGGGGACTCTTCCCCCTCCCCCACCTTTATCCGCCCGCTTTAAAAAATTTCCAGCTGTAAGACTACGGCTCTCGGCTTTCTAGGAAAGTTCCCCTCCACACTCCGGGCTTGAGCTTCCATTTTTTCCGTTCGGAACGGAAAAAAAATCCGAAACACGCCCTCTCAATTGCCGCACCTCCCCCGTACCGGCAGCCTCGGAGGCTGCTCCAGACCGCTCCCTCCACCCCCAGCTCAGGCTTTAGATTTTGAAATTGGCGGGCTTCCGAGCTTAGATCCTCCCCCTCCCTTTGTCTTCATCCTTCGCCCCGCCCCCCCTCCTTCCGCTCAGTCAGAATCCTCCTCTGTAAACCCTCCCTTTCTTCCACGTCATTTCCGGTGCCTTCCGCCGTTACCCCCGCCCACTCAACCTTCTGTTCCTAGCTCCACGCCTCTCCCGCAGTTATCCCCCGCCCCCAGCTTCCGCCGCTTGGTTCTCCACGGCTCCCCCCGCCCTCTTCGGCCATGCGGACGTTACTGGACGCATTGCCCCAGACTTTAGCCCCCACTTCCGCGGATTCTGCAACGTGTCCTTTACCAGACACGCCGCCTCTGGCTTTGGCCCCCTCCCCGCGCTTCTTCCTCAGCGTCTTCCATCCTTAACTCTGCGCGCTTTCCCCCTCCCACTCCAGCGGTGCGCTCCTGGTCCGCGCTCGCAGCCTGCGCAGCAGTGTGCTCCCTGTCCGCGTTCCTAGCCCACTCCGCAGTGCGCTCCCAGCTCGCTGCCACTAGAGCCACAGCGCGCCCCTTGCTCGCTTCCTCTGCTCTCTTATAGGTCCAGCTCTGACTGGCGCCGTCCGCTCGCTGCCCGTGGGCCGCTACCCTCCGATAGCCGAGCGCTTCTTCGCGCACGGGCCAAATCCCACCCCCACCCCCATGCGTCCTCCGCGCCACTCACAAAGGCGCCGGGGCCGGGCGCCGCGCCTGCGGCGCCCCCGGCCGCCGCGCGGGCGCCCCGAACAATGGCCGCACCACCCCGCCAGCTGCCGAGCCCCGGGCCGGCCCCCGCACACGGCGACTGGCACCCCCGCCCGCCCCAAAGTGAGGCTGCCCTGCGCCGCCGCCACGGCATGGCGGCCGCAGTACAGTCTGTCCGCCTCACACGGTCTTTGCTCAGGAGCTAAACCCACGCTCTGCCCACGTGATGGCTGCCCGAGCCGGCGCAGCGAGTCTGCGCCTACATCACGTGTAGCCCCGAGCCCTCACCCACTTCTCCCTTTGGTTCAAAAGGCTGTATAAAGTTTCTCTTCAGATAACAGTCCCCTCCCTCCCCCCTTCCTCGGATCCGCCATGTTCTTCCGCCCAAATCTGTCTCCAAACCAGACCCCGCCACTCCGTTCCTGCCTGAGCACAGCTGGCCTTATCCTTCACCATTTACTTCCTCTGTCCTCTCTCTCTCTAATTCTCATTCACGTGAGACAACAGTCCCTCAGTTCCCATTCAGAATGGGAATTCAATCAATCCGTTCTTTTCATCCCCTGCTAAAATCGTCTTTGCCGCTTTAGCTCCTCGCTTCCCTTTCCAAAGTACACACACACACACACACAAAAGACTAATACTGTTCAGCCTCATATTTTCGTATTTGGCATGAGATTATTCATTTGTAACTAACTTTATTTGTTTAAACGTCTAATTAATTTACAAGGTTAAAATGCTAACTGTTAAATGTGCTTTAACAGATATAATTCTACATACTTCTCATGAAATAGTTACCAGATGTGTGTAATTTTATACACAAAGGTTTATAAAAGATTGACATGTATGTAGAGGCTCAAAGGTTTTTTATTCCAACTAAAAATACCATAAATAACAAAATGTTTTTATTAAGATAAAATAATTCGTCTAAATTCAAATCATTATAAAGATGGTTTCAAAGGATGAACAGAGAAAGGAGTTAACACATGAGAGAAATAAATTTAGAAAGTTATAAGTGTGGAAACCATACTCAATAGAAAGAAAAGGAAATATTTCAAGATAAGAATGTCTTATAGTGAAATAAATAAGAGGGGTTTATAAGAAATGTTTCAAGATTAGAGGTTTTAAGTAAGTGATGTAAAGGCCTGTGTAAGTTGGTTAAAATGAGTGTCTGAAACAATCAGCAAAAACTATATAAAGTTTTTTCCCCCCTAAGGTTACATGGTATAAGAAGACAAAGATTTCTTAAAACATTAATTTATCCATAGTGTTATGTTTATTAATTTCCTTCCTTTTGAACAAGTAATCTTAAGAAAAAAATTAAAAATTGTATAGCTATGGTTGAACAACAATTTATTTCAGAATATCATGTTCTTTCTTTAAGAGCTAAACTTGATTTATGGAAACATCAATGTAATTATATATTGTAAAAAACATTTTGCCATTTTTCCAAAAAGGTTAAATACTCTCAAAATTTCTTTAATCCATTCTAATTGTAATATTTTTGTCAGCTAAATGCTCTCAGCCTTTCTTTAACAGAAATCAACTTCAAAACTTAAACACCTGACCTTCAAAAACCGTCAAGACAGATAGGTACCAACAGACCCCGGCTACTGTAAGTTTATAAACATTAAAATTAAAGCCCAATGTTCTCAATTTAAGATTAGCTTACTAGATGGCTAAGATCAAAACTTTCAAATTAATCAAAAAGGGCCAAGAGGACCAATATTTGGTTCTTGTCCCAGAATCTGCCTGTGAGGGAAGAGGAAACATCTCCACAGAGCTTTATATCTCTGGGTCACACGATCTCTCGATAAGAGGGATAAATGAGACCGATAGAGGAAAAGCCAATCAGTGCTCTTGCTAAAAGGAGGGTCCATAAAAAAAGGGAAAAACATCCCTAATGCTTCTGAGGAAAGCCACAAGGTCAAGCAAGACCTGGACCCATCCTTACAGAAGGCACCGAGCACAAAAGCCTGCTCTCAAGTTTCCCCAAGATTCCTATCAGAAACAGCTGACTCTTACCAATGGTCAAAACAGAAGTCAGTTTGACAAACTTCATCCTAGACATCCAGTAACAGTTAAAAACAGATGCACAACCATTTCTGAACATTTTAGAAGCAAAGGTAACTTCAGCCCTAAGTGAAGTGTTGTGTTTACATTCCCGATAACTCTGTACATGCTAAAGCTTTGAATTATCATCTTCATGGTATACATTGACGTTTCAGATGCTGCAACATTTATTCAGTACTCATGTTTTTTGTTTCTCTAATAGAAGCTTCCGTCCCTGATGACTTTACAACCTTCATCCCAGGCTTCAATCTGACCTAACTTCTACAAAAAAAGGAACTCCAAACTACTGCCCCCATCACTTCGCCCCCATTCAGCCTGAAGAAGCCAGACTCGGTCATCGACCCATTCCCTTACAGTAGCAAAGAGTTCCTAAAATTAGAAGGCAAATGAAGCCAAAATCTCATAGGCAGTCAACATACATAGGTAAATCGAGTCAGGTCGAAAGCCAATTTGGGGAAGTTGGAAACTGTCCCCTGAGGGATTGAAATGCTGATTCCCTCAGAGCCCTTCGTCCACCCTTAACAACCTGCCCCAACATGTTGCCAAGGTAACCCATCTCAGGAATTGCCCCTCCCTACAGGGAGCTATCTCAGATCTTTTGCAGAAATGTTTTCTCAGATCCACCCATTCCCTTATAATATCACCTTCTCTGCAGTCCCTCCTTTCCACAGCTCGTGAGTACTCTTGCACTCTTTTAAACTTTCTTTCCTCTCGTGGTATCGTGTTTCCCCGTCTACCTTTCTAAACAACTTGACCCCACCGTTCGTTGATGAGCCCCCTGTCTTCGGGCTCTGGCCGCTGCTTACCTTACTTCTACAGAAATCTAAAAAGCTAAATTTGGTGCTCATGTCACTATTGCCTCTCCTCACCATTTAAAGACTAACGTATAAAAGCCTTCAAACTCTCCTGCCCTGTCGCGCTCAGCTCCTCAACCTCGTTCCAGCCTGCTTCTCTTTACACCCAGTTTTCCTTCTCCCAGTCCTCCCCAGAGCCCCCAGAACATGATTCTATAGAGACGCTTCAGGCTTAAACTCCTACAAGCCTCTCTTCTGCCCAAACTAATAGGATCTCCCATTGTCCTTCACAACAAAGTGGAGACTCCTCCCATAGTTCAGGGAAACATGAAGGCTGAAGCAACACTGTCTTCTCCTTCTCTTCTGGCTTCAGTCCAATCTACCCAGGCCCCCACATTCCCTGCCATACAATCAATCCTCTCCTATCTCCATTCACTTTTCCATCCCATTCCAAGGGCATAAACCTTCTGAAATCGCCTGACTCAGCCTCCGCTCTTCTTTTCGACCGCAATATCATTAAATTTGGTGTCATTCCGGCAACATTTGCCTCTCAGCTGGAGACGGATACAGAGGTTCCTTTCCGGCCTTTTGGCCTACTCCGGACTTGAGTCTCTCTTTCCTGTCCGGGACAGGACATGGAAAACCCTTGCGCAAGGTGGCTCATAGTCCTCCGATATCTTGAGCGGCTCATGATATCCCACGTCTGCCTGGCTCCGGTGACGACCGTAGAGTCACAGACCTGGATCTCCCTCTAAGGACGCTTTTTCAAAATATTGTATTAGTCCGTTGGAACTTTCTTAATCCATCCCGGCTGACACCCCTCTAAATTCCCTTAGAAAATTTGTTTTCAATTTCTACTAACGGTCGAAAGTATGGGCAAAGATTCTTTTATATCCAAGCTTTCTTTCCTCCACTGATCAAACCCGATTCAGTTGTGCTCGTTGCACTAGTTACCCAGAATAATATCTACTTCCCTTAACATTCCTCGGTATTTTTACATCCCGTATCACCCAATGTCTTCAGGGAAGGTAGAGAGTAATAGAACTCTTACTTCCCCTCGCCCTCTTTAGCTCAGAGTCCTCCCAAAAAGCCCTCCTTACTATCCCCTTTTGAGGTTATGTTTGGGCGACCAGCCCTACACCCGGAGTTTCCCCAACTCAGAGACCCTTACCCAAAGATCTCTCTTCTCCTCTCTTATCCTTCAGCAGACACCAGATATGGAAGTGCCAAGATTTCATTCTGCCTGACCCGAATAGACTCACTACTTCATTTCCATTGACACCCGGTTCTTGGGTATATTTCTCCCTCCCCAGGACGCAGGAGCAACCTCCCTTGCCCCGAAGTGGACAAGGCCCTTTCCAGGTTGTGCTGTGCACACCCACGGCTGCTAAGCTTTGTGAAACTTCAGAAATTTTGACTTCTTGGATTCGTATTTCCAGACTGAAACCAGCTGATCAACCAACTAAAGATTCACAAAAAGACAACTACTTTCAGTATACTTGCTCTCCCCATTCCCACCGGTCCCCTAAAAATTCGCTTCTCTTGTGTTCCTGACACTGACTCAAAATAATCTTTTCTGTTTTGTTGTTGGATTCTAGGCAGAGGCTGCACCTCCCAGGCAGAAGGCCACATCTCCCCAGGTGCCTTGTGAAAAACTACAGCTCCCAGGATCCTCAGCGTGACCAAAAAACCTGACCAGCAAGTCCCCTGTCCACTATTCCCCCCCCCCCCCCCGACCTCTGCTGGCCTATAGGACAAGGACTCACTCCAAGGGGGTTTTATGGCCCCTACTCTATTTAAGCCAGCCCCGGACTGAACTCTGCCCTTGTTCCTGCTCTCTGTTCGCGTTTGCCCCTTGTTCCTGCCTGTCCCTATTCCCGTCCATCCCTACCCCCCCTTCCCTTCCCTTCCTTTCCCTACCCTTGCCCACGTGGCACCCCAATAAACCCTTTTATTTCACTAACACGGTGTTCCCAGCTAAGTCAACTATGTTTCAGCAGTTTTTTAACATTTGGTGCATTGGCCGGGAAGGAGACGAGCGTCCAGCACACGTCTCCGTTTGTCTGTCCACCTTTCTACACCATCGCTGGACTTCGGTAAGCCCCCATCCACCCCCAGTTCCTAAACCTGTTTGGCCACTGCGCGCGGCGAGAATTGACCGTCGAGTGTCCGGCAATCTCGCCCGCGGCCTTTACAGGGGGGACCACACCCCACCCAAGCCTTCAGGGCGACGGTGGACCCCGGGGACTCTTCCCCCTCCCCCACCTTTATCCGCCCGCTTTAAAAAATTTCCAGCTGTAAGACTACGGCTCTCGGCTTTCTAGGAAAGTTCCCCTCCACACTCCGGGCTTGAGCTTCCATTTTTCCGTTCGGAACGGAAAAAAAATCCGAAACACGCCTCTCAATTGCCGCACCTCCCCCGTACCGGCAGCCTCGGAGGCTGCTCCAGACCGCTCCCTCCACCCCCAGCTCAGGCTTTAGATTTTGAAATTGGCGGGCTTCCGAGCTTAGATCCTCCCCCTCCCTTTGTCTTCATCCTTCGCCCCGCCCCCCTCCTTCCGCTCAGTCAGAATCCTCCTCTGTAAACCCTCCCTTTCTTCCACGTCATTTCCGGTGCCTTCCGCCGTTACCCCCGCCCACTCAACCTTCTGTTCCTAGCTCCACGCCTCTCCCGCAGTTATCCCCGCCCCCAGCTTCCGCCGCTTGGTTCTCCACGGCTCCCCCCGCCCTCTTCGGCCATGCGGACGTTACTGGACGCATTGCCCCAGACTTTAGCCCCCACTTCCGCGGATTCTGCAACGTGTCCTTTACCAGACACGCCGCCTCTGGCTTTGGCCCCCTCCCCGCGCTTCTTCCTCAGCGTCTTCCATCCTTAACTCTGCGCGCTTTCCCCCTCCCACTCCAGCGGTGCGCTCCTGGTCCGCGCTCGCAGCCTGCGCAGCAGTGTGCTCCCTGTCCGCGTTCCTAGCCCACTCCGCAGTGCGCTCCCAGCTCGCTGCCACTAGAGCCACAGCGCGCCCCTTGCTCGCTTCCTCTGCTCTCTTATAGGTCCAGCTCTGACTGGCGCCGTCCGCTCGCTGCCCGTGGGCCGCTACCCTCCGATAGCCGAGCGCTTCTTCGCGCACGGGCCAAATCCCACCCCCACCCCCATGCGTCCTCCGCGCCACTCACAAAGGCGCCGGGGCCGGGCGCCGCGCCTGCGGCGCCCCCGGCCGCCGCGGGCGCCCCGAACAATGGCCGCGCCACCCGCCAGCTGCCGAGCCCCGGGCCGGCCCCGCACACGGCGACTGGCACCCCCGCCCGCCCCAAAGTGAGGCTGCCCTGCGCCGCCGCCGCATGGCGGCCGCAGTACAGTCTGTCCGCCTCACACGGTCTTTGCTCAGGAGCTAAACCCGCGCTCTGCCCACGTGAGGCTGCCCGAGCCGGCGCAGCGAGTCTGCGCCTACATCACGTGTAGCCCCGAGCCCTCACCCACTTCTCCCTTTGGTTCAAAAGGCTGTATAAAGTTTCTCTTCAGATAACAGTCCCCTCCCTCCCCCCTTCCTCGGATCCGCCATGTTCTTCCGCCCAAATCTGTCTCCAAACCAGACCCCGCCACTCCGTTCCTGCCTGAGCACAGCTGGCCTTATCCTTCACCATTTACTTCCTCTGTCCTCTCTCTCTTTCTCATTCACGTGAGACACAGTCCCTCAGTTCCCATTCAGAATGGGAAATTCAATCAATCCGTTCTTTTCATCCCCTGCTAAAATCGTCTTTGCCGCTTTAGCTCCTCGCTTCCCTTTCCAAAGTACACACACACACACACACACAAAAGACTAATACTGTTCAGCCTCATATTTTCGTATTTGGCATGAGATTATTCATTTGTAACTAACTTTATTTGTTAAACATCTAATTAATTTACAAGGTTAAAATGCTAACTGTTAAATGTGCTTTAACAGATATAATTCTACATACTTCTCATGAAATAGTTACCAGATGTGTGTAATTTTATACACAAAGGTTTATAAAAGATTGACATGTATGTAGAGGCTCAAAGGTTTTTTATTCCAACTAAAAATACCATAAATAACAAAATGTTTTTATTAAGATAAAATAATTCGTCTAAATTCAAATCATTATAAAGATGGTTTCAAAGGATGAACAGAGAAAGGAGTTAACACATGAGAGAAATAAATTAGAAAGTTATAAGTGTGGAAACCATACTCAATAGAAAGAAAAGGAAATATTTCAAGATAAGAATGTCTTATAGTGAAATAAATAAGAGGGTTTATAAGAAATGTTTCAAGATTAGAGGGTTTAAGTAAGTGATGTAAAGGCCTGTGTAAGTTGGTTAAATGAGTGTCTGAAACAATCAGCAAAAACTATATAAAGTTTTTTCCCCCCTAAGGTTACATGGTATAAGAAGACAAAGATTTCTTAAAACATTAATTTATCCATAGTGTTATGTTTATTAATTTCCTTCCTTTTGAACAAGTAATCTTAAGAAAAAATTAAAAATTGTATAGCTATGGTTGAACAACAATTATTTCAGAATATCATGTTCTTTCTTTAAGAGCTAAACTTGATTTATGGAAACATCAATGTAATTATATATTGTAAAAACATTTTGCCATTTTTCCAAAAAGGTTAAATACTCTCAAAATTTCTTTAATCCATTCTAATTGTAATATTTTGTCAGCTAAATGCTCTCAGCCTTTCTTTAACAGAAATCAACTTCAAAACTTAAACACCTGACCTTCAAAAACCGTCAAGACAGATAGGTACCACAGACCCCGGCTACTGTAAGTTTATAAACATTAAAATTAAAGCCCAATGTTCTCAATTTAAGATTAGCTTACTAGATGGCTAAGATCAAAACTTTCAAATTAATCAAAAAGGGCCAAGAGGACCAATATTTGGTTCTTGTCCCAGAATCTGCCTGTGAGGGAAGAGGAAACATCTCCACAGAGCTTTATATCTCTGGGTCACACGATCTCTCGATAAGAGGGATAAATGAGACCGATAGAGGAAAAGCCAATCAGTGCTCTTGCTAAAAGGAGGGTCCATAAAAAAAGGGAAAAACATCCCTAATGCTTCTGAGGAAAGCCACAAGGTCAAGCAAGACCTGGACCCATCCTTACAGAAGGCACCGAGCACAAAAGCTGCTCTCAAGTTTCCCCAAGATTCCTATCAGAAACAGCTGACTCTTACCAATGGTCAAAACAGAAGTCAGTTTGACAAACTTCATCCTAGACATCCAGTAACAGTTAAAACAGATGCACAACCATTTCTGAACATTTTAGAAGCAAAGGTAACTTCAGCCCTAAGTGAAGTGTTGTGTTTACATTCCCGATAACTCTGTACATGCTAAAGCTTTGAATTATCATCTTCATGGTATACATTGACGTTTCAGATGCTGCAACATTTATTCAGTACTCATGTTTTTTGTTTCTCTAATAGAAGCTTCCGTCCCTGATGACTTTACAACCTTCCCCAGGCTTCAATCTGACCTAACTTCTACAAAAGGAACTCCAAACTACTGCCCCCATCACTTCGCCCCCATTCAGCCTGAAGAAGCCAGACTCGGTCATCGACCCATTCCCTTACAGTAGCAAAGAGTTCCTAAAATTAGAAGGCAAATGAAGCCAAAATCTCATAGGCAGTCAACATACATAGGTAAATCGAGTCAGGTCGAAAGCCAATTTGGGGAAGTTGGGAAACTGTCCCCTGAGGAATTGAAATGCTGATTCCCTCAGAGCCCTTCGTCCACCCTTAACAACCTGCCCCAACATGTTGCCAAGGTAACCCATCTCAGGAATTGCCCCTCCCTACAGGGAGCTATCTCAGATCTTTTGCAGAAATGTTTTCTCAGATCCACCCATTCCCTTATAATATCACCTTCTCTGCAGTCCCTCCTTTCCACAGCTCGTGAGTACTCTTGCACTCTTTTAAACTTTCTTTCCTCTCGTGGGTATCGTGTTTCCCCGTCTACCTTTCTAAACAACTTGACCCCACCGTTTGTTGATGAGCCCCCTGTCTTCGGGCTCTGGCCGCTGCTTACCTACTTCTACAGAAATCTAAAAAGCTAAATTTGGTGCTCATGTCACTATTGCCTCTCCTCACCATTTAAAGACTAACGTATAAAAGCCTTCAAACTCTCCTGCCCTGTCGCGCTCAGCTCCTCAACCTCGTTCCAGTCCTGCTTCTCTTTACACCCAGTTTTCCTTCTCCCAGTCTCCCCAGAGCCCCCAGAACATGATTCTATAGAGACGCTTCAGGCTTAAACTCCTACAAGCCTCTCTTCTGCCCAAACTAATAGGGATCTCCCATTGTCCTTCACAACAAAGTGGAGACTCTCCCATAGTTCAGGGAAACATGAAGGCTGAAGCAACACTGTCTTCTCCTTCTCTTCTGGCTTCAGTCCAATCTACCCAGGCCCCCACATTCCCTGCCATACAATCAATCCTCTCCTATCTCCATTCACTTTTCCATCCCATTCCAAGGGCATAAACCTTCTGAAATCGCCTGACTCAGCCTCCGCTCTTCTTTTCGACCGCAATATCATTAAATTTGGTGTCATTCCGGCAACATTTGCCTCTCAGCTGGAGACGGATACAGAGGTTCCTTTCCGGCCTTTTGGCCTACTCCGGACTTGAGTCTCTCTTTCCTGTCCGGGACAGGACATGGAAAACCCTTGCGCAAGGTGGCTCATAGTCCTCCGATATCTTGAGCGGCTCATGATATCCCACGTCTGCCTGGCTCCGGTGACGACCGAGTCACAGACCTGGATCTCCCTCTAAGGACGCTTTTCAAAATATTGTATTAGTCGTTGGAACTTCTTAATCCATCCCGGCTGACACCCCTCTAAATTCCCTTAGAAAATTTGTTTTCAATTTCTACTAACGGTCGAAAGTATGGGCAAAGATTCTTTTATATCCAAGCTTTCTTCCTCCTCTGATCAAACCCGATTCAGTTGTGCTCGTTGCACTAGTTACCCAGAATATATCTACTTCCCTTAACATTCCTCGGTATTTTTACATCCCGTATCACCCAATGTCTTCAGGGAAGGTAGAGAGTAATAGAACTCTTACTTCCCCTCGCCCTCTTTAGGCTCAGAGTCCTCCCAAAAAGCCCTCCTTACTATCCCCTTTTGAGGTTATGTTTGGGCGACCAGCCCTTCCACCCGGAGTTTCCCCAACTCAGAGACCCTTACCCAAAGATCTCTCTTCTCCTCTCTTATCCTTCAGCAGACACCAGATATGGAAGTGCCAAGATTTCATTCTGCCTGACCCAGGTAGACTCACTGCTTCATTCCCATTAATACCCGGTTCTTGGGTATATTTCTCCCCTCCCCAGGGCACAGGAACAATCTCCTTTGTCCCAAAATGGACAAGACCTTTCCACGTTGTGCTGTGCACACCCACAGCTGCTAAACTTTGTAAAACCTCAGAAAATTTGACTTCTTAGATTCATATTTCCAGACTGAAACCAGCTGATCAACCAACTAAAGATTCACAAAAAGACAACTACTTCAGTATACTTGCTCTCCCATTCCCACCGGTCCCCTAAAAATTCGCTTCTCTTGTGTTCCTGACACTGACTCAAAATAATCTTTTCTGTTTTGAAAAGATTAAATAATCTTTTTCGTTTTGAACCTTTAACCAGTTTTTCCCAGGGACTATCAACTGTTAGAAAACCAACGAATGACTTTCCAACCAGAGACCCCTGCTGAGTCCTGCCCTTATGCTGCCACCAGACGCTCATTATAATATGCTTCGTACTCTCCATTGGCCTCTTCACCGTAAGTCCCACCTGGTGGAACACAGGCCTATGGAAAATAATCCATCTCACCTTCTTTCCCTTTGTTGCTTCCATAATAGTGTTACCTGAAAACTCGCAAGACCCACAATTTCTACATGCTCTCCGGCTGACTCCCTCAGTGACCTTCTTCAGAAGCCTGGTTTGACACCCTCACCGACATATGGCTTCAAAGAAACTTCACCCATCCCATACCTGGACAGATTCATCTTTTCCACGCCTACCTCCTGGGAATTTTTTCCACCCTCCAGCTGGACCTGCCTGCCCACATTTCCCCCCGCTCAAAACTACCCCACGTCGCCCCACTTCAGCTCTGAAGCAGCCAGATCAAAACACGACGCCCTACTTCCTAAGAAATCAAAAAGGGGGGAATGTTGGATTCTAGGCAGAGGCTGCACCTCCCAGGCAGAAGGCCACACCTCCCCAGGTGCCTTGTGAAAAACTACAGCTCCCAGGATCCTCAGCATGACCAAAAAACCTGACCAGCAAGTCCCCTGTCCACTATCCCCCCCCCCAACCTCTGCTGGCCTATAGGACAAGGACTCACTCCAAGGGGGTTTTATGGCCCCTACTCTATTTAAGCCAGCCCCGGACTGAACTCTGCCCTTGTTCCTGCTCTCTGTTCGTGTTTGCCCCTTGTTCCTGCCTGTCCCTATTCCCGTCCATCCCTACCCCCCTTCCCTTCCCTTCCTTTCCCTACCCTTGCCCACGTGGCACCCCAATAAACCCTTTTATTTCACTAACACGGTGTTCCCAGCGAAGTCAACTATGTTTCAGCAGTTTATTAACAAGTATGAGTTAGGGAAAGAGAGAGAGAGAGAGAGAGAGAGAGAGAGAGAGAGAGAGAGAGAAAGAGGACTCAAGTGCTATGCTTGTGTCAGTTTGTAACCCTCTTCCTGGGTTTCCTGAGACTAAGAAAATTCTACCTGCCTTGAGGGCTTCCGGTCTGCATTCTTTCCTATTAATTTGCAATTCAAACTAACTACTTAACAATGTTCTAATTATCTTTGATTTCTGAACTGTATAACACATTAACTAAAGAAAATGATCAACCAAAGAAAACGAATAAACTTTTTTACACATTTTGATATAGGTATTCAAAAGTTAATTATCTAGATCTAAAAGAAGGTCTGGTAAAAATGAAGTTGCACCAGGTGCAGTGGCACATTTGTAATACCAACACATTAAGGCCAGCACAGGCAACTTAGACCCTATCTCAAAATAAAAAATTAAAAGAATTGGGATTTAACTCTGTTAAGGCACTGTAGGTTCAATTCCTAATAGTGGGGATGGGGGGGGAGGGGGCAGAGTGAAGCTGCAATTAAAAAAAATGACAGAGAAATGGACTTATTTGTCTCCCTAGGGGCTTTTTCAAGTAATATAGTTCCAGTGGAATGAATCATAGTTGTTTTTATGGTCACGGGTCAAAGTGAAGGTTACATTGGGTAAAAGAAATGTTGCTTTGCATTCTACCAGGCTGATTGGTGAGAATGCCCCTGAATTCAGATTAGAGAAATGTTTATTGCTAGTGCCTACAACACTGATATATGACTTTGTTTTGCAGTTATACTCAGGTCACCTTTTGTGCTATTGGGAACTTTCTTTTCAACACAAGTGATAAGAGAACATATTAATTTAATTGATATTAAATAAAAGCTATTATTACCTTTTACACGGCCAGGTTTTGATCTGATCTATGAGAAATGTCAACAAAACTGTAAATGCATTTAAATGTGAATGAGTTCTTCCAACAGAAAACACAAGGTTATTGCTAAAGTGAAGAAAAAACAATAAAATGGTAACCCAAAAGCACATAGCAGCCTCATGTCTGGCTTGATTTATGTGATCTTAGAGATAATTATATCTAAAATGGAAATAATAATAAATACTTGTCCTACCCACTTCATGGGGACCCACAGGGAATAATAATGAGGGCCCCTTCCATAATAATTTACTTTCCTTTTCACGTTAACCTTGCTAAGCCGGGCGTGGTGGCACACGCCTGTAATCCCAGCACTTTGGGAGGCTGAGGCAGGAGGATCACGAGTTCAAAGCCAGCCTCAGCAATGGTGAGGCACTTAGCAACTCAGTGAGACCCTGTCTCTAATAAAATACAAAAAAGGGCTGGGGATGTGGCCCAGTGGTCGAGTGCCCCTGAGTTCAATCCCCAGTACCAAAAAAAAAAAAAAAAAAAAAAAAAAAAACCTTGCTAAACATTATGCTAAGTGCATTGTATTTTGTATCTATTCTCCGCTATTCTATAACCTAGGTCTCTTTCTCTCTCTTATGGAAGAACTTGAAACTCAGAGACTATAACTAAATTATTCAAGGCGAAGAACTGACAGATATGAACTGAGGTCATAAAACTCGGAAAAGTGGAAGTTTCCTTCACAAGACATTCTAGTGAGTTTTGAATTATTATTACCTTTATGTGGTTATTTTACTTTACAAAATCCAGATTAAAAAAAGAGAGGATTATCTTTTCACAGAAAGTCATTTTTCCCCCCTGGGAAATATAAAAGTAGAATCTTTGTTAAAAATAAGAATAACAATCCCTGAATTTATTTAACTGTTTTTCCAGTATGCATAATACTTTCTTATATATAATCTTTTCTGGCATACTTTGTTTTTTCCCTTTACCTTCCTGTCAAATGTGAATTATCGGTCTTTTTTGTAAGCCCCAACAAAGAAAAGTAAAGCATAGAGAAATGAACTTCTACTATGGCTTAGCCAATTGGCTAAAGTTAACATCATTAGTCAAGATACAAATCAGCATCATGTACCTTCTAGCATGACACACTGAGCAGAACACACAAACCTTGAGCAATATTCCTGCCAAAGATGCATAACCTTAGTTTAATGGGGAGACATAAACAAAAAAATCCCAAGGTGAGGGACACTCTACAGGATAACCAGTGGAGAGATAATACACAGAGAAACACGATGGACAAATTGGGCACAGAAACACCTATTGAACACAAAAGCACTCTGAGCTTAGCTGAACCAGAGGCTGCACAGTGAGCTAGGAGGCCTGGAGATCATAGCAAACTTTGCTATATTATCCCAGCAAGCACCTACATTGTGGCCTAGAATGTACATAGCAGAACGTGATTGAAATAGGCATGGAGAAGATTGCACAAAGGTGATTCAACTCAGAGATATGGAGGTGGGCATAACTCATTTTCCCTTGGGTGTTGTGTCTCACATGACCAGCTGAAGGGGGTCTGAAAACTGAATAGGTGGGCATGCTTAAACTCTGATTATACACTGGGACAAGTCTGGAGGGCCACCTTCATGGGTGGAGGAGTGTGCAAGACCTGTAGAGGGGTAGCTGCCAACCTGATGAATAGAATTCTGGAGAAACCCTGAGATCTAGACACCAGCAGAGAGATTGGCATCTGTCAAGCCTTAGGGGTGTGTTGATCTAAACTTGCCAGAAAAGATGGCACCCAACAAAGTTCCAAAAGCTTGATTAGAAATAGGCTTTCACTGCTGGAGTGCAGCCCCACCCTGGGAGTGCATTATGCAGTCTTTCAGGAAAAAACTCCAGTCAACAGTACTTCCCATTCCATACTACTGGTGAGAGGAAGCTGAGAGCTATTTCAACCAGCTTCAAATTTAGGCCTCTCCAGCTGGCAGCTTGGGGAACAATACAAAAAGAGGAAGGATTTAACAATTTCCAGTCCTTCCCCCACCAAACCTTTTTTTTTTTTTTTTTTTTTTTTGGTGTTCTTATAGTGCTGAAACGCTGACTGGTTTATGGATATACATACATATGCATTTTTTTCTTCTGATTTTATCATGATTATGTTTGTCATTTGTTTTGTCTTTTGAGGTTTAGGGTCTGTTTATTTTGGGATTTTTGTTTGTTTTTCTTTTGTTTCTCTTGTTTCTCTTTCGCTCCTTTTTTCTTCTTCAAATAGCCAAATTCCCCTGCTTTCCCTATTTATTTTGTCTTTTAATTTATTCCCTCTGAAGGGCAAGAACCACACCAGGACCACCTTGTAGAAAAAGGGGGGGTGATTATTAAGGGAAGGGGAGAAAGGGGAACGGGGAAGGGGAGAGCTGGTGAGAAGGTGATGGCGAAAAGAGAGAGAGTTCTGGACAAGCCGGGGTTTAAGTACAGAGGGGTGGGACCGTGACTTGTATGGTCCGGATTGGCTCAGAAAGGGAGAGCCCGCCCAGGATTGAATTCCCGCGAGAGGCGAGTATTGCCAGGATCAGGAAGGGTGGGGACTTGGAGCCCACCAAAGGTGAATTCTTGCGAGAGATGGGCGCTTCCAGGAAGGCGCCTGGGGGTATGGCCTGCCAGCCTGAATCTTATCCAACACCCTCGCCCCTTTTTTCCTCCTCCTCCTTCTTTATAGCCATCACTTGCTACATCTCTTCTGCTTTCTCTCTGTTCACATTTGGAATATTTTAACCTTTTTTTTTTTTTTACTTTCCCATCACATTTTCTGTTCTCAATAAGTGTTTTTTGTCTCTTTTAGAATAATTTGGTTTAAAAATTTCCTGCTCCCACCATTCATTTTGCTGTATAGTTGATACTTGCTGCTTACTTTAATGCCAGATCTAGTTAACAGCTCTCTATTGTTATTGCTGTTGGAAATTGCTGGCCCTGCCATTCCTGTTTTTGAGATAATTACTGTTGTAAATATCATAGTGGGCAATGGGTATTTATTTTAAGGCTATATACTGTTGATTGCTGTTGTTGCTATTGTTTGCGTCCTCCTTTTCTGTGATGTGCTGGGAATCTATTGGGACACCACAAGTTCAAAGGGTAGAGACTCTGCAACTGAGATGAACCCAAAACCCAGCTAAGAGAGTATACCTTGCTCCACACACAAATTAACCATGCTCAAACTTCAGTGATACTTTAATACAAAGAATAGGGAAGACAAAATCCCCCCAAAATGACAAAGCCCCAAGTAGGTATGGCAGGTGGGAGACCTTCAGGTCACACTCATGGACACCCACTCCTATAGCAAAAACAGAGAATTAACACAAAGACTGTGGATACCATACCTGTGAAGGCTCTCAATTTAGACCACTCCCATAGTCCTTTAGAATATGCAAAGTTATTAAGTGAAGAAGAGTAATCACAGAGTTTGCACCCCACATACTCTACTGTATACAATACAATTGTCAATTCTATAAAAAAGATTCCATTCTTGTGAGACCTACAGGAAAAGTGGGATTCTCAAGCACTGACAATATATACTATATCAAAATACACTAATTGTCACCACCAAAGAACTAGCAGGGAAATTATATTACAAACCCACTTGGAAATATATTGAAAAATTCACAACAACCTGATATTGCAGGATATTTTGCCAAGAGAAGGTTGTGCCCTATAAAGGCCTACACATAAGAGTAGAAGAGAAATCCACCCCAAAAGATGCATAAAACCCAACAAAGGAATATAAGGAATATGAAAAGCCAAGGTAAAATGATACCTCCTAAATTTCACAGTTCACTAGCAACTGACTAAGATTGAAATGGATGAAATATTGAGTAAAGAATGCAAAAAGTTTTTATAAAAAAATATCAGTGTATTCCAAGTGAACACAGAAAAACAACTGAATGAATTAAGGAAGTCAGTACAGGATATGAACGAAAAATTCAGTAAGGAGATAGAGATATTGAAAAAGAGCTAAAATAATCTAGGAAATGAAAAAGACAATAAAATAATAAAATGTTAAGTCAAAAGCTTCTGTAATAGAGTAGACCAAGCAGAAGACAGAATCTCAGAGTTGTAAGACAAAGTGGCCAGCCTTGAACATTCAGACACTATTAAAGAAAAGAAAATAAGTAGTCATGACCAGAATATAAAAGAATTCTGGGACTCTAAGAAACCAAATTTAAGAATTAATAGAATTGAAAAGGTTTGTGAAATGCAGGCTCATGGCATGGATAACCTCTTCAGGAAAATATAGCAGAAAATTTCCCAAACCTTGGGAATGAGATGAGATGGACACCCAGATACAGGAGGCCTTCAGAACCCCAAATAGACAAGATAAAAAAAAAAAAGAAGAAGAACCTTGTCACAGCACATTATCACTAAAATGTCTAACATAGAATAAGGATAGAATTTTAAAAGCCTCTAGGAAAAAAAAATCAGGTCATGTTTAGAAGCAAGTTGATAAGAATCATTCTGATTTCTTAGCACAAATGCTAAAATCCAGGGGGACTTAGAATGATGTGTTCTTTTTTTTTGTGTGTGTGTGTGGTACCAGGGATTGAACTCAGGGGCACTCAACCATTGGGCCATATCCCCAGTCCTTTTTTGTATTTTATTAGAGATAGGGTCTCACTGAGTTGCTAAGTGCCTCAGCATTGCTGAGGCTGGCTTTGAACTCACAATCCTCCTTCCTCAGCCTCCCAAGTGCTGGGATTACAGGTGTGTGCCACCATACTCGGCTAGAATGATGTGTTCTAAGCCATGAAAGAAAGTGACTGTGAACCAAGATTATTATACTCAGTTAAGCACTACTTCAGAATCAAAGGAGAAATAAAAACATTTCAGGATAAGCAAAAACTAAAAGGAATTCATAACATTAAGATGGCTGTATATAAAATACTTAAAGAAAGAACTGTAAGTAGAAGAAAAAAAAAAACAAATTTCAGAGCTTTCAAGAAAAAATCTCACTTGGAGAGTAGCTAAGCAAATGAGAAACAAATTAAACATAAGAAATAAACCAAAATTTCATGATTTAGTAAATATCTCTCTGTAATAACACTGTATGTAAATGGTCTCAAGTTTTCAATTAAAAGACATAAACTGGCAGAATGGATTAAAGAACAAGACTCAACTAATTTGCATGAGACTCACCTTACAGGAAAAGACAGCCACAGGCTGAAAGTGAAAAGATAGAAATTGACATACCATACAATTAGAGCACTCAAACAAGTAGGAGTGGCTACTCTCATATCCAATAAATCAGACTTTAAACTAAAATTAGTCAGAATGAAGAAGGTCACTTCAGCTGGGCGCGGTGGCGCACGCCTGTAATCCTAGCACTTTGGGAGGCTGAGGCAGGAGGATCGCGAGTTCAAAGCCAGCCTCAGCAATGCTGAGGCACTTAGCAACTCAGTGAGACCCTGTCTCTAATAAAATACAAAAAGGGGCTGGGGATATGGTCCAGTGGTCGAGTGCCCCTGAGTTCAATACCCAGTACCACAAAAAAAAAAAAAAAAGATAAAAAAGAAGAAGGTCACTTCATACTGGTAAAGGGAACAATCCAATAAGATGATATAACAATAGTAAATATTTATGTTCCAAACTTTGGTGCACCTAATTACATAAAAGAGTTACTACTTAAAGATTCAGATAGACTCCAGTGCAATAATATTGGATGATTTCAACACACCCCTCTCATGAACAGATAGGCCATCCAGACATAAACTCAGGACCTAAAAAATTTTATAAATAAAATGGACTTAAGAGCCATCTATAAAATATATCATCTAGGAAGAGTTGAATTTACTTTCTTTTCACGTGTTCAAAGAACCTTTTCTAAGAAGATCAAAAAACTTCCACCAGAAAACTGCTAGAGATAATAAACAAACTCAGCAAAGCAGCAGGTTAAAAAAAAATCACATGCAAAAATCAATAGCTTTTTTATACACCAATAATGAAGCTGATGAGCATGAAATCAGGAAAATAGTTCCACTCACAATAACATTTTAAAAAACTTCTAGGGGTAAATATAATGAAGGATGTGAAAAGCCTCAGTAATGAAAACTATATAACATTGAAGAAAAAATTGAAGAATACACAAGAAGATGGAAAGGCTTCTTGTGTTTATGGAAGACTGCAAAATGGTGCAACTGTTATGGAAGACAGTATGGAGATTTCTTGGAAAACTGGAAATGGAACCACCCTATGACCCAGCCATCTCACTCCTGGGTCTATTCCCAAAGGACTTAAAAACAGCATATTACAGTGACACATCCACTTCAATGTTTATAGCAGCACAATTCACAATAGCTAGATTGTGGAACCAACCTAGATGTCCCTCAGTAGATGAATGGATAAAGAAAATGTGGTACATATACACAATGGAATTTTACTCAGCAATAGAAGAAAATAAAATAATGGCTTTCACAGGTAAATGGATGAAGTTGGAGAATATAATGCTAAGTGAAATTAGTCAATCTAAAATATCCAAATACTGAATGTTTTCTCTGATATAAGGAGGCTGACTCACAGTGGTGTTGGGTTGGGGTACATAGGAGGATTAGAGGAATGCTAGAAAGGTCAAGTGGGAGGGAGGGGAAGGGAGGGAGTAAGGGGGGATGGAGGGGAAAAAAGAAAAGGTGGTTGAATAAGATGGATGTCTTTATCCTAAATGCATGATTGAAGTTTGAATGGTATGAATATACATTGTATACAGTGTTTTATAAAAAGATGCTCTATATGTTTACTATGAATTATAATGCATACTACTATTATAAATACAACAACTTTGAATAAAAATAAATTAAAAAACAAAAAAGGCATTGTGTACAACCAAAATAAATAAATAAATATTTTAAAATATATATTGTTTAAATGACATTACCAAAAGCAACATACAGATTCAATGCAATCCCCATTAAAACACCAATGACATTCTTCACAACTAGAAAAACAAAACAGTCCTAGAATTCATTTGGGAGAAAGTAAGAGGCCCAGAATAACCAAAGCAATTGTAAGCTAAAAGCCAATACTGGAGGCATCACAATATCTGATTTCAAATTGTACTTGAGAGCTATAGTAACAAAAACTGCATGGTACTGGCATAGCATAGCTCAGATGCATAGCCCAGTGGTACAGAATAGAAGACACAGACAAACCCACACATTTACAGTCATCTGATTCTTGACAAAGGCACCAAAAGCATGCTGGAAAAAAGACTTTTTGACAAAAGGTGATGGGAAAACTAGCCATCCAGATATGTAGAAGAAAGAGACTAGATCCCTATCTTTCACCCTGCATAAAAGTCATTATAAAATGGATCAAATGCCCAGGAATTATACCAGAAACTAAACAACTCCTAGAAGAAAATGTGGGATCAACATATAAGAACAGAAAATGACTTCCTCAGTAAGACTGCTAAATCTCAGGAATTAATACCAAGAATAAATGCATGGGATGGTATCAAATTAAGAAGCTTCTGCTCAGCAAAGGAAGCAATTAAGAATGTGAAGAGAACCTACAGAATGGGAGAGAATCTTTGCTAGCTGTTCTTCTGGAAGAGGATTAACATCCAGAATATAAAAAGAACTCAAAAAATTTATCATAAAAATCCAAATAATTCAATTAATAAATGGGAAAATTAAGTAAACAGTTACTTTTCAAAAGAAGAAATACAAATGGCCAACAAATATATGAAAAAATGTCCAACATCTTTAGCATTTAGGGAAATACAAATAAAAATGCCGCTCAGATTTCATCTCACTTCAATTAGAATGGCAGCCAACATGAATATAAACAATAATAAATGCTGAAGAGAATGTGGAGAAAAGGGAATGCTTAAACAATTGATGGGATAGAAATTAATATAGCCACTATGGAAATCAGTATGGAGGTTTCTCAAAAGACTAGTCATGGAACCATCATATGACCCAACTATACCACTCCTCAGTATTTATCCTAAAGAATTAAAGTCATTATACTATAGTGATATGTGCATGTTTATAGTGAGTGGTACATGCATGTTTATAGCAGCACACTTCACAATAGACAAGATATGGAACTAGTTATAGGTATTCATCAATAGATGAATAGATAAAGAAAATGTGGTATATGTGCATGATGGTTTTATTCAGCCATAAAGAAGATGTTGGTATTTGGATATTTGGTAGTAAGCCTCGTCTCCCCCAACTACACCTACTACATGCACACACACAAATTACACACACACACACACACACACATCCATTTAAGACAAAAGAAGCATTTTCTATGGTTTTCTTTAGCTGTTTTAAGGTCAATAAAAGGAAAACTATAACTGGAGTTTATTTATGATTTTTGTATTTCAAATTAAAAAAAATAAAATCATATCATTTATAGGAAAATGGGTGGAACTTGAGAACATTACCTAAAGCAAAATAAGCCAAACTCAAGGAAAGTCAAGACTCTTATGTTTTCTCTCATATATGGAAGCTAGAGAGGAAAAAGGAAAAGAAAGTGCATGTGATCTCATGAAAATAACAGTGACACCAGTAAAGTAAAGAAAAGGATGGGGAGGGGGCAGGAGGAAAAGAGGAAAATCTGGGGAATAATTTTGACCAAATTATTTTTTAAATCTGGTTTTAAAATTTACAAAAAAAATTGACATTAATGAAGACAATGTGATATTGGCATAAAAATGGACATGTAGAAAAAAATGGCTCAGAACACAGAATTCAAAAATTGACCCACACATACATAATGTTGACCAAATTATATTGTAATATTGTGTGTGTATAACAATGAATTCCACCATTATGTATGATTACAATGCACTAATAGAAATTTGGAAAAAAAGACCTTTGAAAAATTTAAAGCAAAGATTGTCTTTTCCCGCCATATACTGACCAAATTGCTTCCAGTTACACCAATTTAAATTTCAATACCAATACTTCTTACTAGATTCAGTTTCTTTGATTTAAACATAAGAAATCGCTCTATTCTTTGCCTTTTGCAAAGTAGGCTTACTCTGAGGACAGTGCTACTTCATGTTAACATGTTTCCAATTTCCATCTACAGAGATCAAATGTTCTGGACATTGAGTTCATTATTTCCAGAGTGGGTCTTCATAAGGGGAGTTTAGCCACATGCCTTAAGGACTCTATCTTATTATGAGCCAATCCAATGAATAGTATCCTGACAGTTTTGAAGATAGAGGCTCAGGAAGATTCAGTATAGTGAGGTTGTAGGGGATTTTAGGGCAGAGGAGGAGAGACACTTAGTTGATCATAAGATTTATGCCTTGATCAAAGGGATGTAGGGTGGGGAGAGACCAGAATAAAGTCTTTGGTTTATTTTCCAGAGATAATTTACAGTAACTGTGGAGGCTCTCTCTTAAGTATTCTTTTTTTCAACTTTCCCAAAGAGGTCTTGGATATTTGGTAGTAAGACTCATCTCCCCCAACTATACCAACTACATGCACACACATAAATCATACACACACACACACACACACACACACACAGACACACATTTAAGACGAGAAACTTTTTTTTTACATTTCATATTATACTTATAAAGTACATTTTTACATATCGTCTGGTTGTATACAATGTATATTCACACCATTCGTGACTTCATACGTGTACTTAGGGTAATGATATCCATCTCATTCTACCATATTTTTTTTCCTTCACCCTTTTGCCTCCTCCCTTCCTCTCCCTCCCCATTGGCCATTCTAGTGTTCCTCTAATCCTCCTATGCTCCCCATCCCAACCCCACTGTGAATCGGCCTCCTTATATCAGAGAAAACATTCAGCATTTGGCTTTTTGGGATTGTCTAACTTCACTTAGCATTATATTCTCTAACTTCATCCATTTACCTGCGAATGCCATGATTTTATTCTCTCTTATTGCTGAGTAATACTCCATTGTGTATATATACACCACATTTTCTTTATCCATTCATCTACTGAAGGGCATCTAGGTTGGTTCCACAGTTTAGCTATTGTGAATTGTGCTGCTATAAACATTGATGTGGCTGTGCCCCAGTGGTAAGCTGTTTTTAAGTCCTTTGGGTATAGACTGAGAAACATTTTTGATGATTTTCTTTAGATGTTTTAAAATCAATGGAAGATTATAATTTGAGTTTATTTATGATTTTTGTATTCCACATTTTAAAATATTTCACAAATTAGTGACCATAGTAATTCAGCAAAAATGAGCTAAGTGGGGTTCCCTCTTAAATTTCCCAATATTAAGCTGAGGGAGTACCCTCTGAGCTCAAGATAAATGCTTAGTTTTCAGCAATCAAATGGCAGGAGGAATGCTCCTTTGATTGGATTGATTTTGCTGATTAGGTCTTTGCATTACATGTCCTTGCTAACACCCTATAGGGACATAAAGGCAGAGATATATGCCACTGCCAGAGAGGATCCCTGGGAGAGAAAATACCTTGAATCCAGACCTGACTCATTTTAAGGAGACAGACAAGGGATGGGGATGAGGGTTAGGACCTTTAGCAGGGACCAATGGCCTACATCACAGTATGGTTGGAAGGAAGAAAGTATGATATGCAAATTTTTATAGGTCTACTGTGGGCCAAGATGTCAAGGGACCATGAAAGATTCAGAACCAACCACATCACACATGGAACGAAAGTCACTATACACTTAACTATGCATTTCCTTGGCACATTTAGCATACCAGTGAGTGTGGTTCCCACTGCCAAATGCCTGTACACAAGGCACACATCACTGATTTGGGGGTATGTCCCACCAAATGGTTTCACTGAGGTGATCATCATGGAATGTGTTATCTCTCAAGAACCACTTGAACTGCCCCTGCCATAGAAAGTGGTCCAGATTAACAATGCCACATCTCACGTGCAGAAAAGGAGAAAACTGTTTTGATTTGAGTTAGTGGTGGTGGTTGAGATCTTTTGTGGCCCACAATTTCCTAACTTGAAAGCCTAGTTTGGCCTATAAGAAAAGGGTCCAAGAGCCGGGCGCGGTGGCGCACGCCTGTAATCCCAGCACTTTGGGAGGCTGAGGCAGGAGGATCACGAGTTCAAAGCCAGCCTCAGCAATGGCGAGGCACTTAGCAATGCGGTGAGACCCTGTCTCTAATAAAATACAAAAAATGGCTGGGGATGTGGCCCAGTGGTCGTAGTGCCCCTGAGTTCAATCCCTGGTACCAAAAAAAAAAAAAAAGGGTCCAAGACATGAAAGTTTTACAATAAACTACTGCCAAATCAGCTGTCTGTGTCACCACTTACTCCAACCTTACTGACTTTCAGAGAGTGCTTGTTCAAATATAGTAGCACTTGGTACTCTACTGTTGGCTTAACTGATGTTTTCTTCTCATTTCCTTAAGGACAGTTGGCCAAGACCAATTCACCTTACATGGCTGGGGATGCTACACATATTTACTGTTTTCCTCCAGAGATATCTCAGCTTTCCTGCCATCTGTCATCAGTGAGTATGATAGGACTTACAAAAGGCTGAAACCCAGCCAAGTTCCTTTGTCTAAATTACACTAATGACACTGTTTTGGTTGGTTCAGATGAAAACATTTGAGGACACTCAGACAATGTGATACCGGAAATTACCTTAATTGGTTTAATCATCTATTTTGATAAGATCCAGGGACAAGACCAAAAAGGACTACACCAACAAGTCACCTTTTTTTTCAGACATGGTTTGAGCCAGAGTCTTGGGAAATTCCAACCAAGGTTAAGAATAAACTCTTGACAGGAGTGTTCCCAATCTCCAAAAAGAAAGCACAATACCTGGTGAGGCTCTCTGGATACCAGGGGGACATGCTCCACTCCTGGGTATTTTCCTTTTCCCATGTGTCATGGACAGTGCCCTTGCCATAGGGTCAGGGAAATGGAAAACAAAAAAGCAAAAACCAAACTAAACAAAACACTTGATGTCAGAGACAAGATTCATGGCAAAAAATTGGCCCAGTGAGGTGGTAAAATATGTGTCACCCATGTGGATAGACATGATAAAGGCTCTTGTCAAACCAAGAACAACTAAACCAAACAGGTTAATGCAGGCTGCTCCAGGCTGTTAGCCACTCTAACTTGTTGGGTTCACCAGTGAATGGAGCGTGAAACTGCAGCCCATACGCAGGACTGGACACACACCTGTGGGCTTTCATTTGAGAAAACAAAAGTTACAGTGGTCATGTGGAATTCCTTCCAAGAAGCACAAAGAAGCAAAAAAGGCACATTGGGACACATCTGGCCTGGCCTAGCTCTCACCTAAGTTTGACAAATGAACTACATTAAGCTGATGCCACTCCCATTCCTGGTTGGAAATTAAATAATGTTTTACTATGGTGGACAACTATTCCAAATTTGAACAGGTGGTTGGCCCTATGGATGTGGGAACTACCATCTGAGCCATTGTGAAATACCTGTGCCAAGTATTGGAATACCCCATGGCATATATATGGACCAGGGAATGCTCTTCATAGTAAAGATACTCAACAATGGACATCATCCCATGGCATCTGAAGGATGATGGTACAAGCTCTACACCACCCTCAAGCCAGTGTCACAACAGATATCCCAAACAGGAGGCTGAAGCAACACCTATAGCCGGGATTACATAGGGTATCCTTGATGGCTTGACAACAAGACTGAATAAAGTTGTCTAGACCCTTAATACAAACATTCAGCAGAAGGAAACCACAACCTGAAATCACTTGATTGAAAATAATAAAAATGGAAGAGAAAAGCACCTGTGTACACATGAGTCTTACTGTTGATATTCTGTGTGTTCTCATCGCCCTTTTCTCTTTCTTCCAATTGGAATGGAAACCTAAAGGGTAGCAAGTGGTCTGAATGGCTACCCTACATGGTGACCAGGCTCCCACCTGGAAGTCATGTTACCCAGTGGAACCTCCCTGACTTGGAACTCTGACTTCTTACGGAATTTTTTTGTGTGTGTGTGGATCTGGGGATTGAACCCAGGGCCTTGTGCCTGCCAGGCAAGCACTCTATCCCCAGCGACCTCTCATTTCTTAGAAGGGACTTGCAGAGGTTTGTGGAGAGGAGGTTATTTATCACTTGTGCAGCCAAAGTGACAGTTGAAGTCATGGGGCATGAAAAGGTGGTTACCAATGTCACTCCTCTAGTGGGCTTCTGTGACCACACATGACTGGGAAGTAAAAACTGGCAGAGTCATAACTCCTAGGTAAGGCCAGGCAGATAATATTTGTATTCTTGAGCAGAGAACATCTGAGATCCCAGGAGATGTGTGGGGTGAGGGAGGATGAAAGCATTATCTTTTCTTTTTCTCATCCCTACAGAAGCCTCTGATGTGCCTTGCATAATAACACTCTGATAAGAATTAGCACAGTTCTGACAAGATGAGACAAACCTCTCTGAATTTGGGGATTTCAGAGTGATGTCCCTTTCATCCAACACACCCATTGTAGTAGCTTGGGCAGTGAACAACAACTTGGCCTTTCCTCAACACCAATGAGATTCCCTACACTCACCAGCCAATGTGGTGATGGGAGACCAAATAGCCCTTAATTGGCAGAACAGCATGGCATTTTGTGCTATAGCCAACACTTCTTGTGCATATGTCAATAATTTAGAGAAGACAAAATTGAACTGGAAAAGATCCATGCTCAGATGGAATAGTTATGAGCCGTGCATCCACAATCCCCCTTTGACTCCTTTTTGGGGCCTCTTCATCTGGCTAAAGTACTTGGCAAGTATCCAGATACTTGGGGTTTCTGGTTGAAGATCGTTCTTCAGGATTGGCCATCCTCCTGGGTCAGCTTTTCCTAGTCACTCTAATGAAATGCTGTCTCAAATTGACAGGGAGGCTCTGGAACAAACCAAATCCATACAGATTACTCATGGATCCCATGGAACCCAACTCTACCTCCAAGTTCAGAGCTGGTTGATGATCCTACCAAATTTGATACACTTTATCTGCTCTTTCTCCAGCTGAGCCAGGGTCAGACATGGACTGTTGGAAAAAGCAGCTATGTGCATGCCATCTTTCAATTTCATTCAGTCACATAATAATGAGACTTGGGCCTGAAAGGCTTCATCAACGGGAGATGAGGAGCCCACACAGCTTCTGCCATGCTTATTGCCATGTATGGGAATACCATTCCTTGTTTCAGACTCAATGTGCACTGTGTTGTTCTGTGTCATGGCTCTTATCTGTTACTCCAGCTTTCTGTATTCCAGACTCTATGGGGAAGAGACCAGTGTCCTACCACTGTAGCATGTACTGAGGTGTATGCAGCCACCCTGCCAAGTCAGCTGCAGTTAGATCTGCTACATACAGGGACCAGCATGCTACTGTCTCTCCTCTTTTGCTGTTAAGTAAATGCTGGATCAGTTGAGCCCAGCATGCATGTTGTCTATTCTCAGCAAATCATACACCCACTTGCCTGGGTGGCATTTTTCTGCCTTTTAACCTTGTCCTCATTCTTGTTATAGTTTATCCTGTGGGACAGCCTGACCACCCAGTGAAGGGTGAAACAGAAAGAGATGCTCTGCCAGGCAGAATAACAACTCCCCCAAAGATTTTCATGTCCTAACCCTCAGAACCTGAAAATATGTTGCCTTACATGGCCAAAGGGATTGCATAGCTGAGATTGATTAAGGATCCTGAGATTGGAAGGCTATCCTGGATTATGGGGGGAGGCAGAATAATCACAGGGGTTTTGTGGAGGGAGGCAAGAGGGTGAGTCATGAAGATATGACAGAAGCAGAGGAAGAGAAAGGAGATGTGAGGTGAGGCCACAGGACAAGAAATACAAGCTTCTCTAAGGCAGGAAAGGGCAATTGATTCTCACAAAGAGCCTCAGAAAGGACCAACTGCGCTGCCACCTTGATTTCAGGCTGGTGAAATTGATTTTGAACTTCTGGCCTCCATAACTATAAGCAAAACATTTTGTGATGTTTTAAGCCACTACATTTGCAATATACTTTGCTATAGTGCAATAGGAAACTAATACAGATGACCAACAATGAGACCTGAGAATGAAGGAAGGTCAGTTCTTTTCAACAGATAAATTAGCAGCAAGAAGAAGGAAACTCAAAAGTACTAAGCCCCCTGTGTTCTTCTTGGGGTAGTCATGTAAGAAGCAGTGACTTTGGAGTCAAATCACCCAGGACCTGGGTGGAATCTCCTCTCAGCCACAGTTCTAGCTAGTGACTTTGAGTTTCTTCCCTTTACTGGATCTCACTGATGTATGCTGATAGAATATGCAGTGTTTTTGTTTCTTTGATATGTTTTATATATTAAATCAAATACTGCTTGTTAAATTAAATCAAATACTGCTTGTTTCAATCAGCTCTTTGGCCACTGTGTGCAGCATTATTTTGAGAATAAAAAGTAATACATCTAAAGCAGCAGGGATACAGTATTGCTATTACTATTATTGTCATTGCTATCATATAGATAAGTATAATAGGTCCACATGACTCCTGTGACTGGCATTAAGGCCACCTCAGGGGTTATAAGTAGTCCCCCATTGGTTGATCCCTGTTTCTACGACCCCTACATGTGGGCCAGGCTCCATTGCAGCATTTCAGCCAGTAGTTGCTCTTTGCTTTCATGTATCTACAGAAGGCCTTAAGATGTACCCTTGCTTGGCTCCCAGATCATTTCCACACTGGATCTTACAACTTGTTACACAGAGGATGCTTAGGTAAAAGCAAATTCTTTCTTTCTTTCTTCCTTTTTTTTTTTTCCTTTGGTGGTAGGGCTGGGGATTGAACCCAGGGCCTTGTGCATGTGAGACAACCTCTACAGACTGAGCTATATCCCCAGCTCCACCCCCCCACACACACTGTAGGAGCAAATTCTGAATGAATAAATTATGTTTGTATAGACTTTCAGTTTTAAGAGATGCTTCACACTATTCTTTGAGTTATCTTTAATGATTTCCAGGACATTGGCCTCTTTACTCATTTTTTAAAAAAGAACCTAGCCCCCCACAACCCCACCGCACATGCTAGTCGAGTGAGTTACCACTGAGCCACAACCCCAGCCCCAGTCTCTTTTCCTATTGATCAAGACCTTTCACTCTTTTCACTCTCAAGAAACAAATTAGTCAGATACTGATTTTACTAGCCCCAATCTATTTTACTGGAGAACTCACTTAATGAGGCAGGATATATTACAATGCATAAAAGATATTCCAAAGAGTTTTAAATAGGTTATGCTAACTTTGTCTGTGAGGCTAACCCTTTTGTGATTGAATGGTAATAAGGTGGCTTCTTTGGAGGCAAACAAATACCACTTATATAAGCTGGATGAATTCAAGGAAGTTATTTAACATATATGAGCTATTAAATATATATGTTATTAAATATACATAAATAAAAGAGAAAACAGAGAAAAATAATTTCCATTGTCTTATCTTCAAATTTTCTAATTATTTCTTTTGTATTCTCAAATCCACATTTTAAGTGATGTTTTCCTGATTTCAAGTGATTGTTCTTTCCAGCTGTAGAATTTCTTTTTGGTTTCTTTTAGATTTTCCCTCTTTATTAATTTTGTTTATGCATTCTTTTCTTAGCTTTCTCTACTCTTGCTTTCATTCTTTGAGCATCTTTAAGACAGTTTATTAAAGTCTAGGACATCTGCCATCAGGTGTTTTTCAGGGAAGTTTCTGCTAATCAGTTTTTCCCTTTGAAACATCCATACTGTGTTTCTTTGTACACTTTCTTATTTTTGTTGAAAACCAAATATTTGAACTTAATAATGTGATAACTCTATAAATCAAATTCTTCCCCTCCCCCAGGTTTTGTTGATTATTGTTCTTGTGGCTTAGGTTGTTGTAGGCTGTGTACTGAGGATCAGCCTGAGTGTAAACTTAAGGTCTTCTCGAGTCTTCCCTGAACCTGTGCCTTTCTCCTGTGTAACGTGATTGCTTTGACATATCCTAGTCTGTAATGTCTGGTTCCAAGGCAGAAACAATGAAGGAAGGGAAAAGGGTGCTTGTTTTAGAAATACCCCTGGAAGTCACATCAGCTAGTGGTGATCAGGAGAGGGGGTTTGCACCAATGGAAGAAGGTACAACCACAATGGAGGCCACCTCTTTGTCTGCACCTCTTTGGCCAGAAGCCACAATCAACAATCAAAGCACAGATCCAAATGATTGAAAAACAGTGTTCTTTCTTCCCACCTAGGATCCTGAAGCCCATAAGTAAGCTGCTCCAAGAACACCTACACAACTCCCTACCAAGTGTCTGAGAAGTGGGGATGGCTAGAACTGAAATTGACTAAAATTAGGTACAATATACCACCCAAGGGGCTGGGGCGGCCCAGGTTCGATCCTCAGCACCACGTACAAATAAACCCATTGTGTACAGCTAAAGCAAATAAATAAATATTTTTTTAAAATATTAAAAGAAAACATATACCACCCAAACCTTCTTCTAGAAGTGAAAACTGTCAGTCAGCTTTTCATCACCATGATTGAAATACCTGACATGAATACTCAGAAGAGGAAAGACATTGTGGATCATGGTTTTAGAGTTTTCGGTTCATGGTGGGATGGCTCTGTTGCTTTGGGCCAGAGAGGAGACAGAACATGGCAGAGGGATGTGACAGAGGAAAGCTTCTCAGCTCATGGCAGCCAGGAAGGAAAAAGAGAGAGAAAGAGAAAAATAAAGAGAGAGTATAAGCAGCCAGGGACAAAATATACCCTTCCACCACATGCCCCACCCCCGGCCTACTTGCTCCAAGTAGGCCCCATTTCTGACAGTTTCCACTGCCTCTCCATAATACCATCAAATTACTAATGCAGCAGAGGATTAATTCACAGATGAGGTCAGAGTCCTCATAATCCAGTCACTTCCCCAAAGCCCCACTTCCAAACATTGCTGCATTGGGGAACTAAGACTTCAACACGTAAGCCTTTAGGCACACTTCATGTCCAAACCGTAAAACCATAACACACTTCAGAGTTTGAAAACAGTTACGTCTGATTCTGCCAATTCAATTGCTGTCAAGGTAGAAAGACAGATTCCCTGAGATTCCTATTCCATCATCTTCCCAGAATCTTCTCATACTTTTGTTTTATGGATACAAGTAAAAATTACACAATAGCCACACACTATTCTTATTTGAAGAACATTTTAAGAACTCATTCGAGTATAGAAATATAATAACAACCTCTTTCTCTTTGACTGTCTTCTCATAGTGAAACCACAGAGAAACAAAAGATACTCCTTAACAAAAGAAAAGAAACTTAGCTTCTATTTGTTCCTGGAATAGAATTTGAATCAAGCAATTTAGTAAGGAAATCCGCTTCCTCTTCTAAAGCAATGAAATCAAAACAAGTCTGAAGTACAAAAGTCAGATAAATAATTTTGGTTTACAAAGAACCAAATGGTGGAGATGATAGTCATGTAATTAATTTTACTTGCTATTAAAATTATACTTTTTCTATAGGATTCTCAAAGACTTCCAAAGCTAAGGGCTTATATATTTCATTGGTTCAAATACTCAAAGTGTTACAAGATTGACAATATGAATGAGTTTTACATTCTACAGGAGTAAATCTTTAATTTGTCAACTGTGGTATGGAATGTGAAGCCATCAAATACGATTTGTGTCATATTGACTTCTTTTCAAAACTCCCTTATGAATGACTACATGGAATGGATTCAAATGAACATAAAATTTTCCTCTCACTTTACAATAGTGGCCAGACTTTTCTGCCTATGCAATACCTTCACCTGCATGGAGCAGGTTAAGTCATGGTGGGGTGGGCAATTCAGATTAGAGAAAGTTTGAGATGTTCATGAACACACCTGACCAGCCTACCTGAAGCTCACCCTAGCTATGTAAAGCAGATTACTTGAACTATCTTTTTTACGATTTCAGCATATCACAAAGAAAAAAGAAATTTGATGCACTAGTTGTTTTGATTGTACATGCAAATTTACATGGAATTACATATTAGGCAAATCTATAATGATATGTATTCACCATTGTTGCACCATAAGAAAGTTTACTGCCCTAAATATTAACTGTGCTCTATTTGTTCCTCTCTCTTCCCAATATCTGCCATTTATCAAAATAAATATTTGCTTACTATCAAATCATCTTATGGAACACCAATGACTTGCAAATGAATTTTAGGAAACAATGGTTATGATTACCACGGACAAATCGCTCTGAATCATTCCAAAGAGGAAAAAAGCAATTTGAATTTTGCTGAGAAAGAATCATTCTTTCTTCTAAGGATGGCTTAGCTGGGGGAATGTGATTCTAGAGATGCTGATGTTCATGTGGTCACCCTATGCAGAGCTAGCTCTCCTGAGAATGAGGTCAACACAGATGGGGGAGGGTATAGATGAAGAGAGGAAAAGAGAAAGTGAAAGCAAGAGGTGAGGGGCGGGGAGAAAGAGAGAGATGGGGAGATTTCTGAGTGTATCTTGTTTTGGGATTTAGTTAAGCCAGAGCCCAGACTCCTCCATAGACCTTTCAGTTACATAAGCCAATACATTCTCCTGTTTGACTAAGCCCCCAGTTGGATTTCTGAATATCTCAAAAGGTCATAACTACTCTAGAAGTTAGTCTATGAAAATGAGGATTTATATGAGACAGACCCTAAATGCTGGCTATCCTGGCTGAGGAGGGAAGATTCCCGGAAGGTGATAGCAAAGTAACCAACACAACACCTGTTGTGTTTTGTTGGACTTTACTTTCTAGAGCAGCTTTCGGTTCACAACAAAGTTGGCCAGAAAGTAGAGAGAGTTCTAGTATACTTCCTGCCCCCATGACTGCACAACCTTTCCCATTGTTATGGTTTGGATATGGGGTATCCCCCAAAAGCTCCTGTGTTAATGCAGGCATAATCAGAAGTGAAATGATCAGATTATGAGAGCTGTAATCAGTCCATCCTAGTTTGAATGGATAAACTGGTTGGTGACTATAGTCAGGTGGGGCATGGCTGGAGGAGGTGGGTCACTGGGGGCATGCCCTGGAATGCTGCATCTTCTCTGAGGCCCCTTCCTTGCTCTCTGTTTCCTGGCAGCTATGAGCTGAGCATTTCCCTTCACTGTGCCCTTATGCCACGTTCTGCCTCACCTTGGGCCCAGAGCAGTGGAGTTGATGGACCATGCTCTAAATCTGTAAATCCATGAACCAAAGTAAACTTTCCCTCCTCTAAGTTGTTCTTGTCAGGTATTCTGATCACAGTGATACAAAGCCAACACACCCACTATAAACACCCTACACTAGAGTGGCATATTTTTATAATTGATGATGCCATATTGACACATCATTATCACCCAAAGTCCATAGTTTTCATTTGGGCTCACTAACTAGGGGCTATACATTTCTGTGGATTTTGACAGGTGTGATGACATGATCAACCATTATAGTATCATACAGAATAGTTTCACTGCCCTAAATGTCATCTGTACTCTGCCTATTTATCCCTCCCCTTCTCTTAATACCTAGTCATCACTGATCTTTTTTACTGCCTCCATAGTTACAGCTTTCTAGAATGTTAGATAGTTGAAATCATATAGTATGTAAGCTTTTCAGATTGGCTTCTTTCATTTGGTAACATGCATTTAAATTTCCTCCATTTCTTTTCATGGCTTGATAACTTATTTATTTTTAGCACTGAATATATTCCATTGTCTGGATGTACCACAGTTTATTTATCCATTTACCTACTGAAGTAAATCTTGGTAGCCTCCAAGTTTTGGCAAATATGAACAGGCTGCTGTAAACATCTGTGTTCAGGTTTTTGTGTGGGCATAAATTTTCAACTCTTTTGGGTTATACCAATCTCATAAATACTTAATAAGATGGTAAAAGCATCGGGCTGGGGTTGTGGCTCAGCGGCAGAGCACTCGCCTCGCACGTGCGCGGCCCGGGTTCGATCCTCAGCACCACATAAACATAAATGCATTGCATTGTGTACAACTAAAGTAAATAAATAAATATTTTTTTAAAAAGATGGTAAAAGCATGTTTAGTTTTGTAAGAAACAGATGAACTGTCTTTCTTAGACTTTTTTGACTACTAAAGCAAAATACTATAAACTGGGTAGCTTGCACACAATAGAAATTTGCTTCTCACAGTTCTGGAGGCTAGGAAATCCAACATCAAGGCACTGGTCGATGGTCTACTGTCTAGTTCATAGATAGTGGATGCTAACTGTGTCCTCACATGGCAGAAGGGACTAGCTATCTCTCTCAGGTCTTTTTTATAAGAGCAATAATTCCATTTGAGTGATCTACTCTCGTGAATTTTGGGGAGACATAAACATTCAGTCCATTGCACTGTCTTCCAAACTGGCTGTACCATTTTGCAATCTCATCAATAATGAATAAGATTTCCTGTTGCTTCATCTTAGGGTTTGAATACGAGATATCCCCCAATAGCTGCTATGTTAATGCAGGAGTGTTCAGAGGTGAAATGATTAGATTAGGAGAGCTGTAACCTAATGGGTGGGTTAATCCATTTGGTGAGTTACTAATTTGAAAGGACTATTCTACTGGGTGGTAACTATAAGAGGGTGGGTCAAGGCTGGAGGAGCTGGGTTATTAGGAATACACCTTGGGGATAATATCTCTTGTCCCCTTGGCTCCTTCCTTTTTCTTTCTGCTTTCAGGTCCCATGGGGTGCGTAGCTTTTCTTCATCATGCTGCCTCACCTCAAACCCAGAGAGTAAGTCAGCTGACCATGGACTGAGACACTGAAATCATGAACCAAAAGAAACTTGAGGTCTGGAGAAGTTTGATTCTTAAGTCCCCAAAACATCCTTGTTTCCTGGTATATTCTCTCTTCCTTAGAGTTCTGTCAATTCCTTTGAAGTAGCCATCTCTGAGTCATATCACCACACTCCTAATTTTCTAGTGAAGGCTGGAAATAGGATTCTCCTTTCCCCAGTGTGCATGTTTCACTTGGAGTGAGCATTTACTGCTGGTGTCTGCATCAGCAGTAGGTCCTATGCTCTGTCAGTTGTTAGATATTTTGAACATTGTGTCTAATTGGGAGGAGGACATTTGTCTATGTTGTCCTTTGAATATATATTTTTTGTTCTTGGACAATCATCTTAATATAAGTGACTCCTGGATGGCTTCAAGGGTAGTTATACATCTAAATTTTAATCAAATATTGGAAAAACATGCCATTTTATCTAATGTTTAAGCCAGAATAAAGTCATAAAAACAACCTTTGTGTGGAGCTCAGGCGGCTTGATTGAGCCTCTAGTCCTCATTTTCTGGTTATGTAAAATGAGAATAAGGAAAAGTGAAAGCAAAAGAAGTAGTAAAAAGTAATAGGATTCTTTTAAGCATTCAGATTCTTGTAAATCCCCTAAAACAGGCACACCCTTGAAACTTGGCAAGAATAGACAGTGAGTGAATAACTATTCACCTGCATGCACACGCTCAGACACATATGCAGTGGTGAAAAGCCCTTTGTTTTCATGTGAAGTAGGTCTGATGAACTCAGTGTGAGATAGTGTTATTGGCATCTTCCCTGGAAAATGAACCTTTAGTACACTGATTCTTTGCAGACTAGACTGAGAATATTTAAGGCAGGTTTTGCCTGCTGATCTAGGCATGCCCAGGCTTATGCGTTTTTTGTATTTGTTTACTCTAGTATACATTTATTCTGGAAATTCTTACCGGTATTGCCAGTATGTTGTTTCTTCTTTTTTTCTTTTCTTTTTTTTTTTTTTCTCTTTCTGACTCTATTTTCAGAGACAGATGAAAATTAAAGAAAGTAGAGAAGAAATAAAAAGACAATATTCAAGATAAGGATTTAGTTCTGTGTCTAAGAGAAACACCTCTTTAATGTATTTGCTAGAAAACATAAAACATGGCAAGAATATAGTAAATTTCATGCCTTCTACATTTCTTCTTTACATACAAATATCTCTACTTATTTATTTTCCCCCAATGCACTTTTTTCTTTGAAATAACAATCCCTCAGAGAGACCCTTGAGTGCTAAAAATATTAGAACTGAATCCTTTGAATTGTGACATTTTTGTTTTCACAAAGAAGGAGGTGCTGAGTCTTGACAGGAAAGGCAAAGCAGTAAAAGAATGCAATTTTAGTTCCCATTTGCTGGGGTGGAAACAGAAAACAGATAATCAATACTTCTACTTTTCTGCTAGGTCTAGCTGCCACTGTCTTGCTCAGCCCTGGTGAAGAAGCAGGGCTTTCTGGTACTCAGAGCTCCTGCTACAGGAAGGCAGAGTAGCCTTAACGAGTCCATTCTGTCCCACTGTCACAGATGTGGAATACCTACAAAAACTTAAATATAGCATATAACATATAATATGTGATATGTAATGTAATTATATAATATATAACATGCAATTGTATAATAGTAAGAAGATAATCATAATAGTGATTATAATAATATTAATTAGTGTTAATAAATATAATAACATAGATAAGCTTTAAATCATGGTTTCCAACTTATTTGCACTTGTGTCAATTTCATCAGAATATATGCAGAACTGAAAACTTGGGACTTAGGCAGCAGGAGCTACCTAGGGTTTTCTCTCCTGAGGATCTGAAACTGAAATAGAAAGGAAATTTCAAGTTCTGTCTGTAACAGAGGTCCACTTTATGCTTTGAATAGAGAGGCCTTGCTGCTCTGCCGCTGCAACTTATTTTTAAAGTGGACGTGTTTCTTTCTCTTCCTCTCTCCCTGCTCCTCCCTAATCTTTCCCCCTCCCTAATCTCAGGGGAAACAGGATTACTTTTCTTCCCCATCCTAGGCAGATTTATCTGTCCTTGAATACACACTCTAGGAACTAAATAATCCAGACTTTGGGGATGGTACCAGAAGATCTCAAAAATGACTATCCCTGAAATTAACAAGTGGATTACAACTCCAGACAGAGAATACATGGAATGTAGCCTTTGAATCACCATTTTAAAAGCCCCCTGTTTCTGCTGCTGGGCAGAATCACAGACTTTGGGACAGGAGTCCCCTGTGTTTCTCCTTTGCTAACCAAGCAATACACCTTCTTTTTCCTTTTTCTCAAAACTGTGTCCTTGTTATTGGATTGGCATTGGGGACAATGACTGAGCTTCAGCAACATGTCACTAAATGTCCCAGTGGATTTGTTTAAACACTGGAGCATCAGATGGTAAACTCTTCCTAAAGTCCTTACCTTTCCGAGCTTGGAGTGCTCAGCAGAAAGATAGACAGGGGTTCAGAAGCCAGAGGCTGGTTGCTCCTCTTCCTTTTCCTGCCCAGCAAAAGTGAGCATCCTGAGGTCATGGGTCCGAGCCACAGTAATGTATATGGTGGTGTGTGCTGTGGAAGGAGCATTCTGGAGCTGGAGCTGAGAAACTACCTAATGGTGAGGATGTTGCTGGCTTCACTCTGAGCACAGCAAAGATCAAGCAAAAATTGACCTTAAACTTCTAGAAACGGCATAACTCGACCCAAACAAATCCAGTCTATGTGACTTAAGGCAGCTAAGGTTGTTTATAGTTGCAATTTGTGGTGTTTTTCTACAAGTTTCAAAATCTGACAGAGGTAGGGTTTCCTGTTCAAGCTGTTCCAATTCACCAAGAGACTTTAAATGAACTTTTCCCCCTTAGTTTCTTCCTCTTCCTTTTCCAATTTCCCACACCCTCCCAAGGACAATGCAGACAGAAAACACTCTGGGTTCTCCAGATATTTTAGTAAGCTTTTTCACTGCTGTGATTGAAAGACCTGACAAGAACTACTAGAGCAGGAAAAGTTTATTTCGGACCTCACAGTTTCAGATATTTTAGTCTATAGCTCCATTCCTCGGGGCTCCAAGAGAGGCAAAACATCATGGCAGAAGAGTGTGTCAGAGGAAAGTGGCTCAAGATGTCACACCAAAAAGCAGAAACTGAGCTCTGCTCCACAAAGACAAACTATATACCCCAAAGGCATGCCCCCAATGACTCACCTCCTCCAGCCACACCCTACATGCCTACAGTTAATCCATTTCAGGGGACTAATTCACTGACTGGGTTAAGGCGCTTGTAACCTGATCATTTCACTCTAAACCTTCTTGCATTGTCTCACACATGAGCTTTTGGGGGACACATATCTAAACCATAACACTTTAATAACTATCTAGCAAAATAAATACCAAGATAACCAGGTATAGTGGTGCATGCCTGTAATCCCAGTGACTTATAAGGCTGAGGCAGGAGGAGTACAAGTTTGAGGCCAGCCTCATAAATTTAGGGAGATCCTGTCTCTCTCTCTCTCTTTTTCTTTTTTTGGTACCAGAGATTGAACTCAACCACTGGGCCACATTCCCAGCCCTTTTTTTGTATTTTATTAGAGACAGGGTCTCACTGAGTTGCTAAGTGCCTTGCCATTGCTGAGGTTGGCTTTTTTTTTTTTTTTTTTTTTTTTTTGTATTGCAGTAGAATTTATTTTGAGGTTGGCTTTGAACTCACTATCCTCCTGCCTCAGCCTCCCAAGTGTTGGGATCACAGGTGTGCACCACCATACCCAGCTGGGAGATCCTGTCTCAAACTCAAAAAATAAAAAGGGCTGGGGATAATACTTAGTGGTAAAGTGCCCCTGGGCTCAGTTCCTAGTAAAAAAAAAAAAAAAAAAAAAAGAAGATAAACATAAAATGGGCATGTACTAATTTACGTATTTGGTTTATATTTGGTTTGTTGTTGTTTTGCAATACTGGGGATAAACACAGGGCACTTTGCCACTGAACTATATCTTTTGACTTAGAGATAGGTTCTTGCTAAATTACCAAGGCCAAGGCTGACCTCAAAATTTATGCTTCTCCTCCCTCATTCTTTGGAGTAGCTGGGATTACAGGCATGTGCTACTGTGCCCAGGAAATAAAAAAAAGAAAAACAGGGATTAAAACCAGAGTACTTAACCACTGAGCCACATCTTATTTTGAGATAAATTCTTGCTAAGTTACTTAGAGCTTCATTAAATTGGTGAGACTGGCTTTGAACTTGTGATCCTCTTACCTCCGCCTCCCAAGCCACTGGAATTACACGTGTACACGACCACACCTGGCCTAGCACATGGTCTTAAAATGCACAAGTGTTTTTGCTATCTTGCTGTTCTCTTAGCTAAGAGCCATATACTCCTCTTCCTCTTTCTTCTTCAGGTGAAGAGACAGTGTACCAATCCAGGGGGGCCGTGAAGCCATCTGAGTTCACCAGTGGAGGTTTATTACAAACTGCTCGCTTGAGCAGCCAACAGTGATTAGCGTAAAATGGAACTGGCAGAAAATTAGTTTGGAATTTCCCAGAAACTGGGTGGAATGTATTACAGATAAACTTTGAACTGAGTCCAAAGATGACAGGCTAGTTTATTATCATATGCATAACTGAACAAAAGCTATTGAAGCCTACAAAGACCAAAAAAAAAAAAAAAAAAAAAAAATCTTTAAGTGCACCAAAAGGATACCTTAATGGATTACTTTGTTAATAGTGAGGAGAAAGAACACAAAAAAATAAAAGTAAAACAGCCAGCTTAAGATACAGCTAAGCTCAGAATTTGTAGCCAGGAGTTTGAGTACTTTGTTTTTACTTATGGTTACTGTTTTTCCTCATTAGTTGCACAGGAGTAAAGGATTTTTTTTTTTCTTGCCCTGTGTTTACTGGGTCCAAATTTTAATCCTGTTGTTTTGGGTTATTATCCGTCACGTCAGGTGGAGTAGGACACGTGTGTTGTTCAGTTAAGAGGGGCAAAGTGGGCAGGAATGAGGTAAATCCGATCATTTTTAAGGCTTGTTAGAATAAATCGTGTAGGTCTGAAGATCCTAGGGTTGTGTGAGAAAGGTAAAAGGTCCCGGTTGAGTGGTTGCTATGGTCTTAGCCTGCCCCTGACGCAGATGGACAATGAAGACTTAATTCCAAGAAATAGAAAGTCAAACTAGCAAAGCCACTGAAAGAAAACAACTCAGGATAATTTTCACAGGATCTGTTAGTTAACTGCCTTTTATGGCTCTTCCAAATAGCACACTTTATGGGACAGAAAACCCTGAGGCATTTTTTGCTGGTTTTCCAATAGAGTTCATACACCAGAAACTTCTTCAGCCTCTAAAGGGAGGCCAAGCGTGATCACAAAGCTCCCTCTTGCTGGTGTGGTGGGCACAACTCTCAGAAGGGAAACACCAAAATATTTCACCTGAAAAATGTCATAATATGAGGACTTATATTTGGACATTAACTTTGCTAATAAATTTCTTTTCTGATTTCTCCTGCCCTCTCTTCACCTCAAAAGTCAGAGGGGCAGAGAGCAAAAAGCACTGTACCCTGGTCTAAAGGAGCTAGCCCCGGGCACAGCACTGTTGCTTCTGAGTTCTGGGTCCTTGGACAAGCCATGTCTGGTCTCTGAGCTTGCTTTCCTGCCATTTCCAAAAGTGGTAGTGAGAGCCAAATTTGATGTATATGAAAATGTTTTGCCACCTATGTATGCCCTATGCGGACACAACGCATTATTAGTAATATAGCACTTACCTAGTAAAAGAGCACAGACATCATTTTCTCATTCAAAGGACTGAGGAGTAGAGGGTAAAAGAAATCAACTTGCTGGGCTGGGGTTGTGGCTCAGTGGTAGAGTACTCACCTAGCACGTTGTGCGGCCCGGGTTCAATCCTTAGCACCATGTAAACATAAAGGCATTATGTACAAATAAACAAATATTTTTTAAATAATCTAGTTTGAAAAAAAAAATCACCTTGCATTTCTGAATGCTTCCACTTTTGAAGTCCTGAGCGGCAACCTTAACTAAAGAGAATACATTCTGGAAGCAACCAGATGTGAATTCAAACACCACCACTGTGACCTTTGCAGCTCTCTTATCTGCTCTGTGCTCTATTATGCTATCTGCAAAGGGAAGAATCTCTTTGCAAAATGCCTGATGAAGAGTGCGGACACAATAAATAACTTCCACCTGAGCCCAGCTGCGACCAGAGCAAGAGGTAGGCACCCGCCCGCCAGAAGGAGAGACCCAGCCTCCAGTTTCCCTGGCCTCCAGGGCCCAGAGTAGCATCTCCCTGCTGCTGCATGCAGGGCCAGACCTGGGAATAAGCCCCCTCCACTCTTCCACTGTGCCATTCTGCAACTGGCCAAAGGTGCAGCCTTGACTCCACTAACAGGACTGCTGACGGGACATGATCCAGGTCAACTGGCTTAAACTGGAAGGGAAAAAAGAAGGGCTTCCAACGGTCCATTTTGTTTGAGACTTGTTCTTGGGTTCAACATTTTTGTTTTTGTTTGTTTGTTTGTTTGTTTTGTTGTTTCTTGGGGTTTTTTGTTTGTTTTTGCTTAGATTGACAGTGTTTGTTTGCTTCTGCTCCTCTCTTCTTTATTTCTTTCCTTCCTTCTCACTTTTGTATTTTTTCTTCTTCCTTCATCTTCCCTATTTACACCCTGCCATTGCATACTCAACAGAGGCAAAAACAAGTTATATGCAGAAATTGGGATTTTTAGAACGGGTACAATTGAAATATATAGCAAAGTGGTGTTATATATAGTTTATTCTCTATTTTCTAGACTCACTCTCTCTCTCCTCTCTCTTACACTAATTCCTACTCCTTGGTCATTTTTTTTTTCTTCTTCTTTTTTTCTTTTCCATCTTTCTTTATTTCTTCTCTCAACCGCTGCATAAGTTAGGTTTATATATAAATCGGTCTTTCCACCTAATCATTCACTCCATTATCTTTCCTCTCTCATCTGCTGATACTAAACCACTTCCATACAACTCTCTTTTCATACTTTCTAAGAAAGAACAAGTCAATACACTCACTTCCTTCTTCCTAAACATATCACCTCTGTGTCCATTACTTGAAAATATAAAACCCCATCAGAAGCGTACAGAGTAAATTGGAAACAATATCTGGGTTAACTAAATCTGTACATTGTGATCAAACTGGGATTCTCTGAATAGAAAGTGTTTGATTTTAAAGTGTAAAGGAAATATAAGGGGATCTGCTAACATTGTACTACAGGAGCAACGTAAGGTTTTAAGGCAAAATCAAAATAGTCAAGGTCCCACAGTGCAGGAGGAATAGACGCACAAGCAATATGAAGAAACAAGGGAAGAAAGTGACACAAACAAATCAATATACCTCCTCACTAGATTCCATGGCATGCACAGTTGGTGAAATGCCAGAGATGGAATTTAGAAATTACATATTCCAAATGTTTGTGGAAGTTAAGAATGAACTCAAAAATGAGACGAGGGAGCAAATACACGTGGCAAAAGATCATTTTGACAAAGAACTCCACAAACAAATACAGGAAGTAAAGATTACTTCAATAGGGAGATAGAGGCTCTAAAGAGAAACCAAACAGAAATTCTGGAAATGAAAGAAGCAATAAACCAAAATAAAAGCTCAATCGAAAGTATCACCAACAGAGTAGATCACTTGGAAGAAAGAACCTCAGGCAATGAAGACAAAATATATGTCCTAGAGAAAAATCTAGATTACACAGCAAAAATGGTAAGAAACCAAGAACAGAACATTCAAGAATTATGGGATAACATAAAAAGACCAAACTTAAGAGTGATTGGGGTAGAGGAGGGGGCAGAGTTTCAAGCCAAAGGAATGAGTAATTTATTTAAAGAAATAATTACAGAAAATTTTCCAAACTTGAGGAATGAATGGGAAAACCAAGTTCAAGAGGCCTACCGAACACCAAACATACAAAATCACAACAGATCCACACCAAGACACATTATAATAAAAATGCCTAATATACTGAGCAAGGAGAGAATATTAAAAGCCACAAGAGAAAGGAAGCAGATTACATATAGGGGGAAACCAATCAGACTATGCTCAGATTTTTCTACCCAAACCTTAAAAGTAAGAAGATCCTGGAATAGCATATTTCAAGCTCTGAAAGAAAAGGAATGTCAACCAAGAATCTTATATCCAACAAAATTGAGCTTTAGATTCGAAGATGAAATAAAAACCTTCCATGACAAGCAAAAGTTAAAAGATTTCGCATCTCGAAAGCCAGCACTTCTGAACATCCTGGCAAAATTTTTCATGAAGAAGAAGAGAAAAATAACAACAAAAATCAACAAAGGGAGTTATTAAACTAAGGGAAATACCAACCAGAAGAGAAACCAAATCAAGCTAAAGATCATAATACAAATAAAAATGGATGGCAATAAAAATCACATCTCAATAATAACCCTGAATGTTAACGGCCTAAACTCGCCATTCAAAAGACACAGATTATCTGAATGGATTAAAAGAAATGACCCAACAATTTGCTGTCTCCAAGAAACACACCTCATAGAAAAAGACATCAATAGACTGAAAGTGAAAGGCTGGAAAAAGTCTTATCACTCACATGGCCTGCGGAAGCAAGCAGGGGTTTCCATTCTCATTTCAAATAAGGTAGATTTCAAGCCAAAGCTAATCAAAAGGGACAAAGATGGATATTTCTTACTACTTAAGGGAACCATTCATCAACAGGATATAACAATCATAAATCTATATGCCCCAAATAACGGAGCACCTACATTCATCAAACAAACTCTTCTCAAGTTCAAGAGTAAAATTGACCACAACACAGTTATTCTAGGGGATTTCAACACACCTCTCTCACCAATGGATAGATCATCCAAACAAAAGCTAAATAAAGAAATCTTAGGCCTCCTTAAAACAATTAATAACTTAGACCTAATGGACATATATAGAATATTTCATCCTTCAGTAAACGAATACACTTTTTTCTCAACAGCACATGGCTCCTTCTCCAAAATAGACCATATATTATGTCACAAGGCAACTCTCAGCAAATATAAAAAAATAGAGATACTACCCTGCATTCTATCAGACCATAAAGAAATGAGATTGGAAATCAATGACAAAGCAAGGAATAAGAAAAACTACTCCAACAACTGGAAGCTAAACAACATGCTACTGAAAGAACAAAGGGTTGACGAAGACATCACAGAGGAGATTAAAAAATTCCTAGAGGTAAATGAGAACACAGATACATCGTATAGAAATCTCTGGGACACTATGAAGGCAGTAGTAAGAGGAAAATTCATTGCACTGAGTTCATTCCTTAAAAGGAAAAAAAACCAACAAATAAATGACTTAACATCACACCTCAAAGCACAAGAAAAAGAAGAACAGATCAACACCAAGAGTAGCAGAAGACAGGAAATAATTAAAATCAGAGCAGAAATTAATGAAATTGAGACTAAGGAAACAATTCAAAGAATTGACAAAACTAAAAGTTGGTTCTTTGAAAAAAATAAACAAAATTGACAGACACTTAGTGATGCTAACGAAAAGAAGAGAAAAAACTCAAATTACTAACATTAGTGATGAAAAAGGAAATATCACAACAAACACCTCAGATATACAGAAGATAATTAGAAATTACTTTGAAAACTTGTACTCTAATAAAATAGAAAATACATTGACAGATTTCTAGAGTCATATGATTTGCCTAAAATGGATCTGGAGGCTATACACAATTTAAATAGATCGATTACAAGCAAAGAAATAGAAGATGTCATCAAAAAGCTACCAACAAGGAAAAGTCCAGGACCTGATGGGTTTACAGCCGAGTTCTACAAGACTTTCAAAGAAGAACTAATACCAGTGCTCTTCAAACTATTTCAAGAAATAGAAAAAGAGGGAGCTCTTCCAGACTCTTTCTATGAGGCCAATATTACATTAATTCCAAAGCCAGGCAAAGACGCATCCAAAAAAGAAAACTTCAGGCCAGTATCTTTAATGAACATTGATGCAAAAATCCTCAACAAAATTCTGGCAAATCGGATACAAAAACATATCAAAAAGATAGTGCACCACGATCAAGTGGGGTTTATTCCAGGGATGCAAGGCTGGTTCAACATTCGGAAGTCAATAAACATAATACATCACATCAATAGACTTAAAGATAAAAATCATATGATTATCTCAATAGACGCAGAAAAAGCATTTGACAAAATACAGCACCTCTTTATGTTCAAAACACTGGAAAAACTAGGAATATCAGGAACATATCTCAACATTATAAAAGCTATTTATGCAAGGCCCAGTGCTAACATTATCTTAAATGGAGAAAAATTGAAAGCATTCCCTCTATAAACTGGAACAAGACAGGGATGCCCCCTTTCACCACTGCTATTTAACATAGTACTGGAAACTCTGGCCAGAGCAATTAGACAGACGAAAGAAATTAAAGGGATCCAGATAGGAAAAGAAGAGCTCAAATTAGCACTTGCTGATGACATGATAATATACCTAGAAGACCCAAAAAACTCTACCAGAAAAATTTTACAACTAGTAAATGAATTTGGCAAAGTAGCAGGATACAAAATCAATACCCATAAGTCAAAGGCATTTTTGTACATCAGTGACAAAGCCTCTGAAAGGGAAATGATGAAAACTACCCCATTGACAATAGCATCAAAAAACATAAAATACCTGGGAATCAACTTAACGAAAGAGGTGAAAGAACTCTGTAAGGAAAATTATAGAACACTAAAGAAAGAAATCATAGAAGAACTCAGAAGATGGAAAGACCTACCTTGCTCTTGGATAGGTAGAGTCAATATTGTCAAAATGTCCATACTACCAAAGGCATTTTACAGATTTAATGCAATTCCAATCAAAATTCCAATGTCATTTTTCAAAGAAATAGAAAATGCAGTCATGAAATTCATCTGGAAAAATGAGAGACCCAGAATAGCCAAAGCAATCCTGAGCAAGAAAAGTGAAGCAGGGGGCATCACCATACCGGACTTTAAATTATACTATAGAGCAATAGTAACAAAACCAGCATGGTATTGGCACCAAAACAGACTGGTGGACCAATGGTACAGAATTGAGGACACAGAGACTAATACATATAATTTCAGCTGTGTTATATTAGACAAAGGCACCAAAAATGTACAGTGGAGAAAGATAGCCTCTTCAACAAATGGTGCTGGGAAAACTGGAAATCCATATGCAACAAAATGAAATTAAACCCTTATCTCTCACCATGCACAACACTCAATTCAAAGTGGATCAAGGACCTAGGAATTAGACCAGAGACAATATGCCTAATAGAAGAAAAAGTAAGCTCCAATTTCCAACATGTTGGATTAAGCCCCAAGTTCCTTAACAAGAATCCTGTAGTCCAAGAACTATTACCAAGAATTAATGAATGGGATAGATTTAAACTAAAAAGCTTCTTCTCAGCAAAAGAAACAATCAGTGAGGTGAATAGAGAGCCAACTAATTGGGAACAAATATTTAATACATGCACATCAGATAGAGCACTAATTTCTAGAATATATAAAGAACTCAAAAAACTTAACACCAAAAAAAGCAAATAACCCAATCAATAAATGGGCTAAGGAATTGAAAAGACACCTCTCAGAAGAAGATACACATTTAATCAACAAATACATGACAAAATGCTCAACATCGCTGGCAATTAGAGAAATGCAAATCAAAACTACTCTAAGATTTCATTTCACTCCAGTCAGAATGGCAGCAATCAAGAACACAAACAACAATAAATGTTGGAGAGGATGTGGGGAAAAAGGCACACTCATACATTGCTGGTGGGACTGTAAAATGATGCAACCACTATGGAAAGCAGTATGGAGATTTCTTGGGAAAATGGGAATGGAACCACCCTATGACCCAGCCATCCCACTCCTGGGTCTATTCCCAAAGGACTTAAAAACAGCATATTACAGTGACACAGCCACTTCAATGTTTATAGCAGCACAATTCACAATAGCTAGGTTGTGGAACCAACTTAGATGTCCCTCAGTAGATGAGTGGATAAAGAAAATGTGGTATATATACAAAATGGAATTTTACTCAGCAATAAGAGAGAATAAAATAATGGCATTTGCAGGTAAATGGATGAAGTTGGATAATATAATGCTAAGTGAAATTAGTCAATCTCAAAAATCCAAATACCGAATGTTTTTTCTGATATAAGAAGGCTAGTTCACAGGGTTGTTGGATGGGGGTACACAGGATTAGAGGAACACTAGAAAGGTCAAAGGAAAGGGAGGGGAAAGGAGGGAGCAAGGGGGGTGGGGGGAAAGGAAAAAAAAATTCGTGGTTGAATGAGATGGATATCATTATCCTAAATGCATGATTGAAGATCTGAATTGTACTTTATACTTTGTATACAAGCAGTTGTATGTAAAAAGATGCAGGGGGGAAAAAAAAGGAACCCTGCGAAAAAAAAAGGGGGAAGAAGAAACGGGGTAAAGAAACGAAAAATCAGAATGAAAAAAAGAGGGCGGGCAAGCGGGGGACAAAAAACTAAAGAAGAGGCTAGGTTGTGGAACCAACAGGGGGAATTAGATAAAAAGAAAAAATGTCCCTCAGTAGATGATGGATAAAGAAAATGTGGTATAGGGCAAAAGGGCCGGGCGGACGAATATACAAAATGGAATTTTACTCAGCAATAAGAGAGAATGGAAAACGGGAAAAAATGAAGTGTGAATGGCATTTGCAGGTAAACTTGAGAGGGGCTTGAAGGAGGGAAGATTGGGGTGAGAAGGGAAAGAAAAGGAGAGTGAAGTTGGATAATATAATGCTAAGACTGAAATTAGTCAATCTCAAAAAGGGGCTCCAAATAACCGAATGTTTTTTCTGATATAAGAAGGCTAGAAGTTCACAGGGTTGTTGGCATGGGGTACACAGGATTAGAGGAAAAAAAAAAAAAAACAAAAAAAAATAAAAACAAAAAAAAAAAATATAAAAAAAAACAAAAAAAATAAATAAAATAAAAAAAAAAATAACCACTAGAAGGGGGGGGCCATAGGTCAAAGGAAAAGGGAGGGAAAGGAGGGAAAGCAAGGGGGGTGGGGGGGAAGGAAAAAAAAATTCGTGGTTGAATGAGATGGATATCATTATCCTGGGAGGGGGGAAGAAGAAATGCATGATTGAAGATCTGAATTGAGGGGGGGAGGGGGGGGGGTACGGGGGGGGTTTATAGCGGGAAAAAAAGAACAAAAAAACGAAGGGGGGGGGAAACTTGGAGGAGCGGTGTATACAAGCAGTTGTATGTAAAAAGATGCTACAAGCAGTTGTATGTACTTGTGCATTATGAATAAGTAAATAAATAATTAAAGTTAAAAAAAAATAACTTCCACCTCTAAAGATCTTCACAAAAACAGAGCTAGAAGACACTCATTAGCCATAAGGGCCAAAGTTATAATAGGAGCACATTTCGAGGTAAATATTGAATAGAATTAACAAAATATTTATGATTAACTGCAACTGTGCACTAATGCTTAGTCCAAGGAATGTTGAGGAGTTGATTTGGCATGGAGAGGAGACACTTTCTTGAACAAAACTGTAGGACAGCAAATTGCAATATCATTTAAATCACATTACCCTTGTGTAATACCATCAAACATGGATTGTATTAACCAAACGTTTTTAAAAATTAAAGTCAAGATATTTAATTAGTACCTGAAGGCTATTTAACCAGCCTGTTTTGGAAGCATTTGTGTGTTGTACGTAATCTTAACCCATTATTCTGTTTAATTTTATTTTTCTGATTCCTTGTCTATTTTTTCTTCTTCAGTTTTTACTCAGTCTTTTGATACAGGTCAGGGAATTGAAGCAGTTCCACTAGATAATTTTCTTCTTTTACAAGAATCTAACTCTATTTGAGTTGTATTTAAAATATCCTGCAGCTGGTAAAAGATGGATTGGAAAGTTTTTTTACTTGATCAGAGATGATCAATCAACCTAGGCAGGGAAGGTTTGTTTTAGAGGGAAAAAATTGTAGGCATATTTGGTTCACTGATAAATAGTTTCCACTTTTCCTCTCTGTATAACCATGGAATATATTTCTTCATGTTTAGTCATGGCCTAAAGGAATTTGGGTAATAAAAACTCAGATAAGAAGGAAACCTGATAATTCTACTTTTTCTAACAAAGAATTTGTTTCTGAATTTTTGGTCCAGTTGTAGTGGATTTGGTCTGAATCTCATTCACTCTCACATAAAGGACTAGCACTTGTTTGTCTGTCCCGAGTCCGAGTGAAGGGATACTGATTTTGCCTCATAAGACCAGTTTCGCTAATATGGTTCTCTGTCAAACACCATTCTGTGCTGTTCTTCTTATAAATATGGCTTCAAGTATATGGAAAATGTGATATTTTTAGTAGTTTAATATTAGACAAAATCAAAAAGTAATGATTCATTAAATCCATTATTTGTACGTGTAAAGAGAATAGTTTATTTCCTGTCATCATACCTTAATCAAAAGGTACCAGTAAGCCGGGCGCGGTGGCGCACGCCTGTAATCCCAGCACTTTGGGAGGCTGAGGCAGGAGGATCGCGAGTTCAAAGCCAGCCTCAGCAATGGTGAGGCACTTAGCAACTCAGTGAGACCCTGTCTCCAAATAAAATACAAAAAAGGGCTGGGGATATGGCCCAGTGGGTGAGTGCCCCTGAGTTCAATCCCTGGTACCACAAAAAAAAAAAAAAAAAGATACCAGTAAAGCCAGGCGCGGTGGTGCACGCATGTGATCCCAGCACTTGGGAGGCTGAGGCAGGAGGATCGCGAGTTCAAAGCCAGCCTCAGCAATGCCAAGGCACTTAGCAACTCAGTGAGACCGTCTCTAATAAAATACAAAAAAAGGGCTGGGGATGTGGCCCAGTGGTCAGTGCCCCTGAGTTCAATCCCCAGTACAAAAAAAAAAAGGTACCAGTAAGACTGAAAGACTGGGTGCCATGGATTGGATGTGGTTTGTCCCCTAAGGGCTCACGTGTTGAAGGCTCGGTTCCCCCAAGGTGGTGCTGTTGAGGGGTGCTGTGATCCTTTAAGAAGTGTTGCCTAATGGGAGATCCATAGGCCACTGAGGGTGCTGCCCTCAGGAAGGGACTACAGTGTTTCTCTTGAGACACCTGGTTTAGTTCTTGAGGGAGGGTTGTTGTAAAAGGAGTAAGCCTGGCTGCTTCTCTTCCCTCCGGCTTCCTGTTTTGTGATATGACCTTTTGCTTTCACTGTATCCCTGTCATGATGCCATTGGCCATTAGACCCTCACCAGAGGCCAAACCAAAGAGGCCACCTTGTGTTGGACTTTCAGACTTCAAAACTGTGAGCTGAACAAAACCTTTCTTTTTCCTTTCTCCTCTCTCTCTCTCTCTCTCTCTCTCTCTCTCTCTCTCTGCTAGTGATTCCACCCAGGGCCTCCAGCATGTTATGCAAGAGTTTGTTCTACCACTGAGCTACACCCCCACCCCCTTTTAAATTAATTAATTTATTTTTGGACAGGGTCTCACTAAATTGTTCAGGCTGGACTTGAAATTGCGATCCTCCTGCCTTAGCCTCCTGAGTAGTTAGGATCATAGGTGTGCACCCCCACACCAGGCTAAATCTCTTTTAAAAATAAAGTTAGCCTGCCTCAGGTATTGTGTTATAATAATGCCAAAGGACTAATGCACTTGGAAGATAGTTGTAATAGATATATCCATTAAAAGACTTGTATCCAGATTTCAACTTAATTTTTTAAAAAATATATTTTTAGATGTTGATGGACCTTTATTTTATTCATTCATTTAAATGCGGTGCTGAGAATCGAACCCAGAGCTTCACACAAGCTAGGCAAGTGCTCTACCACTGAGCCATAACTCCAGCCCCTCAACTTAAATTTTTAAAATGAGCAAGATTTTAACAGACACTTTACTAAAGAGGGTATCCAAATGACCATTAGACAAGTGGAAAAGTGCTCTTCATCATTAATCACCAAGGAAATGCAAATTCAAACTTCAATGAGATACTGTCATTCCTGTGCCAGCTGGCTAAAATCAAGAGAACTGAGGATAGCATGTATTGGTATGAGTGTGGTACAACCGGAACTCTCAGAAATTTCTGATAAGACTATAGATTGTAAAACCAGTTGGGAAAACTGCTTGATAGTATCTAAAGATAAATATATGTATATTATATTACCCAGTAATTCTTTTCCTCCACATTTTAATTGGTGCATTATAGTTGTACATAATGATAGGATTTGTTGTTACATATTTGTACATGTACAAAATACAACATAATTTGGCCAATGCCATATCCCAGAACTTCCCTGCTCCCTCCCCACCTTCTACCCCCTGGTTCCTCTCCTGATCTCCCTTTGAATTTTATGAGATCCTTGCCCCTCTACCCTTCTTTTCCTTTTACCTCCCTAGCTTCCACATACGAGAGAAAACATTTAACACTTGACCTTCTGAGTTTGGCTTATTTTGCTTAACATAATAGTCCCTAGTTTCATTGGTTTTCCTGCACATGACATAATTTCATTTTTCTTTATGGTTAAACAAAACTCAATTGTGTCTATCTACCACATTTTCTTTATCCATTCCTCCATTGATGAATGGCTGGTTTCATAGTTTGGCTATTTTGAATTGTGCTGTTTTAAATATGTATTACCCAGAAATTCTACTCCTGATTATATACCTAACAGAAATACATTTGTTCTCATTTATTTGCAGTTTTGTTTTCCATCATTTCAATCCCCCACAGTCAATTGTGGTCTGACAATATTACTACAGTGTAATGAAGAATTAAGGTATTTTGAGAGACAGAGTACACACATTCACCTAATTTTTATTCCAGGAAATTGTTATAATTATTTCTTATTTTTTGGTACCAGGGATTGAACTCAGGTCGAGGGTTGAACTCGACCACTGGGCCACATCCCCAGTCCTTTTTTGTATTTTAAGAGACAGGGTCTCAATGAGTTGCTAAGTGCCTCACCATTGCTGAGGCTGGCTTTGAACTCATGAACCTCCTGCCTCAGCCTCCCAAGTGCTGGGATTACAGGGGTGTGCCACTGCACCCGGCTTTATTATTAATCTTTTATTGTGCCTAATTTATAAACTGAATTTTATCACAGATACGTGTGTGTGTGAAAACAGTATGTATATAAACATATATATGTATATATATAGTATGCATATATGTGTATGCATACATATAATATAAGGTTATGTATCTGTAACATACTATAAGTTTCAGTATATATACATACATTGTAGAGTTCAGTACTGTTGGTGGTTTCAGGCAGCCAGTGGGGGAGGGGTGCCTCAGATCATATCCCCCGTGGAAAAGGAGGAGACTACTCTAAGGGCTTATGTCCACTGAAAAATACAGGTATGAGAATGCCTGTGACTTTATTATTAATAGCACCAAACTCGAAACAATTCAGTAAATAGAATGGATGGATAAACTTCATGATATTTGTACAATTGAATACTACATAGAAATGAAAATAAACTACTGAGATATGTACCAAAGAAACCAGACATCACAATATACAATGCATGACCTATGAGATATTCAAAAACAGACAAAACTTCACCAACAGTGGTAGAGAGGAGACCACAGTTGGGAGTGGTATTGACTGGAAAGTGATACACGTGAGTTTTCTGCAGTGTTGCAGATATTCCATAGCTGTACTCTCAAGTCTTGTGCACTTTGTATGCAAATTATATATTAATTATATGTTATACAAATATATAATAAAGTGGAAAAAGCTAGCAGTAAGTGAAAATTTTGTTGCTGAAGAACATTTAACTTCAAATATAAATATTTTTAGTTCTTAATAATATAGCACATTTAACTAGCTTAAAAATACTATGCTTTAATTTAAAAATACTGGAGAAACATTTAATAAATTGTTAATAGTGGAATTGTGGGCTGTTTTATTGCCATCTTTATGCTGTTCAATATTTTTTCAATTTTCTATGAAATTCATAATCAGAAAAACATGTAAACAATGTTTTAAGATATCTACTAAGTATAGTGTCTCATTTAGATTTATTGTTAAGCAATATTGATATTAAACATTTTTCCTTCTTGTGCACTTTTTTAATAAAAGAGAATTGCTAGGTGTGGTGGCACATGCTTGTTATCCCAGATACTTGTAAGACTGAGGCAGGTCCCCCTGGGCAACTTAGTGAGACCATCATCAACTTAGTAGGACCTTGTTTCAAAAATTTTTAAAAAGTTTAAAAAGGGGGTGGGAATATAGTGGCGAAGTGCCTCTGGGTTCAATCCCCAGTACAAAAAGAGGGCCGGATGGAGGGGGGGGGAGAGGGAGAGAGACAAAGAAGAAGAAGAAGGAGGAGGAGGAAGAGGAGAAGAAGGAGAAGGAAAAGAAGAGGAGAGGAGGAAGAAGAAGAAATAAAAGTATGTTTCTTTAGGCTAATTCTATTTTGAATAATATACACTGTAAAGCATATCTATGTATTTCTCTTATTAAAACCTTTTGCAAGATTGTATTGTGCTTGCTTTATGGAAAAGCAGTTTACCTGGTGTTAAGCATTTGAATGCAAGTCTCACTTCTTGATTTCACAACTGAGCTCTACAACTTCAGGCAACTGCTTTACCCTCACTAATTCTCAAGTTTTCTTTCTTTTTTTTTTTTTTTTTTAATTTATTTATTTGCTTTAGTTGTACACAATGCAAAGCATTTATGTTTATGTGGTGCTGAGGATTGAATCCGGGCCGCGCACGTGCTAGGCGAGCGCTCTACCGCTAAGCCACAACCCCAGCCCTCTCAAGTTTTCTTTAAATTAGGGAAGATAATAGCATCTACATGAAAAGCTCATAAAATATAAAGCAATTTTTATCACCATTAACTCATTTTTGTTAAATGTCTCAGTGGGTCTTGCAAAATTGTTCAAAGAGAATTTTAATATTTTACATTCAAAACTATGTTCTGAACTCTCAAAAGTTGAAGAGCACACCTGTAACCAACTCACCTGCCAAACTACATAGGAAATCAGTAATAGTCCACACTATCTAATCACTATAACCACACCCTGAAGGAGGTAGAGTAGTTCTTCCACTTTACGTACAGGGACACTGAGGCCCAGAGAGGTAAATTGAGCCCCAGAAGATGCAGAGAAGGCCAGAGTAGAGCAGAGCAGAGGGTGGGCCCTCTGGTGGGCCCCTCAGTGCCTGCTCCAGCATATCACACTGACCATAGATGCACCTGCGACGTCTTTCTTTAACCCTTATGTGGCCTCTCTGGCCTCTGCTCTGATCTCTGTGTGTCCATCATCCCACTCAGTCTCTGCAGCTCCTTCCATGGACCAAACTCTGCTGTTCCATGACCTTTCCTTTGACAGGCCTGTGCTCATATTGGCCCTTTGCCAGAAGCGCCTCCCATCCTTCAGCCCAAACCATCCTCTTCATCCTTCGTAAAGAATTTCCTCACTCACTCCATGTGGTGATCTGTTTAAGTTTAGCCTCTTTGAATCCTGATCACCCTTTATTTTTCCTCTGAGCAACACTATAATGCTCCATTTTGCTTTTCAGTTTTTTGGGTATTTGTCTTTCCCCCTGCATTACAATTTCTTATCTTAAAACTTTGGAAACTACCCAGTCTAAAAAGTGGGAGATACCTAATGGATATGCATTAAATGAATGAGTGAGTTAATGATGTAGCAGGCAAAAAAGCATACATCTTTAAATATTTTCAAACAACCTTGGAAGCATCTGACAATGTGCAGAAACACTTGCCTTTGCCTGGATATTGTAGCAAATGACTTGCAGATTTTATCTGCATTTCATAAATGATTTTTTTAAAAATATTTCTAAAAGTAGGATTCTTATTCCATTGTCTTTGGGTCTGATCTCATTAATATACTGGAAATGAATTTGCTCTCCTTTGCAGGCACATGCAGTCCTATAGACTGCAGAGATCAGGTGCTCATAGGAAATTTCCTGAATGTCAAACAGGTTGAGAGTAAGGACTGGAGTCCATTGGTGGCAGATAGGCAGCCACTCTCCCACGTGATTCAGGGTGCTCCTGCCCAAGGCTGAATCATATTCAGATGACTTATACTCCTCCATCTGATTAAAAGAGACTTGTCAAAAAAAGGATATGGCATATTAGATAACATAAAATATGATTCTAGAAGTTGCACAAAGTATGCATTTCAATTTTTTAATGTTCTTACTTAAAAGATGTTTTATATGATTTGAGAAACCTTATGAAGTATATTTTATTCAGAAGTCTTGAACTGAATGTGCAAGCTAAAATGTAAAATTAAATTTGGATTTTGAATTAAAGAAAACTGTTTTAATAAAATAATTCAGGAAGCTCAGGAAGCGGGGAGAAATGGGGAGATACAGATCAAAAGGTATAAAAGTTATTTAGCATGAATAAATCTAGAGATCTCATGTTTAAGAGGAGGACCATAGTTAAGAAAATTGTGTTGCATATTGATAATTTGCCAAGAGAGTAGATTTTAGGTTCTCTTACAACAAAAACAAAGTACCAATGGAAAAAGATGAATATGTTAATTTGATGAACTGTAGTAATCATTTCACTATGTAGATGTCTATCAAAATGTGTTACACCTAAAATATATACAATAAAATTAAAGAAATAAATAATTTGGGAAATCATTTTTATCCTTAATTTTTTTTTCTTTGTTTGTTGTTGTTGTTTGCCTGTAGTACTGGGAATGGAATCTAGGGCTTTGTGCATGTTAAGCAAGCCCTCTACCATGGAGCTACATTTGCCAGCCCTATTTATCTTATTTTGAGACAAGTTCTCACTAAGTTACTCAGGCTGGCCTCCAGCTTGTGATACTCCTGCCTCAGCCTCCCTCGTAGCTGAAATTAAAGGCATGTGCCACTGTACCAAGCTATGTATAAATTTTTTTAATTAAAAAAAAGTATTTGGTTTTTTTGCATAATAAGCTACCTTTTATTTCCTGACATTCTTAGTAACACCGTGGGAAAATTGGTGTGAAATGTGCCAACAGGGAAATATAGTGGGAATTTCCAGACTGTTATCAAAGAAGAGTGTGCCAGAGGCTTGGATTTGGACCAGATGATACTGAAATAACAGCTGACTAATCTGAGATATGTGTTGAGAAGGATTGTTTAACAGGACCTCCCCACTGCCTAAAACTCAGTGGAGCTTGACATCAGAAAAGCCACCTTCTTTCAGGAAGAACAATGGGATGTGATAAAGACTAGACTTTGGAGTTAAATTCACCTGTGTTCAAAGCCCCTATCTCAGCCACTTTCTAGATATGCTGTGATGGTTAATTTCATGTGTTCAGCTGACTGGGTTATGGGGTGCCCAGATATTCATTTAAACATTATTGTGGGTGAGTAGTGAGGATGTTTTTGGATGAGAGTAACATTTGAGTCTGTAAACTGAGTAAAGCAGTTTGCTCTCCCCAGTGTGTGCAAGCCTCAATCTGCTGAAATTCACAACAGAAGAAAGTGCTGAGTAAGGGGAAACTCTCTGCTTGACTGTCTTGGAGCTGGGACATCAATCTTCTCCTGCTTGCAGACTCAGACTCACACTGAAACTTACACCATCAGCTCTCCCAGGTCTCCAGCTTTGCCAACTGCAGACCTGGGGACTTCTTACCTCCATAATTACATGAGCCAATTCCTTATAATAAATCTTTTAAAATTAATATTTCTCTTTTCCCTGAAGAACCAAGGCTAAAACACATGTCGTCTAATAAGGTAATTAACCTTTCGTTTCCTGATTCACAAAGCATGAAATATTGCAGATGGTTAGGGAAGATATTTGTGATGTGCTTGTTATACATCGTATCTATTATTGTTAGTGTTCTCCTCAGGATCTATGTATTTTCTAAAAAATTATTTTGCACTTAGTGTTTCAGTTAATATAGAAATTAGTTTATAAATAGAAAATGAGACAGGAGAGCTTAAATGTAATAATTTTTTAAAGGTGTGTTTAGTCTTATTTTAAAATAACTAAAATGTATCTAAGTCTTTAAATAAAAGTTAAAATTAAAATGAACTGGGATATTAGTGCTTTATATTCTCTGTATTTCTATATTATGTGCTTTAATCTTGAGACATCCTGAATCTTCATGGGGTTTCTGGTGTATCAAACTTTGCCCGCTCAGCCAAGGAGGAAGTAGGGCATGTCTCTTCCCTGATGGACAACAAAGTGTTCCCTCTTGTTTATAGCACTCTTTCTCTATTAGGTCATGCCAATTTAAGGACTAAAAAAAACCCATGGTGTTGGGTCTAGAGGGCATTTTAATTTGGCTACATAGAACTTCATGTGCTGTTTGGGGCACAAATTTATTATGGCCCCAGTGAAAAGAACAAATGCTGACCGTGAGGGCAGATAGAACATTGTTTATTATATTATCCTGTTATTCTACTCCCTCTCTGTAAAGCTGGAACAAATAATCCAAGCTTGATTATAATTGACCTGGCTATTGACTCAACCAATCTTGGGGCTAGCAGTCATAGAACCCATGTAGGAAATGGGGCCAGACCCAAGTCAAGTCGCAGAGCAGTGAATGTTGACCTTCATCTATTTTTATATTATTTTCCTCCTTTCTGGGACAACTTTTATTATATATCTCTTTGTTTTACTGTGTTCTCTGAACATGTTCTTTTCCTATCAGGGTTATAGGAAAAGAACATGTTTATATTGATTTATATTCTGGAATTAATAACTTAACATTTTACCCTTCCAGGTATCTGTGGTTTTTAAATAAAGATGGCAGTTATAGAGCATTGCCTTGCATAGGAATATATAGCCTATGTGTTGTTTCAATTCCATCTCTACCAATTGTTTCAATACTTCACTTTTTAAATATTTTTATTTGTTTTTTTATATATACATGACAGTAGGGTATATTTTGACATATTATATGTACACGGAGTATAACTTATTCTAATTACAATCCCATTCTTGTGGTTGTATGTGATATAGAGTTTCACTGGTGGTGTTATCACATATGAACTTGGGAAAGTGATGTCTGATTTATTCTACTGTCTTTCCTATTCCCATAGTACTTAAACTTTCTGAGTCTCAGCTACTTATCTGTAAAATCAAGACAACAAAAATTACTTCCTAAGTTGCAGTGCCATAATAACCTCCATAAAAGACTCTCTGGTAGGACTTCCAGTTTCTGGTCTGGTGTGTAACAAGCTGTCACTCCAGTTACTCCATCCTAACAACAAGTAAACAGCAGAACAAATGTTAAAATCAACAACTCATCTTAGATCCATAAAAGAAGTGAGGTCATAGGGTAAATTGCTCTCCCCTCCAAACTGGAGAAACCATTGAGCAAATACAGAGAATCACAACTTGCCAGGTCGGCACTCATGAGTAGCAACCTCCATAGGAACTAGGACCAGAGTAGGGAAATTGGGAAATTGCTGGAGGCTCAGTGTGGACAACTCTGGGAATTAAAAAAGTCAGGGAGGCCCAGTTATGAGGGCCCTCTCATTATGGCTATCAAGATAAGAAGGAAATTTAAATGTTTATTACTAAGTCAAAGAAGCCAGACTAAAAAGCCTCCAATTATATGATATTCTGGAAAAATAAAAACTATGAAGATAGTAAAAAGATCAGTGATTGCCAGGAGTTAGTGGGAAAGGAGGAATGAATAGGCAAATAAAAGTCTTTAGGGTAATGAAACTGCTCTGTATAATGCTATAAGGTGGATACCTGTCATTACACATTTGTGGAAAACCACAGAACATACAACACCAAAGTAAACCCTTATGTAAACTATAGTTTTGGGGGTATTAATGCAGGAGCCCTGTTTGGGGATTGGCTTGAATTGCGGTTGACTATGAGCCGTGGAGATTTGGCTTTTGTCGCCACCCGTAGTCTCACGGGGTTGTTGCGGGATCTCGAGTGACTTGGCCGAAATTGCTGATCGGGTCAGCGCCATTTTAGGGTGTGTTTTTGGCGTGTGTTAGTCGTTATTAGAACCAGAGAGAAAAGTTATCAGAATAAAAAGCTGTTTGTCTCCAGTTTGCTTCTGAAGTTTTTTCCCGCGGCTCCGTTGCTCCAAGCGCTTCAGGCAGCAACAGGTGGCGGCCCGTACGGGGAACTTCGGAGCGGACAGGTAAGAACTGAAAGGTCTCTAAAGATGGGTTCGAATATAACTGAATCCCAAGTGATAGAGGCTATGCAAAGACTCCTTGATATACCTGACTCTGTTCTCAGTGAGGAGTATATAGACAAAAGTGAAAGTGATCAAAAAAGTGTAGATTCCACTGGGCCAACTGAGACCAGTAAAGAGAGTATTAGAAGAGACCCAAAAATGACAAAAATCCAAGCTATTAAAGCTATTCGGGAGTTATTGGCGAAAGCTGAAGGATACTTGCTCTCACTGGAACCTGGGCCTCAGGATATTGCTGTCAGTGAAATTAGCAGTGGTGAGGAATCTAGTAAAAGTGATCCTGAGAAAATGAGGAAAAAGAAATTAAAAAAGACCGAGAAAAAGGTCCGTCAGGCAGAGGAGTCACTTGTGGAAGTGACTACTCCCCCATGGGTGGAATCCATTACAGAAAATATGAAGGGTATTACTAGGCATTTGCATACCCTAGAAACAGAAATAAAAAGTCTTTCTGATCGCTTATGCGCTCTCGAGGACAACTCACAGATACATTGGGAACCGCCAGCATTTGAAAAGAAAAATGGACAGAGTGTCCATCAGTCAGTAGATTTCAAAACAATAAAAAATCTCAAAGAGGCAGTAATGACTTATGGGCCCCAAGCTCCTTTCACGTTGAGTATGCTGGAGTCCCTTAACACCTTTAGCTTAACCCCCTCAGACTGGAAAAGTCTATGTAAAGCAACATTAAGCGGGGGGCAATTCTTGGTTTGGCGATCGCAATTCCAAGAACTTTGTATAGAAACGGCTAAAAGAAACGCGGCTGCAGGGTTTGAAAACTATAATATAGACATGCTCACAGGAGAAGGGCAATTCGCAGACTTACAGGCTCAAACAGATTATGACTCAGATATATATGCTCAGATAAATGCAGCTGCCTTAGAGGCATGGAAAACTGTACAAGGACCTGGGGATCTACAAGGTAGCTTGTCAAAAGTGATTCAAGGACCTAATGAGCCGTATGCCGACTTTGCTGATCGACTTTTGAGAACTGCAGGTAGTGTGTTTGCAGATGTTGACCAAGCTATGCCTTTAGTTGTTCAATTAGCTTATGAAAATGCAAATAAATGGTGCCAAGCAGCCATCAGGCCATGGAGAACTAAAAAGGATCTTTCCGTATATATACAACTATGTAAAGATATAAATGGCGCCTTTGTCACAGGAAATGTGATTGCAGCCTCAATGAGAGGTGCTTCCTCTCGAAATTTCACAAAGGCTAAACGTAGATATTATAATCAATCAGGATATTCCAGGCAAAATTATCATAATCAATCAGGCAATTCTAGGCAAAATCCCAAAAGAGAAATAAGATCAAGCTCATACCGTGCCCCAGGCCGCTGCCCCAGGTGTAAAAAGGGAAATCATTGGGCCAATAAATGCTATTCAAAATTTGACATCCATGGAAATCCTTTGTTCAGGAATTCAAAAAACGGGGCACGGGGCCCAGTACCCCGGGGCCCACAAATGTACGGGGCATTGCAGAAGGAGTATCCTCAAGCATCCACTCAGATGCTTCCCCGACACAATCCCTACTACCCATCCACTCCCTCGCCAGAGGAACAAGAGGAAATGCAGGATTAGACCTCTGTTCCACCGCCCGAATAGTGTTAACACCTGAAATGGGGGTTCAACTGATTCCCACAGGAGTCAGGGGACCTCTTCCCTCAGGGACTGTAGGACTTATTATCGGGCGTAGTCCTAAAAGCTTATTAGGTTTGCAAGTGACCCCAGGTGTAATAAACTCAGACTACAAAGGGGAAATAAAAATAATGCTTAGCTCACCCCAAAGTGTAAGTTCTGTTAATCAAGGAGATAGAATTGCTCAGTTGCTTCTCCTTCCCAATTTACATAATTCATTTAAAATGGGTATGCCTCAAGAAGGGAACAATAGAGGATTTTGTTCCACTGACTCAAGTCCCATGGCTTGCTGGGTTCGAGACTGTTCAAGGAGGCCTATGTGTAAAATAAAAATCCAAGGAATAGAAATGGAGGGATTAATAGATACTGGAGCTGACTCTTCCATTATTAATTTACGCCAATGGCCCAAGCACTGGCCTCTGCAAAAAGCTTCAACCAGTTTAAGAGGCTTGGGATATAATAACCTCCCAGATAAAAGTGCAGTAATTTTAAAATGGGAGGATGATGAAGGCCATAAAGGAACATTTCAGCCTTATGTTTTACCTAATCTACCGGTTACTTTATGGGGAAGAGATATTTTGCAACAAATGGGAGTACACCTTGCAACCAAGCCTGCAGATGTTAAATGTGAAAACCTACAGGGTAATCTTAACCATAAAAGAACTCATTATCAAAAAGTACAGAGTAATCTTAACCCTAAAAGTAATCATTGTCATAAAGGAAAAAGATATTTTTTTTCGGGGCCACTGAGAAAATAATTTTGAAAATACCATGGCTTTCTGATAAGCCAGTGTGGGTCCCTCAGTGGCCCCTATCTAAAGAGAAATTACAAGCGGCCCACCAATTAGTTCAGGAACAATTAGAAGCAGGTCATATAGAACCTTCCACCTCTCCCTGGAATTCCCCCATATTTGTGATCAAGAAAAAGTCAGGAAAATGGCGATTGTTACATGATCTTAGACAAATCAATAAAACCATGCAAGTTATGGGGCCTACTCAACCTGGGCTTCCTAGTCCCGTAGCTATTCCAAAAAATTTCCATCTTATTACTCTTGATATAAAGGATTGCTTCTTTTCTATTCCCCTACATCCTCTGGATGCCCCCAGGTTTGCTTTTTCCGTTCCTTCTATGAACAATAATGGCCCTGATCAGAGATATCAATGGAAGGTTTTACCACAGGGAATGGCTAATAGCCCCACCATATGCCAAATATATGTGGACAAGGCTATCCAACCCATTAAAAATAAATATCCAAACCTCATGTGTCTACATTACATGGATGATATTTTATTGGCCCACCCTAATCAAAAAATCTTATTTAATATATTCAGTGATGTGGTAGAAAATTTTAAAAAATATGGATTATATATAGCAGAAGAAAAAGTTCAAACCAGATCTCCCATATTATATTTAGGATTTAAAATCATGGATACTTTTGTTAGACCCCAAAAAATTTTAATAAATAAAGAACATTTGACCACCCTCAATGATTTCCAAAAACTACTGGGAGACATTAATTGGCTTCGCCCTACACTAAATCTCACTACTGGCCAACTAAAACCTTTATTTGACATCCTTCGTGGAGATCCTGATCCATCTTCACCACGAACATTGACTCCTGATGCTAGGAAAGCTTTAAAATTAGTAGAAAAAGCCATCGAAGGAGCTCATTGTGATAGATTTGATTTAACTCAACCGCTGATGTTGATTATTATTTCTTCACAATATACACCCACAGGAGTATTTTGGCAACAAGGGCCTTTATTATGGATACATTTGCCCGTCTCTCCTAAAAGTATAATTGAATCTTATACCTCCATGGTGGCTAAACTTATTCTTCAAGGACTTAAGACTTCTACTAAAATATTTGGCATTCACCCTGCTACTATTATTACTCCCTATTCATCATCACAGATTGAATACTTATGCTTCAATGATAATGATTGGGCTATAGCTAAATGCTCTACTTCTGCAAATTTTGATAATCATCTTCCTAAGTCCCCTATATTATCTTTTTGTATTAATCATCCTATTATATTTCCACAGGTAATAAAAAATCAACCTATTCCTAAGGCATTTAATGTATTTACAGATGGGTCCTCAAATGGTACTGCTACAGTAGTCACTAAAAAAGAAAATATGACTTACATAACTGCACACAAATCAGCTCAACTAGTGGAACTGGAAGCTGTGGTAAGAGCTCTGGAAAATTTTAGGGACCAGCCCGTAAACATTTTTTCAGACAGCCACTATATTGTACAAGCCGTCCCAAAATTAGAGTTAGCAGGACCAATAGCACCTCATACTCCAGCCTTTAAATTGTTTTATCAAATACAAAAACTTTTGTGGGCAAGAAAAGAACCTCTATTCGTAGGCCATATTAGAGCACATACTAATTTGCCTGGTCCCCTCCATGAAGGTAATCAAAAGGCTGATGAACTTACAAAAACAGTATTTATACTTTCAGCGCTACAACAAGCTACTTTATTTCATTCCCAGTTTCATGTCAACAGCACCACCTTGCAACGTAGGTTTAAAATCACAAAGGAGCAAGCCAGAACAATTGTAAAAGATTGTAAATCTTGTATGACACATTTGCCCAATCCTCATTTCGGAGTTAACCCTAGAGGATTAATGCCCAATCATTTGTGGCAGATGGATGTTACTCATGAGCCAAGCTTTGGAAAATTGCGATTTATTCATGTGACTATAGATACATGCTCAGGCATGATTTTTGCTTCCTTACATTCTGGAGAAAAAGTTAAAGATGTTACATCTCATTGTTTACAAGCTTTTGCTGCATTGGGCATCCCCAAAATGCTTAAAACAGATAATGGCCCCGCATATACGTCCTCATCTTTCAAGCAGTTTTGCGCAAAATTCAATATATCCCATAAAACAGGCATCCCATACAATCCTCAGGGTCAGGGCATTATTGAAAGAGCAAACCAAACACTGAAAATTATGTTATTAAAACAAAAAGAAGGAAATTGGAAAAGTCCTAAGGACAGATTGGCAGTTGCCCTGTTTACCTTAAATTTTCTAACTTTAGACTCTAATGGTTATTCTGCTGGAGACAGACATTGGAATCCACACCAACAACATAAACCTTTGGTTTACTGGAAGGATGTTCTTTCAGGTATATGGAAGGGTCCAGATCCAGTATTAATTTGGGGAAGAGGATCTGTTTGTGTTTTTCCAAAAGACGAATCCTCTCCAATATGGATACCATCTAGATTAATAAAACAGGTACCACATCAAAATGATCAAGATGAAGTTATTGAAGAATCAAGATTAATAAAAAAGGTACAAAATCAAGAGGACCAAGATGAAGGTACAGAATGATTCCCTCAAAAGAGTCTTTCAAAATATTTCACAACTTAAGTGTCATTCTCCCGGCCAGGACAAGGAGATCTCTCTTTAGTGTGCACACAATTGTATTTTTTTTTCTTTTTATACATGTCTTTATGTCTGTACATTTGTCTACATTTCATGTTAAATGTGACGTCACAAATATATGTTTGTATGCTTGTTCGTCTGTCCAGTGTGACGTCACAAAGAACAAAGCGCTTATGAAAAAGAAAATATATATATATATGGATCCAAATAACTTTAATTCATTTTAGGTTAAGAGTATTCATTTTAGGTAAATAATTTTATAAATGAAGGTACTTTCAATTTTGATTTATAGGTGTCCCTGGGACTTCTCTTTAGCAAACAAATATGACTAGTGCTATATAACCTGATATTTTGGTGTTTTGACTTAAGATTGTTTATTTGTTATTAACTTCATTTGTTTAATAGCTCATTAATTTCAATTATCTCAACAGGTAAAAAATTGCTCTGTATACAGAGACTCAAGGGTTCCAGCTAACAAATTATTTCTCTCAAGTGCCTTTACCTTTTCTTTAATCTATCTTTAATGCAGTAATTACCCTCAGTCTTTCTTTGTTTTGTTCTAAATATGACATTTTTCCAACTTATGTTTGTAAAAGCTCAACCAGCGATGTATGTGAACAAAAATCAACTTTAATTTTCTAATCTAATTATTCTATTTTGTAGTTTGACAACTCGCCTCTTGACTCAGTGCTGCAATAGCACTGCCTTTCCTTTAATAATTGATGCTTGAGTTTCTAGGTAGCGGGCCCTGAAGATTTGCCGGTGGCATTGTCTAAACATCAAAAAGACGTCTGCTGCTCAAACATCAAACAACCTCACCAACAGTGTGGCCTCTGCTCTACATGCATGGGGCCTCCTACATCAACATGTTATAACAAATGGACATTTTGATCTTTCATTGTTTGGGACTTTACGGGACAATGCCTTGCAGGTATTTGTCTAGAGAATTCAGTGTGTTACTTGATGGAACTTAGGGCAGCTGATTTGTTTAAACAATTTGATATGCTATGCAATTTGGCTCATCACCAAAAGGCTTGTTGCCTTAAAGCCGCAACATCTCCTCACAATTTGGACGGCTGTTAGTCATCATATATAGTCGATCCTAAAGGGCTCCATTGGATGGCTGGTTAGCCAATGACGGGTAAGATCCCCAGAGGGGGACAACCTAAGACAGGCACAGTCGCACGGGACAGTCTCATGTGGCCGACATATCAACCTAAGACAGGAGTCAAGGGCACAGCCTTGATTATCCGATGACGGGTAAGAATGTTGGTTGCACATAGACGTCCTAGAGCATTACCTCTTTTAAAACAAAAAGGGGGAAATGCAGGAGCCCTGTTTGGGGATTGGCTTGAATTGCGGTTGACTATGAGCCGTGGAGATTTGGCTTTTGTCGCCACCCGTAGTCTCACGGGGTTGTTGCGGGATCTCGAGTGACTTGGCCGAAATTGCTGATCGGGTCAGCGCCATTTTAGGGTGTGTTTTTGGCGTGTGTTAGTCGTTATTAGAACCAGAGAGAAAAGTTATCAGAATAAAAAGCTGTTTGTCTCCAGTTTGCTTCTGAAGTTTTTCCCGCGGCTCCGTTGCTCCAAGCGCTTCAGGCAGCAACATATTAATAAGGTGTTCATGTAGGCTTATGAGCTGTAGCATACATACCACCCTAGGGTGGGACATCCATCTTGGGGGAGGCTAAGTGTTATAGTTGGAACTAAGAACATCCCCCCAAAAGCTCATGTGCTAGGCAACATAGCAATGTGCAGAAGTGAAAAGATTGGGTTATGAAAGTTGTAACCTCCTCAGTGGATTAATCCATTTGGTGGATTAATCTGTTTGATGAATTAATAATTTGAATGGACTACTGGGTGGTAACTAGGCAGGTGGGGCGTGTGAGGTGGGTGGGCAGCTGGGTGTGCCCTTGAGGATTATATCTTGTTTCTGGCTCCTTGAGTTCTTTCTCTCCGCTTCCCAGTTGCCATGAACTGAGTACCTTTACTCCACCATGATCTTCCACCATGATATCGTGCCTCGCCTTTGGCCCAGAGCAAAGGAATCTGCCAACCATGGACTGAAACCTCTGAGACCACAAGTCCAAAAGAGTTGTTTTTTGTATTTTGGTCACATTAATGAAAAACTTACTAACACATTTTGCATATGTAAGCAGGGAATATTTTGGAAATATGTGTACCTTCTGCTCAAATTTTCTGTAAACCTAAATAAAATTGCTCTAAAATATAAAGACTATGTTTTTAAAAATACTCTAGTAAGCCATGGATTGTTATAAACACTTTAAACAATTTTTTCATAACTAGATCATTGTCATTAACTTTTCCATTTTCCACAATCCTCAAAGGATTATAATCTCCTTGAGAGCATGGATGTGCCTTGCTTACCATTGGTTTCCCCAGACACTGGCCCTGGGTCAGGCATTTGGTAGGGATGCAACATCACTTACTAAGTGAACAAATGAACGACAGCCCATGGGGGCAATGGGTATTCTGAGATTCAATACTTTACCCATTGTGTCATCCTTATATTTCTTCTCTGCCTGGACATATAAGAGAAGTACAATTACCTTCCTTGATTGGCCAATAGACTCTTAGTTTATGTGAAGTTTTCATCTATATAAATGTTAAAATTGGACTTTTTTTAAAAAATATTTTTTAGTTGTAGATGGATACAATACCTTTATTTTATTTTTTAATTTTTTTATGTGGTGCTGAGGATCAAACCCAGTGCCTCACACATGCGAGGCAAACGCTCTACCGCTGAGTCACAACCCCAGCCCCTACAATTGTAATTTATAAAGTCCTTTATTGCCCTCCCAAAGTCGAAATTAGTGCTCAGAAGTAGGCAGGAAAGATTATTTGATCCTAAAACTCCTACTTAAAGGGGGCAAGCTAGCCAGGTACAGTGGCACACGCCTGTGATCCTAGCTATTCAGAAGGCCGAGGCAGGCGGATCACAAGTTTGAGGCCAGAAACTTAGCAAGAACCCATCTCAAAATGAAAAAATACGAAGGGTAGAGAATGTAGTTTAGTAGCAGAGTGTCCCTGGATTCAATCCCCTGTACAAAAAAAAAAAAAAAAAAAACAGAGAGAAAGAGAAAAAAAAAAAGCTAGTAGTGTATTTTTAGTTACTATGGTTATGAATTTGAGCCAGGATAACCACTGGACATAGATGTTGTAATAGAACTACACCTATTATTCCTGCTCGGTGCCATTTTAAATTAAACATCACTTCTATTATTATTTTTTTTTTTATGTAAGTACTTCAGATAGCAGGAAGAGCTACAATTTACCTGTGTGAAATGGAAATGAACACCATCTGCCTCTCCTCATTATATGTGCTGCTACACCCCAGGCTGCAAAAGTACTAGGTGTGGGACTCAGGCCCTGAGTTTGGGTGTTTCCTTTTGCTCTCCAGGTACACTTTCTACCTCTCTACCCTGCTGTGGGCCCAGAGTCTGACCTTACAGCCTGCTCAGAAGGATCCTCTCACTTCCAGTTCAGAAGGTGGGAGGCACAGGCAGGAGAATGAAGAACAGCAGGGGAATGGAGTTTGGGGAAATTCTTCCCCTGCTCCTTCTCTGCTGCACCACCAGAGGACGAAGCTGATGCCAGGCTTTCTTCACAAGGCTACCCTCTCTTAGAGTGGGGAACTCTTCTCCTGTCTTACTAGGCCTAGAGGAGCTAACAGCTCCCTGTGGCTACTAGACCCAGGGCACTGTTCAGTCGCCTGCTGATTTTTGCAAACCCTGCCACATCTTTGCATAGAGTCCCTTTGTTAAATGCTCCTCCAAGGAACCCCTTTCTCTCCTGTCGGACCTGACTGACATACTACATGTGCAGAGTTCCACATCTAGTATTTTTGCAGCGCAAGCTGGCCTTTGTGTCGTAGATCCTTAAAAATCAGCAAAGGCCAGAATGGAAACCATTTTCTATCCACTTCTCTGCGTAATTCCCCCATTGCTGGGTGACATTTTTATAGCCCTAAATTATTCCCTGAATATTTACATCCTTTTGAGCCTGTCTGTGAGGTAGGTGATCATCAGTAGTAGTGTCATGGAACAATTTTCTCAGGATCAGCAGCACCACCACCACTGGGACCCTGTTAAAGTGTGAAGGATTGCTGATTGCACCCCAGATCCAATGATTCTGCAGCTTCAGGAATAGGGCTAACAATCCGTGTTTTAGGGAAATTCTAGTACACGCTAAAGTCTGAAAACCATTTATTATACATTCATTTTACTGTGAGGAGCCTCAACCTCCACAACCCCAGCTCCCACCCCAATGCTGAGTAATCTTTTTCTTTCTTTCAGCCCGGTAGTGGTTTTTTTTTTTTTTTTTTTTTTTTTTTTTTTAGTTGTAGATAGACACAACATATTTATTTTTTATTTTTATGTGGTGCTGAGGATCGAACCCAGTGCCTCATGCGCGCGAGGCAAGTGCTCTTACCACTGAGCCACAACCCCAGCCCACTCAGCCCAGTGGTTCTTAAACAGGAGTGCATCAGTGTCCCTGAATGACCAGGGGGCATGTTCAAATTCCCAATTCCCATATCCCACAATGGAGCCTGATTCAGAATCTCTGGGGCAGCATCTAAAAATTGAAAACATCTGACTACTGCATCGGCTCGAGATAGTGGAAAGTCACTGTGCACCTCCTGGAGGGAGGGGGTCTGAGGGAAGCCGTGCTGCCTTTGGACCTGACATTGAAAGGTTGTGTATTTGGAACAGGGAGGGGGGGTTCTGCTGTATGTAGCTGGATCATGTTTGAGGCAAATTTGGATCTAGATAAGGATAGATGCTTGAACTGTATTTTGAAGTGCTTTTCCACCCGAATTTACCTCACTTTCTCTCTCACCCCTGTCCCCCATACTGGGGATTGAACCCAGGGGCACTTTATCTCTAAGCCATTCCCACACTTCTTTTTATTTAATTTTTTATGTGAGAGAGGGTCTTGATGAGTTGCCCTGGCTGGCCTCAAACTTGCTTCAGCCTCCTGAGTCATAGGATTACAGGGGTGGGCTCCCATGCCCGACATCGGTGGTCATATTTGATCACACAGTCTTGATATCCTGCCGAAGTAAGCTATCAGCTGACAGAATTTGGATATTTGGGAAGATAAAAAGAAAGAAGCAGAAAGAATATACATGAAGAGAGAGGAAATATCCTGGGTTCTTTTTTTTTTTTTTTTTTTTGGTAGTACCAGGGATTGAACTCAGGGGCATTCAACCACTGGGCCACATCCCCAGCCCTTTTTTGTATTTTATTAGAGACAGGGTCTCACTGAGTTGCTAAGTGCCTCGCCATTGCTAAGGCTGGCTTTGAACTCTTGATCCTCCTGCCTCAGCCTCCCAAGTGCTGGGATTACAGGCATGAGCCACCATGCCCAGCTTATCCTGGGTTCTTGAACTTTCTGTATCGAGCTCTCTGAGGACAGACCGTCCTTCTTCTTCTTCTTTTTTTTTTTTTTTTTTGATATTAGGTATCCAGATTTCTGACTGTAACCTTACAGTAAAGCTTCCTCTTTACTAAGCAAGTCTGTTTTCAGCAAGAGCTAACCTGCAAAGAGATGAACTACATCATGACTAAAAGAACAGTAAAAGCCCATAACAGTACTTATGGGCTTTTCTTTCCCATTTAAAAAGTATTAAATAATAATACATTGCCATTATAAAAATTTAAATATTTCAGAGGGGAGCAAAGTGGGGAAAAATACTTTCTTCCCCAGGAGCCTGTTCCCTTCCCCCAGAGATAACTGGATAACAGTTTCTTAAATAACCTTTAGTAATTTTTCTGCATACTAAAAATGTCTCCCCCCACCATTTAGCACTAATGAAAGAACAGAAAGCAGATCTTGTTATCATACACCTGGAGAGATACATTTGATAATGTCTAACATTTGTTTTATTTAGAACTTGTAATACTGCCCTTCTCTTTTTTTTTTTTTTTGGCACCGGGGATTGAACTCAGGGGCACTCGACCACTGGGCCACATACCCAGCCATTTTTTTTTTTTTTTTTTTCATTGCTGAGGCTGGCTTTGAACTCGTGATCCTCCTGCCTCAGCCTCCCAAGTGCTGGGATTACAGGCGTGTGCCACCGTGCCCGGCTTCTTTGTTTTTAATGATCTTTCAGGCAGGCAGATGAGCACTATTAGTTCCATTTGATTTAATGTATGATGCATGGAGGTTTAAAGTCAGGTCTTAGTTCTCATTACAGTTCATCAAATAAGTAGTTATGGGAAAGTTCCTGCTGCATTTACTTTAACATAATTGAAGACATTATTTATTAAGTGACATGTAGGAATTTTAGAATTCAGTGCTAAAGAAAGATCATCACTCCTGAGAAACTGGAAGATGTCTTTCCTTCTGAAATGCAGACTAGATAAGTGGTGATATTATTGCTTTTTTTTTTTTCTTTATTGAACCCAGTGACACTTTAATACTGAGCTACATCCCCAGCCCTTTTAATTTTCTGTTTTGAGACAAGTTCTCGGTAAATTGCTTAAGTCCTCACTAAGTTGCTGAGGTTGGCCTCAAACTTGCAATCCCCCTAACTCAGCCTTCCTAGTCACTGGGATTACAGGCATGCACCACAGTGTCCAGCTTGTTTGCTTTTACTTTATTCCTTGACTGCCAAGTGCTTAGATCCAAATCAGAAGTCTCACCACAGAAGCCGCTTTCTTCAGTTGGCAGTTGTTTTTTGTTCTTTATCTTGGCTAGGAGCTGCTGTTTTTATGTCACACCTTTATTGTGTATTTTGTTTAATTATAAGCTGTTTGTAAGCATTTCTGTGGTGTAAGGAAGAGGTTTTGAGAAATACAACTTTTAAAATAGGGAAAGCAAGGCACCAATGAAGACTTACCTAAATGTACTGAGATATTTCCTGGAAAAGCTGGAACTGGGATTAGTTTGCCAAATTTTAGTTCGTGCAGTTGCCTCTATTCCACGTGAGCTGAGTGGCACGAGCTTCTCTCCTCAACCATGGACCGTATTGTATCTACTGTTTAAAGCATGACAGTCGCACAATGTCCCTGCTGAATATTGTTGGAATTGGACATAGGCTTTGGCTCTTGAAGGCCAGCTAGCCCTACCTTACTCATTTGTTTTCAAAGCCAGTTTCTTCGTATCTAAAGATCCATGGAGCACTGCTGGGTGTGCGGGGTTTGTCAGTAGACATGTTAAAAAGATGAAGTTTCTATATTTCCTGCTGCACTAAATGGTCCTTTAAAATGTGGAACACTGTTTTTCTGTCAGTCTTTTTCCAAATGGATGACAAATAGCTATCTTGAATAAAAACATGTAAAAAAAAAAAGACAAAACACTAGTGAATAGCGAGATGAGTCATGTTTTAACAAGGGTCAACACGAGTCCTGTTTTGTTTTGAGAATTCACTTTTCTTTCAGGTCCTCATGAGGATTTTAAATTTCCTCTACTTTAAAAAAATCCAATTTAATTTATTCTGTGATGAAACATTACATTCATTTTTTATAATAAGTATCAGAAAGCTGTTGGGAAATCTTTTCTTTCCTTTTTTTTTTTTTTTTTTAAATCCCAGAGAAAACAACAGTGTAGGATGTAGCTAATACTAGTAAGGTCGCCCTCTACTGGCGAAAGCTTTGAATTTTAAACCTCTATTGTAGACTGGGATTTCATTCTTTTTTTTTTTTCTTTTTCTTTTGTGGTGCGGGGGATTGAACCCAGAGCGTCTTGTGCATGCCAGGCAAATGCTCCTGTATTTGACACCGAGTGTCTGTCACTGCTGAAGACGCCACTGTACACTCATAAAAGAAAGACAGTGACAAAGGCAAATAACTCCATAGCAATATGAAAGCAGTTTCAAGTTAGTGGATTCCCAGACCACGCTTGGGGAGTTACTGCAGCAGGGACAATGTCCTAAGGGACAGCTGTGCATGTCATAGTAAGTGACCTGTACCTTGCCAGTAGACTGAAGGATTTCAGGCTTAGAATTATATGGTTAAGCCGGGCGCGGTGGCGCACGCCTGTAATCCCAGCACTTGGGAGGCTGAGGCAGGAGGATTGCGAGTTCAAAGCCAGCCTCAGCAATGGCGAGGCACTTGGTAACTCAGTGAGACCCTGCTTCTAATAAAATACAAAAAAGGACTGGGGATGTGGCCCAGTGGTCGAGTGCCCCTGAGTTCAATCCCTGGTACCAAAAAAAAAAAAAAAAAAAAAAAAAAGAATTATATGGTTAGGGACTGGGGTTGTATCTCAGTGGTAGAGCATTTGCCTAGGCACTGGGTTCTCTCTCTAGCACCCTCAAACAAAACAAAAATAAATTTAAAAAAGAAATATATGGTTAGGTTTGAGTTTTGATTCATTGTGTATGCAGTTGTGGAGTGGATGACTTTGAGGGACACAAGATGGAGGAAGAGAAGAAAACCAATTAGTTATTGCAATTATTTGGGCAAAGAGTGATGAGAGACTCAACTAGAGTAGTGGGTGATGGAAAGAAGGGAATAGATTTGGGAAATACTTAGGAATTAAGTTATGGGACTTGGTGATTAGAGGTTGGAGAACCAGAGGAGATAAAGGCAATTGTCAAATGAAATTGATCAAATTATGTAATGTGCAGGTAGGAATATGTTACAAAGAATATCCCACTATATAATCATAATGCACTATTAAAAAAAAATGCACCTGCTGGGCGCCGTGGTACACACCTGTAATCCCAGCGGCTGGGGGGAAGCTGAGGAAGGAGGATTCTGAGTTCAAAGCCAGTCTTGGCAATTTAGGGAGGCCCTAAGCAACTCAGAGAGGCTGTCTCTAAATAACTAATACAAAAAAAGAGTTGGGGATGTGGCTAAATGGTTAAGTGCCCCTGGGTTCAATCCCTGGGGTACCAAAAAAAAAAAAAAAAGGAACGCTGTCAGAATTTTAGCTCTGGTGGGCTGGGGTTGTGGCTCAGTGGTAGAGTACTTGCCTAGCATGTGCGAGGCTCTGGGTTCGATCCTCAGCATGTCACTACAACTAAAAAATAAAATATAAAAAAATGAATTTTAGCTTGGGCAACTGGGGAAAAGGGGTACAATCAAATGCTACAGGGACAATATCAGGCATTGCCAGCAGCAGCGGGGAGGGTAGTGCATTTGGTTTGAGATGTGCTGCACTGGTGGGGCTGTAGGATGCCCACAGGAAGCACAGGAGGCTGAACGCATGAATCCGAATTGTGTTCAAGGACAGACTTACCATAAAACTTGAGTTTAAGGGTCCCTCATTTGCATGGAATTTTATCAAGGAATGGGAAAGACCCCCTTCATAGGTACCCAAGCTTATTCATTTTCTTGGGCTGGAAGAGTAGCTCTGTGGTAGGGTGCTTACCTAGCATGCATGAGGCCCCCAGGGTTTGACCCTGGCACCAAAAATAGAAAAAAAAATTATTGATTTTTAAAAATACACAAAGATCAAAATAGCTTTTAACTGCAGTGGGTTAGTACTGATGACTCTCCCCACTTCAACTTTGCCTCTATCATGACATTTCCCTCTATCATGTGTCAGCTGGCTTGGGGCAGCTGTGGGCATTTTGGAGGTCGTATTAAGGGAAAATTGAGCTGGAGATATGTTTAGCTTTGATTTAGTGGATTTATGCGATTTGCAGCTGCTACACCTAAGTTATTGCTGGCTCAGCCAGTGCAGAGTCTCTGGGAAACCCCCATCCTATTCTCTACAGAAGGCAAGGCCGGATGTATTGTAGGATGAACTTCCTCTTTGGCATCCAGCACTGGAAGTTTGAAGGGGATGGAGGAAAAAATAAAGTTATAAATGTATGGGGCCAAAAATAATCTGTGGAAAAATTCTCCTGATCATCAGACATGTAAAAAATATAGCCAGGTACTGTGGTGTACACCTGTAATCCCAGCAGTTTAGGAGGCTGAGGCAGGAGGATCACAAGTTCAAGACTAGCCTCAGCAACTTAGTGAGACCCTATCTCAAAATAAAAAAATAAAAAGCTTTGGGAGTGTAGCTCAGTGGCAGTGTCCTCAAGTTCAAACTCCAGTACAAACAAACAATTAACAACAATAAAAAAACAGAAAGAGGGAAGGTAGCCTCCTAAAAGGGATAGAATTTCTCTGATTAAAATTTCTCATGGGGCTGGGGTTGTGGCTCAGCGGTAGAGCACTCACCTAGCACATGTGAGGTCCTGGGTTCCATCCTCAGCACCACATATAAATAAATAAATAGATAGATAGATAGATAGATAGATAGATAGATAGATAAATGTATTAAAAAACATTCTCAAACCTTTTCAGTTGATTCCATGAAACACTTGTAAAACATTATATAGATCATTCTTTGGGTCATTTTAAACAGTTTATTCAACATAACAGAAATCTCACTGTTAAGAAAAATGCAGAACACACTTGAGTTGTAAAATGAAAAAAGAGATCTTCATTAAAAAAAAAAATTGGTTGTACATATTAAAAATTATAAAAATAAAAAAAATTTAAAAAAAAAAAATTGGAGATGTGCATGTTGGCACATACCTGTAATCCCAGCTCTGGGGAGGCTGAGGCAAGAGGATCATGAGTTCAAAGCCAGTGTGGCAAAAGTGAGACCCTGTCTCTAATAAAATACAAAATAGGCCTGGGGATGTGGCTTAATGGTTGAGTGCCCCTGAGTTCAATCCCCAGTACCCAAAAAAAAAAGAAAAAGAAAAATTGGTTTTAAAATTTGGTAATTAAAAAAAAATATTGGTAGTTAACAACAAGGCTTATTTACTTTTGCTTAGAAATATGCAGTTTTTGTAAAAAATTGTTTTTAGTTGTTGATGGACCTTTAATTAATTATTTATATGTGGTGCTGAGAATCGAACCCAGTGCCTCGCACATACTAGGCATGTGCTCTACCACTGAGCTACAACCCCAGCCCTAGTTTTTAGTCTTAAGTGACTTATATAGCACATGTTAAGTTACTTCTAGAAGTAACACTTGAAAAATAATACCATGATTTTATTAGTTGAATTTTTCTTGACGAGGATTAGTCTATTCAAAAACATCTTTTTTGAAAGTCTATTATGTGCTCTGTACTAAGTACTCAGGAAATAGAGATGACAATACGAGGTTCCTGCTCTCATGAAGCTTATATTTAAGTTTAGGGAAAACAGAAAAGGAGTACAAAATCAAATCAATGAATAGGATTTCAGACAGAGAAGGGAGATGGAAACCAGTAACAGTAAAAGTAGCTTTCAGATGGAGAGGAACTGGGCGCCAGGGAGGAGGGTCCTGGAAGCCGGCCCAGTGCTGGCTTGGGCAGAGTCTGGCTAGGAAGGTGGACTTCTCTGAGGAGGGAGCACCTGGTCTGAAATGTCAACATGAGCCAGCCAAGAGAAAATCCAGGGAAAAGCCTTCCAGAAAGACATGTGCACCTGATGTTGCCAGCCCCTCTAATTCTCTAATTCTCATTCACAACAGAATGTTGTGCTGAATGTCAGGGCTGAGTAATCCACGTATGCCTAACAGAGAACATATTTACATTTCAATCTTTGGGTCTGGGGAATCTGATACTGAAATCAATATCTTCTAGATGTTTAAATAGGAGATCCATTAAAAAAACTCAAACTATTGTGTAAAAAAAAAAAAAAAAAAAAAACATGGAGGACAAAAGGGGGGGGGGGAATCACAATAAAAGCATTATTAAAACACAGAGCCAGAGCTGGGCGTGGTGGTACACGCCTGTAATCCCAGCACTTGGAAGGCTGAGGCAGGAGGATGGCGAATTCAAAGCCAGCCTCAGCAATGGCGAGGCACCTAGCAAAATAGTGAGACCCTGTCGCTAATAAAATACAAAAAAGGGCTGGGGATGTGGCCCAGTGGTAGAGTGCCCCTGAGTTCAATCCCCGGTACCAAAAAAACCCAAAACAAAACAAAACCACAGAGCCAGGCATGGTGGCACACACCTGTAATCCCAGCAACTTTGGGAGGTCAAGGCAGGAGGATAGAAAGTTTGAGGCCAGCCTTAGCAATTTAGCAAGGCCTTGATCAAGTCAGTCTCAAAATCAAAAATTAAAACAAAACAAAAAGGACTGGGGATGTAGCTCGTTGGTGGTAAAAAAAAAAAAAAAAAAAAAAAACCCTTGGTTTTAATCCCCAGTACCAAAACAAACAAACAAAAACCCTCAAACAACAACAACAAAAAATACACAACTTGATATTAACATGTTTCTAAGGAAAACTACCAGGACCATCGGTGGATCTTTTCAGTGAAATACAGCCACATGCCAGAAATTTTGTTGAAGATGAAAATAACTAAAATTGAACAGGAAAATCTAATTTACACACTCATGTGTGACCATTTAGTACAAACATAAATGATTCACTCTAGAAAAAAGTTTTATCTATGTCTATGTTATTGATGTAAACTAAGTGTAATAAGCTCAAGTGTGAAATGTGACCGTAGGGTCAACAACTTGAAATGGCTCAAGCCCCATTTGCATTATGATCCGCCGTTGCTGAAAGGTATACGTAGGTCCCCAACAGTCCCATGCTTTTATGAGAACTCCGGCCAGTTCAAGGCAGGGTCACCATGGGCAGCAAACACATGATGTATCTAGACAGGAGAGGAGTGTCACCACGGAGGCCACCAAACCACCTCCCAGGGACTGAAAGCGAACCGGGGTGCTGGGGAGCAGAGATCTGGCACACAGAAAGAAAGAGAGGGAGCAGTGTCTCAAACAGGAACCAGAAAATGCAAGGAGGGGGAGTGAAGGAGGCACATTCCCAGATGGAGCCATTTTATTTCCAAACATGATTTCAAACAGATATGCTTTCCCATCCCCACACTGGATTTTCATTGTTTAAAATACATTTGTTCCTAAAATCCTTCATAAAATTTGCCTTTCCCCTTTGCAGTGGGAAGCAGGCAAGAAGTCAAAGGTTAAAAGGTCATGCATAGAATATTATATCCACCAAGGTAATTACACAATGGTCTTAAATTCTTCACTAATCAATGATAAAACATGAAAATTAATTTATACCTCACTACATTTTGCAGCACTTCAAGGTTTTTCTTCATATATTAATGTTCCTATTTCACAGACAACAATGATATTACCAAAAGATTATCAACTTTTTCATAAAACAGGAAAACAAAACAAAGCTATACTACTAAAAAAAAAAAGATCAATCTGAAGAGCGTTAACATTTTTTTATAAGAATTAAGCCAAAAAGACAACGAGAATCAAGTATTTTATAAAAAACAGTGGTTGACCCCTTTTTTATTACTCCCTTTTCATCTCAGAGAGCTCTTTAAAAATCTGGAATCATTTGTTTGTAATTACTACATGATTTGGCTCACAATCTGGGGGAAAGTACCATTTTAAGGAACTCTGTGCATGTATATTTCTTACTTCTTAGCAGTAGAAAAAATTCAAAATAAGGTCTACTTTTAAATGGTAACCAAAAAAATTTAAAAAACAAAAATAAAACAGTAATGGGGCTGTGGTGTAGCTCAATGGTAGAGCAAGGTCCTGGATTGATCTCAGGCCCACAAAAATAAAAATAATAAAAGCATTATTTGAGGACAGTAGCTACCATAGGGTAAGAACTAAAAATCTCAGTTTTTAAGAAAAACAAATCTTTGATGATTCATGTATCTGAGTACATGAAATTATGACCTACCCCCCCCCCAAAATTTTTTTTTAAATCTCCATAGGTCAATACAGTTTGTCCAGTCTGACAAAGTAATTGGATTTTTAGCCAGAAGAGTCCTTAAGGATATAGTAATTCAGTTCTCCGATTTTATAGGAAAGGGAGAAGAGGCCCAGAGATGGTAAGTGACTCACCTAAAGTACCTTAGGTAGGTGGCTTGTCTGATTATTTTTATACACACACAGGCATACACACATATACACACTGTTGTATTAACTTGTGTTTTGTACATAAAATGCTACTGGCTCTTATAATAAATTAAAAACAAGTATGTAAATTTCCATCTGTTATCTCATTGCTGGAGGTGGGGAATACCCATCCCCCAGAGCGAGAAGGTTCTACTTTCTTTCCACAGTGTGGTGCATCACGACTCAACTGGTGCTCTCTGCAGTCCCTAAAAGTATCATGGGGCAGAAGCAAGAGTGGCAGGAAAAAGGGCAGGTGCTCAACTCAAATCAGATTTGAAGTTTCTTGCTGTGCCAAAGATGCCCCCACTGGCAGTGAAGATTGACGTCAAGATAAGCTTGAGCTGTTGGAACTTCTAGACCTGGCTAGAAGGAGAAAATGAGGGGTGTAGGCACCAGGTGCCGATGTCTGCCCTTCACCCAGAAGAATATGAGTGAGGGTTCCTCTGGCCATAAAGTGCGGAGAAGAGCAGTGCGTGTCTTGTCAAAGCTATGGAACTACAGGTTGAGCATCCCTTATCCAAAATACTTGGGACCAGCGGGTTTCGAAAGGACTTTGTATTTTTTTAGATTTCAGAATATCTGCATCTACATAACAAGATACCTTGGGGATGGGACCCAAATCTAAATAAGAAATTAACATACCCCAAAGGTAACCTAATGCAATATTTTTAATAAATTTGTGCATGAAACAAACTTTCAGGGTGTGGAATTTTCTACATGGGGCATCACATCAGCATTCAAAATTTGGATTTTAGAGCATTTTAGATTTCAGATTAGGGAATGCTCAAAGGTATAAATTTAGAGAACTTTACTAGGTGCGGTCAGAATTTCTAATTATTTTAACTTTCATATGTTTATAAATATCAAAATATTTTGTCCTAATATCTAGTACTATTAATTGCTATTTTATCTCTTTCCATAAAATTACATGTGGATAGAACTCTAAAGTAGTATTTTTTTAAAAATACCATTCCTTTTAATATTTATTACAGATGTCTTTCAGAAAAACCTTAAGTCTAGCTATATATATTAACATTAAATAACTTAAAAAAATAAACAATACATTGTATTATACCAAAATAGTCCCATTTTAAAGCCATATAAGTGAAAAAGTTGAGTTCTCAAGAATGGACTACACCTTCTAAAGGTATTTTTCATAATGTTAAACTAATATTAAATGTACTTTATTTTCTGACTATACCAAATATATACACACTGCTCTTAATAATTCATACCCCAAACAGTTTCTAATGAAACAATAGGTTGTTTCATCTGTCTGTTTTTACTTATTTCATAATAGGAAACTTATTCTAAATCTAAATAAATTTGTTCCCAAAAGATTTCCCCAAGGAGACAGCGGTGACCAAACAACAGAAGCTTAACAAGGTGTCTCTATCCAGTGCATGCCTCATATTTTCTAATAGTTGTAGACAGTAACTTTCAAGTATCATTCAAGCTAGCTGGACTTAGAGATAGCTATCTCATAAAATGTACACGAGAGAGAGAACATCCTTTGAGAAACCTGTCTTGCTAGAAAGCCTTTGTCAAAATTCCCATAGGAAACAAAACCATCTACAGAGAACAGAGGGCACTTGACCCCCCGGCACTGACCTGAAAGTGCACACATGTAACACTGCTCTGAACCCAAAGTAAACTCTAGCAAGCTGAAGAGGAGCTTACATTTTCTTAACTCATCAAAAGTCATTTCATAACCCACAGCTGATAAATTTCCGAAAAGAACATCTTGAGGAAGGCAGGACCCACGGCAAGCTTCGCCTCCTGGTCCCACTCTCTGCAGCTGTGGATATTAAAAGTAGTTGGCTAAAATAGAGAACAGAGAGAAAGGTCCACTTTTGGGTACCCAACTCAGATGTTTTTGTCCTTAAGTTAGTCAGACTCATTTTTAAAAATTAGATGATCATAGAGTCTGCAGGGAATCGAGATTCTAAAACTCACAAGTAACAAGGGGGAGGAGATGAGGGGACTTTTTAAAAAGTACATGTCTTTCCAAAGCAGGTGCAGGAGGTCAGGAGGGGCTTGGGTCTTCCAGAAGTTTGACTCCTTCACAGGTTTTGATCCAGCCACTTGATGTAACTATCCCTAGTCCGGATTCCCACTGAGAAGTTGGTGGGCCAGCTCGTGAAAATCATGCACCCGTGGAAGCCATCCTCGAAGTGGTCGAGGGTCACCTCCACGCCCGCGTTCTCCAGACGCTTGGCGTACAGGACCCCATCGTCTCTCAGGACATCGTGCTCACAGGTCAGGATGTAGGTCTTGGGCAGGTGCTGAAGCACTTCCTGGTCTGCGATGAGCGGGGAAGAGCGGGCATCCAGCAGCTGGGGGATCTCCTGGACGATCCTGGCATTGCCAGTGGTCTGCATGACAGGCTGGTAGTTCTTTGTGATGGATGCAGGCAAGAGGGACGTCCAGTTAAGACGGGCCCTGAGGGCAACAGCCTCTTCCACATCCAGCGAAGTGTGGTTGTTCGCTATCATGGCCTGCACAAAGTCGTAGTTGCCGTTGAAATAGTCCACCCAGTACTTCACCATGACGTAGCGGGGCAGGATGGGCGTGTTCACGTTTTGCTGATAAGAGGGTGTGTTAAAATCTAAAGCTTGGAGGACCGGGTAGATTAAAGCTTGCAGTTTGAGCTTATTTCTTAGGTTGGCATCTTGAGTAAACTAGAAAAGAGGAAGCGCATTATTTCATTTTGCGTGGCTCCCTTTGCAGAAAGCACACCCTTTAGAGTGGCTTCATGTACTACTTTAAATCAATCAAAGGCATGAATATTAAATTTCTGCCAGGACCAGTATTAAGCAATGTTTACAGAGAAAGGTATGTTGTTTGTGACTCAGTTTTGAGTGAACCCAGGGTGACCTCTGAAGTCTTTAAACCCCCATTAATGCTTATATCTCTCTTCTGGCATTTAGCACTGATTGCTGGGTATCATGGACAAATAATCTGTGAATCTTATTTAATTTTTTATTCTCTACAAAGCCCCAAAAGGCAATAAATAGCTTCCTAGGGGGAAAAAATGAGCCCTACTCTTCCAGAGGAGAGGTATAGGAAAAGCTAAATGAACAGATAAAAGCACTCCAAAGTGTTTTAGTAGAATCCCCTCTGATGAGCATTTAGTCTTCATGCTTGGTGAGAGAGTGGGATTTAAATAATGCTGGCAATGCACACTCCATCCTGCTTAATGAGCATGTACCCCAGAGCAAAGCTGAAATGGGAACTGGAGCGCATCCCCATTGCAGCAATCTCAGCTTACCTGTGGCTCTCTGCAGTGTGAACATGTCACCCCATTTTGTAATTCTAGTATCTAAAATTGGGCATTGGTTAGGTTCCATCTAAAAGGAAGCTAATCAAGTCACTGTGCTTCCTGGGTAACTAAATGATCTCCTGGACTTCAGAACCCCCTCCCCAGGTAAGATGTAACTGCTCTGTAAAAGCTAGAGAAAATGATCAATAAGTAACAATATCTGCCAAGAATTGTACACACATCATATCACTAAGTCCTGCCGTCAGATGCACTGCCCTCATTGTCCTGAGGCCTGGAGAGGTTGAGGGACTTGTCTAGAGTCCTGTCTCTCTCGAGGGTGGGGCCTGTTTGACACCCCATTCTGCCTGGCTCTACAGCCTGTGGTGCGCCCCTCACTGCACCAGAGTTTTGCTCTGGCAGCAAACTTTCCCATTCCACATGGAGAAGTGAGTTCTTTACTTACTTATTATTAGTTAATAATTATTAAGAAAAATAAGAAAAAAACAAGGTACATCATAAATAAAATGGCAGATGCTATTATTGGAAGATACGAAAAGATATCTGGAGGTGAGAAGACTGAGATGCTGTTCTTGAATTATTTAATCCATAAGAGGATGAAAATATTGTGCATATCTCTGTATTTACACAACTATCAAAGACTTTGAGTGCTATTAGACTATGAGGGCTAGATGACAGTTTTCAAAGAACTTAATCAGGTAAACCTCAGATCCATTTAGTGTGTGTGTGTGTGTGTGTGTGTGTGTGTGTGTGTGTGTGTGGTTGTACGGGGGACTGAAATACTCAAGGGCATTCTACCAATGAGCTATATCCCCAACCCCTTTTTATTTTTTGTTTTGACACAGGATCTCACTAAGTTGCCTAGGCTGGACTTGAACTTAAAATAAGATCAACTTGTAATTTAACATCTAAAATAGCTGAACAACAGTACTCTCCTATAATCCCAGCTACTTGCAAGACTGAGGCTGAGGATTGTAAATTTCAGACCAGCCTGAGTAATTTATCTAGACCCTACTTCAAAATTTAAAATAGCCGGGCACAGTGGCGCACACCTGTAATCCCAGCACTTTGGGAGGCTGAGGCAGGAGGATCTCGAGTTCAAACCCAGCCTCAGCAATAGCGAGGCACTTAGCAACTCAGTGAGACCCTGTCTCTAAATAAAATACAAAAAAGGTCTGGGGATGTGACCCAGTGGTCGAGTGCCCCTGAGCTCAATCCCCGGTACCAAAAAAAAAAAAAAAAAAAAAAAAAAAAAAATTAAAATGTAAAAAGGATGGGGGATAGAGCCAGGCACAGTGGCACATGCCTGTAATCCCAGCACTTGGGAGGCTGAGGCAGGAGGATCATGAGTTCAAAGCCAGCCTCAGCAATGGCGAGGCACTTAGCAACTCAATGAGACCCTGTCTCTAATAAAATACAAAAAAGGGCTGGGGATGTGGCCCAGTGGTCGAGTGCCCCTGAGTTCAATCCCTGGTACCAAAAAAAAAAAAAAAAAAAAGAAAGAAAGAAAGAAAGAAAGACGACTTTGGGCAACATTTTAAACTTTGTCTCAAAGTTCTAAGAAAATGATCTGACATTTAAGAAAAACATCCCATCCCATTTTGCAAGTTAAACATGTAGAAGGTGTAGAGGAGACTTAATTTCCATGCATCACCAGTAGGAGCAAAAGAGCCCTCTAAAATGTTAGGCCTTTTCTAACACTGAGTGAAATCGGAGCCTCCCCAAGGTCTCAGATACTGCTTCCTTCAGTGACCGGCATTCCTACTTCAAAAAGATCTGTGTGCTCTGTAGGTACAATCATTTGAATAATCGGGCTATGCAGGGAGCAGCCCACCCAACAATGACTTTGCACAGGTAATAGAGAATGTGTTGGCCTGGTGGATGTGACCATGCCTCCTCCTACCACCAGCACGGCAGGACAGTGGTGTTACCTGTTGTCCAAGGGCAGCAGCCAAATTTCCACCAGCACTGTCACCAGAAATGCCAATTCTGTCTGGGTCAACCTTGTACTTCTGTAAAACTTCTGGCTGCAGGAAGTACTTTGTGGCACGGACAACATCATGAATTTGCTCAGGAAAATAAACTTTTGGGACTAGCCTGTATCTGTGAAGACAGAAGTTATATTCATTTAAGGACTTCACAAAGTTTTTATAAGCCACTTAAAGTTTAAAGACAAACACTGGTTCTTTTAAGGCTAAAAACAGATAAGGAATTAAAATAAATATAAAACATAAAAATAATTTATTTTTTGCAAAATACTTAGTTTGTAATGTAATCATTTTGTATTGGCAGTTGTTGTTTTTTTTTTTTTTTTTTAAACTACCAGCAATCCAATAAAACAAAACACACTCATCACCACCATTAACTCAAGAAGAAAACCTTAAAACACAGATGTTGATTATTAAGGATAGACTTATAATGGATTTTAGAAGTTTCAACCTGGAAGTCAGTGTTCCATTCACAATGCTTTCAGGTTAGAAGGCGACTCCACAGCATTAGACGTCATTGATCTCACATGTAATGAACCCATAGGCATTTTTTCATAATTTATTTGATAAGTATCATAAAACTATGCTCCACTGAAGAGGTCCATGCCAGCCTGACATTGAGCCCACACAATGTCTGTACTCATGGGGGACTGGAACCTAGAGATCAGTTTAAACCAGCAAAAGGAAAGCCAAGTTTGCCATTTAGTCTGGTACAGACCCTCTAGGATATTTATGGGGCTTTTTAAGGTTGGCATTCTCTGTGATATTACAATTGGTGATATGACAATTGGTAATAATACCCTGGTTTCATCCAATGCCACCCTCATAATATTACCTTATGTATCCACATTGGTGGTCTTGGCATAAAGTGCCTGGCTCAGTGCCACCCTCCTCCCTTGCCTATTAATTCCCATTCATCCTTCAAGCCTTAACTGGAAGGTTTCACTGCAACTCCACTTGCATCTGGGGCTAGGTTGGCTTTTCAAGGAATGCCTTGATATTTCTGTGTGCTTAGTTTTAATAAGAAGCAACAAGAACCATGAATTATACCTATTTCCTTTTGTGTTTCCTGTAAAGAATGTGCTCTCTGATATCAGGAACCATGTTTTTTTCATCACTGTGTTTCCACTGTCTATGAGTGGTCCAGGGTCATCACCATCTATCCAATAAAACTTTTTTTTTTTTTTTTTTTTTTTTTAGTATAAACAGTTTGCAAATGAAGAAACAGAGGTACAGTCAGGTATGGCGGTGCATGCCTATAATCACAGTGACTCAGGAGGCTGAGACAGGAGGACTGCAAGTTCAAGGCCAGCCTCAGCAACTTAGCAAGGCACTAAGCCACTTTGAGAGACCCTGTCTCAAAATAAAAATTAAAAAGGTAAATTAAAAGGGTAAAGCACCTCTGGGTTCAATCCCCAGAACCAAAAAGAAAAAAAAAAAGGTAAATAAAAATTACTTGATTTCAGCCGGGCGTGGTGGCGCATGCCTGTAATCCCAGCACTTGGGAGGCTGAGGCAGGGAGAATCATGAGTTCAAAGCCAGTCTCAGCAATGGCGAGGCACTTAGCAACTCAGTGAGACCCTGTCTCTAATAAAATACAAAAAAAAGGGCTGGGGATGTGGCCCAGTGGTGGAATGCCCCTGAGTTCAATCCCCGGTACCAAAAAAAGAAAAAATTACTTGATTTGTAAAAATAAGCCAAACACATACCAAAATAAATTAGGAATAGACTAATTACCTAATTAAAATTGAATAACAGTGGAGTAGCTGTGTGGCTGTGATAGAGCACTTGCCTAGCATGCACAAGGCCCTGGGTTTGATCCTCACACATAAACACATACACAAAATTGAATTAACTGTCATTTAAGATTTAAGACAGCCAGGCGCGGTGGCGCACGCCTGTAATCCCAGCACTTGGGAGGCTGAGGCAGGAGGATCGCGAGTTCAAAGCCAGCCTCAGCAATGGCGAGGCACTTGGCAACTCAGTGAGACCCTGTCTCTAATAAAATACAAAAAAAAAAAAAGGGGGGGGGGCTGGGGATGTGGCCCAGTGGTCGAGTGCCCCTGAGTTCAATCCCTGGTACCAAAAAAAAAAAAAAGATTTAAGACTTGAGATTTCTATCTTATAATGAGAATGTTTATTTTCAGAAACTCATTTTTTTCTAAGCTACTCTATAAAAGGCTATTTATTTTCCCCCACCTAAAACCCAGGCGCTTATTTAAACATATTGATATTCAGTGCAGATACAATCAAATGGGCAAAAATTTGTGAAATACTTTAATAAGTAGTGAATGTGGAACTGTTCATTCAGGAAGTGTTACACTTTGAAACTAAATGTAACAAGAAATTCCCTTAGTGACTGCTATATAGCATATAAAATAAGCTTTTTCATTTCTTTCTTTCTTTTTTTTATGTCTGTGATGATCAATTAATCATCCAAAATGCTTTTCCTCCAGTTCATTTTCAGTCTTAAGCTGTGGCTGCACTGTTCCATTCATTAATAACAGACTAGAGTAGGATTACACTATTTTGCCACTAGGTGGCAACATCTCACAAGAGTCTATTTACCCCAATGCTTGGTCACTTCCCCATTCCCTAGCTGAATGCTTATTTAAAACAACAACGACAACAACAGAAAGATAGTGGAATGAAACAGACATTATGTGACTACATGACCAATATGATTCTGCAACATGTACACTTAGAAAAATGAGAAATTATATCCCATCTATGTATATCACAGTGCATAAATGCATTCTACTGTCATGTATAACTAATTAAAACAAATAAAAAATTAAAAACAAACAGATGCACCTCATGACTCAAGTTGTGAAAATAAAGGCTATTTTATTTCACTAATATTCTACATATCATGACAAACACTTTTCGTGGTTGCTCAGGAGGTCGGAACACATTCCTACTAGGATACAACTATGAATTAAATTCAAACTTCAGATGCTGTTTCATAAAAATGACTCAGTGCCTTGGAACAAGGGAAACTGGTAATCTATAGTCATGCTACTGATTAATCTTGTCCATTAGTAACTGACTCAGGTAACAAAGTAAACATTGCATAAAAACAAACATGATGCAAGAGTCTTCCTAGAACCTCTGAAGATCTATATTCTAACCCCTCTTCTTATTTTTGTTCAAACTGGGAACATTCTTTAGGAACACTATTTTTGTAGACTAGAAAATATACTGAAACTAGCTATTTTTTAGGTAACCTGATATTTAAAAAAATACACCTGAGAATTATCACCTGAAACTTCACAATATCACCTGGAAACTATCACAAAATTTTATACTGTACTCATAAAAACAGAAAACTGAGAATTAGAAGAAAATTCTTGGGTGGTATAGCCAGAGAAATAATATCTACTATCTGCTGCTTGTGTTCAAAGCTATGTGCCTATAAAGTGCTTTTTTTTAAAAAAAATTTATTCATTTGCTTTAGTTGTACACAATGCGTTCATTTTTACGTGGTGCTGAGGCTCGAACCCAGGCCACGCGCATGCTAGGTGAGCGCTCTACCACTGAGCCACAACCCCAGCCCTATAAAGTACTTTTAAAAGGACCTTTTTTTAAAATTTATTTAAAACTTGTAGGGGCTGAGGCTGGGGCTCAGCGGTAGAGCACTCGTCTGGCATATGTGAGGTACTGGGTTCGATCCACAGCACCACATAAATAAAAGTATATAAAAAAATTGTAGATCTTAGCCAGGTATGGTGGTGCACACCTATAATCCCAGAGAATCAGGAGGCTGAGGCAGGAGGATTGCAAGGTAGAGGACAGCCTTGGCATCTTAGAAAGACACCGTCTCAAAATAAAAAACGAAAAGGGCGGGGATGTAACTCAGTGGTAGAGCACTCCTGGGTTCAATCCCTGGAATCCTAAATAAGTAAATAATATAAATCTTGAATAAAAGATATATATATATATATATATATATATATATATATATATATACACATAAATTATATGTGTAAGTATGTCTCAACATGCCCAACTCACTGCAGGGAGAGCTGACTGCAACTCCAGCTAGAGGGTTGGAACGAGCATTATCGCTCAAAATAACCTAACCTGTGTGCCCCCTTCTGCTGTGGGAAAGGACAGAGTTTGCTTCGTGTTGTGCCAGCTAGGTGAAAGGTTCACGTGATGGTCTACAATGAAATTATATTCCTATTTGACTTGGCAGGAGAGAGAGAGAAGTCTTGGGTTTTTCCAGCTTTTTTTCTTCAACAGATCCATCTTGGGAACATGAAAAGGTTGCTATCCCCCCAAGTCTGGGAAGCCCATCTTCAGTAGGGGACATCCCAAACAAGTCAGTAATTACAAACACATCAGCTTTCCACTTGAGGGAGAACCTATTTACTCCTTTCACAAGCTTCTTTTGCATTCAAAGGACATACAGTAAAACTGCACTAGGGTGGAAGGACTGTTTGAGTGAAATGATGCATCTCATTCTTAAAACATTGTTTATGCATAAAGGCTGAAGAAGGGCCTTCCTTGTGGTTTCTACTGTCAGGATTGGCTCCCTGAGGTAGCTCTGACCACCACTCACTCAGCAAGGGACAGTGGGGACAGCAAAGCCTTGGCTGCTTGGACAAGAACAACACTCAAGGGGTTGGGGCTTTAGCTCAGTGACAGAGAGCTCACTTAGCACACACAAGGCCCTGAGTTTGGTCCTCGACCCTGAAAAAAAAAAAAAAAAAGAATAACACTCAAAGGAATGGATAGGTATCAGGATGCTTCACCAAAATCCTAGGTGGAGAGTGATTGAGCTTAGAATTGGAATCTGATTAAACAACAAGAGCCTTCTGATGATCTGTTCTAGATTAAGACTCTTGGAATGTAGCTCAGTGGTAGAGTGCTTGCCTAGCATGCTCGAAGCCCTGGGTTCAATCCATGGCACCACATACACACAAAAAATTTCATGAGACCTATCTATGTGAACAGCAGAGAGTGCCCAGGCTCTCTGTGTTTATCTAAGCTGCCTCCACCCATTCATAAGCAAACTTCCCTTCAACCTCACCACTTAGGTGAGGTTCAGGTTCACAAGCTCCCAGTGATTTTCAAAGGTGTTCTGTAACTGCAATACAGGCTTTGTGTAAAGCCCCTTCTGTGTCCCCCCAACAATATTCTAAGCCACAGGAGAGAAGCTGGGTTTTTAAATTTTTTTAAAAAAATATTTTTTCTTTAGTTGTAGATGGACACAATGACTTTATTTTATTTATTTATTTTTATGTGGTGCTGAGGATTGAACCCAGTGCCTCACACGTGCTATGCAAGCACTCTACCACTGAGCCACAACACTAGCCTAAGAAGCTGGGTTTTTAATGTTATATAGAGATCAGAGCCAAGAAGACATTAGTTGAATATGTCTAAAAGAGGTAACTTATTCATCAGTGACAATGAAGAAAATAAGAAACTTACTTTTTATTTTTCCCAGTACTGGGGATTGAACCAAGGGGTGCTTTATCACTGAGCTACATCTTTTTTATTTTGAGAAAGGGTCTCGCAAAGTTGTTGAGGGTCTCACTAATGTTGAGGTTGGCCTCAAACCTGCAATCCTCCTGACTCGGCCTCCCAAGTCCTTAGGATTATAGGAGTGCACCATTATAATGGACTCTGGAGCAGATCTCTGAGAATGCAGTCTGCCCACCTTCCAAGGCCTCTCAGGGAAGAGTGACAATCAAGGATTCTCCACTCATGACTCTGAGGAAGGGCAGGACAAGGAGATGGGTCTCACAGCTATGAGTCTTTTAGAGTACCTGATACCTACAGCTACTCAAGGAGATGCACATGGCACTATGATTTTGACAGCGCACACTCGTCTGATTTTATGGATGGGAAATACAGAGGTATTAAAGTGCCATTGCTTTTAACTCTGAGCAGCAAACTAAGCCCAGCACTCAGCAGCTTGTCTTCTACACTCCATTAGCAACACTCATCCTTACAGCTCTGTACAGCTTTGAGTTCACTTAAATGGCAGGTGTCACCTAACATTTGGTGGAATGTGGATAGTTCTAAGGCACCCACATAAAATGCAAAGTTTACAAGTGTAGTGAAAATTTAATTAGAAGCAAAACACAATATGAAAGAAAGAATTATCCACACCCACAAGGGCAAGGTAAATCCCTTGTAGCATTTAATAATATCCCACACACCTATGCTTTATTATCTTGAATCGTATCTTTTAAAAAAGTTACTAAGGGCTGTGGTAGAGTGCTTGCTAGCACGCATCAGGCCCTGGATTCAATTCCCAGCATGGAAAGTTTTAACAAAAAAGTTACTAAATCTTCCTTGTTCCTTATATCTTATGGTTCTAGTACTACATTTTATTGAACAAATTAGAGATGATAAGGCACAGTGTGATAAGTAACTTGCACTGAAGTTTATAAATATAAAATAAGCTTATGGCTATAAAATAAGACTTCCCTAGATTTTACAAATGAGGATTTTTTTTTACATCCATGTAACTTAGATAATATAAGAAACTTTTTCACTTACTTATCACATACTTATTGTAAAATTAGTGTGTAAAATGGCTTAGTGTTGAAGAAGTAAGTAGTAGGCACAATTTTTGCCTTTTTTTTTTTTTTTTAAATAGCTTAAGGCCTTTATGTACCTCAATTACTAGGTCTGTTCCCAGACTCTTGGCCCAGCATAGGTGACATGGACGAAGAGGAGTTCCAACATGATGTGAGCACCCAGCCCTTGCCAATCAGCTTTCTCAGACTATAATCTTCATCGAGGCCACAACCCACATGAAGTGAAGCCACAATGCCACTACCCACTCCTGAGAGCCTCCAGGACAAGGAACAAGTGACAGCAGAGAAGGTGGAATTTCAGGGGAACCAAGGGTTCCCATGCTCCTGAACACACTCAAGATCATCCACCCTCATGCCTGTTTTCCTCTTCACCATCGGAAGCATAAGCCCTTCCAACATTCTTCTCTCATATTTCATTCCCTTAATACTCTGTCAGCCTCCTTCCCTCCCACACCCTCTCATCACAACACTTTGGACTTACATGACCAATGCACTTTGTCTAAGTAGATTATGCTCATCCTTAGGGGCCCTATTCAGTATCACAGTCTTTAAGATGGCTTTTCTGACCTTTCAAACTGGGCCCCATCTTGCCTGCAGAAGCTGTTACTATTCATCCTCTTACCTCACACCGCTTACCACACTGAACGTTACTGTTCAAGCCTTCATTTCTCATCTACATTGTGAGGGCAGGAGCTAAGTCTTACTCTGTTATGTCACCAGAATTGAAATGGCCACTGGCACAGAACAGGAATTCAATCAGCAATCATGGAACAGAAGAAAAAGAAAGAGGAAAGCCAGCGAGAAGAAAGGTCATCCCAAGTTAGAGCACTGAACATTCTTTCCAGGAGAAGCATTCTAATCATATGATGTTGGCTACACCCCAACTAGAGCATAGGTGATAAGACTCTCTGTGGCTGGCCTGAACCCTAACACCTTATCTCATTTCTGAGAGATAAAATGTGCTAAGAGTTCCAAACACACATTGATAAATAAGTACATTTGCAAGTTGACCTTTTGTTCTATGGGCTACAACATTAATCTTGTAGACTGTCTAGTGCTTCAGAACATCTGGAGCCCTTTTATATCAATTGTCTAAACTGACCTGCATGACAGCCCTCTGATACCATTATCCCAGATTGACATACATTCACTTACCATGCATGTCCTAAGCCTTACAGTAGGTGCTGAGGACCCAAAATAAACATTCCTGTTTTCTTTTCCCAGTAGTCGCATTCTAAACACACAGGGAAGATTCCTAACCCCATTTGCACATACGTTTGTGACTTACCTGAGGGTTAGACAGTCATGAGTAACAGTACTTAAACACTGCACTGTGAGGTTTCCCAGTAGATAAACTTCTGGATGCTACATTATATAGATTAGGTACCAGCAAAGTTAAGGTGACAGCAACCCCTCTAACTTGTAGTCCTTTAAATTTTTTTCTTTAAAAAAAGTTTTTTTTTTGTAGTTATAGATGGACAGAATACATTTATTTTATTTGTTTATTTTCATGTGGTGCTGAGGATCAAACCCAGTGTCTCACACATGCTAAGCAAGCACTCTGCCACTGAACAACAGCCCCAGCCCCTAAATTTCTTTCTTTTTTTTCTTTTTTTGGTGCTATGGGGGATTGAACTCAGGGGTGCTTTACCATAGAGCTACACTCCAGCTCTTTATATTTTCTATTTTGAGACAGGGTCTCTCCAAGTTGCCAAGGCTAGACACCATATCTGACTAAAAATTAAAATAAAATATTAAATATATCTTATCATCCATGGCAGTGGCAGCTACTTGGGAGGCTGAGGCAGAAGAATCACAAGTTCGGGGTCACCCTCAACAACTCTACAAGACCCTATCTTGAAATAAAAAATAAAAAGGGCTGTGGATGTAGCTCAGCGGTAAAGCACTCCTGGGTTCAATTCCCAGTAAACCCCCACCCCCAAATCTTATGTATTCTTCTGTGTTTTATGATAGGTCTAGACTCAAATGAGTACCTGTTTTACTTGAGACAGATGCTGATGGGTGGAGGTGGACTTGGAAGTTCAGGGAGTGTAGCTAGTTGCTGATATTGAAGCCTAAGGGCAAGACGTGTGTGATGAAAGGAGAATCCTCATGGTACCAGGTAAAGCAAGTCAACTTCTCTCCTTTTCTCAGATCTGCAAGGAGCTGGAGCTATACAGTTCACCACTGCAGGGTCCCTGCACCTTCTTCCTCAGCAATGAGCCATAGGGCTTTGTGTCATTACGGAGCTTGGCTCCTGAAACAGCCCTGCTTTCCTCCGGCCAGCTGCCCAGGCCAGCGGCACCATCATTTACTTGAAGATTCCTGCTTTACCCAAATGCCCTGAGAGCCTATGGGTGATCTGGGAGACCTAGTTGAGAGTTCAGAGTTGAGAGCAGTCCCCTGGGAGTTGTCCAGAGGTGTCTGGAGCCAAATCTGCTGAGGAGGCAGCCACAGCACCTCTCAGTGTGACTCTGGGCTTTCCTTCACAGGGTCAGAACTGCTTAATGACTCAGGCCCAAGACTGCCAAAGAAAGGGTTCTCCTGACCTCAGAACTGGAGTAGGAACAAGAGAGGTGGAAGGAAGGGGAGGTTGGATGAACCTGGGACATGGCAGTGGATGATATGGCCATAGCCCTGTTACTCAGCATTTTCAGCTTCTTCAGATTTGGGCTTGATACTAGATCAAAAAAGCATAGGGACCTTGGAAGCAATCTGCCTGGGTTCAATTCCCATCCTGTGTCTGTGACTAGTTAGCTATTCAACCCTCGGCAGATGACTTAGTTTCTCAGGTCTCAACTTCCTCATCTATGAAGAAAATATAAAAATATGTATATTGGGTGCTTTCTATGAGAATTAAGTACGACTCTCCATGTATTCCATAAATATTTAATACTGAATGCCCACTCTATGCCAGGGGATTTTCTGAGCAGTCATGATTAAGCAATGAACAAAAGAGACAAAAGTCCCTAAAACCCCCACCTTCGTTAAGTTCATGCCATTTCCAGTTACTACAATAAACATATAAGTTGAGCATATGGATATTGCTGGTTATCTTTAGAAGTTATAAACCAGAGGAAGGTGGGCAGTAATTTTATATAAGTTGGTCAAAGGCTGTCTGAGAGGATGAAATCTGAACAGAGATCTAAAGATGGAGGGACAACAGATGCTAAAGCTCCTGCACAATGCCTGGCATGGTATAGGCACAGTGTTTCTTTATTACCATCATCACAATGGTCACAATTATTATTCACATTCTTAGTTGCCCATAAAAATGACTTATAAAGAACTGACAGAGACAACTCATTAAGATCACTACTACTATTGTTAATAATTACATCCTTAAAATTTGTTGAACACTTATTTCTATACCCAAGGTCTAAGTTACAGAATCTGGCTCTTAGAAAATAACTTTTTCAACTTTTCCAACTCCTGATGGTGGGGGGAGAATCTCTTAAAAATTGATTGCTTTTAGTTTTAAAAAGGTAGCATCAAATGTTGCAGGCTTAATTAACAATAGCCAAACTATGTAACTAACCTAGGTGCCCTTCACAGATGAATGGATAAAGAAAATGTGCTATGTATTCGCAATGGAATATTACTCAGCCATAGTGAAGAATAAAATTATGGTATTTGCTGGTAAATGGATGGAACTGGAAAATATCACGCTAAGTGAAATAAGTCAGTCCCCAAAACCCAAAGGTTGAATATTCTCTCTGATATGTGATGTTAACTCACAACAAGAGAGGGTAAGGAGGGGCTGGGGTTATGGCTCAGTGGTAGAGCACTTGCCTTGCACACGTGAGGCACTGGGTTCGATCCTCAGCACCATATAAGATAAATAAATTGGTAAAAACAGAGGTATTATGTCCATGTTCAACTAGAAAAAAATTTTTAAAAAAGAGGGTAAGGAGGGGAAGAACAGAAGTTCATTGGATGAGACAAAGGGGAATGAAGGGAAGGGAAGGGAGACGGGAATAGGAAAGACAGTAGAATGAATCAGACATACTAACTTTCCTATGCTAATATATGAATATACGACCAGTGTAACTCTATATCATGTACAACCCACAAGAATGGGATCCTAATTAGAATAAGTTATACCCTGTAGGTATAATATGTCAAAATACACTCTACTGTCATGTATATCTAACAAGAATAAAAAATAGTTTTGGTAAAGTATCAAATGTTGCAGGTAATTGTGAATTTGAATTATTATTATTATTTTTTTGTGATAACTGGGTATTGAACCCAGGGGCACTTTACCATTGAGGTGCATCCCCAGCCATTTTTATTGTTTGAGACAGGGTCTCACTAAATGACTGAGGCTGCTCTCTAACTTGTGATCTTCCTGTCTTACCTTCCCACGTGGCTAGGATCATAAGCAGGCACCACTGTGCCCAGCTGATAAGATATATTTAAGGTATGCACCAGTCTGGCTACCCAAAGTTCCCAGAACTAAAATAAGAAGGTAATTCAAGGTGTTACTGAGCTAGTTCAAGAAATTTTAAGCTATATCAGAAGTAATTATTTTTTCTGATTAAGTGTGACATTGGGCAAATCTCTTACCACTCTACACCTTCACTTTACCTTGTATTTCAGCACTTGTAAAATAAAGCTACTAGACTATTATCTAGAATCTCTTTTTAATAAAAAAAAGTTTGTGACTGGCATTAATTACTTACTCAATGGAGACAATGACAGCATTCAATTCCTCAGCCATTGCTGTGCATAGCTCATCATAATACTTGATTTCTAAAAGAGACAAAGGGGTAATCACTGTAAAATGGGTCATTTAACACTGCCATAAATTTTGCTAAGCATGGATTGTTTTTAGAAATGGAGTTCACTTGATAATAAAAACAAATAATAAAAAGTGAATGCGAACAAATGTCTTCTTATTGGAGTTACATGTAAAAATGCAGAAATCAAATCTGGTTTGGGGCAAAATGCAATTATAATAAAAAACAGGAAATCCATATTAGATTAATCTTGAATATGTTTTTAACTAACTAAACATTTATTTCATAATGGGCAATAAGAAATACACCAAATTAATTCTTACTTTGTAACTTTTCAAATGTATACCTAAAAGATCACAGCAAATAAGCAGTTTCCTCCTTAGACTTATAAAATTTTGCTCTTTTTTTTTTTTGTTGTTGTTGGTACCGGGGATTGAACTCAGGGGCACTCGACCACTGGGCCACATCCCCAGCCCTTTTTTGTATTTTATTAGAGACAGGGTCTCACTGAGTTGCTAAGTGCCTCGCCATTGCTGAGGCTGGCTTTGAACTCATGATCCTCCTGTCTCAGCCTCCCAAGTGCTAGGATTACAAGCGTGCGCCACCATGCCCAGCTAAATTTTGCTCTTTTAACATGTTCATTTGCTGTGATTCAGAAACATTATCAATTTGAGCGATGTGTTATTCTCCTTAAACCAACAAATAAGGAACAAAATTTTAGAAAGTCCTAGCATTTCTCAGAAAGAAGACCCCCAAAGTCTTGAGGGACAGAGACAATTTTAATAATTATATATATATATATATATATATATATATATATAAGAATTTAATCCTTAGTTGTTCTTGCAATAAATTAAGATCTATATTGTGCAAAAAGTGAGGCTAATATTTCTTATTTCCTTATTTATTTATTTATTTATTTATTTAATTTTGGGTACCAGGGATTAAACCCAGGGGTTCTTGATCACTTAGCCATATCCCCAGCCTTTTAAAAAAATTTTATAGCCGGGCGCGGTGGCACACGCCTGTAATCCCAGCACTTTGGGAGGCTGAGGCAGGAGGATCGCGAGTTCAAAGCCAGCCTCAGCAATGGCGAGGCACTTAGCAACGCGGTGAGACCCTGTCTCTAATAAAATACAAAAAAGGGCTGGGGATGTGGCCCAGTGGTCGTAGTGCCCCTGAGTTCAATCCCTGGTACCAAAAAAAAAAAAAAAAAAAAAAAAAAAAAAAAAATTTATTTTGAGACAGGATCTCTCTGTTGCTTACGGCCTCACTAAGTTGCTGAGGCTGATTTTGAACTCATGATCCCCTGACTCAGCCTCCTGAACCACTGGGATTACAAGCATGTACCACTTCGCCTGGCCTAACATTTCCTTATCTATACCCTTTTCAAGGCTGCCTCAGAACCAGAAGTTTACGAATGACATATTCACCTGCATACCTCCACCAATCCCACTTCTTTTTTTCAGCAGAAGTGATTAATTAAAATTTTAAGAGAAGTCCAGATAAACTCTTGTAATCCATGCCATTCCTGGCACCTGTACTTCCTGTCCCTCAATGAGATATCTCATCTGGCAAGTATCCAGTGCAATAGACTCAGACTTTTCTAAGGCAGAGACCCTGTCTTATTCATTTTTGTATCCCTACCTCCAGCACACAGGCTGACCATTGGTCCAGGTTCACCCCAAACTTTGTGTGATTTTTGCATTGAAAGTCCTACATGCCAGGAAGCGCTTCAGTCTTTATTAAGCCTATATACTTGGTGAATAAAAGGATAAAGGATGGGCTGGCATGGTAGCACACTCTTGTAATCCCAGTGACTAGGGAGGCTAAAGCAGGAGGATCTCAATTTCAAGGCCAGCTTAGGCAATTTAGTGAGACCTTGTCTCAAAATAAAAAATAAAAGGGCTAGGAATATAGATCAGTGGGAGAGTGCCCCTGGGTTCAGTATCACAAAATTTTTAAAAATAAAAATAAAGAGCTGGGCAAAGTAGCACACACCTGAAATCCCAGCAGCATGGGAGACTGAGGCAGTAGTATTGCAAGTTCAAAGCCAGCCTTGGCAACTTAGTGAAACACTATCCCAAAATAAAAACAAAAATGTTAGGGATGTGCCTCAGTGGTTAACCAAGGCTGGTTTCAATCCTGGTACCAAAACAAGATAAAGAACAAATGATAAATATGAAGCTAAATAAAATGGGATTTCTAAAGACATTTATACTTTTGACCTTCTCTTCATTTAAAAATATATATAATAGTAAAATAAAGAAACAGGACAAGTTGCCATTGCCTTTACTGATTTTTTATTTTTTCTTTCTTTCTTTTTTTTTTGGTACCAGGGATTGAACTCAGGGGCACTCGACCATTGGGCCACATCCCCAGCCCTTTTTTGTATTTTATTAGAGACAGGGTCTCACTGAGTTGCTAAGTGCCTCGCTATCGCTGAGGCTGGCTTTGAACTTGTGATCCTCCTGCCTCAGCCTCCCAAGTGCTGGGATTACAGGCGTGCACCACTGCACCCAGCTTCTTTTTTTTCTTTTTCTTTTTTTTTTTTTTTTTTTTTTTTTTTTTTTGCAGGTACTAGGGATCAAACCCAGGGCCTCATGCATGCTAGGCAAGTGCTCAGCCACAAACCCAGTCCTGCCACTGCCTTTAAGGAGGCCAACAGTTCTGGGCTAAAGACAAGTAAGTAGCTCCATAGTACCCTCAGGAAGAGAAAAGGCCTTGACTTTCTCTGAGGCAGGCTTTTTCCTGGTTGCTTTGCTTTGCTGTCTGCCATTTGGACCCACTAAATTGCTACTCATGAAAAGGATTCAACTCTAAAAAAATATGTTCTTGAACTTGGGGAAATTACTTCTGTTTAATGGTTGCATACCTTTTATATTTTAATCTTTGATTTCATAAGCAGATGAGATATTGCTAAGATAACATGTACTTCTGCCCTATTTCATAGAAAGACAAACACGTAAGTTGGCAAAAGAGCTATAGATAATTCCCTCATATTCTGGCCCAGTGAAACTTCACCTAGTTTTGGTATAAAAAGTCATCATCAACATTTTATAGTAAGTTGATCGATGATTTAGATCATAAGAAAAAATGTTTTCAAAACAGCCTGCCTGCATTAAGAAGCAAACCTACAAGCAAAAAGGCTTTTCCATATTTTCTATATAATAATCATATAATTTATCATTCAAATAAGGAACTCCCCCTTTCTTTTTTTGGGGTGGGGGCATACGGGGAGATACTGGAGATTGAACCCAGGGGCTTTACCACTGAGCTATACCCCAGTTCTTTTTATTTTTTGAGACAGGGTCTCACTAAATTGCTAAGGACCTAGCTAAATTGCTGGGGCTGGCCTTGAACTTGTAATCTTCTTCCCTCAGCTTCCTAGTCACCGGCATGCACCACATTGCCCAGTAAACCAGAAAACTTTTGAGTGAAAAAGCAGGCACTACTAATAATTTAATGAGGACATCAGAGATAAATGGGACAGTCCAGGAGTCCAAGAGAAGGAGACAAATGGTTCCCTTCTTCTTACCCATGAAGAAAGATGAATTCAACCACATATCCTCCCCAGGGCTAACCACAACTCCCAACAATCTGCAGGTGGTCCAGACTTACTTGCACTGGCCAAGGCCCAGCCTCCTCCGTGGATATAAACAACACTGCGTCTCAGCAGCTCCTCTGGCTTTGGAGAGCCTTCAAACACTCTGACCTCCACCCCATCAAAGTCAGTGTCGGTCACATTCACTTGGGCAGACGACCATGCACTTTTCTTTCCGAAAGAAACTATGATAAAATTCAGTGCAATCAGGTGATGGCTCAGTCCCAGGGAGTGTATCAGGTTACTCTGCAGGAAGAAAATAAAGAGGGAGAACAGTGTCAACTTTGTCAGCTCCCCTGAGAGCTTCACTCACAACTCAGCATTTCTTTTTCTTATTTTTAGTACTGAACATTGAACCCAGGAACACTATACCTCTAAGCTAAATCCCCAAGACTTTTAGTTTATTTATTTTTAATAATATTTGTGGTGCTGGGGATTGAACCCAGGGATGCTCTACCACTAAACTACATCTCTAGTCCTTTTATTTGTTTTTATTTTGAGACAGGGATCTTGCTAAGTTCCAGAGACTGGCCTCAAACTTGTGATCTTCTTGCCTCAGCCTCCAGAATAGCTGGGATCACAGACTAACTCAGCATTTGAATTCTTACAAGCAACAACCACTTTCCAGCCTGTGCATGGGGCACACTAGTGTGCCTTGAGGAGGAACAGGTGGGTCTTGATGCACACAGGACAGCCACACTCCTGAGCCATTTACCCCAGTGTCCCATATCAATATTACCACTGGAGATATATGGATGTCTCATCATGAAAAGAACTAGAAAGCACAGCATTATAAAACCATTAGCCAATTTTCATGTAAAACAAGAACAAGAGGCAATTCATCTAAGAAAGAACAGCTATTTCAGGAATCCTGTTATTCATTTGCTGGCAAGTATAAACGGTAGAAGAGCAACCAAGTTTTAATAAATAATCCAATTTCTATATGTGCTCTGACATCAGTTGCTCAATTGACTGACAAGGCAGTGTTAGTGTCCTTAATGTTAAACAAACACACAAGTGTGTGTGCGGGCATGAGTATGCACACAGGCAAAGAGGATTCTAACCATCAACTTAAGGTCTTTGGCAAATTGGAAAAGGATAATTGTCATGTGAGTTTTGTGGCAAAATGTCAGTCTACCCTGGGGAATGTTGAGGTTTGCCAGGGCATAGCTGAAGATCACTGTATTGGCCAAGATTTCTAGAGCAGACACAATAAACTCTTGTCAGCCTTGTTATCAACTAACAGAAATCAGGCACGATCCATTCCAATTTTTTTTTTTTTTTTTTTTTTTTTTTGTGGTACTGGGGATTGAACTCAGGAGCGCGCGACCACTGAGCCACATTCCTAGCCCTTTTTTGTATTTTATTAGAGACAGGGTCTCACTGAGTTGCTAAGTGCCTTGCCATTGCTGAGGCTGGCTTTGAACTCGCGATCCTCCTGCCTCAGCCTCCCAAAGTGCTGGGATTACAGGCGTGCGCCACCGCGCCCGGCTTCCAATTTTTTTTTTTCTTTGTACTGGGGATTGGACCCAGAGGCACTTTACAACAGAGCTACATCCCCAGTCCTTTTTATTTTTTAATTTTGGGACAGGCTCTTGCTTAATGGCCTCTCCTGAGTCACTGAGATTACAGGTGTAACCTGGCTTCCATTCCAATCTTCGCGGGACATGCAACTTGATGGGCATAAAATGATGAAATATGAACAAAGAAATGGCAGTCTCGGCTCTGACACTTTCTAGTGTGAACTTTCTTTCTTTCTCTTTTTTAGTTAGGTGAAAACTTCATTAAATACTTAAGACAAAGTATTTGTTTCTTCAACTGTAGGAAAGCTCTAAAATAAGTCAGTTGGCTATGCAGGACAGGTAAGAGGATGAGAAGACCCATGTGGGTTTCCTTCGTGTGGCGTGTGCTCTCAGTGTGTGCAGGCTGGACTGAGCTTGCCCACACCTTTCCAGAAACACCTCTGCTTATTAGTTCACGTTCACTTGCACTAGCACTAGCAGAACTTCTGAATCGCCACCCACGTTGTTTACAACAGTGACGGGGTAGTGTGGGGACAGACTGTGAATTAGAAGAGGGACAAGTTGTTTATGTAGGGGGAAAAAAAATTAAAAAGACAGGAGCAAGAAAGGGTACCTGGTGGAAAAGAACCCAGGAAGCTGCTCAAAGAAAAATGGTGCTCATGTTTGGAATTATGTTGATAAATTAGAAAATAAGAAAGTTATCCTACAGCCAGTATCATGATTCTCTCAGACTATGAAAGAGAAGAGAACTAACGGTAACCTATTGTTAATCCCTTTATTGTTATTAGTAATAATAGCTTCTACGTGCCTACAGTTGAGTGCACGGGAGTTTGCTGAATTTGGCTAGATTCCATGAGGTAAGTACTCATTCTATTCCTTCTTTAGAGAGAGAGGTTTAGAGAATAAGGAACCTGTGCAGAAGATCGATTCCTAAAATCATGAAGGCGCCATGGGTCATACAGAATTGCCCTAGACATTTTGGTTTAGCTGCTCTGAGCCCTGTCCAGTAGGAATCACGTGTGCATGTTCATTCACACGATGTTATAGGGCATGGCAAAACTGTAAATATTACTCAGCTATTTTCTCCAGTACCTAGTGTTTCCTTTAGTTTTTCTCACTGCTCTCCTCCCACCCCTCTTGCCCAGCAAATACATCCAGTAGTCAACCATTTCTACAGTTTGTACTTCAGTGAAAGGGTATAAGAACAAATAGCCCAGAAACAGGCAGCAATTTAACAAGACCCTGTCTCAAAAAAAATAAAAAGGGTTGGGAATGTGGCTCAGTGACAGAGTGCTCTTGGGTTCAAATCCACAGCATAAACAAACGAAAAACAAGAGGGAAGGTCACATCCTAAAAGTGATAGAATGTCTTTGATTAAAATTTCTTAAACTCTTACAGCTGATTTCCATGAAATACTTGTGAAACATTATGCAGATCAAGAGTATCTTCCTTCTTTTGGTTTTGAAAAGCTTACATCCTCCAGAGAATTTTAACATATATATGTGCGTGCGCACGCACACACACATGCACACACACACTCTGATTTAGGTTACCTGATTCCCCAGGGTAGGTGGTGGGGAGGGGGAAAGAGTGTGGAGTGAAATGAGAAAGGTATGGACAGATATCTAAGAGCCAGTGATAAAAAGAACCCCAGGATGCAGCAACTTCCAGCTAGTTCTGTGCAATCTGAAGCAGTTGGCCTGTGCCTCATATTCAGAAAGAAATGTGTAAAGAGGCAAGATGGTAGAGAGAGGTACAAAGTATTCCAGGAAGATTGTGCCTCAAGTGGCCTTAGGCAGTTCCCAAAGCTCTACTTGGTAAAGGAGAAACAGGGCCGGGTGCGGTGGCGCACGCCTGTAATCCCAGCATTTGGGAGGCTGAGGCAGGAGGATCGTGAGTTCAAAGCCAGCCTTAGCAATGGCGAGGCACTTAGCAACTCAGTGAGACCCTGTCTCTAAAATAAAATATAAAAAGGGTTGGGGATGTGGCCCAGTGGTCGAGTGCCCCTGAGTTCAATCCCTAGTACCAAAAAAAAAAAAAAAAAAAAAGGAGAAACAGGATGATTTCACGTGCCAATAAAGGCATAAAAGTAGCAAGGACTTGCATGAGCATCTTGCAGATGGGCCTGAGACAACCTCTTTACTCTCCAGGGTTTAATATATGTTCTTAAGGCTCCAATAGGAATAGAAGTGAGCATTAATGGACTTGAAGGGCTCTTACAAATAAAACAAGGACTATCCTAGGGCAACCTGCTGGGAACACACCTCAAGGACCAGGTAAAACAATGGTGTGCACTGAGGATGTGTAATACCCAGATGGCCTCTTCAACCCAAGATGCCTGGGCATTGTGTAAGATCCTCCAAAGCCTAAAAGCAAACTGTAACAGGAAGTCCTGAATTCAGTGGGATTAAGTGTCTGCCTTAAGAATGAAGAAGGAAGCATTAAAATACAGATCAAGTTACATTTCTTGTATCCTTAAGTTTATGAAATGAGATTCAAATTCACTCAAGTAATATTCTAGAACCTACAAAGTTTCCCAAAATCTCTCTAGAAGTAGCCGGAAAACTCCAGCTACTGAAGAAGAATTCTACAGAAGCTGGTGTAGAACTAGGACTCACGGGTTACAGGTTACCTAGACTTGGCTAACTGAAGTGGTCCGGCAAGGTGCTAGAGGTCTATAACTTGCCTGGTTCTAGGGGAGGAAATTCTGCCTAAGGAGACAGAAGGGGATGAGGGTGTTCAGTGGTGTTCACTGCTCTTCAGTGGAATTGGACCCAGTGAAATCTGGTGGGGAACTGGCTCCCTGCCCAGGTCTGATGGCCAAAGACAAAAGGACAAGCAAGAATCAAAGGAAGCCAAACAGAAACTGTACTGTGCTTACTAAGATATAAATTAGTTCTTATATACATGAATTGGTTTGATCTCTATTGATTATTTCAACATATAAGTTAAGAATATATTCTATGAGCAGAGAACTTTGAGGGGGAAAAAGCAATAATCTTCTGGAATGTAAGAGTAAAATACAGGAGAACCAACACTTTTAAATGAATAGTTAGCTAAACAACAGGTGTGTTTAAAAGAAACTTAGGTGAAGGGTTGTACAAGCCCGGAGAAGGAAGAAATTTCTTCCATCTGAGGAGGAAAGCCAGTAAGGTGTCCAGTCTGAACTGTGCTTTAGTGCAAGATGAAGTATGTACAACAAGGAAAAGGGTTGGAACCAAGTACAAAGGTGTTGGGTATGTCTTTTAATTCAAACGTCTATGGGTGGGTACGGCAAATAAGGGATGTGAAGGAAGAACAAACACAGTAATAGAAGGCTCAATCTAAAAGAAGCACATACAGAACTGGAGTCCACAGCACAGACTGCAGAACCAGAGTAAAAATCCCAGCTCCTCCACTTGCCAGTGCTAGAACCCTAGGCAAATTACTAAACCTTTCCATGCCTCAATTTACCATCGGTAAAATGGGAATAATGCTATGAAGTACTTCAAAAGATTGTTGTAAAGATTGTAAGCTAAAGTACCTATGGCAGTGCCTGTCATACACTGAGCCCTATATGAGTTGGTTACCATTAACACCATACGCTTATCTAAAGACCACTGCAGGAAGTGAGTCCAGGGACGGGCATTCCAAAGTTTCTATGGTGGCTGAGACTATCATTTTCCCCACATTTGTTATCAGTGCCGCATTATCATGTTCCAAAATTGTTAGAGGTTAAAAAGATATAGATAATTATCTTTTCTTTTTTTTAATACTGGGGGTTGAATCTGGGGTGCTGAACCACTGAGCCACATCTCCAGCCCTTTTTATTTTTGATTTTGAGACAGGGTCTCACTAAGTTACCTAGGGCCTTGCTAAGTTGCGGAGGTTGCCTTTGAACTAGTGATCATCCTGCCTCAGCATCCCGAGTTGCTGGAATTACAGGCGTGTGCCACCATACCCAGTAAATTATCTTTTAAAAGTTTATTTGTATGCTTGTATCTGAGGGAGGGGAAAGCAGGTGAGGAACCAGTAGTATGATACTCCAGCCACATAAACAACTTAGCATGTGGTTAAGTTTCAAAATGGACCAACTGCATTAAATACAACACAAACTCTAACTCATGACCTGCTATATTTCTCATATTCAATTATTTGGATTCTTTTATCATTTGTTCTCCAACTTTTCTAGCATGGTCATTTCATTCTGTAAAACATCTTTTTAATTCTCATCTCCAGATTCTGCTATAAATTGTGCCAAATTATAGGGAAAAATATATAATCTTGTGGAACATTTATTTTTCTGCATTAAAATCTGTGAATATGGACACACACACACACACACACACACACACACACACATCATTATTTGTAGTAGTAGTAGTGAGGATTGAATCCAGGGCTATTCGCTTTTTAGTTTTATTCTGAGACTGGGTCTCAAAAAGTTGCTGGGAAAAAAAAAAAAAAGTTGGTGAGGCATCAAATTTATAATCCTCTTGCCTCAGCCTCCCAAATCACTCGGATTACAGGCATGTATCACTACATCTGGCTATGGTTATATTTTTTAAACACTATAAAGTTTGAGTGTAATTTTAAATGCATATTTAATATATATTTTTTCAGAACAGCAGGCATGGGTTTATTAGATAGGGAAGGAAAAGGGAAAAAAGGAACACACTCAAGGGAGAAAGTGAGAGAGTGGGTCCCCTCAGGGAGGAGAGGGACAGTGCACCTCTCCTGCCTGTTTTATTGGGGGTATCAGGGAAGTTTCCAAGGAGCTCTGCCCAGTTCCACCTCTTGACTTTTGACTAGCAGCAGGATTGTATCAGGCTTTGAAACCCCCACTATGCATGGCCTTACCCCATAAAGGGGACATTTTACTATTACAATGACATACTAAAGATCCAAAGCAACTCTGGGTCACCATGGCCCTTGCTAGAAGGTTGTAATTGGGTCACCATGGCCCATGCTAGAAGGTTGTAATTGGAACCTGTTCTTATAGACTTTATGGTTGCTTCTAACTTTCCTGTCTCCCTGGAATCTGGTCTGGGTAAAGGTCACAAAAGTCCCACCTCCACCACTTCAGGGTAACTTTTTTTTTTTTTATTTAAATTAGCAGGGAGGGACTAGTTGGACCTGCATTTCTCCTTCAGGTAACAGGTTCTTTGCTGGGCAATGTAGCATATCTTATTGACTTAAGCCAGTTAAGGCCAGAGTAGCCTCAGACAAATTGCATGTGGGGTTCAGCACAGTAGGCCCAGTCTATAAAATTATCCCTTTAACCTTCTTTTTCTACTGCTCAGTTCTGTTTGTTATCTATCCTTTACCCTGTCAACGATTTGGGTCCCTAAGTTCTTTTAAGGTATTTGGTAAGGATTCAGTGTGGTTGCTTCTTGCTGAGAGAGGGTGGTGTTTGGGGAAAGGGGTCCGGAAGTCCTTGCTCTCTGTTAAGGATATTTAGCATCAGGGAGATTCAGAGGTCCATGGTGGCAGTTGGCAGGCAACTAAACAAGGTGTAGACAGGGCAGGGATCATGCTTTAACTCCATTAGAGTCCCCACATATTTGAGGCTTGAGTGAGGTCCTGTAACATTCTACTGGTCTGAAGGTAAAAATGAGAAGGTGAGAGGAAGAGAAAGTGGTCTTTTTACTCTAAGTCACTGGCATTCAGAGACCTGTAAACACTGATCTTTGCGTTCCACTAGAGTGCTGCTCTAGTCAGGAACTTTCAATTTCCAGTGGGCAAGACCTGCGCACAAAAACGACTAAAAAGGAAATCACAGCCTCTTGCCCCTAAGGGCCTTGGGGTGCCCAGGGTTCAATCAAGAGACCTTCCAGTTTCGCTGAAGTGTTGCCTTCAGAAACTAACAGTTGCCTTAAGATATTCCTCCAGTCACCAAGAGCCTGAGATGTAAAAAGTTTAGAAAAGGCAGAATCAAGAAAGTAACCAGAAAAATCACCAGAGTTCATTGGGTGGAGAACACAAGCGTCGAATGGCAAGGCAGTCTTTTGAGCCAGAGCGACCACGGAGGTCCTCGTCGGTCATCTGTTCTTTGCCATCACACTGGAAGGATTTCAGGTGAATTGCCTTGGGCAGCAAGCATGAGTTTATTGAAGGGATAGGAAATGAGAAACACTCTTGTGGGAAAACGGGAAAGAGTGGACCCTCTCAGAGAAGAGAAGGACCTAAATGCAGATTAATTTTCTGTTGTTATTGACACTCAACTTACAATTTGCACTTGAGACCACCATAGGGATCACCTGAGATTCACTAATGGGGGAAGAACTTTTGTTATAACACGGAGCCCCAGTCCTTACAGGAAGAAACTACCAAAAGTGATTGCTGTGGCTTGGATGTGGTTGGTCCCCCAAGGTTCATACGCTAGAGGCTTGAAGCTTGTTCAGAGTGGCAATGTGAGGAAAGGTAGGGGCTTTAGGTGGCAGAGTCTAGAGGGAGGTCCTTAGGGAGTGTGCCCTTAGAAAATTAAGGTAGTTCTCATGGGACCTGAGTTAGTTCTTGGGAGAGAATGAGTTGTTAGAAAAGCCTGAAACTGAACCCTGAACCACTCTCTGGCTTCGGTCTAGCTACAGGATTTCTTCCTTTCACGTGTACTCTGGCTATTGTGATACCAATTACCTTGAGGCCTTCAACACAGCTGTCACTAGCAACATGGCCTTGAACCTCTAGAACAACAAGGCAAACAAACTTCTTACCATTATAAAATAGCCTGCCTTGGGTACTTTGTAACAATAATGGAAAACAGACATGTACAACATATGACTGTAATTTGGCAAATATTAATTAGACACCTACTAATGCTACATTTACAAGAATACAAATAAGGGTAAAAATGGACCAAAAACTTCCGAATGTATTTTTTAAAATTATTTATTTGCTTTAGTTGTACACTATGCAATGCATTTTTGTTTATGTGGTGCTGAGGATCGAACCTGGGCCATGCACGTGCTAGGCAAACACTCTACTGCTGAGCCACAACCCCAACCTTTCCGAATGTATTTTGTCTGATTTTTTTCTCCTTTCCCCCAAATTTCATCTTTCCTTTAAAGTTTTACATTTCTTTGAACTTCATCTGAGACTTTAAATTTAAGGGGAATCCCATGATTTTAGAGTATTACAACTGAATGGGATGGCTACACCTGTGACTCAGAAGGCTGAGGCAGGAGGATTGCAAGTCTGAGGACAGCCTCAGCAACTTAGTGAGACCCTGCCTCAAAATAAAAAACAAAAAGGGCTGGGGGTGTTGGGGATATATCTCAGTGGTAAAGCATTCCAGGTTCATCCCCAGTACAAAAAAAAAAAAAAAAAAAAAAAAAAAAGTATTGATAGATTAATAGTTTTAAAAGTTTCAGAACAAAAAAAAAATATATATCTGCAGGCCAAATATAGACTAAAAAGATCTCTAGTTACAACTTCTAATATAGGGGATGATTGGTCTGATTAGATAACATCGGACAAGAGAGTGGCAGATTAAATGCCACTTGCAAGTGAAGGGCTTGATGATCACTGATGAAACAAAAGTAATCTTTCAATACTTCTCTTTCCTTTCTCTTTAAAATGAGTTTATGTTTTGGGATGAATTGCACAGTCAAGGTGGATGTCATAGACTAGTGACAGAAGAGACTGGAGGCAAAGGCAGCAGCTATGAGAATCTGGTGGAGTCTTACTACTCCCATGCCTTAGGCACGTAATAAATTTTGTGTTCTTTCTCCTGGTGAAAGAATTTGGCAACTGTCCACTGGAGAGCAATTGAAGGTCTGCCCTGAGGAAATAAAAGGGAGGGCACATATATGCAAGAGTGATCACAGAGGCACAGTTCACAAGCCTTGGCAGCCTCTCACCTCACCTCACCGGCAAAAGGACTGGGATCAGGCAGGCTGGCTGGTGACGCACACACAGAAAGGACTCAAAGATACTGACAGGTATTCCCAGGAGACTGAGAAAGAGAACACAGGCAGAAGAATAGCAAGGAAGGGGAGATAAATTCCACTTCAAGAATCATTCTGTAAAGCCGGGCGCGGTGGCGCACGCCTGTAATCCCAGCACTTTGGGAGGCTGAAGCAGGAGGATCGCGAGTTCAAAGCCAGCCTCAGCAATGGCGAGGCACTTAGCAACTCAGTGAGACCCTGTCTCTAAATAAAATACAAAAAAGGGCTGGGGATGTGACCCAGTGGTCGAGTGCCCCTGAGTTCAATCCCGGTAACCACAAAAAAAAAAAAAAAAAAAAGAATCATTCTGTAGACGGCTAATGGGGCATAGAGGTAGATAGGTTCCAACAGCAGTTAGCAAATGCGGGGTTAGAGATTCCAAGAGGTCAGAAGAGAAAAAGCGCTCAGAGTTAATTATTAACAACTCAAAAAGGTTCAGCAAAGGACACCTAACATGGGGTCAAGATACAGACCGTGGAGGAAAATATTCTTAGGCTGGAAAGACTCTAGAGGAAGAAATCTAGAGAGGTTGGAGGGGTGAAAGGAGAATAAAGAGAATACAGAAGCCAAATTAGAAAGAATTTTGAGAAAAAACTTACTGTTCATCCATTCAGGGAAGCTAAGGGTTGAAAAACAACCAAGGAGGAAGTCCACATTAGTAGTCAAAGGAAGTTTTAGGCACACCATGCACATAATCTAATTATTTCAATATTGTCATTATCATCACCTGCACTATGTGCAAGATATCCCAAATCCCATTTCAATTTACTGAGAATTCCCACATTTATGTTCAGGCCAAACAGTAAAAGTATAAGATACTTGGGAATAGGAATTACAGCACTATACCCATCTTTCTCTACCACATGGGCAATATCAACCTAATTTCCAAGATACGCATTTTGGCAAAAACAGAACACTGAATAAGAGCATAGACTAGGAGGCCAGGCTAGCTGGATTTGAAACTCATTCCCACTGCTTACTAGCTGAGTGTCTTAATTAATATTCCAGTGCCTTCACTTCATTATTTGTAAAATGGGATTATATAGTTCCTAGCTCAAAGAGTTGTTCTGAAGATTAAGTAAGTTAACAGATGGAAAGCACTTAGTGTTGGATTCTAGGCAGAGGCTGCACCTCCCAGGCAGAAGGCCACACCTCCCCAGGTGCCTTGTGAAAAACTACAGCTCCCAGGATCCTCAGCGTGACCAAAACCTGACCAGCAAGTCCCCTGTCCACTACCCCCCCTGACCTCTGCTGGCCTATAGGACAAGGACTCACTCCAAGGGGGTTTTATGGCCCCTACTCTATTTAAGCCAGCCCCCTGTTCCTGCCGTCCCTTTTCTTGTTCCTGCCGCCTTTTGTTCCTGCTCTCCGTTCCTGCCTGTCCCTATTCCCCTCCATCCCTACCCCCCCCTTCCCTTCCCTTCCTTTCCCTAACCCTTGCCCATGTGGCACTCCAATAAACCCTTTTATTTCACTAACACGGTGTTCCCAGCTAAGTTAACTATGTTTCAGCAGTTTTCTAACACTTAGTACCTAGCACATGCTTATTATTATGACTATATGCTTATTATTATGACCATCAACTAATATTTAATACTATAAAATAAGTGTTGCTTCAGGGTTTTTTTTACTTTTGTTGTTGTTGTTGTTGTTGTTGTTGTTACTGAGGATTGAACCCACAGGTGCTATACTACTAAACTACATTCCCAGCTGTTTTTATTTTTTGAGACAGGGTCTCACTAAATTGCTCAGGCTGGCCTCAAACTTGTGATCCTTCTGCCTCAGCCGTCCTGGTTGCTGCGATTACAAGTGTGCTCTACCACATCCAGTTTTGTGTTATTGCAATTTTGTATCCCACAGAATATCACAATATTTATGACTAATTAATTAATTAACTACAGCATTCAGGGATTTTTTAAAAAATTATTAAAATTTACATATTAAGCCAGGTGTGGTGGCACATACCTATAATCCCAGCACGCCTGTAATCCCAGCACTGAGGCAGGAGGATCTCGAGTTCAAAGCCGGCCTCAGCAATGGCGAGGCACTTAGCAACTCAGTGAGACCCTGTCGCTAATAAAATGCAAAAAAAGGGCTGGGGATGTGGCCCAGTGGTCGAGTGCCCCTGAGTTCAATCCCTGGTACCAAAAAAAAAAAAAAAAAAAATTTACACATTAGCTATGTGTGGTGGTGCACACCTATATCCCAGTGACTCCAGAGCCTGAGGCAGGAGGATCACAAGTTCAAGGTCAGCCTCAGCAATTTAACGAGACCCTCTCTCAAAAGAAAAAAAAAAAAATAAGAAGGGCTGGGGATGTAGTTCAGTGGTAAAGCATCCCTCAGTTCAATTCCCCAATACCAAAACAATAAAATAAAATTTACAAATTAAATATTTTGAACAACTTGGCTTGTCTTTGGCCATCATTAACTTTTAATTCTAGTTTATAAAATCCCAGAATGCCAGTGGTTCAAGAGGCTGAGGCAGAAGGATTGTGAGTTCCAAGCCAGCCTCAGCAATTTAACAAGGACTTAAACAACTCAGTGAGATACTGTCTCTAACTAAAACATAAAAAAGGGCTGTAGCTGTGGCTCTGTGGTAAAGCACCCCTGCATTCAATCCCTGATGACAAAAAAAAAAAAAAAAAAAAAAAATCCCAGAATGTCTTTTGGTGAATCTGTAATGTTATAAAGTTCTCTAAAAACTCTAAGTAGCTAGTTGTGGTGGCACACACCTATAATCCCAGCAATTTGGGGGTTGAGGCATGAGGATTGCAAATTCGAGGCCAGCTTCCATAACTAAGTGAGTTCCTGTTTTGAAATTAAAAATAAATAAATAAATAAAAAGGCTGGGGATGTAGCTCAGTGGCAGAGAACTCCTGGGTTCAATCCCTAGCACTACCAAAAAGAAAAAAAGTAAGTGATTTTTTTGGTTGTTGTTCTCCTTAATAAGCATAAAGCACATAGAACTTGCTGAAGGAGAAACAGGATTACAAATATTAAAGATTAGCATCAAAATATTTTTGGGGGGGCACCAGGGATTGAACTCAGGGGCACTTGACCACTGGGCCACATCCCCAGCCCTTTTTTGTATTTTATCAGAGACAGGGTCTCACTGAGTTGCTAAGTGCCTTGCCATTGCTGAGGCTGGCTTTGAACTCGCAATCCTCCTGCCTCAGCCTCCAAGTGCTAGGATTACAGGTGTGCACCACCACGCCTGGCAATGACCTTTATTTCTAAATAGAACTTGATTCTGTTGAAGTCAGTTTTGCCTTTATTTCTAAGAAGAGTATGGCTTCAAAAACTGCCCTCTGTGAAGCCAACTGTTTGCAATCTAACACACTTAATTCGTATTCTCTGTGTTTGTCTGCCATTGCCTCCTCCCCTTTAAATGATGGTGTTCTCTAAGGTTTCATTTTTAAAATTTTATCCAGATTTTGCGATTCCTTTTTTTTTAAAATTTTTAATTTGAGACAGAGTTTTGCTAAATTGCTGAGGCTGGCTTCGAATTTGTGATCCTCTTGCGACAGCCTCTGGAGTCACTATCCCAGTCACTATCCCAATATAGGCATATTCCACCATGCCCAGCCCAACTTTACAATTCCTGCTTTCCCTGAAAAGTTTGACTTTCCCTCCCTTTTGTAATTTGCCATGAAACCTAAGTCCTCCTGGAAATGGGGTGCTGTGGCCAGGTGTGGTGACACACACCTGTAATCCCAGTGATTCTGGAGCTGAGGCAAGGAAGATCCAAAGTTCAAGGCCAATTTCAACAATTTAGTTAGGCCCTGTGCAACTTAGCTAGAAGCTGTCCCAAAATAAAAAGGCCTGGGGATGTAGCTCACTGGTAAAGCACCCCTGGGTTCAATCCCCAGTGCCCCACCCCCAACAAGAATAAAGGAATGGGGTGTTGTACTGGATATACTGGTGGATGCCTATAGTCTCAGCTACTCAGGAGGCTGACTGAGGTATTAGGTTCTTCAGTTGGAGGTCCACCAGGGCAACAGTGAGTCCTTTTCCCTGTCTCCATACATACAGACAGACATACTTGAATGGTCTTCAGACAGCCCTGTCCTTTGACCAGGGTTAGGTTAGAGATCCAACCCTCCACAAGTGAAATTGTGTTGTTTTTTTTTTTTTAAATATTTATTTATTTGCTTTTTTTAGTTGTACACAATGCATTTATTTTTACGTGGTGCTGAGGATCGAACCTGGGCCACGCACGTGCTTCGAAGTGCTCTGCCACTGAGCCACAACCCCAGCCCTGAAATTGTGTTTTTATCCTTGCATTCTGGTTGAGAATTGGAGATGAGACTTTAATGTCTTCATGTTCTCTCTTCATCCTTGCTGGGAAAAGGACTGAAGTCACCTGTAATTACTTTCCCACCACCAGAGACATCTCTGTGCCTTCCTTACCCTTCTCTCCTCCTTCTCTAACCTGATCATTTGTTAAACTCAGTTCACCTCACCTGATACTATATCCTGATAGCATCTGTGACAGCCTCTCTTTTTTCTCCTAGGCTTAATTTTTTACTTCTGTTTTTTTTTTTTTTTTTTTTTTTTTTTTTTTTTTTTTTTTTTTGGTGGTGCTGGGGATTGAACCCAAGGCAAGCACTCTACAGACTAAGCTGTCTCTCCAGCCCTACCTCTGTACTTTTAAGGTACCAATCTCAATTTTTGACATTTCTATATTGGACCATAGTCATCTACCATGTCTGGGATATTCTTACATTTGTGTGTTCCTTGAAAACAGGCTCTTGTTATTGTTTATTCTTATACCCCCAATGTTTAGCACAGTTGTGATCAGGTAGGTAGATATAATGTTGGTTGGATGAATTGGTCAGCTTAATTTCCTTAGTGATTTTTAATCTTGGTATGCAACAAATTTGCCTTGGGACCTAAACAAATCCCATGTATTAGGTCATACTTCTAGAGACTTTTGTTTAATAGGTATGGGGTGGAACTCAGGCATTCGTAATTTTTAGAAGCTCCCAGGTGGTTCTAATATGCTGTTAGCTTTGGTAAATAGCAGATTAAATGAATAAGATAGATATGTCAGTTCCTGCTATATGACAGATATTTTAATTAGATTCTCACAATAACTTAGGGAAAGGAGCAGAATGGCTTCTACCAAAATGGAGGCTCAGAATGTTGTAATAACTTTGTATAAACCACAAAGTTGGCAAAAGGCATAACTAGGATCAGATTCTGATACCTTACTGTCTTTCCACCTTCCAAGGTAGCTCCTATCTAGTGGTAGGGAATCCATCCAGTGTCTCATTGACTTACTCAGCACTGGAGATTTGGCCAACTTTCTAAATTGTGTAACATTTGGAGAAAGGTGACCTTAACTCTAGTCTACCTCCAATATTGAACTTGGATAGGAGTCAGCCTGTCTTTTACTACCACAGTATCTTCCACATTTGTAGGGCAATTATGACTTCTTCTCTGGGCAGGAAACCCAATTTTCCTTTCTTTCTGGAGGATGGCATTCTAGTAACTTCTTGGCCAACCAACCCTTTACACCTTACCTCACACCTTGTCTCTGAAATTAGTCTATAAACCTAATTTTTCCTTTCCAACTCACCGGTAATTTTTTTAAGGTCATTTTTCTTCCGGCCCCATAAACTTACTTGTTATGAACTTTCCCAGGACCAACCCTTCATTTGCTTTCCAGATCTCAACTCTGCCTTCTTTCTCTAGGATCTCAATTCATTATTTTCTGTTCAGTATTATCATCCTTGTGGCTTCCTTATCTTGCAAGCAGTGAAAGTTGTCTACATTCACTATGCCTATTGCTTCAACTCCCACTCACTTTGAAACTCATTACAATCTGATTTCCAGCCCATATCTCTGATGAAACCGTCCGTATTAGGCTCACCCATGACCTACTTGGCCTCTCTGCAGACATTTGACAACCTGCTCTTTCTTGAAACACTTCCCCTTAACTTCTCCAGTTTCTTTCTCTTTCCACAATGACAATTCACCTCGTTCTCTCTCCCCTCTCAATCTTTCTGTGTGTCGTGTCTTTTATTGATGGGCTCTTTGTCACCTGCCCACCAGCCCCTTAAATTATAATGTTCTCCAAAGTTCTGTGTGTTATCTTTTTTTTTTTTATTCAAATTTATAATTCCTGCCTTCCTTGAGCAAGCCATGGTACCACCCAGGCACAATGCCTGCCCCACTGAAAGTGCTCACTAGCAGCTTATTAAATCGAATGGCAATGACCTCTGTTCATATACTGATGGCTTCAACATCTCCAGGATCTGTCTTTTTCAACCATCTCTAGGATCTAGCCTATAAGCTCCTCAACATTAAGATGAACATGGCTGGGGATATAGCTCAGTGGTAGAGCACAGCCTAGCATGCCTGAGGCCCTGGCTTCTATCCCAACACTGCCAAATAATAATAGTAATAATAATAATTAACATGTTCTACTCTCCCTTCTCTACCCTCAACACAGAAACTCCCCGCATTAAACTTTCAATTAATTATCTGACCAAAAATCTAGGTTCCAGGGTAGAAACCTGGATAGCTCCCTCAACTACTTCTTTATCTCACTGATTTCTGATCAATAATTGATTTATCTCAATTCCACCTGCCAACAATTTCTACTCTAATTCAACCCCTAGTTCCCACCCCCAACACCCCTATGCTAAAGGGCTCATTATTTCCTGCATCCACCTACTAACTAGAATTGTAGACAACACTGTCTTTGTCTATAACCTGCTGCACATTCCTACCCTAAAAGTCTGATATATAAGCTGACTGCTTGAAAACTTGATTTCTGTTTCCTGCAGGAGGGAAAAAAAAAAGTCTGTTCTTAGCATTCAGTCTGGTCCCACTCTATGTTCCAAGCTCATTTCTCAGCACTCCATGCTTTGTACTCAAGCAAAATTTGAATAACTTTATTTATTTATATATTTATTTTTACCAACTATTTTCTTTGGCAGTACCCTTCAGAGGTGCGCTAGAACCAGCACTTGCTGTGTTCCAAAAGCCAATTGATAAATTTACAGAAATCTTATAAGCCTGGTGACATTAGGTCAGAAGCTTGGAATTGGTTATGGTGAACGCAGGTGCAGTGATGCATGCCTGTAATTTCAGTGGACTCAAGAGACTAAAAGCAGGTTCAGAGCTTGAGATTGCAAGGTGGATGCTAAATTTAGCATGACTCTGTCTCAAAATAAAAATTTAAACAAACGAAGACTGGGATATTGCTTGGTAGTAGAACGCCCCTAGGTTCAATCCCAACTTCAACCAAAGAAAAAGAAAGAAAAGGGCTGTGTGTGTTAGCACATACTTGTAATCCCAGCGATTTGGGAGGCCAAGGCAGAAGGACTGCAAGTTCAAGGCCAGCCTCAGCAACTTAGTAAGACCCTGTCTAAAAATAAAAAGATCTGGGGATGTAGCTCAGTGTTAAAGCACCCCTTGTTCAATACCAAAAAAACAAATAACAAAAACAAAACAAACAAACAACAACAACAACAAAAAAAAACAGTTACGGTGAGATTCTTTAGATTGTAGAAATCAGCCTCCATTGTAAATCAGGGCATAGACTTACTCAGGCTCCTGGCCTTTAGTAGAGCTCCATCTGGTTTGGGACCCTTCCTAGATCCATCTTTTCTCTCCTATTTTTTTTTTTTTTTACTCAGAAGAAACCTTTTTTCCCCATACTGAGAATATGTATAGACCCAAAGAGTTCTATATGAGGCACAGCTGCACTCCCTCTAGTGGAAAAGCAGTGGAGAGAATTATTTAGCTAACCTGTAAAGCACAAGTACTATAATTATGTGATAGGGTCCTCTCATGAGATGTTATTATAGGATTATTCAATTCGTTTTTGTTTTGTTTATTTATTTATTTTTGTACTGGTGACCGAACAATGGGACACTTTACCACTGAGCTAAATCTCCACTCCATTATTATTATTTTTTTTATTTTAAGAGAGGATCTTGCTAAATTGCTCAGGCTGGCTTTTAACTTGCAATCCTCCTGCCTAAGCCTCCCAAGTCACTGGGACTACAGGCATGCGCCACCGCACAAGGTATTCAATGGGTCTTAAATTGTTGACTCACAGATCCAAGAACTTTACTGCAAGCTACAAAGCAAACCTGAGAAGAACCTTACCACCACTCCATAATAAGACTACCTAGATGTGAGGAAGGAAAGGGCTCAGAGAGGGATCCAACACACTGGACCTTATCAATCTAAAAGGTTCTGTCTGTTCTCTCACTCCCAGCAAACCTGTAGAGCTGCAATTCGATCTCAAAGAGCACAAAAAGGATAAGCTTGTCTCTTTTCAGTTCCTTAACTGTTTTGTTTTTTACTATCACACAGAACACAAGTCATTTCCATGGGGCCAAAGTACTGGCCTAACTCCAAAAGTCTCCTACAGGACGTGGGAACCTGAAAGCATGGTAGAGGATATGTGAAGGGGGAAAGCGCATGTGCTGACACGTGCTCTCGGCTAGTCACAGCTCCCACTGTGGAGGAAGCTCAGGCCAGGCATGGCCATGTGAATCGCCCTAGGTCTCACAGGCATCAATGGTGAGCTGGATTCACCCCAAGCGTTCCGGCTCCAGAACCCGCAAAAGGACCACCTTCCACGGCCACTCACAAACATATCCTGAAAAACCAACAGATATATTGGCAGATTTACATCATAAAACTAAATCATTTACATCTGGAAGGAACATTAAGTTTCTCATATCCACACAAAAGGAAACTGGAGCCCAGAGAGGACACATGACTCACCAGGCGCACCGGGCAGAGCAGCACCAGGGAGCCACGCCCATCATACCCTCTCCTCCAGCTCCTCCTACCCAGGACCTTCTCTCTCCAGCCTTCCCTGTTAACACCTCTTCTGGTCCTAATCATGCCTCAATCTCCTTTACCTACCATATGCAGGCACATAAAAATGAGACTTTATACTTTGTATACAAACAGTGCTCTATATGTGTTTTATGAATTGTAATACATGCTACTGTTATAAATACAACAATTTTGAACACAAAGAAAAAAAAATGAGACTTTAGAAAAACTGAGTTCCGGCTGGGGGTGTAATTTAGAGGTAGAGCACATGCTTAGTCTACAATGAGGCCCTGGGTTCAATCCCTGGCACCACTGGGAAAAACCAATTAAGTGTTTTTAGACTTTCGTCTCTGTTACCCGTCAAAGCAGTAAACATAGATCGATCATGAACTCCTATGAACAAGGTCTGAGTCTTGGGATCAATTTTTTTTTTACCCTGGGGCTGGAGGTGTAGCTCCATAATAGAACACATGCTTGGCATGTGGGAGACCCTTCAGCACCAAAATGAAAAAAAAAAAAAAAAAAAAAAGGAAAAAAAATTTCCCCCAGTGCTTCATGATCATAAACAAACGTCCTTAGTGAGGCTGCCCGAGCTGCTAAAAGCCTCCCTTGACTGTCAGGACAAGTAGCATTTGTTTTCATTTAAGTGTTCCAAATAGCAGCTGACTAAAGGCATCACAAAAGAATTAAAATTCCAAACAAAACCTCCCCAACTCCCTTCTGGGACAGGGCGATTCAGAGCTTGCCCACTCATGCCCTCTGCCCGACTTCACAAGCGAGTCATACAGGGTACTTCAAAAGTTGGGTTCATCTTCCGGCTCTGTGTGAAGTGTAGGAAGCAGCAAATTTGACAAGACCTTTGAAAAGGAATTTATTAAGTGGCACACAAACCCTAAACATACAAGGCAAACGATTTTTTGTTTATTTACTTATTTATCAGTACTGGGAAATTGAACCCAGGGGTGCTCTACCACAGTGCCCTATCCCTGGTCATTTTTAATTTTGAGGTTGACCTCAAATTTACTGAGGCTCATCTCAAACTTGTAATCTGTCTGCCTCAGCCTCCCAAGTCACGGGGATTACAGGCATGTGCCACAGTGCCCACAAATGGTTTTTATAGACATCTAGAGATTCAGATGAAGAGCTAGATTCAGATGATAATAAACTAAATATCCTTTGTACATATTCATGTGATTATGATAATATGTACTATATAAAATACATAATAAATTATATTCCTTTTTATTCAGTTTGTGACCATTTGAACTCTCACTGGTTTGAATCTCACGAGGACTTATGAGATTTTATGCTCATTTTATGCTTATTTGAGGTTTAGAGAAGTTAATTGCCTTGCCAGGAACCATACAGATCCAAGTGACAAAGTGCATACTGGAACTCAAAAGTTCAACCATGTCTGATTCATCACTCTGAATACTATTACTCAGCTCAGAGACAACCACTAACCAAATCATTACTCGAAGCTAAGCCTCTCCTATCACTCAAGATTTGTAGCACTTAAGAGTAAAATGTTGAAAATCAGGCTGGAGAAGCAAAGTAGGTCATGAAATGTACCCCAAACTCCATCCTACTGGCAGCATATTCTCTCTGCCAGCAGATCTGCTCAGCTGGTTAGCAGGACCAGTCTGCCTACAAAAACAGTGCCTGAGAAAATTAGCATCAGTATAAAAGCAGGGAGCCTTTGCAGCAATTAGAATTTCCACAGCCAGCAGTTTCAAGTTAATGCAGCTCAGCAACTGGCCCAAAGCTTTAGAAGGCAGGCTTGTCTGCCAGCCTCAAAGCTTTAAGAAGGCAGAGTCTGGATGATTCTTCAACAGTGGAGAAGATGCCTACCTGGAGAAACCTCTCGTTTTAACAGGCTTAAGAAACTGAAACAATCACTCTTCACAAACATTCAGTCTAGATCCACAGTTACAACAATCTAACTTGTTTTAATGTCTAACATATTAAGACTAAATCAAAATATCTATACAACAGATAGGAAAACTATATTGTCCTCTTAGGTAAATTTATGGGATGGCTAATTACAAGGAAGTGGGTCCATATTTATTTTTTATTCAGTCTTTCAGCAAACATTCGAATGTTCATTGCCTACAGACACCAAAACTCATACTGAGACAACTTCTTAAGAAGTTGACAGTGGCAGGACATGGTGGCCTATACCTGAAATCCCAGCAACTCAAGAAGCTGAGGCAGGAGGATTGTAAATTGGAGGCCAGTCTTGGTAACTTAGCAAGACTGTCTCAAAAAATGAAAAGGCTTGGTGATGTGGTTCAATAGTAAAGCGCAGCTGGGTTCAATCCCCAGTACTAAGGGGAAGAGGGGAATGCAGAGAGAAAAAAAGAGAGAGAAAAAACTAACTCATTTGTTTTTAATCTCTATTATCATTACATTATCGAGTTGTCTTGTCCAGGAATACTCAAAGGATGGTTTGCAGATGACACTGTGGTACAACTCTACCTACTGAATTGGACTCCCTGGAGGTGGGCTTACAAATGTTGCACGTGATTCTTTTGCATGGCAGAGTTGAGAAATTGACCTAGTCAATCCAAAGTGTGAAAAAGAGTCATCACATGGTTTTTTTGTTCTTACTTTTTTGCAAAGGTAATGGGTTCATGCCTCAGCTTCCCCAGTTGCTGGGTTTACAGACATACGCTACCATGCCTGGCTTGGGGCAATGCTCTTAAAAGCAGGGCTTGTAATGACAAGCCATGTGGCCAGTCTGAATGACCACTGCAGGAACTCCCTCAGAACTGATTGTCCCCTCTGCTGAATTTCATATATATATATATATATATATATATATATATATATATATATATTTGCTTTAGTTGTACACAATGCGTTTTATTCAATGCATTTTATTTGTACGTGGTGCTGAGGATCGAAACCAGGTCACCCACATGCTAGGCGAGTACTCTACCACTGAGCCACAATCCCAGCCCCTCTGCTGAATTTCTTATCCTTCAAGTTACCTCCTCTGTGAAGGCCCCCAATTGCCCCCTCCTACACAGAACTGATCTCTTCATGCTCTATGTCAAGATGTCTTGAAAGAATATTCTTCTACACCTCTCCTACCTTCTTTGGGGGCTGGCAGTGGGGATTGAACCCACGGATACTTTACCACTTAGCTACATCCCCAGTCCTTTTTATTCTTTTTTTTTTTTTTTTTTTTTTTTTTTTTAATTTGAGACAGGGTCTCACTAAGTTGCTCAGGCTGGCCTTGAACTTTTTAATGTTTTAAATATTTATTTATTTGCTTTAGTTGTACACAATGCGTTTATCTGTACGTGGTGCTGAGGATCAAACCCAGGCCGCGCACGTGCTAGGTGAGTGCTCTACCGCTGAGCCACAATCCCAGCCCCTGGCCTTGAACTTTTGATCCTCTCAAACTGCTGGAATTATAGGCCTGAGCCACGGCACACAGCTTCCTCTGGTTGGCTTTGTGTAATATTCCCTTGAGAATTCTGATATTACAAACCCAGTTGGAGTAATCTGGATTTGCAAGAGATGGGCACACAGTGTACAGATGAGTGGATAAGGAAGGGCATGAGATGTGCCCTACATCTGAAGAGGATAGAGAAGCCTCTACTTCTTGGTCCCAGGACTTTTGGCAGCCCCTTTCCTGTAGGAAAAGCAGACCCAGAACGCATTTTGGGTCCAATTGGGACGCCCAGCTTCTGTAGGCCCCTTCCTACAGTTCATTTCTCTAACCTGTCAGGTGGGCTGGGGGGTGAAGGGACACGTGGGGCCCAGCTAGCTGACCCGCAGAAGCAGGTGCATTGAATGGAGTGTGCTTTTTTTTTGGTGGTGGTACTGAGGATTGAATTGAGCACCTCACATATGCTATGCAAATGTTCTGCCACTGAGCTACGTCCAAGCCCTTTTTATTTTGAGACAGTCACTTGAGAGTTGCCCGTGCTGGCCTCAAACTTGGATGCTTCTGACTCAGCCATAGAGTGTGGATTCCTGACAGCACTGCTGGTCAGACAGCAGAGGAACCCCAGACCCTATAGAGAATGCACCGAAGCCTCAAAATGACTTTATTGAGAGCCTGCCAAAATCCATGTAGTGCCAAGTCCTTGCCCTCAAAAAAACAAGCAGAGGGTGATGCTATAAGATAGAAGCCAACTTTGATAAGGTACCGCAAAGAAAAGAAAAAAAAAAAGGAGAATGACCCTACAAGCCCTTAGCCCTTGCTTGCCAAGATACATGAGTTCATTGGCAAAAGGGAGTGTTAGGCCTGGACCTTAGAGGCTGAGGACCCTGAAGAGGATTGAGGAGGTGGTGATGGAGGAGCAGGAGAAGGAAGAGGTGGAAGAGGAAGTAATGGGAGAATCAAATGATGAACATCCCCACAGAGGTGGGGATGACACAGAAATAAGAGCAGAGACTAAAGAAGAAGAAGAAGAAGGGGGGTGGGGAATGGTAATATATATATATATATATATATATATATATATATATATATATATATATATATATATTAATGGACTTTAAAAAGACTTAGGGCTGGGGATATGGTCAATGGTAGAGCTCTTGCTTGGCATGTGTGAGGCCGTAGGTTGAATCCCCAGCACAGCAAAAATTAAAATAAAAAGATTTTAGGTTTTCTGTTAAAATAAAATGTGAACCTATTCTTACATTGCTATAATAAAGCGAGACAATCAAATTCTGGATGGGCCCTCAATTTCAAATTTGAGAACACGGTAAATGTATACAAAGGTGTTGAAGACAAAAGATAAACTTCACTATATCTTTCTGTGACTGTTTCTGTGAGGACAGCAAATTGAGGATTTACACCTGAAATTTCCTAGTGGAGGGAAGGCAGAACCTAAAGAAATACCATCCTGTGTAACCCACAGATCAGCTTGGCACTTCAGAAGAGAGTGAGGGAACAGGGAGGTCTGTGATGGAGATCACAGCCTCCAACCAACAAGGCCAAAACTTCAAGTTCATGTTCCAAAGATTGTTCCAAACACCTAAGTTTAGGGAAGCAATGTGCTTTAGTGAACATGCTGTGTAATATCTTCAAGGCCCCTACCCATGACTTACAATCTCATGCTTAGGTGGCTTATGTTAGTGACTATTTATAAAGAAGTTAAAAAAAAAAGTTTAAGTATTAAATCATTTAACCTAGCATTTTAAAGGTATTCATGTTCTAGAAGATAAACAGAAAGAGGCAAATTTTCTAAAACGTGTTATCTGGTGTTATAGAGTTTGATACTTATGACGTTGTTTTTTGTTTGTTTGATATGTAGCTTTTAGAGTATGTGAAAAGTATCAGAACTTTCCATTGAAAATATGTTTGGTTGTAATCCCAGCTACTTGAGAGACTGAGGAAGGAGGATCACAAGTTCAAGGCTAGCCTGGGCAACTCAAAGAGATGCTATCTCAAAGTAAAAAATAAAAAGGCTGAGGGTGTTGCTCAATGGTAGAGTACCCCTGGGATCAATCCTTAGTACTTCAAAAGAAAGAAATAGGGCTGGGGTTGTGGCTCAGCGGTAGAGCACTCACCTAGCACGTGCGCGGCCCGGGTTCGAACCTCAGCACCACGTAAAAACGCATTGTGTACAACTAAAAGCAAATAAATAAATATAAAAAAGAAAGAAAGAAAGAAAGTAATGTGTTAGGGGGAAAATGTGTACTTGAAGACCTAATCCAAGGTGTGTTAGCATTACCTATGCCGTCATTATTTTGCTGTGTAAATGTGACAAATTAAATATAAAATGGTGCATAATCAAATTTTGCTGCTTGAGGAAAGACTGGCATACATCAGTTAAGGATATTAGGACAAACACATCTAATTTAAAGACTCTTGGATGTTTTTCTGTGTGGGTTTTGAATTGTGCATGACCTGGTGATCTAAAAGAAACACAAGCATAGGATTGTTACCACAGTGCCGTTAACGCTTACTAGTATCAAATATGTTTCTCTTTATATACTACATACTGAGAAATAAGTATATTTCAAAAAGCTTTTCTGGAAGTTATGGCTTTATCATTCTCTTATAATGTAAAATGAAATAGAATCATTAAGTATACATGAATGAGACAATAACTGTCTCTATCTCAGAAAGTTTTTGCATAAGCAACAGTTCTTATCCACACAGGGAACAATGATATATTCATTCACGGCCTCACCTTAACCCTTAGCAGAGTACCTGGCATATAGTATGTGTTCAACAAACACTTGTGGAATGAATGAATGTCCAAAAATCAAACTCAGAAGCATTTCTTAAAAAGAAATACATTAATGCTCACCAAATATCCAAAACTATTCACATGCATTACTGTGTCTTATAATTAAGAGATACTAAAACCTTAGCAAATACCCAAAAAGAAAATCAAATCTAGAAAATGTCACAAAACTGTAAGCAAAAACAAAAAGTGCAAAGTTACAATTATCCAGACATTGTATTAACACCTCCTTCTCTTTGCCAAATCTAGATGAAAGTTAAGCAAATAAATCAATTTCCTGGGAGAGCTAATGACAACTCAATCTTGTTCAGATGCCCGAGGGTTTTAGTTGGGAAATTAAGCCACATTGATGAGAAAGATAACGGAATGAATGCCACGGTCTACTTACAATTCTGAAGAGAGACGGTAGTAGCTGGAAATCACAGTTTAGCAGAGTACCATCAATATACATCTTTGGACTCATAAAAGGCCTTTCTTGACCTCATTCTCTCTAATCTGGGTCTTAAACCTCATTTCCTCATACATCTTTCCTTTGGCCTCAATTCTTACTAATTTAAAGTGGATGCAAAAGACATAGTATAATTTTTTTTCTTTTGATTTTTTTTTTTTTTTTAGTTGTCAATAGACCTTTATTTTATTTATTTATATTCGGTGCTGAGAATTGAACCCAGGGCCTCACACGTGCTAGGCAAGCACTCTACCACTGAGCCACAACCCAACCCCAACACAGTATCATTTTAAAAGCAAAAAGAACCACAAAAATAGACTCTTGGAAAACTAAGAAAATTGAGGCCTAGACATATGTGTGACAAACCCCAAATCACCCAGTTTGGAACTGGAACCCAGTGGGCAGATTCCTAGTTGGCCTTTCATTATATCCCTATTGAAAAAGTCTCTATCTCAGAAAGTCTCTGCAATCCTAATTTTTCTTCCTCTCCCCTTTCATGGCAAAATTGATGAACTCTATACTTATTTTTGTTGTTTTAATTCTTCCCTCCCACTTTTCTATTCCATCCATCTCCCAGACCTAGAACAAGGGCATCCCTGTCTTGACAGTATCATTCTAAATCTTCATTAAAATTTTTTTTCAATAAATCTTCATTTTCTATAATCTTTTTAGAGAGCTTTTACATCTTAGTTGGATCACTGGCCTCTCTTTGATATCTGCTATAGTTTGGAAATCCCCTCCAAGAGTCATGTTGGAAACTGCCATCGTAGAGGTTCCTCAAAGCTAAGGAATGGAACCACCATAGGACCCAGCTATACCACTCCTCAGTATTTATTCTAAAGAATGGAAGTTATCACAGTGATACATACATACTGATGTTTATAGCAGCACAATTCACAATAGCCAAATTAGGGAACCAGCCTCGATGTCCATCAACAAATAATTGGATAAAGAATATGTGGTATGTATATACAATGGAATTTTATTCGGTTATGAAGAAAAATAAACTTGTAATTTGCAGAAAAATGGATGGAACTTGAGAACAGTATGTTAAGTGAAATAAGTCAAACTCAGAAGGTCAAGGGTCATATGTTTTCTCTCATACGTGGAAGCTAGAGAGGAAAAAGAAAAAGGAAGTGGGGGGGGGGGGGGGGTCTCATGAAAATTGAAGGGAGACCAATAGAGTAGAATAAAGGGACCAGAGCTAGGGAGAAGGGGAGGGAAAGGAGAAATACCGAGGAATGATATTGGCCAATTTATATTGTTATATTGTGTGCATGCACAGATATGTAACAACAAATCCTATCATTATGTTCAACGATAATACACCAATTAAAAGTGTGGAAAAACAAAAGAAAATTGCGATTGTAACAGCATTAAGAGACAGACCTAGAGGCGCGGTGGCGCAGCCTGTAATCCCAGCACTGAGCAGGAGGATCGCGAGTTCAAAGCAGCCTCAGTGGCGCACTTAGCAACTCTGTAGACCCTGTCCTAATAAAAAAACACAAAAAAGGGCTGGGGATGTGGCCCAGTGGTCGAGTGCCCCTGTTCAATCCCTGGTACCACAAAAAAAAAAAAAAAAAAAAAAAAAAGAGACAGGGAGCCTGTAATCCCAGCTTTGGGAGGCTGAGGCAGGAATTGCGAGTTCAAAGCCAGCCTCAGCAATGGCGAGGCACTTAGAAACTCAGTGAGACCCTGCTTCTAATAAAATACAAAAAAGGGCTGGGGATGTGGCCCAGTGGTCAAGGGCTCCTGAGTTCAATCCCCGGTACCAAAAAAAAAAAAAAAAAAAAAAAAAAAAAAAAGAGACAGGACCTGTAAGAACTGACTGGGTCATGTGGACAATGCCCTCAGGAATGGATTTTGGGGGCTGGGGTTGTGGCTCAGTGGTGGAGTGCTCGCCTAGCACGTGTGCAACCTGGGTTCGATCCTCAGCACCACGTAAAAATAAAAAGGCATTGTGTACAACTAAAACAAATAAATATTAAAAAAAATATTCTGGGAGCTGGGCACGGTGGTGCACGCCTGTAATCCCAGCACTTGGGAGGCTGAGGAAGGAGGATTGTGAGTTCAAAGCCAGCCTCAGCAATGGCGAGGTACTTAACAACTCAGTGAGACCCTGTCTCTAATAAAATACAAAAAAGGGCTGGGGATGTGGCCCAGTGGTCGAGTGCCCCTGAGTTCAATCCCCGGTACCCAAAAAAAAAAAAAAAAAAAAAAAAAAAAAAAAATGGATTTTGGCTGTTGTCTCAGAAGTGAGCTCCTGATAAAAGAATTTCACCCATTTTCCTGTCTGGCCACATGATCACACAGCAAGAAGGCCCTTGGCAGATGCCAGTGTCATGCTCTTGGGCTTCCCAGTCTCCAGAACTGTGTGGAATAAATTTTTGTTTATGAATTACCTCATCTGTGGTATTCTGTTATAACAATGGGAAATGGACTGAGACAGTATCTGTAGCTCTCTAGGCTTTTGCTGTTTTTTTCTTTAATATACTTATAGTATTAAAATGTTTGTGGTAGGAAGGAAACTACAGAGAGGCCCTTCCCGAACTGAAGTTTCTAGAATTGTAGATGGAGAAGGTAATTCTGGCTGTGAATAAAGGCTGAAAGGCTCTGCGATCCTGAGGAGAACTCAGCTTTGGGAAAAACTGCATGTCATTCCTTTCAGATTCACAATGTATGTCACTTTTTCCCTCCAGTACTGGGGATTGAACCCAGGGGCACTCTACATGGGAGTTACATCTCCAGCCATTTTATTTATTTGTTTATTTTAAATATTTATTTATTGTTTTGTTTTAGTTGTATACAATGCCTTTATTTTTACAAGGTACTGAGGATCGAACCTGGGCCGCACATGCGCTAGGCCAGTGCTCTACCACTGAACCACATCCCCAGCCCCTTATTTATTTATTTTTTTATCTTGAGACAAGATCTCACTAAAATTTTCAAGCTGACTGCCATCCCCCTGCCTCAGCCTTCCAAATTGCTGGAATTACAGGTATGTGCCATCCTACCGAGCTGTATGTCACCATTTTAAAGACACTGACAAGTCAAAGTAGTAAAAGAGAATTTTATTTAACTGTACTGAATCTTTAATCCTTTCACACCTGCTAACTACCCTTAAAACTGGTTTGGACAGGCAGCAGTGGTGCATGCCTATAACCTCAGCAGTTTGGGAGGCTGAGATAGGAGGATCACAAGTTTGAAGCCAATCTTAGCAACTCAGTGAGACCCTGTCTCAAAATTAAAAAAAAACAAGAGAAGGACTTGCATAGACCATGCTCTGCTCTGAATTACTCTTTGATATATAGAAAAGCAGTTTTTAGGATGTGCTTAACCTTTACAGAACTCCATTCTGTAAAGCAGTAGTTTGCCATAAGCTACTCCATTTTGAGTATACAGGAGGAAGGTAGAATGACTGCATACCCTGTTTGTACAAGTAAACAACACCATCTGCCCTGCACTACCATACGGCACACGTTGATAAATAGTGTCCACAGGCCAACCAATCAAACTAAATCAAGGAGTACCTAGACATGTGAACATCCCAAATTCTATCAGGAACACCAGACATGAGAGCTTATCAGCCTCACCAGATGAGGATCCCTCCCTCAAGACTCACAAAAGGAGGAGGCCCCAAGACTGAACACGGCGGCACCCTGACCCTCTCACCAGGTCACTTATCAGGAACCTTGCCCAGGAAAATTGCCACAGCAATGAACCTTGATTTTATGTCCCCATAGGGCTTGAGCAAAGTGCAGTTTCTCCTGCCTGTGAGGACCACACATGGCCTACTCCAAGCTGACACCTTGAGCTGACACTCAAACTGAAACTGCCATCCATCCAGACCCTCTGCTTTGACAACTCTGTGGAATAGGTGCCTTAAAATCCTCATCTGACCACCCACAGTGACTCTTTGACTCTGCATTCATATCTCTCTGTGCCTGTGCCATTGCCACAGCATCCTGTAACCCTGAAGCCGCTTTAACCTTTCTTAGCATTTCTGCAACATATATATACAGTTGTATAAAGTGTGATGTGACTTGAGTGTTAGATATTAGAAATTAAGATTGGAATAAAAGAACCTGTGATTGCCTGACTTATGACTACCAGGTGACCCCGAGTATTCTTTCAGTGAACTGCATCTGATGAAACTGGTGTAGCCTATGAATTTGTTGTTATTCAATAAATTCTGGCATTGTGAAAAGACACGAAGGTGTCTGGTCCATGTTAGTGACAGAGCATGCTCAGCATAGCTGGGGACGGAGCTCAGTGGTAAAGTGCCCCTAGGTTGGATCCCCAGTACTAGGGGGAAAATGCTGGTTTGGGAAGGCCTTGCCTTGTCCAGCCCCCTTGTCTTACAAATGACAAGGAAGCCTGAGTCCCACCCTGTGGGCACCTGAGTCAGGGTTCCAACCCAGCTCTGAGCCCCAGGTGGGACTGCTCTTGATGTATTTTTCTCTGCTGGATCCATTTCCTTCTGGTCTTCAGCACAACTACCCAGCCCCATTTCCTGGGAAGATAAGAGTTGAAAGACTGGGGACAGGAGAAGATTGGATGCTTGCTCTGATTTCAGCTGGATCTAAGCATCCATCATATAGGGTACAGGTGTGTGCGCTTATACCACTTCGATGCAATAGTAGGTATTGAGACACAGACCCATGAAACCATCCTAGAATCTTTCTCAGAGGCTCCAGGGAACTACAGGAACAAGCCTGGAGCAAAGTGTCCTGGTAGAGATCTGTGGGTGAGGGCAAGTGAACCTGGTTCCCCTGGAATTTGGTAGTACCTGCTCAACTGCCTGCCCTTCCACTGTACGCTTCCTTTTCCTTTTCTCCTAACTTCATAACCCACTTCCCTCCTTTTCTCTACTGTCTCTCTTACACCAAGTTTCCCCATGAATTCTAATGACAGAAATCAAGGTCTCTTCATGTTGTCCTGAAGTAAACAGAGCTAGGAAGTAAGAGGAGGAGTCTTAAGAAAGTGGAAAGCATATTTTACATAAAGAGAGGTGGGCCAGTATTGGCACGCACCGCTTGCTGTCTGGGTATTTCCAGAACAACTGTGAAGTGCATGGCTATGCGTGGGGACAGGTGAAGGGTGGACGCCCATCCTCCTTTCCACATCCCCCGTATTCCAGCCAAGCAGGCCCCTCACAGTTCCCCAACATGCTCCTTCCTACCAACTCGTTTTTGTTGGTGTTTTATGTTTTTCCTTCTCCTCTAACACCCAGGCCACCAGTCTCTTGCCTCCTTGAAATGTTATTCTGACCCATTCTTCAAGGTATAGCTTCAGCCTTAATCTTCCCAATGTCAGTTTTCACCCTTCTGGGTTCACAGCCCTTGTTAACTATAGTGCCTATTTGAAAATTATCCAGGTACTTACTGCTCTTGACATCTCTAGGCTTATGCTCCTGTGTTAGTTTACTTGCTGTGCAGTCACATCTTATTTCCCCCAATGGATTCTGAATCCCTCAAGCATAGGAACCATTTGGAACACTTGTGCAAAATGAAAGTTATTCAGCAAATATGTTAATTACATGAGACATTAAATGAGTACTAACAGTTGAAAATGATATAAGATCATAATTCATGCCTTCAGGGACCAGGGCAACTAATGAAAATGACTAAAACACATGTAAGCATTAGGGAGTGGGGAGGCTTGTGGCAAACTGGAGAATCAATGTCTACAGAATCAGCTACATTCAGCTCCAGGTGACTGCAGGAAGGGAAAATTCTGGCCTTATGCTGCCAGATGAGGACTTTTTCTAAGAGAAGGGGGAAGTCCAGATCATTGTGGAATATCTGGACCTTTAAGTGTTGACAACAAATTTTAAAATGTTTAGCATATAGCGTGGGCCAAAAATAACATGAACAGGTCAGTCTTCAACTGTTAAGCCAATTACTGGAAAGTCTGACCACATTTTCCCATATAAATATAAATGATTTATTAATTATGGTTTAGTCTATCTTCAAACATGGACAATAGTAAACAAAATAAAAACAGAAGTGTTGGAAATTTTTTGGTCTTGTTTATTTTACATCTTATGTTAATGCATAGAAGCAGTTTAATTATGGATGAAAATGGACAGAGAGATGATGAAGAATCTAAGGGGTATTTATTGGGTCTTCTCAAGGACTTGCAGAAAGATTTATATCATTGTATCTAGTAGGTCTACTCTTTGGGAATCTCTTGAGGAAAATATAAAAACAAAAAGATTATATGTGTACCTCTGTAACTTTTTTTTTTTACAGTTGCAAGTAACTAAAGAGTCTAAATCATTTTATCTTTTTGTACTGGGGATCGAACCCAGGGGTGCTTTACCACTGAGCTACATCATCAACCCTTTAAATTTTTTTATTAATATTTTTATTAGTTTTAATTAGTTATACATGACAGTAGAATGCATTTATGCACTATGATATATCATACATAAATGGGATATAATATCTCATTTTTCAAAGTGTACATGTTGCAGAATGATAGTGGTCATGTAGTCACATATATACATACAGTAATAATGTCTGTTTTATTTTATTTTGGGACAATATCTCACTAAATTGCTTAGGATCTCCCTAAGTCACTGAGGTTGGCCTCAAACTTGTGATCCTCCTCCCTCTACTTCATGGGATTATGGGCCTGCACCACTGCGCACAGCAGTTTAAATTTTTGGTAATAGGGGAACAGTCTTAAAAATGGTACAAGTTCTTTGATACACTCTCTGTGAAGAGAATGGGGAATACTATGCAGTAATGATGTGCTAACTTCTTCTGGTAAAATTCTAAGTAAAATAAGTAGTGCCTGAAGTTGTATGTACAGTATGGTAGCATCTAGCAAAAGCAAGACTGTTAACATATACACAAAGAGACTAAACAGAAATACAGTAAAAACAGGATGGTTGTGTTAAGATGCGATCTTAGATGATTTGTTTCCCTATTTTCCAAAATGTCATTGGCATGATTATTAACTTCTTAGAGTAAGGGAAAAAATCAGTTTTAATATACTATAGGAATTATGCTTCTGTGGAAAAAATTCTAAAGCAGCTGTGACATCCAGGGATTATAGAAGTTAAGCAGTCTGATACCCACCCACTGTCCAAACACACCCTTCACCTTATTACTGCTATAACCTGCTTCCCTGAACACACCTAGCCTGTACGATTTGTCTTGCCCATGAAATACACACTTTCCTCAAAGAGGCAGAGGGTAGAACTATAGGGTTCCATCTGTTACTGGAATTTCTCCTGCTTCCTCTCATGACCAAACTCCAATTAATCCTGGAGTGCCCATTTCAAGGGTCCCTCCTCTGTATCACCCTGTCCAACACACTGCTTGGATGGTCACTCCTGCCTTTCTGCTCTCCAGTACTTGGTTCAAACTTTTGGAATGTGCTGCATTATCATTAGCATTTTCTAGATCTCTTACATCCTCCTTAATTGCCTAAATCTAGCATACTAGCAGGGTGTGGTGGCACACACCTGTAATCCTCCTGAGACAGGAGGATCGCGAGTTCAAAGCCAGCCTCAGCAATGGTGAGGCACTTAGCAACTCAGTGAGACCCTATCTCTAAATAAAATACCAAAAAAGGGCTGGGGATGTGGCTCAGTGGTCGAGTGCCCCTGAGTTCAATCCCTGGCACCAAAAAAAAAAAAAAAAAAAAAAAAAATCTAGCATACTACCTTGTACACAATTAATGTTCCCCAGAATCATCCAGTATTGCTGTTATGTTTCTTTTCACTGTTGCTTCTAAGTTCATGCTTTATGAAGCAGCAGGCAGTTTACCCTGTACTGTTTTCCTACTTGGGCTTTTCATGGAAAGAAAACAGGAGTCTGGGGCAAAACCAAACAACTTTGCTAACGGATTCTACTGATGGGTCCTTATTTGAGAAATGGGATGTAGAGGAACAACTTCCTTTGAGATGTCATCACCAGCACCCTCTCTACTGTGAAAGCTATAACCCGATCAGTCCATCTTAGTTTTAATGGGCCAACTAGGTGGTAACTGTAGGCAGGTAGGTGTGGCTGGAAGAGGTGGGTCACTTGGGGTGTGCTCTAGATGAGTGAATCTTCCCTGTGTCCCCTTCCCCTCCTTCTCTCTGCTTTCTGGGCACCGTAACAGGGGCAGCTTCCCTGCATTATGCCCTCCCACCATGATATGCAGCCTCATCTTGGGACCAGAGCAGTGGTCAACCCATCATGGATTGAAACTCTGAAACCGTGAGCCAAAGTAAACTTTCTTCCTCTAAGTTGTTCTTGTCAAGTATTTTGGTACAGAAAGGAAAAGCTGACCAACACAGTAGGGAAACCCATAGACATGTCCCTTCCCTTCCAGAGCTACCAGCCAGGCAGTGGAGACAAACTATGTAGAAGTAATTAAACAAACGATTACCAATGCCAAGATGAAAAAACTGAAAAAGAAAGAACAGAGTGGAATGAGAAACACAAACACAGAAAGGGAAACTAGGCTGGGTAGTTAACACAAGAGATCATGTTCTCTAAACTACAGACCCACCCTCTGGTGAATAGGCAAGAAGCTTTTGTCTCAAATGAAGCACCACTGCTGCCAACAACTTAGTGTTTCTTTCCAACTTTAAACAAGGAAAGGCTTTATTAAGCAATACACTAGAGATGCAACCAGAAGGACTGACTTAAAGTTTTTGTTGAAGACAAAAAGCTACTAAAGCCTGCACGCCCTATAATCCCAGCACTTGGGAGGCTGAGGCAGGAGAATCATGAGTTCAAAGCCAGCCTTAGCAATGGTGAGGCACTTAGCAACTCAGTGAGACCCTGTCTCTAATAAAAATACAGAAAAGGGCTGGGGATGTGGCCCAGTTGTCGAGTGCCGCTGAGTTCAATCCCTGGTAAAAAAAAAAAAAAAAAAAAAAAAAAAAAAAAAAAAAAGTGCTACTAAAGCAAACAACATTAGAAAACCACATTTTCAATCAAATTATATTAGTCACCAAAATTTAAATGCTTCTCTATAGGTTTATAACAGAGACCCCACCCTCACCCCCACCCAGTACTGGAGACGAACCCAGGACCTTACATAGGAAGCACAGAGCACACCTTCAGCGCCGTAAATAGAGAATATTTTTCACAAGTAGTTTAAGCTTATTTCACCAAGTGGTACTTCTTCTTGAAAATTCATGCAATGGTCGTATGCTCTCATAATCCTACTACTAGCTTATTGAAAGAGACCACAATGAAGAATATAATAGAAGTTTTTAAAATGTAGAATGTTTACCAGTCAGGTGTCACATACTTGTAACCCCATCCACTTGGGAGGCTAAGGAAGGAGGATCCCAGCCTTGGCAACTTAAGAAAACAATGCCTCAAAATACAAAATAAAGGGGCTGTGGATATAGCTCAGTTGATAGAGTGCTTGCCTTGCATGTACAAGGCCCTAGGTTCAATCCCCAACCCCACACACACAAAAAATTTTTAAATAAAAAATAAAAGGGGCTGGGGCTGTAGCTCAGTGGTAGAGCACCCCTGGGTTCAATCCTCTGTACTGGAAAAAAAAAAATTGCATGTTATCTGTGCACAGGAGTCATGCTTATCTTCTCTGTATTGTATCTCTGTAAGAGACCTTAACAACACAAGACAGGCTAGTCCCACCAACAGTTCAGTTATGTAAAGATTTTTTTCTTCCTGTCAGAAAACTAGTGGAAGTAGCTTCCTGTATGTGGCGTGCACTCCCACCTCAGACTGGCCCCTCCTGTTTTCTCTCCTGGATGCCCTTCCTGTCTGATTGATCCGGGCTGCTTCTCATCCCTTCAGACTCAGCTCAGCCAGCACCTCCTCAGCCTGAGTTCCTCAGACATACAGGAGCTTCCTCCATCAGGCTCCCACAGCCCTCACAACACACCACAGTTGGAAGCACTCAGCCGTGTTGTCCAAATTGTCTACTTCTAGAATTTTCATAGTGTAGGAACCTCAAGGCCTCTGCAGTGTCTGGCACATTTTGAGTGATCGACAAATGTCTTCTAAAAATATACTGGCACTTTAGAAAAGGAAAGAGGCATCACTTCCTTCCCTAGCAGAAAGAGGAAGAGCTGTAACAGAGTATGACTCTATACATCTAACTTCAGTATTTATAAAAAGACCCTGAAAGTAACACTGTATCTCCATGTACACATAAAAACCACAGGAACCAATCTTTGTTGCAGCCACTTTAAGGATCACAGGTGTATACAGTTTAAAATGCTACCCATGATTGCTCCTTACTCTCTGAAGACTGAAAGTGGAAAAAAGAAAAGAGAAAGGGGTGGGTTGGAGGTGACATAAAGATGTAATCTTGGGCTGGATGGTGGCCTGTAATTCCAGCAGCTTTGGAGGCTAGGGAGGATCACGAGTTCAAAGCCAGCCTCAGCAACTTAGCAAGGCCCTAGGCAACTTAGTAAGACCCTGTCTCTGAATAAAATAAAATTTAAAAAAAAAAAAAAAAAAAAAAAAAAAAAAGGGCCAATGTGGCTCAGTGGTTAAGTGCCCCTGGGTTCAATCCTTGGTACCGAAAAAGATATAACCATAGACATCACCCAAATGAAATCCAACTTTTTTTTTTTCTTTTTTTCAGTGTTGAGGATAGAACCCAGGGCCTAGTGCATGCTAGACAAATATTCTACCCCAACTCAAAACTCCAACTTTTTTTTTTTCCAGTATTAGGGATTGAACCCAGGGCCTTACCTGTGCTAAGCAAGCATTGAGCTATATCCCCAGCCTTTTAAAATTTGAGACAGGGTCTCACTAAGTTGCCCCAGCTGGTTGTGAACTTGTGATCCTCCTGCCTCTAGCCTCTTGGGTAGCTGGAATTACAGGGGTATGCTACCACACTGGCCTAAAACTCCAATTGTTTTTAAAGCAGTTAAAAAGTGTATGATTTACCAAAAAAAATATGCTATTACTGAGACAGGAAACCTGGTGTTAATTTTTTAGTAATTAAAAATCACTACCAAATGGTTTCCTTCTATAGACATAACTAAAAACAATGTTTATCTTTTCATCTAAGACATAGCTTCACTTAATTGAATAATTCAGAATTATGCAATATTAATTGGCTATGTGAGGAAATAAAAGTTATTAAGCTTTTAAGCATTGGTCCATAGCAGCATCTGTGGCTGCTAAGACCCAAATCTGGCACATGTAATATTCTGTAAAATACTGCCCCTCTGGTCTTTCACCAAACTGTAGAATATATTTAAATGTTTCAATCAAAACTATAGAACTAATAGAATTCATTGCAAAATGGGGTAAGTTACCATTCATCTGAGCCAGGTGTGGTGGAACACGTCTGTAATCCCAGTGATGATGTGGGAGGCTGAGGTAGAAGGATTGCAAGTTCAAGGCCAGCCTCAGCAACTTGGTGAGGCCCTAACCAACTAGCAAGACCCTCTCTCAAAATAAAAATAAAAAGGGCTGAGGAATGTAGCTCAGTGGAAATGTAGCTCAGAGAAATGATAAATGTTTGGGGTGATGAATAACCCAAATACCCTGACTGTTCATACAACGTATAGATGTATTGAAACATCGCACCCTACTTTACAAATATGTGCAATTATTATCTGTCAATTAAAAATAATTTTAAAAGAATCCAGATTGTAATATATGTCCACATAGATGAACCAACCAACAGAAATTTAGTTACTTGGTGAAAGGGAATTTCCTTACTTTATGTGCTTTACTATCTAGTATGTAAGTGAGTAATATGAGTAACCTCCATCTTGGGTTTTAACCAGCACATATAAAATACATTTTGACTATTTCCAGTCAGAAACAGTAGTTTAATATGAACATGCCATCAGTTTAGGTAGACATCTTGAGTTCATCCGAGCAAACAGGGCGTAGGTGGAGACACTGAATGTGAAAGCCACAGATGCCTGGCAGAACATTTTGGGGCCGACACACTGTGGGTCCACCAGAGGCAGAGCTGACTGGCCTTTCAAGCACTAATGTTTCTCAGCCTCTCAGGAGAATTGGACACAGCTGACCATGCCCTCCTGGGTTCCACTGACATTCTATTTTCCTGACTGCTTTGCTGGCTCTATCCTCTTCTCAGACACTCTTAACACCACTCTTCCCATTCAGCACTGTTTCCTCTAGGAATTTCGTGTGTTTCCAGGGTTTCAATTATCACTGACTTGCCAACGAACCTACCCATATTTCCTCTTACAAAGCTACTTGTCACATGCTTTTGGCCCTGCAGGGTCAGGTTTCAGCTCCAGCACGGTCAGGTTCTCTTTTGTCTTGTGTGAGTTGCCACATCCCAGTGCCTAGCACATAATAATTGCTCCACTAACAAATGATGGAGGTCATGGTAAATTTCTTTCATTATGGTGGGCAACTGAAGACACTTGCCTTTGATAGGTTTAGAACTCAAACTCATCTTTTCTATACCTATAGGCCAAATCTCTGGGTCCCACTGATGGCAATAATTAGAGCAAATCCAGAGCCCTTCCTGTAGGGCAGGCTTGAGATGGCCGTAGTTATGCTCCCCTGCCAAGGCTTCCAATGATTTATGTTTTTAAATATGTAGCTAAGGCCGTAGACACCATGATTCAGAGTATGTACTCAAGGTCATAAACACCGGCCTGTGAGCATGTGCTAACTTATGTAACCTGTTGGCAGTGTGCTGTCTTTGTTTGGGCTGCATATAAAAAAACATTAATGGAAAGACTCAGTGGGCTGAGAACTGGGGGCTGCTGCCTCCTCCAAATAAAGCATGTCTATTATCCTAATTACACCTCACATCTTTCTTTACCTTCCAGGATCCTGAATTTGATTCCCAGGTTCTGAGCCTCAGCCCAACACCTCCACTGGGAAAAATATCAACCTGCTCGTCAATACTTCTTCATCACCTTCACACTGAGGCCCACAATTGGGATTAGAATTGCAGTAAAAAATACTTTCGTTTTTACAACAAAATGTCATGTCACCAACCTTACCTCAGGTACTTAAACTCTAAGGAACTCTTTACAGGTGACACATAAAATTCTAAAATGGATTGATAGCTTGGCAAAGCCCAGTGGCAATCATTGATATAAGATAGTGCTTGTCTAAAAGACAATGATTTCTCCAGTGTTTAGAGCACTGACTCTAGACAGACTCAGGATTAGTTCTGGCGCTGTCACTTATGGTGTGTGACTTGGGCAGATAGATACTTGACCCATCTCTTTGTGCCTGCTTCCTTCATTTACAATGTAAAAATAACAACAGTATTGGGGCTGGGATTGTGGCTCGGCAGTAGAGCACTCGCCTAGCACGTGTGCGGCCCGGGTTCGATCCTCAGCACCACATACAAATAAACACATTGTGTACAACTAAAGCAAATAAATAAATATTAAAAAAAAATAACAACAGTATTGACCTCATGGGGTCATTATAAAGACTGAGTTAATATATGTCAATTATAGAACAATATGAGTTAGCTATGACAGCCACAATGATGGTTGGTATCAGCAGCTAAGCCCATGTATCCCAGGATTTTAAGAATGGGAAGGTTTTAAGAACTTGCTATGTGCCAAGCACTGTGTTAAGAATTTTATACATGCAGTTACATTTAATCTTTATAACAAGCCTTGAGAGAGGCCCTGTCATTATCCCCACTTTTACTGATAAAGAAACTAATAAGAAGCCAGGCATGGTGGCGCATGCCTGTAATCCCAGCACTTGGGAGACTGAGGCAGGAGAAGCACGAGTTCAAAGCCAGCCTCAACAATGGCGAGGCACTTAGCAACTCAGTGAGACCCTGTCTCTAATAAAAATACAAAAAAAAAAGGGCTGGGGATGTGGCCCAGTGGTCGAGTGCCCCTGAGTTCAATCCCCGGTACCACAAAAAAAAAAAAAAAAAAAAAACACATGCTAGGGGGCTGGGGATATACCTCAGTTGGTAGAGTGCTTGCCTTGCATGCACAAAGCCCTGGGTTTGATCCCCAGCACCAAAAACAACAACAACAAAAAACAATCACATGTTACTATTGTAGGATACTGTGGACAACTGCCAAACTCAGATCTGGACAAAATTAATTCTCATGCTCCAGATACTGGTCCAGGTGTTTTATACATTAATTGATGTTTGATGAGGATGGCAAAGATAAGGACAATGATGGTGGACAATAGAGCTTTATACATATCATCTCATGAAATCTTCACTATAACTTTATAGGTTAAGTATTATGTATGTACTTGCTAGATCAGGAAACAAACTAATAGGTTAAATGCTCTATTCAAGGTCATACAGCTAATATGGCTCAAAATCGGGATATAAACAGTTTTTGATGCCAAAGATATTAAATCACTATGAAAATGGTCCTCAAAACTTGGTAATATGTTATCAGTTTCATGAAATATTTTTGAAACAGGAGAGCTATAGTCAATTAAACTTGGGGACCTACCATACATGATTAGTTTTTGATTTGTTTTGTGAATTGAACTTAAGGGTGCTTTACCACTGAGTTACATCCCCAGCCCCAGCCCTGTATATTTTTTATTTTGAGATGGTGTCTCCCTAAGTTTCTGAGGCTGGCTTCAAACTTGAGATCCTTCCGTCTCAGCCTCCTGAGTTGCTGGGATTATAGATATGTATCTCTGCAAGATTCAAAATACAGCCAGGCATAGTGATACATGCCTGTAATCCCAGCAACTTGGGAGCTGAGGCAGGAGGATGGTAAATTCAAAGCCAGCCTGGGCAACTTAGAAGACCCTCTTTGAAAATAAAACAGAAAAAGGAATGGGAATGTAGTTTGGGGGTAGAGTGCTCCTGGGTTTGATCACAAGTACCTAAAAAAAAAAAAAATGATTCAAAATGCACATTAAATAGTAAGAATCCTAGAATGCTTTATAAGTAAGAAAGAAAGCCTCATTAACAATTTAGCTCAGCATTGTCTAATTTTATTTAACCAGGGAAACCTTTGTAATGTGTAATATAGATCATTAAGACAAATAAGAAGGAGGCCATTAGCCTGAGGTTGTCCCTGTCACCAGAGCTCCCAGGCAAACCAAAATCCACAAGTCAATATAAATAGTAAGATGAAACTTTAGTTCAACCAATCAGATACCACCAACTAAACTAAAGAACTTTTCACAGGATCATACCCAAACAAAGCAAATGTCTAGTTGAGGCCAAATACTTTCTCTACTTTGCTTCCATGTTCAGCCTCCAAAACCTGGTGGCTCACAAGCAGAGTGGAGCTCTCTGAACTTCTTCCGGTTCTGAGTGCTGCATGATTCATCAATTGTCCCTTGCTTATATTCACTCCATTGAATTTATTTTGTCTAAAGTTCTCTTAATAATATTAGTATCCTCCAGGACTAAAAGTTGTAAATATAAAAAATGCTCCTTCCTGAGTGATGCATTTTTAGTGTGGACTACACAAGGAGTACAGAAGAGGGTGCATTAGAGAAACCCAGTGGACCTCATCCATGCCCAGCCTCACTCAGCAGCCATGTGTCTGTGAACAAGTTATTTAACTTTCTTGGGCCTCTATTTCCTTTCTTGTAACATTACTAATTTTACAGTGTAAATTATCATTCAGTGTTGGTGATTCAGTAAATAGATCCATTACTATACAGAAACCTTTGAATAAAGACCCTATTTTAGAATGGATACACATAAAAGAAATAGTGAACTAACATCTTATACTTTAGAAAAGTGGATTTGCCATTCATGGTAGCCCCCACCTGTTATTCTAGTGACTTGGGAGGCTGAGACAGAAGGATTAAGTTTGAGGACAGCCTCAGCAACTTAATGAGACCCTCAGCAATTTAGCAAGACCCTGTCACACAATTAAAAAAGAAAGAAAGAAAAAAGGAGTGAGGATGTAGCTGTAGCTTAATGGTAAAACATCCACGGATTCAACCCCAGTACCAAAAACAAGAGGGAGGGATGGGGGGCGGGGAGAGAGAGACTTCAAATTCTTCAAAGAAAAAGTAATTTAAATCTGGTATTTATGGGATAGGAAGCTTAGAAGAGAACCTCTCAATTTCTCATGGAGTAAAATCATCAGTTGTCTAGCATAAAAGACATTCTAGCAGAAAAGACTCAGAATAATACCAAATAAATGTGGGATTTGCCAATGATCATTTAAGGAGATGGCTTGTAATCATAAGTAATATTTAGTCAGAAACAGATACATAATTCATTTCAAAGACAAGCATAAATCTGTAAGATATTATGAAAAAGTTAAAAACTCAGAAATCAGCAAGGCTTACAAAAAAGAAAGAAGTTGCAAAGGACAACAAACACCATGTTGGGCTCTATTCAGAGTCAGAAGCACGTGAGGGTCCTAGGTCTGTCTGTTGGGGCAGATGGAGTAATACAAAGACTGAAAGAAAGCAGAACCATGAAATTCCCATTTTTGTTCTAGTTTCTCTATCATGATCTTCAAACAATCAAAATTAAAAATAGTAAGAGGGAAATTATATCTACCAAGGTGAGAAAGCTGATGATTTGGTGGGGACCCAGCACATTAAGAAATGTCAATATTGGGCTGGGGCTGTGGCTCAGCAGCAGAGCGCTTGCCTCGCACGTGCGCAGCCCGGGTTCGATCCTCAGCACCACGTAAACATAAATGCATTGCATTGTATACAACTAAAGTAAATTAATAAATATCAAAAAAATTGTCAATATTAAGTGAAGAAATGGGAAGGGGTCATAAGAGAAAAACGAGATGCTAACTGAGTGGCCAGAGAAAAATTAAGGCTTATTGGGGCTCCAGGAGGGTGAGGAAGTTTCCAAAAGGAGAGAATATTTGAGTTAATGTTGAAAGATGTAGGAGATGTTGACCAAAGTGTGAGGGTGGGAGGGCATGCAAGTCGAAGGGACAAGAGGAAAGGTGCCCCACACCAGTCTGTTCAGTCTTCAGGGACCCAGAGTGGTGCCAGCTACAGCACCTAGTACTTTTATTCTGTAGTATTCTATAGGGGACAGGAAACTGGGGGAGGGGTGGAGTGGAGACTGGAGGATTTGAGACAGATGGGAGCACCCAGGACAAGGGCTCATTCTACAATTTGACTTTATCAGGCCGAAAGTTTGCAAATCATCCAGGTTTACCAGGGAATAATTTTGGTTTAAGACTATTGTCCTGGCATGATTATTATTAGTAGCTCCTGTCACTCTCAAAAACGTCCTAGTTTGGACAATAAATTTTACATGTAACTTGGGGACTATCTGTGCTTAGTAGCACCGATAATGAATATGGAGAGGTGAGCTATCCAACAGGTACACTGCAAATGTATTCAGGTGACCCACAAGATATTGATGTTTAAATGTGTTACAGAGGGCCGGGGTTGTGGCTCAGTGGTAGAGCGCTCGCCTAGCACGTGCGCAGCCCAGGTTCGATCCTCAGCACCACGTACAAATAAAGGCATTGTGTACAACTAAAATAAATAAATAAACATTTAAAAATTAAATAAATAAATAAATAAATGGGTTATGTAGGCAACAAATTAAAAACATTTTGTATAAATATTTACAATTTATCAAGCTGGATACAGTGGGACATGTGTGTGATCTCAAGGATTTAAGAGGCTGAAGCAGAAGGATCTCAAGGTTGAGGCCAGCCTCTGCAGCTTAGCAAGACCATCAGCAACTTAGTGAGACCCTGTCTCAAAATAAAAAAGAAAAATGGTGGGGATGTAGCTCTATGATAGAGCATCGGTGGGATCAATCCCAGTACCAAAAACAAAACAAAAAAACTTACAGAGTTGGCATTTTATCTGAAAATCATTTGTATAATTCCCTTTGCTTTCAGTATCCCTTGGGGTACACTAAAGAAATTTAATCATTTAACCATGAAAACTCAAAAAAATGTCAGAATATAAAGACTGCACTGGTGAAAGGTTATTGTGAGCATTCCCACTACATGGCTCAGCAGTGAGAGTATCATGAGACTAGGAGCCCAGGAACTTTAATTCTAGTCTCTGCTTCACAGTGTGACTAATCATGTAATCTTGAGGATGTCATTTACCTTTTCTGTGTTTCAAGTTTTCTCAGCAGACAAATGAAAATAACAATGCCAACCAGTAGTTTATTATAAGAAATTAACCCATTAAGTCCCAAGTTTTCAATTTTGCAAATATTTCAATGAAATTGACATAGAAATATGTAAATTAGGTTGGAAGTGATAGAGATTATATATATTAATTTATTTATAATCATTATAATTATATTCCTATTGTTATATAATTATATTACATATCATTTATTATGTACTATGCACTATATTTAAGTGTTTACAGGTGTTCCACAACTGGGATGATGTGGCAAAATGGGTTAAATGAAGTGATATAAGTGAAATTCTTCATAAACCTAAGAGTGCTATAAACCTAAGGTGTAATAAAAAAATCATGTTCTTTAAGGCCTCATAAATGTAATTCCAGCAACTCAGGAGGCTGAGACAGGAGGATTGCAAGTTTGAGGCAAGCCTGGGCAACTGAGCAAGACCTTGTCTTTAAAAAACAAACAAAAAAAGGACTAGGGGTGTAGCTCCCTGCTGGAGCTCTTGCTTAGCATGTGCCAGGCTGTGGATTTAATCCCCAGTGCGGGGAGAGTGAGGTGGGGATGGACACAGAAAAAATGATGGAGAATGATGGTATTTCTGTATTCAGGGATCTGTAGAAATGCTAAAAAAAAAAAAAAAAAAAAAAAAAAAAAGCAACCATAAATTAGGCATTGTCTTACACACCTGGTAGCTAAATCAATCTGACCTTAACATTTTCTAAGTGCTGTCTTGCAGAGATAAACTTAGATCTCTCATATTTCAGAACTAATACTGATTAAATACTGCCCCTGAAGCTAGTCTTCAAGCCTTTCTTCTGCTATGTGTTTAAAGACAATCCTGGGGCAGTGGGGATTGGTGGGTGGGGGAGGTAGATGGGGATCTCATGACCAGTAGAGTAGAGAAAAGGGACCAAGGGGAAGAAGAAGCAGAAGGAAAGGGGAAATACTGGAGAATTATATTGACCAAATTATTTTATTATACCATGTGCCTGTATGAATATGTATCAATGAATTCTACCATAATGTATAATTGTAATGCACCAATCAAAAATATTGAATAAAAAGAATGTGAGGTAGTTGCTTCAAAGCAACTACTAAACCCTCACATAAAGTCTGTAATTCCTAAATAATTATTCACATGTAGTCACTAATTTTAAAAATAAACGAAAACAATTCTTTCAAATCATCTAAAAGTTACTGTGGTTAGTGAAATCTCCAGTGTACATGAAGAAATACACACCATCACAGGTCTGGAAGGCAACAGGCAAAACTTACTATTTTTAAAAATTTATTTATTTATTTTAGTTGTACACAATGCCTTTACTTATTTTTTACGTGGTGCTGAGGATCAAACCCGGGCTGCGCATGTGCCAGGCTAGCGTACTACCGCTGAACCACAACCCCAGCCCCCAAAACTTACTATTTACTAAGGTTTTAAAGTTAAATTTGCGTGACATTAGTAAAAATTCCAGTTCAAAACTGTTATGAAAAATGTTAGCATATTACAGTTCTATAGGGTTTCCACCACACCCACACTGTCCCAAATCACATCACCTCCGGGCAATTCAGGTGAGGTCATATTAAAGCTCAACAGGTTTGGAGTCATTATACAGAATGAAATACTTTACTGGACTAGTCTAAAAGTATTATCATCCATAAGAAATAGAGGAGTATCAGAAGAAATGCCAGTTTCAACAACCTCTCTTTTACATTATGTCACTGAAAAGGTTCATAGTGTAAGAACTAATAACTAGTCAGGTGCAGTGGTGCACCCTTGTAATTCCAGTTACTCTGGGGGTTAGGACAGGAGGCCAGCCTCAGCAACTTAGCAAGACCCTGTCTTAAAATAAAAAATAAAAAGGGGGCTGGGGTTTTGGCTCAGTGGTAGTGCGCTCGCCTAGAACATGCGCAACCCGGGTTCGATCCTCAGCACCACGTACAAATAAACGAATTGTGTACAACTAAAGCAAATAAATAAATAGTTTAAAAAATAATAAAAAGGGCTGGGGATGTAACTTAGTGATAAAGTGCATGCTTAACATTCAAGAGGCCCTGGGTTCAATCCCCAGCACTCCAAAATAAATAGATAGATAGACTTAAAAAAATAAATAGAAGAACGGGTAGTTAAGAGTAGATGATGAAGGTAAGACAACCCAGGTTCCTGATCTGAATTTCTTGAAATATCATTATTACCTTGAGTCACCCTCTTTCTTACCCTCTCAAATGTACCCGGCTTCTCCCTTCTACAACTTGTTGTAACTGTACCTCTTATATGATGTCTATCAGCTCCCAGCCTTTTTTTTTTTTTTCTTTCTTTTCTTTTTATGTGATGCTGAGGATGGAACCCAGGGCCTCCCAAAGGCTAGCTAAGTGCTCTACCATGGGGCTACATCCCCAGCCTTTTTTACTTTTTATTTTCAGATAGGGTCTCACTAAGTTGCCCAGGCTGCCTTCAAACTTGCCATCCTCCTGTCTCAGCCTCCCAAGTCACTGAGATTACAGGTATGCACCATCATGCCCAGCTAACACTGTAGGTTTTCAAACTGTACTAAGCCTAAGTGACTTTGCATGAGACTATAATAGCTATATCAATAAGATCCTTTTTTAAAAAAATCTGATTTTCTTCATAGAACAATTCCAAAAAATATACATCACATTGATATACACACAATTCCACTTTAGAAGTTGGAAACATACCCCTGGACAAAAAAAAAAAAAGTTTTAGAAAAATTTTTATTACATGTTCATTGTGAAAAAATACATAATTGTACTCTTTTGATATGTAAATAGTGTATATGCAATATTATAACCTTTCCCACTTAATATACAAATTTTTCCCAAGTCATTAAACATTATTTTTTACAACATAAATTTTTCAACTGCATAGTGTCCCCAAATATGAATATATTATATTCACCATAATTTAATCTTGTTTTTTGGGGATGGGGACAGGGTTGGGGATCAAACCCAGGACCTCACACATGCTAGGCAAGTGCTCTACTACCTCTGAGGTCCACACCAGATCCCCTCCTTCTTTGTTTTTAATTTTTTATTCCCATAAATAATGCTGAAAAAATATATGTATTGAATGCTTCTCCACATTTCTTATAAATGGCAGGGCTCTAAAAAGAACTAGTTAAACAAAGTTTTTAACCTTGTAAAAGTTTCCAGGTTTTTAACTACAGATTGCTTATGCCAGGCTTATGGTAATAAGCCTTAACCCCAGCCCAATTTTGCCAACATCCATCATGATTTACAACCAATTCTATCCAGAGGGATAGAACCAACATACTTCTGGTGAATATTGCCAAACTGTCCTCAAAGAAAGTAGTCCTAATGTACATTTTCTCCAGCAGTTTATACTTCTCAGTCCCTTTATCTGCACTGGGATTACCATTTCTTCATTTGCACAGCATTTTGAAATCAACATTCATAACTTCCCCACTCTCTCTCCTTTCTCTCCTCTTCCTGTTGCCCCATATTATCTGGACTGCTCCACTGCCCTTCCCAGATGTGTTTTCACTTGTGTTTTTCCACTGTGTTATAATGGCTCTTTTATAACACTGAAATTAGCCTAGCTAGTATTTTATCCCCTTAGACTCTTAGTATCAACCAACTAATCTGATAAACTAATCCATGCTAATGTAAAAGGGCTCATTCCCAGCCACACACATGCAACATAACTTCAACAGTTTAAGGAAAATATATTATCTATCACAGAAATACATTTATTTTACAAAGCAGTGTCTTTCAAAGCTTTCTGCAATTTAAATCACCTGAGGGAAGTTCTAAAAAAACACTTTTTGAAAATCCTTATCTCCCAGAGATTCTGAATAAATTTGGCATAATGGGCTGGGGTTATGGCTCAAGTGGTAGAGCGCTCGCCTAGCACATGCATGGCCCGGGTTTGATCCTCAGCATCCACATAAAAATAAACGCATTGTGTACAACTAAAACAAATAAATAAATATAAAAAAAATAAACTGTGAAAAATAAATAAATAAATTTGGCATAGGGTATGACCTGGACATCAGGATTTTTTAATAGTTTCTAGGGGATTCCAATGTAGCATCTGTATTTGAGATGAATTAAGAGAGATATCCTAAGTAGCTTTTTATTTATTTATGGTACTGGGGATTGAACCCAGGAGCTCTTTACCACTGAACTACATCTCTAGCCCTTTTAATTTTTTATCGTTCCTAAGTAGCTTCTTAGGTAATATTGGAGGACTTCAAGGAAGAAGAGTACAATGAACATAATCTTAATAATCTGACTCACTGTACAAAATAAAGGTGATAAGAATTGGTAGTAAAGGGTAAAGCACTTGTCAATGACAAAGAATAAAACAGCACTCTTGACTCTTGATGCCAGCTAGGCAGGTGTTGCTGTGTCAGGAAGTAGGCCAAGCTTAATCTTCTAAATGGCTTCCATTACTTTTGCAATAGAGCCAACCAACGAAAACTAAAATCATTTGAATAACACAGTGTATGTGTAGCTTTCTAGGTTTCAATAATATAAATAACTTCCGGTTTACATTTATTTTATTGTTTCAACAAAATTGGGTAATCTGATAGATTTTTTCCAACAATTCATAGTGGATCCTTGGAGACAACTCTTGGAATAACAACACATACCAGGCATTTAAGTATAGTACTGGGGTGGGAAACAATGGCTGCCACTGGGGAGGCTGAGACAGGACAATCAAAAGTTCAAGTCCAGCCTCTTCAACTTAGCAAGATCTTGTCTCAAAATAAAAAGGGCTGGGAATATAACTCAGGGGTAGAGCTGGGCTCCATCCCAGTACCACAAAATAAACAAATACACATATACTCCTGGGCTATGTGTGTAGCTCAGTGGTACAGCACTTGCCTACCATACACAAGGCTCTGGGTTGATTCATATTTTATAGGGAAAACTCAGGAAAATGGCTTCCTGAGTAAAATATGCTTTCATCTATTCTGCATGGTTTTGCTTATATTTCACAATGCAGAAGAGAAATGACAAGAGCCACTTTTCAGCCAATCTACTCCAGGGTCACAGTGTCAGGTGAGGATTCTTGTCACCTCATCTATCACTAGGCCCTGACATTACAATCTTTCCATTTCCAAACACCGGCTGAGGGCACACTGGGGAGAGCCCTATACAGCTTTACCCTTGATGGTTTGGTCACCTAGGTGGGGAAGATAGGTTTTTCTACAAACCTGATTTCCCCAAATTACTTATGATCATAAGGGAGACTTTCTCAGTGATCTGAAAATTAAGAATATTGTTTGCAGACAACAGTTTCTTTTTTCATGTTTTCCTTATTTATCTATTTGTGTATTTATTTTCCTTATTTATATATTTATTTTTGGTACCAGGGATTGAACCCAGGGGAGCTTAACCACCAAGCCACATCCCCAGCCTTTTCTTATATTTAGAGACAGGGTCTTGCTGAGTTGCTTAGGGTCTCACTAAGTTACTGAGGCTGGCATTAAACTTGCAATCCTTCAGCCTCTTGAGTCCCTAGGCGTGTGCCACCACTCTCAGCATGTGTTTTCCTTATTTCTAAGCTATTGTAAATAGTTGTCCATTTAACCCATGCAGGTAAACACCATTGTTCTCAAGGATCTTTGAAGGGTGTTACTTTCAAATTACATAACCTCGGGCTGGGATTGTGGCTCAACGGTAGAATGCTCGCCTAGCACGTGGGTAACCCAGGTTCGATCCTCAGCACCACGTACAAATAAAACGCATTGAATAAAATGCATTGTGTACAACTAAAGGCAAATAAATAAAAATATTTTTTTAAAAAATTACATAACCTCATAAGGGGAGAAAGGGATTGTTGGGCTTCCTACATGAAGACTGATTGTTGTTTGTTTTTTATTGATATCAGAGAAATATTAATGGGATGGTCATTGTTTTGTCACGTCAAATTTTAGTAAGTTGGAAAAGAAGGGAGTCTGTAGCTTCATAGACTTTTCCTAATGGACAAAAGAAGCCTTGGAGGTGGAGAATGTGGCTGGATTGGGGAAAAGCAAATCTGTACTAGAAATGTACTACAGTGCCCTAGGAAGGGGACTTTTTAACAGCACAAAGCCACACAGACTATGTAATTCTACACATAGTGGCTAGGAAAAGGAGATGTAAACACTCTAGAAAAATCACATTTTTAAAGATCTCTTTGTCTAGATGTCATTTCTTAAAAAAAAAAAAAAAATAGGACTTTACAAAAATAACCTGAGATTAATGTTCAAGGTTGGGGGAGGGAGGCCATTTGATTTGATTTTGAAGGAGGGTTAAGAGTTTGGTGACCCAAACCTGTAATCCCAGAGACTAGGGAGCTTGAGACAGGAGGTTAGAAAGTTTGAGGCCAGTCTGGGCAACTTAGAGACCCTATCTCAAATAAATAAATAATAGGAGCTGGGGGTGTAATCCAGTGTTGAAGTGCCCCTGGGATAAATGGCCAGTATCACCACCACCAAAAAAATAAATAAAAAGAGTTGAGTTTAGTTTAAATAAGGCAGGCTGTTCAGAAATACTGCCCAATCATAGATAGGGCTTACAGCTGGGCACGGTGGCGCATGCCTGTAATCCCAGCACTTTGGGAGGCTGAGGCAGGAGGATCGCGAGTTCAAAACCAGCCTCAGCAATGGCGAGGCACTTAGCAACTCAGTGAGACCCTGTCTCTAAATAAAACACACAAAAAGGGCTGGGGATGTGACCCAGTGGACGAGTGCCCCTGAGTTCAATCCCCAGTACCACCAAAAAAAAAAAAAAAAAAACCAGAAATAAATAGATAGGGCTTAGCCTTGGCTGCAGACTATAGTTCTGACTGTAAAAACAAAGCCTCTTCCCATGGAATAAACCAGTTCCCTTTCCCTGTCTGGTGTGGGTGCAGGGCAAACACCCAGGATACAATGGAGAGAAATATTATCCTTCCAGGTTAAGGCAGAGTATCCTTCCTGGCTCAGGCAAAGATTATCTCCTTGACAGCCAAGGTCATAAAATAAATGCTGTGGGACAGGCACGAAACACACAGGGACTGCCACTGCCTCTGCCACCTTTACATCCCGCCGGGCCTTCTGGCCTCCTTTCTTGGGCTGAGCTGCGAAGTGCAATGGATGAAATGGGAGATCCGTGCGGTTCCTCAAGTACTATTGGAGCTGGAGCCCTGCCTGCTGTCCCCGGGAATGGAGCGCGCCAAGGCCGAGGGGACGTTTGGGAGACTGTCCTTGCCTGCTTCTGCTTTTAAGGTGGCTATATTCCTCGGAATTACAGCCTGTTTTCCCTGAACCTCCCTACAACAGTTAACTCACTCTCTGCCGGCTCCTATGGGAGAACGAAAACGGGGGAGGAGCGGTTTATAAAATGCTGAAGGATTTGTCTTTTGACATTGCAAACCAAAAAGAGAGGGATAGTTAGAGCAGACGCGAGGTTAAACAACTGTCAAATTCTGTTCGAAAACTTCACCTCTTCCATCACACACGCAGACCAGGCGACACAGATCGAGCCCTCTGCCAGCAGAAGGAGGCTAAGGCGATACCCTGAATATGTCCGGCTGGGCCACCTTAAAAAAGCGATCGCCTCAATGCGTTAGCAAAATATGTTCTCGTGGAACACGAACGAGAAATTTTGCTTCCCCATCAAATATTGCTTAAGAGGAAGGAGAGAGAAGCAGCGCCGGGCTGCGCCTCACCGCTTGCTGTGCGCCCCGGAAAGTCGCGTCCAGCAGCATCAGCTTCCAGGGATCGGACACCGAGCTGGGCAGCGGGATGTAGACGTAATAGGCGGCCAGCGCCACCAGGGCGGTGAGCAGGACACAGGACGACCTCATCCTCCCCCCGGCTCCGCTCGCCCGCGGGTTGACAAGGAGGAGAGGGCGATACCACCTAGAGACCTCCAGCAAGTTTCTGCCAACCGCAGCTGTTCATTCACGTGTTTCTTATAAGCTCAGGAGCCAATCACAGGCGGCGTCGGGAGGAAGTCGGAGCTCTGACGCGCCCCCTCTTCGGTGTCCTTGCAAAGTGTTACAGACGCTCCAGGTTTGAGGAAGCTCTGGCGCAGCGCTGGACGTAGCACAGCGGACTCTGGAGGACACTGCTTTGCATTGCATGCCTGTGACGACCGGCCTCCGGAACGTTCTCAAACAGTGGAAAACCGAACAGTTTGGGTGTGATGGGTCTCTGTCCAAGCACGTGAGTCATTCTGACTCGGAGATACTACTGAGAAAGATAATAAAAATTTTCTCTCTCATCCGGCGCGGTTTCACATGCTTGCAAACCCAGCAACTCAGGAGGATGAGTTAGGAGGATGGCAATTTCAAGGCCAGCCCCAGCAATTTAGCGAAGCCCTAAGAAGTTAATGACACCATGTTCTAAAATAAAATAAAATAAATAAATAAAAAGGGCTGTGGATGTAACAGTATGTAAAACAGTGGTAAAGTGCCCCGGGTTCAATCCCCACTACCAAAAAGAAAGAAAGAAAGAAGTAAATTTTAAAAATCCTCTCTCTAGAGCCTCATAGGGAATGTAAGTTCTAATTGATAAGCGATGAAAAGAGACTAATAAATTCCTATAGCTTAAACAATGACTCACCAGCATTACATCTAACACCTGGGTCTTGGTTGAGAAATCCTATTCTACCGTGGTGGCTCTTTGCCACAGCTTCTTGGAAAGAAGGCTGATTCCAAGGCTGGGACAGGCAAATGACAAGATAAGGTTGTTGCGCTAGAAGAAATTTTGTTAAGAAACAAAAATGATGGAGACTGGTCACAGGTAGCAGTTTGAAAGGTCTCCGTGTCTCTAAACCTGTAATAATTTTCACAAAATAAATCATCACAATGATTTAAAACCACTGAATATGATAACCCAGGAGTATATACTAGTAATATAAATGAGTAAATACATGGGGATTTCCTTACAATAGAATGTCATTTATTAACCACAGAAAATCATAAATGAATGCTAAAACTAGCAGATGAAAGTTTGACAAGAAATTTTCTTTTCTCATCAAAATATCTCTCCATAAATTATTAACTACAGGGGGAAAAGTAATGACTTTATAATGGAGAAACCTGGTGGATACCACCTGAAACAATTCTTCCAGTGGGTCAATTGTACCAGGAGAAGCACTGGAATCCTCCTTCCCTGGGAGTGAGGGAGGGGAAGAGGAGTATGGAATGGAAGGGAGAATACTTGCGGAATTACAACCAGAAATCAAGATGGAAAACATTTAGAACTGTTTCAAGGAAGTGGTAGGAGAGCAACTCCAAACCTATTAAACAATGCCTTAAAACACCTGGCATATATAATTATGCATTTTAACTTACCAATTTAAATTGAATTTAATTAATTGAAGTAAAATAGCCATAAATGTGGGAGTGATGATGAGATTATTAGGAGAAAGTTGGTTTTCTGTTCAAAGTCAGAGGTAAATATTTATAAGAAGGACATTCTTCAAATGTGTTTCAAGCATAAATTTGAGAGAGTTGTTTTCTTTTATAAAATTGTAGCTACTGGCTAAGCACATAACTCTAAACAGATAGGGTTGTGTATGTTTGTGGGTGAGTGTGTGTGTGCATGAATTTAGAAGCTAATCTTCATAGGTAATTAGAAATAATCCCAAAAGCCAGGTACAGTGGCAAATGCCTATAATCTTAGCTACTCAGGAGGCTGAGGCAGGAGGATTGTGCCTTCAAAGCCAGCTTGAGCCATTTAGCCCAGGCTAAATCTCAAAATAAAATAAAGAGGGCTGAGGGATGTAACTCTCACAGAGTGCTTGTCTAGCATGTTCAAGGCCCTCTGTTCAATCCCCCATACCACCAAAAATCCCAGAGACACAATTTTACTTGTTTTGGGATAATCTGGAAAATAATTAAAAGTTTTAACTTAGCCGGGCGCGGTGGCGCACGCCTGTAATCCCAGCACTTTGGGAGGCTGAGTCAGGAGGATCGCAAGTTCAAAGCCAGCCTCAGCAATGGCGAGGCACTTAGCAACTCAGTGAGACCCTGAAAAAAGTTTTAACTTGTAGACTTTAATATTTTTCCTGGATTTGACTACATTCCTGAAATCATAGATTTTAAAGCTAATGACAAAACTAAGCCAAAAACCAAAACCCATACCTGACCCAGACTTTCATCTTCAACCTATAATAACAAACTCAGTGTTGTGGATGAGCCTCATAAGGACCAGCACAGCTGTTCATATCCTCTTGTTTGGAAGTAATGGAACCAATATTTCTTTCTCCTGCCTCCCAGAACAGGGCAGCTTCCCAGAAGCAGTAGTTTAAGAGATACAAACTAAGAAGGAACAAAGAAACTGCAATAATTCTTGGTGGTTCCTCTACAGATCTGAGTTTTTTAAAATGAGACCAGTTAAGATAAGTAAATACCTTTGTCCTTTGTCACTTCATTCATTTGATAAATACACCTGGCTATGCTGGGAAAGAAAGGAGTTGGAAGACAGCAAAGCCATAAGGTCTGTTCTTTTTAATTTTCACATTTGGGGTGGGAGGTGGACTGTAAGGAAAGTACAGAGGGCCAAACAATAAACAAATAATAATAGTGAAATTACACTGAATGCTTACTCTGAGCCAAATTCTGGGTAAGACTTTGAATGTATTAACTTATTCAGTTTTCATAATAATTTTGTGAAGTACTATTATTCTGAAACCAGAGGCATTGAAAGGTGAAGTACTTTGCCCTAAGTCATCCAGCTAGTGAGAGGTGTAACTGGGATTTGAGCCCAGAGTCTGGGCCTGGTGCTCACATGTTTTACCATTCAGCTCTACTGCTAAGTGATTAGGAATGTGAAGAAAATTGAACAGGGTGGTGTGACACCCTGTGGCTGGAGGTTGCATTAAGTTAGGTAGCGAAGAGGGCTCTTTGTGAGGATGCCATTTTAGCATCTAGTCAAAGAGGAGCAGCTATGGGGAATACAGAGGTCTAGGGAGAAGTGTGGAGGCTCTAAGATGCTAATACCCATCAAAGAACAGAAAGAGCATTACTGAGACAGGAGAAGTGCTTAAGGGGTAGTGGTACAGGTCCAGTCAGAGAGGTAGGAAGTTATGGGAAGGCAAGTTGTATAGTACCAGTGAGCCGTGGTTAAATAGTTTGAATATTCTGATGCAATGGGAAGTAATTGGAGACTCTGAAACAGAGAAGTAAGGTGACCTAAATTTGACAAGGTGCTCTCCAGCTGCTCAGTGGAGGACAAAAGGCCTAACAAGTATTTTGTGGAGTAGCCTAGATGAGAGACTATGGTGGCCTGGAGTGGCAGCTTAGCAGTGGAACACAGATAAAGCAACAAATTTAGGATAGAGATATAGGAGATATGACACACTTATATAGATGGATTGCATGCCTGCAATCCCAGCAACTTGGGAGGCTGAGGCAGCAGCATCACAAGTTCAAGTCCAGCCTCGACAGTTTAACAGGGACTCGTCTTAAAAAAAAAAAAAAAAAAAAAAAAAAAAAAAAAAAAACTATAAAAAATATATAAAATTTATAAATATCTTTAAAGAGTTTTTTATTTACTCAGAATTACATTCAGCAACATTCTTAGCAATGTGATTTAAATGCCATGTTAACATTTGATTCAGATCTAAGTCAGTACATGATATGTTCAAAGAAAATTAGTTCATAAATTATTGCATTTATAGTGTGTGTCTAATTTGCATGACATCCTCTGCTGATTATGGTTTGAAGCTCATTCTTTATCTTGTCAATCATGACAGTATTACACTCACTAGAGGCAAAAAAAAATCTTGGCTTGGGTTCAAAGAACAAAAGTAGATTTTTCTTTTTCTTACAATCAGCCTGTTATATCATCACCCAAAAGATTCATGAGTTTGTAAAGAATTCAGCATGGACCAAGCCATAAAAAATCCAGGAAAACTGAAGTGTTGTTCCCTGATGTGGAACATCTCACTGCCTCCTCTTCCATCAAAAACACATCCTTGCTGGGATTGTGGCTCAGCGGTAGAGCACTCGCCTAGTACGTGGGTGGCCCGGGTTCAATTCTCAGCACCACGTAAGAATAAAGGCATTGTGTACAACTAAAGCAAATAAATAAATATTTAAAAACAAACAAATAAACACATCCTCTGGGAGTTAAGGTTGTGGTTCAGTGGTAGAGCACTTGCCTAGCATGTGTGAGGGACTGGGTTCGATCCTCAGCACCACATAAAAATAAATAAATAAAATAAAGGCATTGTGTCCATCTATAACTTAAAAAAATTTTTTTTTAAAAAAACACATGCTCTTGGAACACTGATAGTGCTCATCTCACAGTTTCAGGGATGTTGCCTTCAGTAATTGCATTAAGTTATTGAAAACAAGGTCCTGGGGCCACCAGAGCAAAATATCACATTTGAGTCACTTAAAGCAACAGAATTTATCCCCTCACAGTTCTGGAGGCTGGAAATCTAAAATTAAAGGGTTGGCAGCCTCTAGGGGAAGATTCTTCCTTGCCTCATCCTAGTTTCCGTGGTTGCTGGCAATCTTAGCACTTCTTGGCTTGAAAATGTACCGAATCTCTGGCTCTATCTTTATATAGCTCTATTCCCTGTGTGCCAGTCTTTGTGTCTCTTCTCCCTTTCTTATGAAGACATTGGTCATACTGGATTAGGGACCTATACTCCTCTAGTATAACCTTATCTTAACTAACTATATCCATAATGACAGTATTTCTTCTTTCTTTTTTGTGCTGGGGACTGAACCCAAGGCCTCATGTATGCTAGGTAAGCACTCTACCACTGAACTACATCCCTGGTCCCTCATGTCTTTATTTTTATTTTTTGAACTTTTTTTTTTTTTTTTTTTTTTTTTGGCAGTACTGGTGATTGAACCCAGAGCTATGCGCATGCTAGGCAAACACTCTACCACTCAACTACATCGTGAGCCTTCCTCAGGTCTCTTCTTAATTGAATTACTAGTGGAACTAGAATTGATGATTTACCATCAGAATTCATTTCACTAATTGAACTGGGTTGTTGTAAATCAGTGATAAAGTACTCCAAATATGATTTTGCAGGAATAAATCATTTATATTGATAAGATAAGCTTTATAGTAATCATTTAAAAATATTCAACAGCTAGCTTAAATTCTTGGGTTAATCACTCAGGATGACATTTAAATTTTGGTGATTAGATGTCTTATTAATAAATCAAGTGAGTTATTTATTCATTTCAGTTTTTCTTGGTTTTTCCATCTTCAGTTTGGCTTTTCTTTTCTCTTACTTTTCAAATGCTTGTCTCCAAAAAAATACATTGATTAGTTCTGTTGAGCATTTACCTTTCTTAAGTCCCTAGTATATTGCCAGAGTGCTGTTCTTTTTACAAACTTGAATCAAAAGTTGAAGTTATTACCTACTCCAGTGCCTTTCCTAATCCCTATATTCAGGCCCCAATTTAGTTCTAAGTACATAGCCGATATTCAATAAATATATATAGCTGATAAAGACTAATATTTAGATTTGAAAGGTTGAGCATGGCAAAATAGATAATTTTCTCTCCTCCACAGCTAAGTGTAGCAGGTAAAGAATTGTAAAGAAAAATGAAATTATGGCATTTGCAGGATAATGGATGGAACTAGAGATTATCGTGTTAAGTGAAATAAGTCAAACTTAAGGTTAAGGGTTGTATGTTTTCTCTCACATATGGAAGCTAGAAATGAAAAAGGAAAGCAAAGGTATGGGTATATCTAAAAATCAAAGGGAGATCTGAAGAGGAAAGGGACCTAGGGGTGGAAGGCAGGGAGGGAAGGGGAAATGATGGGGAGAGATTTGGCCAAATTATACTGTGTGCATGTAGGAATATGAAACAACAAATCCCATCGATATGTACAACTAAATGCACCAATAAAAATTTGGAAAATAAAATAGAAAAAAAAGAAAATACATAATAATTTGAATTACCTCTTTGCTAATTCAAATCTATATGCTAAGTAATCTGAAGCTTTTTGGGTATCCCCTCTAAGAGAAGTCGCTTTTTTATTTTCACTCCTTAAAGGTACCAGCAAAAAAGGCAAGAAAAAATGTGTAAGATTTTCTTTTTTCATACATAAACATATGTCATTAAGGGAAGTGTTTTACAGTCTATTCAGCAAGTTATAATCCCAAGGCTCCTAGGAAGTGTGTTAACTATTTTAGCATTATATCACTGCTGTTTTAGGATTTTTTTCCCCTCTAGGGTTTACAATGTAGGTATGATAATTTCCTGCACTAGTAAGAACTTTGATACCTATTTAAACATTTAAAATTTCTGTTATTTGAGATTTGTATTAATATCAAGATCCATTGATTAAAAATAAGTGCAGTTTCCTTTCTTTCTGTACTGGAAATTGAACCCATGGATTCTTTACCACTGAGCTACATACTCAGCCCATATATATATATATATATATATATATATATATATATATATATTTTTTTTTTTTTTTTTTTTGGTACCAGAGATTGAACTCAGAGGCACTTGACCACTGGGCCACATCCCCAGCCCTCTTTTTGTATTTTATTAGAGACAGGGTCTCACTGAGTTGCTAAGTGCCTCACCATTGCTGAGGCTGGCCTCGAACTTTCAATCCTCCTGTCTCAGACTCCCAAGTCCTGGGATTACAGGCGTGTGCCACCGCACCCAGTTCCTTTATATTTTTGTTTTGAGACAGGTCTCTCAAAGTTGCCAAGGCTGCCTTTGAACTTGGGATCCTCCTGCCTCAGGCTCCTGAATCTCTGGGATTACAGGTGTGCACCACTACAATTCATTTTCATGAGCAGGAAATACAGCTAGTAAACAGAGATGGAAAAAAATTTTAACCTTACCAAGAGTCAAGGGATAAAATAAATCTTCAGGATCCTATTTTTCCTTAAAAAATATGATAAATATGGAATAGATCCACAGATGGGAAAGTAACTAAATAGATTGTTTTAGTTGGCTTGTTTACAGCTGTGACCAAGAGACCTGACAAGAACAAGTTTAAAGGAGGAAAAATTTATTTAGGGTTCATGGTTTCAGGGGCCTCAGTCCATAGATGGCCAACTCCATTGCTCTGTGCCAGAGGTGAGGCAGAACATCAGAGCAGAAGGGTGTGATGGAGAAAAGCAGCTCAGAACATAACAATCAGGAAGCAGAGAGACAGTTCTGCAGACCAGCAATAAAATATAAACCCCAAAGGCACTCTCCCAGTGACCCACCTCCAGCAGTCACACCCTACCTGTCTATAGTTACTACCCAGTTAGTCCCTATCATTGGATTAATGCACTAATCAGTTTAATGTTCTCACAACCCAATAATTTCACCTCTAAACTTTCTTGCATTGTCTCATACATAAGTTTTTGGAAGACACCTAATATCTAAACCGAAACAGTATCCAGTTTTCTTTTATAAGTAATAATGTGTCTTTATGTAGAATATGTGTTCTTTAATAAAGATTAATTATTTCATTTTTTTTGAACCCAGAAACTTGCACATGCTAAGCATGCACTCTACTATTGAGCTATACTCCCAGCTTGCTTAGCATTCTTTTGTTTATTTAGTATTTTTTATGTGGTGCTGGGGACTGAACCCAGTGCCTCATGCATGCTAGGAAAGCACTCTACCACTAAGCCACAACCCCAGCCCTTGCTTAGCATTCTTGATTCTTTGTTACCTCATCTGTAAAATATGTGGACCTAGGGTCTCCAAGAGTCTTTCTTATTGCTATATTCCCTGACACTCTGGAGGCTGAAGCAGGAGGATAACAAGTTCAAGGCCAACCTGGGTAATTTATCAAAGCCCTGTCTCAAAATAAAAAAGACAGGGGACATATAGCTCAGTGGTAGAACACTCTTGGGTTCAATTCCCAGTACTGCCAAAACAAAACAAAAAATTACTTGCCAAATGTGCACCCACTTCTAATCCCAGTTACTTTGAAGGCTGAGGCAGGAGGATCGCAAATTTGAGGCCACCCTCAGCAATTTAGGGAGACCTTGTCTCAATATAAAATAATAATAATAAAATAAAGTAAGGGCTAACTCAGTGGTAAAGTGCCACCCCTGGATTTAATTCACAGTACCATACACACGTACTCAAATGCTCCTTAAGGCTCCAAGAATGTACTTTTACAAGAAAAATACAAGGGCTACCATCAAAAAGTAATAATTTTGGGGGGAAAGAATGATTAAAATATAGTAGTGGCCTAATAAATGATCATAGTAAATCACAGAAATGTATATTTGGCAAGATATGGTATCATTGCAAAGAAGAATGGAGCAGGATTAGACCCCATAGTCTGAAGCTGCTTATGGGCCCTAAGGTATTTTTCTTTTCTTTAGATAAAACGAATCATTCAGCTTTTGCAATACTCATGACTAACTCATCCAAATTAACCTGTAAGTCAAGACTTACTTTATGAATATAATTACAAGATTAATTATGTAATCAGTGGTAAAGATCTCAGCATCCAGTTAGTAAAGTAGTGCTCTTTATATCTCCTTGGTTTTTTTTTTTGTTTGTTTGTTTGTTTTGGTACCGGGGATTGAACTCAGGGGCACTCGACCACTGGGCCACATCCCCAGCCCTTTTTTGTATTTTATTGGAGACAGGGTCTCACTGAGTTGCTAAGTGCCTTGCCATTGCTGAGGCTGGCTTTGAACTCGCAATCCTCCTGTCTCAGCCTCCCAAGTGCTGGGATTACAGGCATGCACCACCACGCCCGGCTGCTCTTTGTATTCTTGCTAACAAAGTAAGAATTCTTGAGACTAACTTCAGAGCTTAATCTGAGTTTACTCACATACTGAGTTTTCAACATTGCATATGACAGTTTATTTCTATTAAGTTAAGATCTCATTGATTTTAGATATCTTTGATTATCTACTTCACACTAGTTACATGTAGGTAACTACATGTAGGTAGAAGGAATCTTTTCTTTATGTTTTATGCTAACTTCTTCCTATTTGTTATAATAAAGCTGTTTCCTTTTTCCAGTTTTTAGTCATGTGTTCTTTTCTTCTCAAAGCTTAAATTGAGTCTATGCCAAATCTTCAATTCTTTTTTTTTTTTTTTTTTTTTTGTACCGGGGATTGAACTCAGCGGCACTAGACCACTGGGCCACATCCCCAGCCCTTTTTTTGTATTTTATTAGAGACAGGGTCTCACTGAGTTGCTAAGTGCCTCGCCATTGCTGAGGCTGGCTTTGAACTCGCGATCCTCCTGCCTCAGCCTCCCAAAGTGCTGGGATCACAAGCGTGCGCCACGCGCACCCGGCTCAAATCTTCAATTCTTGAAACAAATTTTGTTTGGGGGATTTCTGGTTGTGGTTTACTTCAATAATCTCAGTGGCTCACGAGGCTGAGGCAGGAGGATTGAAAGTTCAAAACCAGCCTCAGCAATTTAGTGAGGCCCTAAGCAATTTAGTTAGACTTTGTTTCAAAATAAAAAATAAAAAGGGCTGGGAATGTGGCTAAGTGCCCCCTGGGTTCAATCCCTGGTGCCAAAAAAGGAGAAGGAAGAGAAAGAGGAGGAGGAGGAGGAAGAGGAGAAGAATGAGCAGAAGGAGGGAATTAACACTAAATTATATACAAAGTAGTTTTAATTTCTTTTCATCTTGTGGTATTGGGGATTAAGCCCAGGGGCATTTTATCACTGAGCTATACCCACGCTCTTTTTTTTTAACTAGAAATTGAACTCAGGGGCACTTGACCACTGAGCCACATCTCCAGCCCTTTTTTGTATTTTATTTAGAGACAGGGTCTCACTGAGTTGCTAAGTGCCTCGCTGTTGCTGAGGCTGGTTTTGAACTCGTGATCCTCCTGCCTCAGCCTCCCAAGAGCTGGGATTACAGGCATGCGCCACCATGCCCGGCTTCTTTTTATTTTTTCAGACACAGTCTGGCTAAATTGCTCAGGCTAGCCTTGAACTGGTGATCTTCCTGCCTCAGCCTCCAGAGTCTGAAGCATTATAGGCATGTGCCACCGTGTCCAGCTGTAATTTATTTTTATTTTTTGTTTGTTTGGTTTTTATTGGTACTGGAGGTTGAACCCATGGCGCTTGACCACTAGCTCTTTTTTTTTTTTTTTTTTTTTGTACTGGGGATTGAACTCAGGGACACTTGACCACTGGGCCACATCTCCAGTCCTTTTTTGTATTTTATTAGAGACAGGGTCTCACTGAGTTGCTAAGTGCCTCACCATTGCTGAGGCTGGCTTTGAACTCGGGATCCTCCTGCCTCAGCCTCCCAAGTGCTGGGATTACAGGCGTGCGCCACCGCGCCCGGCTTTTTTTTTCTTTTTTAATCTTGAGTTAGGGTCTTGCTAAATTGCTTAGGGACCTGATAATTGCTGAGGTTGGCTTCAAAATTGCCATCCTCCTGCCTCAATCTCCTGAATCACTGGGATTATAGGAATGCCACCACCAAATTCGACTTTAATTTCTTTTTATAAAGCAAAAATATTTCTTTTAAGCTTTCTTACTATTTATGAAAAATGAGGGATTTCTCTACTTTTTCTTCACAAACCCAAAATAATATTTTTTAAAATTCCTGCTTTCTTTCTAGATTTGCAATACCTCTAACACAGAAATTCAGTTATAATAGTGGTAGCATTTTTAGATGTCATACACTGTTTTTTTTTAATTTATTTTTTATTCTAAGTTGTTAGAAATGACAGCAGAATGTATTACATTTCATATTATACTTGTAGAGCACATTTTTACATATCTCTGGTTGTATACAAAGTATATTCACACCATTCGTGACTTCATAAATGCACTTAGGGTAATGATATCCATCTCATTCTACCATCTTTTTTTTTTCTTCACCCTTTTTTCCCCTCCCTTCCCCTCCCTCCCCATTGGCCATTCCATACACTGTTTTTAGGAAAGGGATTGGTACAGAAAAAAAATATTCTGATTGCCCCAGAAATCACACTTATCATGCCTTAAAGTGAGGTAAGGATTTATATTGAAATATCTTTCTTGGAAATGCTGGGATGCATATCATATTAACCTTAGAAGATAATGATTACAACATTTTATTTTTTGGAGGGCAGTTTCTCTTATATAAATATGAAAATCATAATAATTTTCTGGTGAGATAAGTTATTATATTACTTTCATCCTCAAGTGCTGTGACTTTTGCCTAGTCTCATTCATATACTCATTTATTTAAGCAATGTTTACTGAGATTTTATTAGTATGTTAGATTCTGAGATGAAAAAGCAGGAAGAAAGAGAAGTAACACTGTGGTAAGAGAGATACAAATTAGTGATAAAAATATTATACCTTTATTTAATATTAAATTTCCAAATACATAGGGTTAATTTTTCCATGTCTATTTTGTTTTGTTTTGTTTTGTTTTTTGGTACCGGGGATTGAACTCAGGGGCACTCCACCCTTTTTTGTGCAGGAGCCCTGTTTGGGGAGATAGCTAAGATTGCGGTTGACTATGGGCCATAGACATTTTTGGGCATTTCCACCTTCCGTAGTCTCACGGGACTTGGCCCAGGATCTCAAGAGATTTGAGCGGTGACTCAGCAGATTGAGCTAGTGCCATTCCTGCTCGGGCGCATGGGATGAGACCAGAGAGAGAAAGGACAGGGTTATCGCTATTGTATAGATATATTGTAGTTTCTTGTAAGAGTAGGTGCCTTGGTTTCTTGTGAGAGTGTGTATGTGGTGTTAGAAATTACAAGAGACAGAGACAGAAAGATTAAAGAATTTTTTCGTCTCCATCCGGTCTCCGGACTCCTTCCCGCGGCGCTGCCGTTCCAGGCTGCAATCCCTTTCCGGCAACAACAGTCGGTGGCCCGTATGGGGAATTCAGCATGGCAGGTAAGAACTGAGAAACCTTGCAGGAGTCTCTAGTCAGAGCGGTTAAAATGGGTTCGAAAATAACTAAGACCCAAGTGTACGAGGCTCTTGATGAATTCTTTGATATAGATGAGTCTGTCATTAGTGAGGAGGATTTAGAAAACGGTGAAGGCGATCATGAAAGCGTAGATTCCGCTGAGTCAACTAAGACCAGTAAGGAGAGTATTAGAAGCGTCCCCAAAATGACAAAGATCCGAGCTGCTAAAGCTATTCAAGATTTATTAGAGATATTTCAAGGATACATGGTCTCAATTGAACCTGGGACTCAGGATGTTACTGAGTCAGTTAGGACCAATGAGAGCAGTAGTAGTGAGGAGGAATTAACTAAAGGTGATTTTGAGAAAATGAACAAAAGGAAATTAAGGAAGACCAAGATAAGGGATCATCAAGTGGAGGAACTTGTGTCCTCTACTCCCCCATGGGTGAAATCGATTACAGAAAATATGAAGGGTATCACTAGACGTTTGCATACCCTAGAAAAAGAAATAAAAAGTCTTTCTGAGCGCTTATGTGCTCTCAAGGGTAACTCACAGATACATTGGGAACTGCCAGTATTTGAATATGAAAATGGACAGAGGGGCCACCAGCCAGTAGATTTCAAAACAATAAAAAATCTCAAAGAGGCAGTAATGACTTATGGACCCCAAGCTCCTTTCACGTTGAGTATACTGGAGTCCCTTAACACCTTTAGCTTAACCCCCGCAGACTGGAAACGTCTATGTAAAGCAACATTAAGTGGGGGACAATACTTGGTTTGGCGATCGCAATTTCAAGAATTTTGTATAGAAACAGCTAAAAGAAACGCAGATGCAGGGTTTGTATACCATAATATAGAAATGCTCACAGGAGAAGGGCAATTCGCAGACGTACAGGATCAAAAATATTATACCCCAGGAGTATATGCTCAGATAAACGCAGCTGCCTTAAAGGCATGGAAAACTGTACAAGGACCTGGGGATCTACAAGGTAGCTTGTCCAAAGTAATTCAAGGACCTAATGAACCATATGCTGAATTTGCTGATCGACTTTTGAGAACTGCAGGTAGAGTTTTTGGAGACATTGATCAAGTTATGCCATTAGTTGTTCAATTAGCGTACGAAAATGCTAATAAGTATTGCCAGGAAGCCATCAGGCCATGGAAAAATAAAAAGGATCTTTCCATATATATACAATTATTTAAAGATATAAATGATGCCTTTGTCACAGGGAATATGATTGCAGCAGCTGTGAGAGATGCTGCCCCTCAAAATTTTACAAAAGCTCAACATAGACATTATAATCAATCAGGATATTCTAGGCAAAATTATCATAATCAATCAGGCTATTCTAGGCAAAATCCCAAAAGAGAAATAAGACCAAATTCATACCGTGCTCCAGGTTGCTGCCCCAGGTGTAAGAAAGGAAATCATTGGGCCAATAAATGCTATTCAAAATTTGACATCCATGGAAATCCTTTGTTCAGGAATTCAAAAAACGGGGCACAGGGCCCAATGCCCTGGGGCCCACAAATGTACGAGGCATTGGAGGAGGAGTATCCTCAAGCATCCACTCAGATGCTTCCCCGACACAATCCCTATTATCCATCCACTCCCTCGCCAGAGGAACAGGAGGAAATGCAGGATTAGACCTCTGTTCCACCGCCCGAATAGTGTTAACACCTGAAATGGGGGTTCAACTGATTCCCACAGGAGTCAGGGGACCTCTTCCCTCAGGGACTGTAGGACTTATTATCGGGCGAAGTCCTGAGAGCTTATTAGGTTTGCAAGTGACCCCAGGCGTAATAAACTCAGACTATAAAGGGGAAATAAAAATAATGCTTAGCTCACCCCAAAGTATAAGTTCTATTAATCAGGGAGATAGAATTGCTCAGCTGCTCCTCCTTCCAAATTTACATAAGTCATTTAAAATGAATATGCCTCTAAATAGGAACAATAGAAGATTTTGTTCCACTGATTCAAAACCCATGGTTTGCTGGGTTCGGGACTGTACAAGGAGGCCTATGTGTAAAATAAGAATCCAAGGAATAGAAATGGAGGGTCTTATAGATACTGGAGCTGATTCTTCCATCATTAATTTACGTCAATGGCCCAAGCACTGGCCTCTGCAAAAAGCTTCAACCAGTTTAAGAGGCTTGGGATATAATAACCTCCCAGAAAAAAGTGCGGTAATTTTAAAATGGGAGGATGATGAAGGACATAAAGGCACGTTTCAGCCTTATGTTTTACCTAATCTACCGGTTACTTTATGGGGAAGAGATATTTTACAACAAATGGGAGTACACCTTGCAACCAAACCTGCAGGTGTTAAATGTAAAAATCTACAGGGTAATCTTAACCCTATAAGAAATCATCAAAAAGTACAGGGTAAGCTTAACCCTAAAAGAAATCATTATCATATAGGAAAAAGACATTTTTCTTCAGGGCCACTGAGAAAATAATTTTGAAAATACCATGGCTTTCTGATAAGCCAGTGTGGGTCCCTCAGTGGCCCCTATCTAAAGAGAAATTACAAGCGGCCCACCTACTAGTTCAGGAACAATTAGAAGCAGGACATATAGAACCTTCCACCTCTCCCTGGAATTCCCCCATATTTGTGATCAAGAAAAAATCAGGAAAACGGTGATTATTACATGATCTTAGACAAATTAATAAAATCATGCAAGTCATGGGCCCTACTCAACCTGGACTTCCGAATCCTATAGCTATTCCAAAAAATTTCCATGTGATTAGTCTTGATATAAAGGATTGCTTCTTTTCTATTCCCCTACATCCTCTGGATGCCCCCAGGTTTCCTTTTTCACTTCCTTCTATTAACAATAATGGCCCTGATCAGAGATATCAATGGAAGGTTTTGCCACAGGGAATGGCTAATAGCCCCACCATATGCCAAATATATGTGGACAAGGCTATCCAACCCATTAAAAATAAATATCCAAACCTCATGTGTCTACATTACATGGATGATATTTTACTGGCCCACCCTAATCAAAAAATCTTATTTAATATATTCAGTGACGTGGTAGAAAATTTAAAAAAATATGGATTATATATAGCAGAAGAAAAAGTTCAAACCAGATCTCCCATATTATATTTAGGATTTAAAATCATGGATACTTTTGTTAGACCCCAAAAAATTTTAATAAATAAAGAACATTTAACCACCCTCAATGATTTCCAAAAACTACTGGGAGACATTAATTGGCTTCACCCTACACTAAACCTCACTACTTTTCACGTCAACAGCACCACCTTGCAACGTAGGTTTAAAATCACAAAGGAGCAAGCCAGAACAATTGTAAAAGATTGTAAATCTTGTATGACACATTTGCCCAATCCTCATTTTGGTGTTAACCCTAGAGGATTAATGCCCAATCATTTGTGGCAGATGGATGTTACTCATGAGCCAAGTTTTGGAAAATTACGATTTATTCATGTCACCATAGATACATGCTCAGGCATGATTTTTGCTTCCTTACATTCCAGAGAAAAAGTTAAAGATGTCACATCTCATTGTTTGCAAGCTTTTGCTGCATTGGGCATCCCCAAAATGCTTAAAACAGATAATGGCCCCGCATATACGTCCTCATCTTTCAAAGAGTTTTGCGCAAAATTCAACATATCCCATAAAACAGGCATCCCATACAATCCTCAGGGTCAGGGCATTATTGAAAGAGCACCTGCACACTAAAAGTTATGTTGTTAAAACAGAAAGAAGGAAACTGGAAAAATCCTAAGGACAGATTGGCAGTTGCCCTGTTTACCTTAAATTTTTTAACCTTAGGCTCTGATGGTTATTCTGCTGGAGACAGACATTGGAACCCACATCAACAACATAAACCTTTGGTTTACTGGAAGGATGTTCTTTCAGGTACATGGAAGGGTCCAGATCCAGTATTAATTTGGGGGAGAAGATCTGTTTGTGTTTTTCCAAAGCATGAATCCTCTCCAATATGGATACCATCTAGATTAATAAAGCAGGTACCAAATCAAAAGGATCAAGATGAAGTTGTTGAGGAATCAAGATTAATAAAAAAAGGTACAAAATCAAGAGGACCATGATGAAGATATGGAATGATTCCCTTAAAAGAGTCCTTCAAAATATGTCACAACTTAAGTGTCATTCCTCCTGGCTGGGACGAAGAGATCTCTCTTTAGTGTGCACACAATTGTATTTTTTTTTCTTTTTATATATGTGTTTATGTCTGTGTATTTGTCTAAATTCCATGTTAATGTGACGTCACAAATATATGTTTGTATGTGCGTCTGTCTGTCCAGTGTGACATCAAAAATAACAAAGTGCTTGTGAATATATATATATATATATATATATATATATATATATATGGATCCAAATAACTCTAATTCATTTAAGTTTAAGAGTATTCAAATTGGGTAAATAATTTAATAAGTGAAGGTACCTTCAATTTTGTTTTATAGGTGTCCCAGGGATTTCTCTTTAGCGAAAAATATGACTAGGGCTGTATAACCTGATATTTTGGTGTTTTGACATAAGGTTGCTTATTTGTTATTAACTTCATTTGTTTAATAAATGATTAATTTCAATTATTTCAACAGGTAAAGGACTACTGTGTATGCAGAAACTCAAGAGTTCCAGCTAACAAATTATTTCTCCAAAGTGCTTTTAGTTTTTCTTTAATCTATCTTTAATGCAGTAAATACCCTCAGTCTTTCTTTGTTTTGTTCTAAATATGATGTTTTGCCAGCTTATGTTTGTGGGAGCTCAGGCTGCAATGTGTGTGAGCAGAAATCAACTTTAATTTTTCTAATCTAATAATTCTATTTTTTAGTTTGACAACTTGCCTCTTGACTCAGTGCTGGAATAGCACTGCTTTTCCTTTAATAATTGATGCTTGAGTCTCTAGGTAGCGGGCCCTGAAGATTTGCGGGTGGCATTGTCTAGACATAAAAAAGACGGCTGCTGCTACAGATGCAGGGATCGCGGTCGCTGCAAGCATCCCTGCTGCTCAAATGTCAAACAACCTCACCAGCAGTGTGGCCTCTGCTCTGCATGCATGGGGCCTCCTAGATCTACGTGTTATAACAAGTGGACATTTTGATCTTTCATTGTTTGGGACTTCATGGGACAGTACCTTGTGGGTATTTGTTTAGAGAACTCAGTGTGTTACTTGATAGAACTTAGGGCAGCTGATTTGTTTAAAGAATTTGATATGCTATGCAATTTGGCTCGTCACCAAAAGGCTTGTTGCCTTAAAGCCGCAGCATCTCCCCACAATTGGACAGCTGTTAGTCATCTTACACAGTCGATCCTAAAGGGCTCCATTGGATGGCTGGTTAGCCAATGATGGGTAAGATCCCCAGAGGGGGACAACCTAAGACAGGCACAGTCACACGGGATAGTCTCATGTGGCCAACATATCAACCTAAGACAAAAGTCAAGGGCACAGCCTTGATTATCCGATGACAGGTAAGAATGTTGGTTGCACATAGACGTCCTAGAGCATCCCCTCTTTTAAAACAAAAGGGGGGAAATGCAGGAGCCCTGTTTGGGGAGATAGCTAAGATTGCGGTTGACTATGGGCCATAGACATTTTTGGGCATTTCCGCCTTCTGTAGTCTCACGGGACTTGGCCCAGGATCTCAAGAGATTTGAGCGGTGACTCAGCAGATTGAGCTAGTGCCATTCCTGCTCGGGCGCATGGGATGAGACCAGAGAGAGAAAGGACAGGGTTATCGCTATTGTATAGATATATTGTAGTTTCTTGTAAGAGTAGGTGCCTTGGTTTCTTGTGAGAGTGTGTATGTGGTGTTAGAAATTACAAGAGACAGAGACAGAAAGATTAAAGAATTTTTTCATCTCCATCCGGTCTCCAGACTCCTTCCCGCGGCGCTGCCGTTCCAGGCTGCAATCCCTTTCCGGCAACAACATTTTTGTATTTTATTAGAGACAGGGTCTCACTGAGTTGCTAAGTGCCTCGCCATTGCTGAGGCTGGCTTTGAACTCAAGATCCTCCTGCCTCAGCCTCCCAAGTGCTGGGATTACAGGCATGTGCCACCACACCCGGCTCTATTTTGGTTTTAAAACAAAAGACTGTTGGATCTGTATTGATGGCTACTAGCCACTTGTATTCAAAGAATACTTATTCACTAAAAAAAATTTATACCAAATATGATTGTATTTTACACACATGTTCACTTAGATGTGGTAACTAAAGTTGTAAACACTTAAAATATTCAGTTTCTGGCTGTGTGAGACGTATACCTGTCATCCCAGCTATTCAGGAGGTTAAGGTAGGAGAATCCCAAGTTTTGAGATTAGCCTGGGAAACTTTGCAAGAACTTGTCTCAAAGTAAAGAATAAGAAGGGGGAGGGATGTAGCTCAGTGGTAGTCATGTATGAGGCCCGGGGGTTCAATCCTTAGTACAACAATGACAAAATTCCATTTATAGTCACCATTGTTTTTAAGAAATTTTAATTGACATGCAAAATTGTATATATTTACAACAGTATAATATTTTGGTACATGTTTATAATGTGCAATGATCAAATTAGGTTTATTAACATCTAACACTTAAACATTATAATTTCTTTGTGTTGGGAATATTCAAAATGCTCTCTACTAGCCATTTTGAAATATATAATAAATTATTGTGAACTACAGTCACCCAACCATGCTATGGAGTAGTAGAACACATTCCTCATATCTAACTCCATTTAAAATTTTTTTTTTGTTTTAGTTGTCAATGGACCTTTATTTAATTTATTTATTTATATATGGTGCTGAGGATCAAACCCGGGGCCTCACCCATGTCAGGCAAGTGCTCTACCACTGAGCCACAACTACGACCCCTCAAACTCTATTTTTGTACACAATAACCAACCTCTTTCTATTACCCTCCACCTTCCAAATATCTAGTAACCACTTTTTCTGCTTTCTACTTCTGTAAGATTAACTTATTTAGCTTCTACATAGGAGTGGGAACTTGTGGTATTTGTCTTTCTGTGCCTGGTTTCTCTTAATATAATGTTCTCCAGGCTCATCCATGTTGTCACAAATGACAGGACTTAATTCTTTTTTAAGTATTGATAATGCTCCACTTTGAATATGTTCCACATTTTCTTCACTCATTCATCTATGATCAGTGCACTTCTAAGTTGATTCTACAACTCGGTTTTATGAATAGTGCTTTAACCAACATTTGAGTACAGATATGTCTATGGATATGATTTTCTTTCTTTTTATTCACCAGTTTTTGTTAGCATGCTGCTTTCTAAAGATTATTTATTTTAAGAATTAGAACTGGGCATCATGGCACATGCCTATAATTCCAGTGACTTGAGAGATTGAGGCAAGAGGATTGCAAGTTTGAGGCCAGTCCTGGCAATTTAGTGGATGCTATCTCAAAATAAAAATTATAAATAGCTGAGAATGTGATAAAATGCCCATGGGTTCAATCCCTAGTACCAAACAACAACAACAACAAGTAGAAATAGCTAGCTTTAGAAAACTTTTAATTTTTTTTTTCTGATACTAGAAATTAAAAAACCCCAGCCCTTTTGTTTTTTATTTTGAGATAGGGTCTCACTAAATTGCTCAGACTGGCCTTGAACTTGAGATCCTCCTGCCTCAGCCTGGAGTAACCAGAATTACAGGCAAGAACCACTGCACCCAGCTGGAAAACTGTTAAATTTTTTGAGATGGGGTCTTCTTAAAAGGCCCATGCTTGACCTTGGACTCTTAAATCATCTTACCTCTGCCTCCTGGTAGCTGGGTTAGTAGCATGCTCAAGGGCCTGGGTTTGATCTCCAGAACTGCAAAACTAAGAGAAGAGGGAAAAAAAAAAAAAAAGAAGAAGAAGTTTCAGCTGGGTGTGATGGCGCATGCCTGTAATCCCAGCAATTGGGAGGCTGGGGCAATGGCGAGGTTAGTGACTCAGTGAGACCCCGTCTCTAATAAAATTTAAAAAAAAAAGGGGGGGGGCTGGGGATGTGGCCCAGTGGTCGAGTGCCCCTGAGTTCAATCCCCGGTACCAAAAAAAAAAAAAAAAGTTTCAATTGTAAAGCAATAATATTAATTTCGCAAGCCACCTTCATATATTCAAAATAACAGATAAAAACCTCAAATGTTCCAGCACAAAATGTTTAATAAAAGACACTACCTTGCAATTAATTTAAATTTAACAAACATATATTGAATTCATATCACTTATGTTGGATTGGGTGCCTTGAAGTAGGATAGCAGAAATGAATTCACAAAAATGTGACTTTCCTGCCTTTCAAGAGGGAACACTCTTATATTACAGCTCAGAATAATAGAGTGGGAGACACCACACAAGAATGCAGTGTGAGGGCTGGGGTGTGGCTCAGTGGTAAAGTGTTTGCCTAACATAACTCTCCAGCATCATAAAAATGTCAATTAAATAAAAAAGCTAGCTCCATGCTAAGAAAAGACTATGTCTCTCTCAAGATGGTCTGTATTTTTCCTTTAATGTGTATACCCTTACTATTCTTAATAAATTTTTGTGCCTCTACTGACACATACTGAAATTTTTTAAATAAAAAGGAAAAAGAAAGAGATGGTAGTCACGATACAATTAGGAATACACAAATATAAGCCTTTAAAAAGGGGGAGAGGGTGGAAGATAAAGAATATAGCATGAGAAACTGCACTATACAGCATGTTGTGAGTCAAGGAAGCAGGGGCATGGAGCAGGGACAACTCATCTACCAGGTTAGAGGTTAGGTGGAAGAAGTCTCACATGGTGGTGATATTTGCTTTAAATCTAAGGGAGTGCTGGGCATTATGGTACATGCCAGTAATCCTAGTGATTTGGAAGGCCAATGTAGGAGGATTGCAAGTTTGAGGTCAGGCTCCACAGCTTAGAGAGACCCTGCCTTAAGAGTAAAAAATAAAAAGGGGCTGAGGATACAGTTCGGTGGTAAAGTGCCCCTGGATTCAATCCCTGGTGGAAGAAAGAAGGAAGAAAAACAATCTTATATAGTAATATGGAATTAACCAGGCACTGAACTGGGAAAAGACAAAATTTGCCAACACAAAGATCACAATGCTATAAGATTTCTGAGAGCTGTCTTTCCTACAGCTGCATGACTTCTGACAGATTAATATCTAATTACTCAAAATTTTAAAAAAATTTGTTTTCAGACACCTCTGGATATTTGACAACTCGACTTCAATTTGGTTGATTGGACTGTTATTTATTTATTGGTACTGGGGATGGAACCCAGGATTGTTTTGCAACTGAGCTACATCCTAAGCCCTTATATTTTTATATTGAGACAGGGTCTCAATAAGTTGCTGAGGCTGGCCTCAAACTTGGTGATCCTCTTACCTCAGTCTCCCGAGTCAGTTGAATTACAGGCATGTGCTATAGCATCCATTTTTTAAAAAAAAAATATTTATTTGCTTTTAGTTGTACACAATGCGTTTTTTTTTTTTATTGGTATGTGGTGCTAAGGATTGAACCCGGGCCGCGCACATGCTAGGCGAGCGCTCTACCGCTGAGCCACAATCCCAGCCCCCTATAGCATCCACTGATCAAAAATCTCTCCCTCCCCCACTCACCATCTCTCTCAACTCTCTTGGTTCAATTTAATAGTGTTAATACAAACAGTGATTTTTTTTTTTTTTTTTTCAGATGGGGAAGAGAGCCAGAGGCACTTGACCACTGGGATGCATTCCCAACCAATTTTATTTTTTATTTTTTTATTTTTTTTTGGTACCAGGGATTGAACTCAGGGGCACTCGACCACTGGGCCACATCCCCAGCCCTTTTTTGTGTTTTATTTAGAGACAGGGTCTCACTGAGTTGCTAAGTGCCTCGCCACGGCTGAGGCTGGCTTTGAACTCGCGATCCTCCTGCCTCAGCCTCCCAAGTGCTGGGATTACAGGCGTGCGCCACCGCGCCTGGCACCAATTTTATTTTGAGACAGGTCTTGCTGAGTTGTCAAGGCTGCCCTCAAGGAACTGGGGATACAGCTCAGTGGTAAAGTGCTCCTGGGTTCAATCCCCAGTCCAAAACAAACAATGAACAAAAAGCAAGGTGTAGAGTTATTTTACCTCACCACTTATACTCAAAATGGAGTAACTCACAGCTAACTACTGTTTTATATTTTGATAACTCAGGTTACAAAGCCTGAAAACTATTGTTCTACTTACCATGCAGTAACTCAGAGCAGGGCACATCCTGTTCTCTACATCTTGAACCTTGGTATGTGACTCAGTGTTAAAGTGCTTGCCTAGAATGCCCAAGACCCTGGGTTTGATCTCCAGCATCACAATTAATTAATTAATTAGATAAACATGATATATGTTTTGTTGTTGAAAATTGAGTTGTATATTGTAGTCTTGCTTTTCTTTTTCTTTTGGGTACTGAGGATTGAACATACTTGGGTATGTTCTATTTGAGTATGGCTACATCTCCAGCCCTTATTTTATTTTTATAAATAAAATAATCTATGTAAAATGTATCATAGATTTACATTATACTCCCTATGAATAATCTATGTATAACATCTAACAAATAAAAAATTAATTAAAATAGAAAAAAAACTAAAAATTCCCACACACTTTTTTAGCTTCTCCAGCCCTTATTTTATTTTTATAAATAAAATAATCTATGTAAAATGTATCATAGATTTACATTATACTCCCTATGTATAATCTATGTATAACATCTAACAAATAAAAAATTAATTAAAAAAGAAAAAAAACTAAAAATTCCCACACTTCTTTAGCTGCATCTTAATAATTTTAATATATTTTCATTTTCACTTACTTTATAATATTTTTTAATTTCTGGTGTGATATTTATTTAAACCAATGGTGAAATTTAGATGTGTTAGCCTAATTTCAAGTTGTTTTGGGATTTTCTAGTTATTAATGATATCTAGTTAACTCCATTGGGGTCAGAAAACATACTCTGAATGATTTTAATTTTCTAAAATTTGTTGGGGTTTGCATTATAGCCAGGCATATAGACAGTTTTTCCAAGTACTTTACTGTGCACATTTTTAAAATTGTTCGTTCTAATTTGTTATACATACTTACAGAATGCAATTCATTTCATGTTACATATATAGAGCACAATTTTTCAAGTCACTGGTTGTACACAAAGTATTTTCACACCATTTGCGTCTTCATACATGTACTTAGGGTAATGATGTCTAACTCATTACCTTGTCATTCCTACCCTTTTGCCCCCTCCCCTTTGATGTATTTAAAGTTCCTTCATTTCTCCCATGCCCCGCCTCGCCATTATGAGTCAGCATCCTCATCAAAGAAATCATTCAGTCTTTGATTTTTTGGGATTGGCTTACTTCACTTAACATTATTTTCTCCAACTCCATCCATTTACCTGCAAATGCCATGATTTTATTCTCTTTTAATGCTGAGTAATGTTCCATTGTGTGTATATACCAAAGTTTCCCTATTCATTCATCTACTGAAGAGCATATGGTTTGGTTCCACAATTTAGCTATTGTGAATTGTGCTGCTTATAAACATTGATGTGACCCAGCCCTTATTGTAATTTATATTAATTTTGAGACAGTGTATCACTAAATTGCCCAAGCTGGACTCAAACTCATGATCCTCTAGCCTCAGCTTCCTCTGTTGCAGGGATTACAGGTATAAGGACCACACCCAGATTCTTGATTTTCTCTTAGTGAACTTGGTCCTGCTTTATTGATTGTGTTTATAAGATCTTGAAGTAGTTTCAAATTCTAATTGTATCTACTAGGAAGATAGGGGTTTTTGTCTCTATCTTTTGCTGTTTATATCCCTAGTGCCTAGACTACTACCTGGCACTTGTAGGTGCTTAACAAATGTTTTGAATAAGTGAATACTATGAAGCATTGGTAAACTCACTCTACTTTCTCCAAGTTTAGGGACAATTGCCATTTACTCTGATTATTGATAAATATTATCATAAAAATAATAAATTTAGAGAAAAACAGAAGGAAAAAGGGAGAGAGAAAATAGGAGGAATAATAAGGGGGAAGTAGTGTGTTAGAAGGACAAGAGAATAAAAAGGAAAACTAAACTCATATTTAATTTGCCAGAAATATTTGTTTTTTTCCATATTGTTTAAAAGGTGAATTGTTGGGTATGGTGGCGCATGCCTGTAATTCCAGCAACTCGGCAGGTTGAGACAGGAGGATTCCAAGTCCGAGGCCAGCTTCAGCAAATTGATGAGGCCCTAAGCAACTTAGTGAGAACCTGTCTCAAAATAAAAATAAACAAGTAAATAAAAAGGCCTGAGGATGTAGCTCAGTGACAAAGTGTCCCTGAGTTCAATCCTCAGTACCTAAATAAATAAATAGTGAATCATCTGACTATATGTCTTCTAGTGAATGTGTTTGGGGCAGATGAATGAGATATTATTTCGAAGAATGCATATGCATCCTAGTGGGCATTTGGCTTATCAGTGGCCTCTCAGAATCTTTTGAACACTTTTTCTAACTCCGGAGATTTCCCACATTGTGAATCCCAGTTCTGTGAGCTGGAGGCTATAAATCTCACCTTCCCCAGGCTCCCTTACCCTGCACACACTCAGCATATGTGGGATTTTGTGCTAGCGTAATAAGCAAAGGCGACTTAAACTGTCTCCACATGATGGCCCATTAACTCACCCTTAAACCATCTCCACCTGAGGGCCTGTGCTTTATAAACCCTGCCCTTGCTATGAGCAGGTGCCATTTTCTACTGTCCTGCTTTGTGCTGGATGTAGTTGGTGGCCCCAGCCGGAATAAAGGCTTCATTGGCTATTACATGAGTGGCTTGTGAGACTTTTTCCCTGCAAATTGGGTACAACACTAGCAGCACTGGTACAAGACTTGGACTCAAAGAAGAACATTATATATAGAGAGGATTGGACAGAGTTTATCAAAATGAGTTTTTAGTCTAGTCAAGAAGCACAGAGATCTCAGCAGCAGCAGGGGTAGACATACTGGTTAAGTGCCCCAGGGTTCAATCCCTGGTAATAAACAAACAAATAAATAAATAGCTTACCGGAGTGAGTCACTTATATTTATAATCAAAAATCCCTAACTAATATAACCATTAGCAGAATGAATTCACAGTGATAATTTTTAATGTTTTATAAACTCAGCCCATGTGAAATGCTGAAAGCAGGGGCTAGTCGGAGACGGCACATCCATTGGATACACAGAAATTTCACATTAGTTAGATTTGTTCTTCTTTCTCCTTCCATTCACCATTTCATTTCTAGGAGCATGGCAAGTTTGAGGTCAGCCCCAGCAACTTAGCCAGACCCTGTCTCAAAATGAAAATAAGGGCTGGGATTGTGGCTCAGCGGTAGAGCGCTCACCTAACACGTGGGTGACCCGGGTTCGATCCTCAGCACCACGTTGTGTACAACTAAAAGCAATAAATAAAAATATTTTTTTAAAAAATGAAAATAAAAGGGCTGTGGAGTGTAGCCTAGTGGTAGAACATCCCCACATTGTGTACAACTAAAAGCAAATAAATAAAAATATTTTTTTAAAAAATGAAAATAAAAGGGCTGTGGAGTGTAGCCTAGTGGTAGAACATCCCCACATTGTGTACAACTAAAAGCAAATAAATAAAAATATTTTTTTAAAAAATGAAAATAAAAGGGCTGTGGAGTGTAGCCTAGTGGTAGAACACCCCCTGGGTTCAGTCCCCAATACTAACAAAAAAAAAAAAAAAAAAAAAAAAAGAAAGAAAGAAAAAAGAATGAGAATAATATAGAAATAGTGAAAAGCACAAATTTAAATCCATGATATTAAATTTATATATGTGTGTATATATAATTATTATTTACTAAGGATTGAATCCAGGGGCATTCTACCACTGAGCAACAACCCCCCCCCCCCAAACACACACACTTTTTCTTCTTTTTTTTTTCCTGAGACAGGATTTCACTAAATTGCTCAGGCTGACCTTGAATGTATTAATGCTATTTTTCTGGTACTAGGGATGTAGCTTAAAGGTAGAATGCTCCTGCTTTTAATCCCTAGTACTGCAAAAAAAGAAAAAATTTTCAGATAAATATATCAGTTGTGGTTTCTACCTTAAGGTATTCATTCCAGGAAATGAGTCTTTCAATTTATGTTCCTTGTCTTCACAGCATGAAAGCATGTTTGTTCTTTCTGGTTGTGGGAGAGTTGGAAAAAGACCTAGAGTATTCACGGGAAGGTGCTTGGATGTGTGCCATTAGTAACTTACAGGAAGTCAATGCTTTGATAAGGAAAATGACACAGTAAAGGGTGTTTTTTCATGTGTGTGTTTTAAGTTATAAAAGTAATAAATGTTTACAACTTTAAAAAGTCAAATGATATAGAAATGCTGGCTAGTTGGGCCCATGATAATACATTCTTGGCTTTTTATTCATATTGGTATTCTCAAGAGCAGGCATGAATTTTTTTTTTTTTTTTTTTTTTTTTTTTTTTTTTTTGGTACCAGGGATTGAACTCAGGGGCACTCGACCACTGGGCCACATCCCCAGCCCTTTTTTGTATTTTATTTAGAGACAGGGTCTCACTGAGTTGCTAAGTGCCTCGCCATTGCTGAGGCTGGCTTTGAACTCGCGATCCTCCTGCCTCAGCCTCCCAAAGTGCTGGGATTACAGGCGTGCGCCACCGCGCCCGGCTAGCAGGCATGAATTTAATTCCTTAGTCAGTCATCTTAACAAAAAAAAAAAAAAAAAAAAAAAGAAAAAGAAAAAACCTGCCCCTCCCCCCCTAAAAAGGAATTTTAATTAGGAAAAATGAAGCAATATTATTTTAAAATATTGCTAAACATCTTAATTGTATGACATTATACATAACATCTCCATTTAATCTTCAGAAAAAGCATGCAAAATGTTAATGAAAAATTAAAGATAATTATGTTTAATGAAGGAGAAAATAGCCTAATATTTTAATAGCTTCTATAAAATAAGTTCAACTGTGTGTAAAGAGAAGGTAAAAATAATGAGAGATAAAACATTAGTTTTTATCCTCCTACATCTGTGACTACTTCAAGCATCACAACTTTCATGTTAGCATGAATTAGGGAAGCATTTTCATTTTTATACATTTTAACACAAAATCACCCCTCTGTTATGGATGACCAGAATGCTGTAAGGCCTTGTATACTCTAGTGTACAGGAAGGAAAGAATGCATGATAGAACCAGAGCTGTCTAAGAGTTGGGAATGTAGCTCATTGGTACCAGGAGCACTAAGCTTACCTACCTTGCGTGAGGCTTGAGCTCAATCTTCTGCACTGCAAGAGGCAAAACAAAGCCTGGCGTGGTGGCACACACCTGTAATTCCAGCACTTGGGAGGCTGAGGTAGGAGGATTGCGAGTTCAAAGCCAGCCTCAGCAGTGGTGAGGCACTTAGCAACTCAGTGAGAACCTGTCTCTAAATAAAATACAAAAAAGGGCTGGGAATGTGGCCCAGTGGCCCAGTGGTCGAGTGCCCTGAGTTCAATTGTTGGTACCAAAAAAAAAAAAAAAAAAGGCAAAACAAAACGAAAGAACAATGACAACAACAAAAAGCCAAAAGAATTGGAGTTGTCTAGAGAAAGCTACATCAATATGCTTCATGGTTTTATCCCCAGTGCTTAGCATACTAAATGGCAAATAAATACCTAACACTTTTTTGTTACAATCCTCACAAAAGCCCAGATATTACATCTTAAGATATCCATTTGTTCATTGACTAGGACAAAGGTTAAGAACTTTTGGAATCATGACAATTGCCTGCATTTTAGATTTTCACGGATTCACTTCTATTGTCCATAACATGGAATTTATTTGGCTTTGTGTCCATCTCTGACCCTTAGCATCTCGTGTACTATTACTGGGTTTCCTGTGTTCGGTGTAATATCAGTAGCTCAGTTATTGTGAGTTTACAGTTTCTTTCTAATCCCAGTATCTCTGAATTCATACCCTGTGAGTTGTGAATTCTGATCTTTGCCACCCCTTTGCTTTATTTCTGCCGCAGGATTTAATAATGACATCTTACACAGGGTCAATGTCTTACAACCTTAGGAAAATGAAAGAGAACTGGCAAGGCCATAAGGTCACTTACAGGTAATAAAAAAATCTAACTTTTGGAATCAGTAAAGAAATAAGCTTGGCAACAATCTTAAAAGTCTGGCTTTCAGATTTCAGAATTTACCTCTAAAAGAGATGATCTCTTCAAAGAATATAGCCACAATATCATTATCATACAAATATAATAAATTCAGCAATATTTTAATAGCTAATCTCCAGAGAGCATCCAAATTTCCTTGATATCCTCATAGTTCTAGTAAAATTTTTATTAAATATTTTCTTCAACATTTTATTTTTTATTATTATTATTTTTTAAGTACTTATTTGTTTGTTTTAGTTGTACACAATGCCTTTATCTTTACGTGGTGCTGAGGATCAAACCCGGGCTGCGTACTTGCTAGGCGAGCGCTCTACCGCTGAGCCACAACCCCAGCCCCCTCCAGCATTTTATTGTAAAAAAAAAAAAAAAAAAAAGTTTTTTTGAGGGTCTGGGGACTGAATCCAGTCTTGTACACAAGGCAAGTGCTTTATCACTGAGTTACATCTCCAAACCTTTTTGTTTTATTGTGAAATAAGATCTCCCTAAAATTCCAGATTGGCTACAAATTTGTGATCCTCCTGCCTCAGCTTCCAGAGTAGCTGGGATTACAGATACGTACCACTACACCTGGCTCCATGAAAAATTTTATACAGAGCTGGATGTGGTGGCGCATGCCTGTAATCTTCTCATTTATTCCCTATCTCTGTCCCCCAAGAGAAAAATCACTGTTTTGACTATTTTTCCATTGCAGATTGTAGCTGACCATTCTAGAATCTTACATAAATAGACTCACTCTTTTGTATAAAGCTTCTCCCACCCCCCCACACACACTCAGCATAATTTTTTTTTTTTTTTTTTTTTTTTTTTTTTTTTTTTTTTAGTACCAGAGATTGAACTCAGAAGCACTCGACCACTGGACCACATCCCCAGCCCTTTTTGTATTTTTATTAGAGACAGGGTCTCACTGAGTTGCTAAGTGCCGCGCCATTGCTGAAGCTGGCTTTGAACTCGCTATCCTCCTGCCTCAGCCTCCCAAGTGCTGGGATTACAGGCGTGGGCCACCGCACCCGGCTAGCATAATGTTTTTGAGCCATCCATGCTGTGAAATGATTCCTTCTTTTCTCTTTCTCATCAATATTCCTTTGTATGAATGAATATACCACAGTTGTAGAAAATATATTCTTGCTGGGCACAGTGGCATATGCCTGTAATCCCATCCCAGTGGCTCTGTAGACTGACACTAGAGGACTGCATGTTCAAAGCCTGCCTCAGCAATTTAGCGAGACCCTAACAACCTAGTGAGATCCCGTCTCAAAACAAAACATAAAAAGGACTAGGGATGTAGCTCAGTGCTAAAGTGCCTCTTGGTTCAATTCCCAGTACCAAAAACAATAAAAATAACAAATCCCCAGTACCAAAAACTTAAAATTAAAAAAAGAATTAAAAAGTAAAAAATATATTCTCTGACTGATGGACATCTGGGCTGTTTGCAAGATATTATAATAAATAAAATTGCTATGAACATTCTTATACAATTTTTTGTGGACATATGTACTGATTTCTCTTTGAGATGTGTGTGTGTGTGAAGGTCATAAGGTAGATGTCTGCTAGATCTATTCCCAAAGATGTTGTAACATCATATCTACCAACAATGTAAAGTTTTGACTTCTTATATGCTTATCATTTAACAATTTTTAAAATTTTCATTAAAACTTGAAAAATTCTAATTTGAAACAATAGTCTTTTTTTAATTTGTAGCAATTCTAGTGAGTGTTCAGTGTTACCCATTTCAATGTTAATTTGAATAACCTTGAAGACTAATGGTACTGATCACTTGACAATGTGTTTATTGATCATTAGTTAATATTGTATTATTTGTAATGCTGTATTATTTGTATATTCAAATCTCCTGTCTTTTATTGACTTGCTTAGCATTTTGTTATTGAGGTATAGATGATGTAGGTGGATAAGATATTAACACAAGTATCAATATCATTTGTATATGATTTACATCATATAGATAGATATCTGTACCTATATATGTCTCCCATGTATATGATGGAGATATGTATATATGTATGTGTGTACATGTATGCACACACACGTGTGTGTGTATCTGTTGGGTACCAGTCCTTTGCCCAATATATATTTTGTAATTACTTACTGACAATCTGTGAACTGCCTAATTCGTTTTCTTTTCTTTCTTTTTTTAATACCAAATTCATTTAAAAAAAAATTTAAAATAGTTGTAAATGGACATAATACCTTTATTTTATTTATTCCTATGTGGTGCTGAGGATCGAATCCAGTGCCTCACATGTGCTAGGCAAGCGCTCTACCATTGAGCCCACCAAATTCGTTTCATTAAGGTATGTTTGTTTTAAATTCTGATGAAATCTAATTTATCAGTTTTTTTCTTTTCCAGTATTGCTTTCCATGACTTGTCTAAGAAACTTTTGTCCAGACCCATATCATGGAGATATTTTTCTATTTTTCTTTCAAAAGAAGATTTATGGTTTTAGCTTTTTTTGTTTGTTTGGTGGTACTGGGGATTGAACTCAGGGGCACTTGACCACTGGGTCACATCCCCAACCCTTTTTTGTATTTTATTTAGGGACAGGGTCTCACTAAGTTGCTAAGTGCCTCGCCATTGCTGAGGCTGGCTTTGAACTCTCGATCCTCCTGCCTCAGCCTCCCAAAGTGCTATGATTACAGGCGTGTGACACCGCGCCCAGCTGCTTGTATTGGTTTTTAATATATTATTTATTACAATATTGGGGATTGAATCCAGGGGTGCTCTACCACTGAGCCATATCCTCAACTCTTTTTTTTTTTTTTAATTTTGTGACAGGGATCACTAAGTTGCTGAGGTTGTCCTTGAACTTATGATCCTCCTGCCTCAGCCTATGGAGTTACTGGTATCACAGTCATGTGTTCCTCTGCCTGGCTGGGTAGAGATCAATTCTGTATGGATATGTGGCTTTTTCCATAACAAATGTTGAAAAGAGTCTCCTTCCTCATTGGATTGCTTTTGTGCCTTTGTAAGAAGTCAGAAAGTTGAATAACTGGGAATGTATTCCTGGACTCTCTCTTCTGTTTTATTTATGCATTTGTTGATTTTTTTTTGTTTTTGTTTTTTTGGTACCGGGGATTGAACTCAGGGGCACTCGACCACTGGGCCACATCCCCAGCCCTTTTTTTGTATTTTATTAGAGACAGGGTCTCACTGAGTTACTAAGTGCCTCGCCATTGCTGAGGCTGGCTTTGAACTTGCGATCCTCCTGCCTCAGCCTCCCAAAGTGCTGGGATTACAGTCGTGCGCCACCGCGCCCGGCTTGCGTTTGTTGATTTTTATGCTAGTAACACATTATCTTGATTATTTTATTTCTATCTTAAGTCTTGAAGTTAGGTGTAAATTCTATGTGTTCTATTTCCAGATTACTGTAGTTTGGTATATTTTAGGTCTTTTGCTTTTCAACAAATTTTAGTATCATCTTGCCAATTTCTACAAAAAGTCTATTGAGATCCTGACTGGAATTACATTTCTTCTATCAATTTGTAGAAGATTGATATTTAAACGATACTGAGCTTTACAATGCTTGAATATGGTGTGTCTCTTAATATTTTAAGTCATCTTTGATTTCTCTTTAGTGATGTTTTCTAGTTTTCAGCATAGAGTTAAGCACATTTTTTTGTTAAATTAATTCTTAAGCTTTCTTTCTTTCTTTTTCTTATTACTGGAGATTGAACCCAGGGACACTCTACCATTGAGCTATGCCCCAGCCATTTTTGCAATTTTTACTTTTGAGACAGCGTTTCACTAACTTGCTGAGACTGGCCTTGGACTTGCACTCTTCTTACCTCAACCTCTGGAGTTCCTGGGATTACAGGCCTGTGCCACTGTGCCTGGCTACTTTATGTTTCTTGATGCATTTGTAAATGAACTTGTTTTTTTTTTTTTTTTTTTTTTTTTTTTTTTTTTTGTGGTACCGGGGATTCTCAGGGGCACTCAACCACTGGGTCACCTTTTTTGTTTCCAATTTAGAGACAGGGTCTCACGAGTTGCTAAGTGCCTCCCCATTTGAGGGTGGCTTTTCGCGATCATGCCTCCCAAAGTGCTGGGATTACAGGCGTGCGCCACCGCGTCCTGCTAATGAACTTGTTTTTTAATTTCATTTTCCAATTGATCCCTATATTTATTTGCATGTTATTTTGCGTCTAACTTGTTTACCCCAAATATTATTTCTAAGTGTGGTTTAGCATATTATTTAGAATTTCCTACGAAATAGTTATACCATCCACAAATTAAGGCAGTCTAATTTTTTTCTTTCTGATTTTAAGCTTTTTTAAAATTTTCATGCTTTATTGATATGAATAAGACCTTCAGTACAACGTTGAACAGAGTGGGGAGACTAAGCATATGTTGATTTGTTTATTAAATATTTCACTATTAATTGACATGTTAACAACAGCGTTTTCATAGAAGACGTTTTTCAAATTGTAAAATTTCTTAATTTGGTGAGAATTTTTATCATGAATGGGTGTTTACTATTTTTTTAAAAATGGACTTCATATATTTTAGAGTGGTTTTAGGTTAACGGTAACACTGAGTAGAAAGAACAGAGATCAGGCTAGGCACTGTGGTGCATGCCTGTAACCCTAGTGACTCAGGAGGCTAAAGCAGGAGGATCACAAGTTTGAGGCTAGTCTCCCAATTAGTGAGGCCCTAAGCAAATTAATGACACCCTGTCTCAAACTAAATAATGAAAAAAAAGCCTGAGGATGTAGCTCAGTGGTAAAGGGTCCCTGGGTTTAATTCCCAGCACCAAAAATGACAACAACAAACAAACAAACCCAGAGATCTCCCATATACCTCACTTCCTGCCTCTACAAACAAATGCTCAAGCAAAATACTATCTCAAAAAAACATAGGGTGGGTGTATAGCTCAGTGGTAGAGTGCTTTACTAGCATAAGAGAAGCTCTGGGCTCAATTCCCAGTACAATTAAAAAAAAAAAAAAAAAAGCCGGGCGCGGTGGCGCACGCCTGTAATCCCAGCACTTGGGAGGCTGAGGCAGGAGGATCACGAGTTCAAAGCCAGCCTCAGCAATGGCGAGGCACTTAGCAACTCAGTGAGACCCTGTCTCTAAATAAAATACAAAAAAGGTCTGGGGATGTGGCCCAGTGGTCGAGTGCCCCTGAGTTCAATCCCTGGTACCAAAAAAAAAAAAAAAAAAAAAAAAAAAAGAAGAAGAAATAAAGAAGAATGAATTCCCATAATATCTAGGAATCTAGGATACACTCCAAGGCTGACCTATTTATGTCAAAGGGCATATAAATGGGAACATTTTTCCTTTTTTTTGGTACTGAGGATTAAACCCAGGGGTACTTTACCACTGAGTATATCCACAATCCTTTTTATTTTTCATTCTGAGACAGAATTTTGCTATGTTTTTGAGAGTCTAAGTTGCTGAGGTTGTCCTCAAACTTGTGATCCTCCTGTCTCCAATCTGCTTTATTGTAGGCATATGCCATCATACCTGGCTTTTTTATTTTATTATTTTTTTAAATAGTACTGGGAATTGAGCCTGGTGATCACTCTATCATTTGGCTATGTAGTTTTTAGTTTTTTTTATTTTGAGACAAGTTCTCCCTGAATTACATTGGCTGGCCTTGAACTTGTGGTCCTCCTGCCTCAGCAAACTGAATAGCTAGGATTATAGGCATGCACCACCACATCTGGCAATATTCTCTATATTTTTATAACTTGGGTTTCATTTTTATTTTAAATGCATTAGAATTTCTGTTCTTCCATTCATTTGAACTGCAACAATAATATTACTAAATACAAAGTATTTGAATTATTATGGCAAATATTACTCCACAAAGATGTCAAAATTAAATTGGCACACATGATCACTTTGGGATAACTCAGATATTTGCAAGTCAGTTAATGGTATGGAAAAGACAATTTTCAGGAGTCATTTAATACATGAAGGAATATGTTAAAAGCCTGGATTTTGGGGTCCATATATTGTCTAGCTTTGTAAACTCTGGAAAGTTAACTGAATCAGTTTGGTAGCATTTAGCTTTACCTCTCTTCTACTCACAGCTGAGCTGGCCATGGTTCAAAATCATTAAATTCTTGGGCAATTTACTGAAATGCCAATTAAATATGTAAATTATTTCATCCCCAATATAAACTTATTAATTTTGGAAATAAACCACTTAATCCATTATCTCTAGTAAGAAACAACAGGAAAAAGTTGTCATAAATCATAGATTAGCTAAACATATAAATAATAGAAACTTTCTTTAGAATCTTGGGACAAAGCACCACTGATTTATAATTAAAAAAAATTCATTCATTCATTAACTCATTCCCTTGTTATTTCAAACACGTAAGTGCTTTTTTTTTTTTTTTTTTTTTTTTTTTTTGTGGTACCAGGGATTGAACTCAGGGGCAATCAACCATTGGGTCACATCCCCAGCCCTTTTTTTAAATTTTACTTACAGACAGGGTCTCACTGAGTTGCTTAGTGCCTCGCCATTGCTGAGGCTGGCTTTGAACTCGAGATCCTCCTACCTCAGCCTCCCAAAGTGCTGGGATTACAGGCGTGCTCCACCACGCCTGGCTCATTTAAGTGCTTTCTATGTTTTTAGGCACTGTGGATAAATGAACATGAAAACATTGTTCCTGCTCTCAACTAGTATAGATCATAGAAGAGACAAACATTAATCCAATAATTACAGCAAATACCACACACACAAAAAAAACCCGTGCTAGGGGTTGTGAATTCTGATAGAGGATAGGGATTCTAATAGTAAAATTATAAAGAACCTTTCAAGAACTTGTAAGTAGGGGCAGGGGTGGTGGCTTAGTGGTGGAGTGCATGCCTAGCACATGTGAGGCACTGGGTTCGATCCTAAGCACCACATAAAAATAAATGAAATAAAGGTATTGTGTCCATGTATAACTAAAATAATAATAATAATAATGATAAGTTGTAAGCAAGCAAGCATTAAAATAAATACAAGTTGCCTGTTCTAGGCTAAAGTGATGGGGACTAGAGGAGTGGCTGGAGAGCAGGTGCAAAATCCCCAAGAAGGAATGCCAGTATAGTTAGTCCTCAAGAGAAAGAATTGGGCTGTGGATTTGGATCAGTGGTAGAGCACCTTGCCTGACATGCATGAGGCCTTGGTTTAGATACCCAGCACTGCAAAACAAACAACAAAGAGAAGGAAAATGAGTGTGGTTGGTATATAATAAAGCTGGAGAAGCAGGTAGAGCTCAGACTATATAAGCCTAGTAGGGATGAAAATGTTTTCAGAAAGACATGACATAATTACTTTGGATTTGCATTATGTTACTTTGACTGCAAGCTAAAGAATGGATTCAATTTTTTTTTTTTTTTTTTTTTTTTTGTGGTACCGGGGATTGAACTCAGGGGCACTCACCCACTGGGCCATATCCCCAACCCTTTTTTGTATTTTATTTGGAGACAGGGTCTCACTGAGTTGCTAAGTGCCTCACCATTGCTGAGGCTGACTTTGAACTCGCGATCCTCCTGCCTCAGCCTCCCAAAGTGCTGGGATTACAGGCGTGCGCCACCGCGCCCGGCTTGGATTCAATTTTTAAAAAAGAATGAATTAGATGAAGGCAGTGTGGATTAATGGAGAGATCAGTTACAATGACATTCTTGTGACAAATTTTGAGAATGTATTATTAAAGTACAAGACCAGTAAGGCTCTTATAAAACTGAAAGCAGCTTAATTGTTTTAAAGGTAAAACATGTATTCATTATGAATAAATATAATTGATTATTTATTTATTTATTACTAGAGACTGAACCCAGGGGTGCTTTGCCACTAAGCTACAATCCCAGCCCTCTTTATAATTTTTTGTTTTGAGACAGGCTTTTACCAAGTTGCTGAGGACCTTTTTAAGTTGCTGAGGCTGACCTCAAACTTGCAATCATCCTGCCTCAGTCTCTCAAGTTGCTGGGATTAGAGGCATGTGCAAATCACGCTGGTTTATATAGGTACTTTTATATGTATACTGTAAAATACAAATATCTTTAATAAAAATAAGACATTAATGGCTGGAAGTACACTCCTGTAAGCCCAGAACTCATGAGACGGAGCTAAGGGAACCACAAGTTTAAGGCTAGCAGCTTTGTGAGACCTTGCTTAAAAATTAAAAAGGGCCGGGCACGGTGGCACAAGCCTGTAACCCCAGCACTTTGGGAGGCTGGGGCAGGAGGATCGTGAGTTCAAAGCCAGCCTCAGCAATGGCGAGGCACTTAGCAACTTAGTGAGACCCTGTCTCTAAATAAAACACAAAAAAGGGCTGGGGATGTGCTCCAGTGGTCGAGTGCCCCTGAATTCAATCCCTGGTACCACACAAAAAAAAAAAAAAAAAAAAAAAAAAAAAATTAAAAAGGGCTGGAGATGTAGCTCAGTGGTAGAGTGCCTCTGTGTTTGATTCCCCAGTAACATATAAGTAAATAAACAAATAAATAATGGAAATCTAACTTTTAATCTTGTCACTAATTAGTTACCTGAACTTCTGTGACTTTGATGTTGCAGCTAGAGAGCCTAAGGCAGGAGGATTATGAGTTCAAAGCCAGCCTCAGCAAAGGTGGGGTGCTTAGCAACTCAGTGAGACCCTGTCTCTAAATAAAATACAAAATAAGGCTGGGGATATGGCTCAGTGGTCAAGCGCCCCTGAGTTCAATCGCTGGTACCCCCCACCAAAAAAAAAAAATAAAGAAAGAAAGAAAGAAAAGGAAAGAAATAAAGAGCGAGACTAATGAGCTGAGATTTTCTTTCCATGTTTAAAAATTTGCTAATCTAGCCGTGCGCGGTGGCCCACGCCTGTAATCCCAGCACTTTGGGAGGCTGAGGCAGGAGGATCGCGAGTTCAAAGCCAGCCTCAGCAATGGCGAGGCACTTAGCCACTCAGTGAGACCCTGTCTGTAATAAAATCCCATAAAAGGGCTGGGGATGTGGCCCAGTGGTCAAGTGCCCCTGAGTTCAATCCCTGGTACAAAAAAAAAAAAAAAAAAAAAAAAAAAAATTTGCTAATCAAATTACATAATTTGAAATAATGTTTTCCTCGTATTTGGAAACCTCTTGCTCCATCAAGGAAAGCTAATTCTGTTTTTCCAAGTGAAGTTTTAAAGTGCAAAATTTGTAGTCTTGCAAATCTGCGTCAAGTGATTTATGGCCTAATGATTCATGTGCATAAGGCAAAGATTCATATACTAATTACTGACTATTGAGCTGTGCAAAATAGCTTCTTCTAGCTCATAGTGATTATAATTTCTAAAGCTTGTTTTACAGGAATGGGTGACAGGTTAGAAGATGCTATATTATAACTGACTTGGAAATATGACATTTTAATTGGAAAATGTTAATTTAAAAAAAGGATAGAAATTCCATGGCTAGTCATTAAAACTTTTGAAATAAATCTGTTAATCAGTAAATTCTTGAAGGGACTGAATCTCTGTAATTTTGTACTTACAGTGGCATTATATAAAACTATGTACTTTATAAGTACTTTTGGGGGAAAGGTTGTCAGTATAAAAAGGGGAAAAGCGATTATATGTGATTTAGTGACATTACAATGTTAACATTCAGTTATGGTAAAAAAACACGATTCTATGTGTGATGAAAGATAAATTTACTATAAAAATGTTACTGCTTGATGACATATGCTTCATATTTGAAATAAAATCTAAAAATTATAATGTATTTTGTCATATGTTTACATAACTAAAAGCAAAGCTCATCACAAAAAATGGTACCCAGATCATCTTAGCAAGAAATGTAATAATTTTTTAAATATATCAGTTCTCATTAGTGTTGGATAAGATTCAGGCTGGCAGGCCATACCCCTAGGCGCCTTCCCGGAAGTGCCCAACTCTCGGGAGAACTCACCTTTGGCGGGCTCTGAGGCCCCATCCTTCCTGATCCTGGCAATACTCGCCTCTCCCGGGAATTCAACCCTGGGCGGGCTCTCCCTTTCTGAGCCAATCTGGACCATACAAGTCACGCTCCCACCCCTCTGTACTTAAGCCCTGGCTTGTCCAGAACTCTCTCTCTTTTCGCAGTCATCTTCTCACCAGCTCTCCCCTTCCCTGTTCCCCTTTCCCTTTTCCCCTTTCCCCCCTTTCTCCCCTTCCCTTAATAACCCCTCCCTTTTCTACAAGGCGGTCCTGGTGTGGTATTTTGCCCTTCAATTAGTAGATTAGGACAAATTTTAAAAGGCTGAGAAATCTTGTTCAATCTGATTTAAAGAGTGATTGCATGGACACCACATACTTGTGAGTGAGGGTGGAGAAAAGCTTTCAGGGCCAAAAATAAACTTTCTTTTTTTTTTTAATATTTATTTATTTGTTTTAGTTGTATACGATACGTTTATTTGTACGTGGTGCTGAGGATCAAACCCAGGCAGGGCGCATGCTAGGTGAGCGCCCTACTGCTGAGCCACAACCCCAGCCCCAAAAATAAACTTTCTTAAATGGCTCCGTTTTCTTTAGCCCTGAGGCATATGTAAATTAAAAAAAAGAAAAAGGAAAAAATGGGAAGCAGAGGGAATGATTAAAAAGGAATAAATAAAGATGAAGAAGGAATAAACTGGAAGAGAAATGTGTAAAATAGGACCCAGGGAAAAAGGCAGAATGAGGCAGGCATGGTCCTGTGGTAGTACACTTTGTAATTTCAATAACTTGGGGGGCTGAAAGAGGAGAAGGTCGTCAACAGCCTCAGCAACTCAGTGAGACCCGGTCTCAAAATAAAAAAATAAAAAGCTCTGGGTGTTTAGCTCAGTGATAAAGAGTCTCTGGGTTTGATTCTCAGTAACAGCCTCCCCCCCCAAAAAAAAAAAAAAAAAAAAAAAAAGAAAAAAAGAAAAGAAAAAGACTGGTAGGATGGTTCAGAATGTCACCCAATTTGGAGATGGAAATGGGGAAACTGGCCCTCCAAAGTAAGAATCTCAGTAGTTCTACCTTCCACATAAAAAAATTATTTTATTGCTATTGCTGAAAGCTTGGTCCTTGTCCTTGATGCCAATTCAATAAGGAGGACATGGTTTTGAGAAAAAGGAAAAAGAAGGTTTATTGCTTTGTTAACAAAGGAGAAACACAGGGGACTGCTGTCCCAAGGGCTGTGATTCTGACAACTGCAGGAATAGGGGCTTTTATAGAGGTGATTCAGAGAAAATGAAATTAGGAAGGAGAAATTTAGGGAAAAGAAGATTATGATTAAACTCATAATGTGTGTGTGTGTGTGTGTGTGTGTGTGTGTGTGTTTGTGTGTGTGTAACTGTTACAGTTTTTGTCCTCTTGACATTAATTCAATAACTATATTTCCAATGAAGGGATCTTGGAGGGAGGGGCTAACATTTAGCCTAAGGAATGTTGGCTGGGATTTGCTATGGGAAGTGACAGGAGCCTTGCCAAGGACAGCAACAAGAAGTCCACATTCTCCCGACAAGAGGAGATAGTTCAGGCATAGTAAAGTTTCTCTTAGAAAAAGGAGATTAAATTTGGTGTAGACCAAGGAAGGGACTGTCCTTCCTCTGGTGGGAGAAGAACTTGATAGAGGTCCTGGCTCACACAGCCTTGGTGTGGCAGGGAGTGCTTGTAGTTGGGGTATGGGGAGCACAGGAAATGGCAGCAGCACAGGTGCCACTGCTCTTGGGGTCAGGGGTGAGAAGGCAGTGCACTCCTACAAGGCAATCATTACAGGGCCTTAGCTGGGATAGCAAAAGTAATAACAGGTACAGCCACAGTAGTAGAAGTGGTGGTTGTAACATTAGCAGATACAATTTGCTGAATGTTTAATAAGTGCTCAAACAGGTTTTAATTACACATGGTAACTCTTTTAATCCTCAAAACAGTGCCATAAATTAAGCCCTATCTACCCTTTTACATAAAGACAAACTGAGACACAGAGGTTAAATAACTTGCGTGAGGTCCATTGGCTAGGAAATGGGAAAGCCAGGTCCACAACCAGGGTATCGGTTTCCATTTCCAAAAGCTAGAGAGCTTCTCAAGAGAAGAGTTCTGGGACCCTACAGTATGGGACCTCCACAAAGCAATGGTAGCTCAAGGAGTAAGAGGCCACTAGGAATGATAGCATATGGGCCAACATATCTTAATTTGGTAGCTGCAGATTAAGGGGGTGGATGGATTAATGCAAGGGAAAGAGGAGTAAGAAGTAGGGAACTCTTTAGTTCATGCACCATGAGAGAAGTCAACTCCTATTTACTTCAGTCGCATGTTAGAAACTGGTAGGCAATTCATGTAAGTTATTCTGCAGAAGTGACTTGGAAGGAGTCATGGCTCTGCAATTATGTTTCGGCGGTTTAAGACAGAAACACTGGCTTGTATTATTTTAAGCCACATTTCTTGAATATTACCCCGATCATAGGGAAATAATTATTATATATTGATGAAGAATGATAAGGTTAAAAAAAGTACACTTTAATATGTAGATAACTTATTCCAATTTAGACACAAAATGATAAGCTTTAGAATCAACTAAGTAAAAATAAGGCATTAAAATGAGAAGTCCCGTGCTGGGCGTGGTGGCGCACACCTATAATCTCAGCACTTTGGGAGGCTGAGGCAGGAGGATTGCGAGTTCAAAGCCAGCCTCAGCAATGGTGAGGCACTTAGCAACTCAGTGAGACCCTGTCTCTAAATTTAAAAATAATAATAATACAAAAAAGGTCTGGGAGCCGGGCGCGGTGGCGCACGCCTGTAATCCCAGCACTTTGGGAGGCTGAGGCAGGAGGATCGCAAGTTCAAAGCCAGCCTCAGCAATGGCGAGGCACTTAGCAACTCAGTGAGACCCTGTCTCTAATAAAATACAAAAAAGGGCTGGGGATATGGCCCAGTGGTCGAGTACCCCTGAGTTCAATCCCCGGTACCACAAAAAAAAAAAAAAAAAAAAAAAAAAAAAAAAAAAAAAAAAAAAAAAAGGTCTGGGGATGTGACCCAGTGGTCAAGTGTCCCTGAGTTCAATCCCCGGTAACACACACACACACACACACACACACACACAGATGAGAAGTCCCAGAAAACTAAGTCAACATGAGCTTATTTGTCTGCTTTCAGTCTTGGGTTTAAACTCAGTGCTCTACCACTGAGCTACATCTCAAGCCTGATATGAACATATCAATCTATTTAGATATCATAAAATTCTTAGACTGTGACTCTGATCCCCCTTGCCACCTCTAAACAGCTGGCATGGGTGTCATAAAGGCAACAGTAAGCAGATAATATGTAACTTTTTGGATTTAAAACAGAACAATTGATAAAGCAACAGTAACAAGTGGAGGAGTATTTGCGACTACTAATTCATGAATTAAAACAACAACAAAAAGATTTATATTCAGGCACCTGCCTCTGTCACAGCAAATAAGATGTAGATATAAATCCAAATAGTGAAATATTTTCCATTTTTCCCCTTTTTCCCCATATTTATTGAGTGCACATATGCTGGTGCTAAGGTACAAAGATGAAAGGAATATGGTCTTGTTCCCTGTCCTTGAGTACCTCATATTTCAATAGAGGAGATAGTCATGTTAACCAATAGTTACAATACAAAGTGACAATAGCCATATTGAGGTCTAAACAGTATTGTGTTCACATGCAGCTGAAGGAGCATTTAACCCTCTATGGGATAGTCAAAGAAGGTTTCTTGAGGTCCCAGTGGAGTCTTGAATGATCAATAGGAATTTTCATGTAGAAAAACAGAGGGCAAGTGGGAAAGAATATGTAAATGTAGAGATTTATAAAAGCCTAGCATGTTTTTGGGACTGATGAGAATTCCAGTATAACTGAACACATGGTGTATATATGGTAGCAAAGAGGGTGACAGAAAATTTGAGAAGGATCTTCTATACTCTCTTTAGGAGTTTGGACTTTATTCTATGAGCAGTGAACAAACACCTTTTTTTTTTTTTTTGGTACCTGGGATTGAACTCAGGGGCACTCAACCGGTAGGCCACATCCCCAGCCCTTTTTTGTATTTTATTAGAGACAGGGTCTCACTGAGTTGCTAAGTGCCTCGCCATTGCTGAGGCTGGCTTTGAACTCACAATCCTCCTGTCTCAGCCTCCCAAGTGCTGGGATTACAGGCATGCACCACCACGCCTGGCTCAAAAACACATTTTTAAAAATTTTGTTTTTAAGTAGGAAGGGACATAGTCACATTTACTTTTAAAAGATGGTTCTTTTATCTTTCTGAAAGAATAATGACTGGAGGTGAGGGGAGTGGAGAAAGAGAGAGGGAGAAAGAGAGGGGGAGAGAGAGATTGGTTTCAGATCCACAAGAAGGCTGTTGTCAGAGTTGGGATGAGAGATAATGAAGACCTAAACTCAGGCAGTGCTCTGACAAGGGAAGATTTAGATTCTAAAAACATTTTTAGATAAAATTAGGAGAATGATTTTGGGGTGGGTGGTGGAGTAGAAAGATAGAAAGAAGGAAAGGAACAGGATGAATAGATGACTTTGAGGGATCCAACTGCAGAATCTGAGTGTATAGGGATTCAACCAATTAAAAGAGAAAGACAAGAGATAAAGAGTGGAGAGTTGGGAGAAAATGAGGAATTCCCTTCAGAACATGTAGAGTTTAGCCAGGAGCTACAGTATCTGCCCATAATCCCAGTGACTAGGGAGGCTGAGGAAGGAGGAACACAAATTCCCAGGTTCCCAGGCAGTCTCAATAACTTAGTGAGATCCTGTCTCAAAACAACAACAACAGCCAGGTGCGGTGGCGCACGCCTGTAATCCCAACCCTTGGGAGGCTGAGGCTGGAGGATCGAGAGTTCAAAGCCAGCCTTAGCAATGACGAGGCACTTAGCAACTCAGTGAGACCCTGTCTCTAATAAAATAGAAAAAAAGGGCTGGGGATGTGGCCCAGTGGTTGAGTGCCCCTGAGTTAAATACCCAGTACCAAAACAACAACAACAACAACAACAACAAAAAAAAAAAAAAAAAAAAAAAAGAGAGAGAGAAAAGAGATGAAAGAGATGAAAGAGATAATTCAGTGGTAAAGTGTCCCTGGGTTCAATCCCCAGTATTACAACAACAGACAACAACAATTAAAAAAAAAAAAAAAAAAAAAGGAAGTACAGGTGGAATTTGAAATGATTGTGGGTGGGTAACTGAGTAGAGTCCTTTATTAAAATCCTGGTTTTAAGTTTCAATAGCATTAGGCAAGGAAGAGAGATCTGGAATCATTAGCATATAATTTAAATTCCTGGGAATGATTGAGTTCATCTAGGGAGTGTTGCATGAGAACAATAATTTGGGGAACAGTAATATTTAAGCCAAATAAACTGAGGAGGAAAAATCAGAGAGGCAGGAAGAAAAGTAAACTTTTAAAACTGATCAAGGGTTAAGAAGAGAGGGAAGGATGCAATCATTAGGCAGAATTGAAGGCTAAAATTCTTGGTTTGGGGTAAAAGGGATTAAGAAGTAGGATAACAACCCACTGACTGTGGTGGCACACCTCTAAAATTTCAGTGACTCTGGAGGATAAGGCAGAAGTATTGCAAGTTCGAGGCCAGACTTAACAATTTAACAAGTCCCTATCTCAAAATAGCAAATAAAAAAGGGGTGGGGTTGTAGTTCAGTGGTAAAGTGCCCTTGAGTTTCATCCCTAATGCCCAAAACAAACAGAAAAATAAGAAGTGGGGAAGAATGTTTTGATCGGAGGGGCGTGTTTGAAGCTAAAATTTCAGAGCTAAAGACTTTTTTTTAAGTGTAAAGTACTTAAGACATGACCATAAAAATGGATGTTGAGGGTTTGGTATTCAAAGTATTTAAGGAACTGAATCTGGTTGATTGGTTGGTTGGTTGGTTCATCAATAAGGATATTGAAGTAACTGAGGAGGAAAATAATCATTGGGGAAGGAAGGAGGACAGGGAATTAAAGTCTTCTATTTCTTTAATGATATTGCTAATTTTCCACTCATTCAGAAAGATCAAACAATTTTACATTACATTTGAGATTCCTTCTCATCCTCTATATTTAATTAGCTGCAAAGTCCTACTAATTTTTTGTATTCTTTATCTTTCCAAACCATCTTTCCCATCTTTGTTCAAACGGCCACTTCATTTCTGTTTCAATTTAACATCATTTTCACTAGTCTATCTTTTCTTTCATTGTTCCACTTCAAGTGATAATCTGTTCTTAGATTGCTATTATTAAAAAGTTACAGAGACTACAGGCCTCTTTCACTTCATGGTTTGTATTCATTATATACTAGGGGCTGAACGCAGGGGGCCTTTACCATTGAGCTACATTCCCAGCCATATATTAAGAGCAATGTATCCTAGTAAAGGAGGATTGATGTCAGAGGATCTCAAGTTTGAGGTCAGTCTGGTTAAGTAAGAGAGGAGCTGTCTCAAAATAAGCTAAAAAAGGGCTGGTTTTGTAGCTCGGTGGTTAAGTGCCCCTGGATTAAATCTTCAATACTCCCAATACTCCCAAGAGAACAAAAAAAAAAAAAAAAAAAAAAAAAAAAAAAAAAAAGGAGAGACAGAGCAATGTGTCACTTTTGTCTTTGTAGTGGTAGCCTTTTAAAACTGCAAAAATTAGGGGTTGTTTTACTTCATTACCAAGTGCAATTAGGTGGCAAATAATCATTTTAAACACACAATTATCTGAATTACCTTCCTGTTCATTGCTTTTATTGAGCCTGAAGACAGATTTTTTCTTTTTTGGTACTGGGCATTGAACCTAAGGGCCCAATACATTGAGCTACATTCCCAGACCTTTTTATTTTTTATTTTGAGACAGTCTTGCTGAATTGCTGAAGGTCTTGCTAAGCTTCTAAGAATGGCTTTGAACTTGCAATATTCTGCCTCAGCCTCCCCAGTTGCTGGGGAACCAGAATACAGATCTATGCAGGCTTTGTTTACATTGATCTAAGGCAGGTTATAACATTTACTAGGTGATCTTGTTTAAATTATTCAAACATTTCCTTCAGTTAGATGTTTTTCATGGGGGTAACTGACTGTGCCAATAGGGATAATGATGACTAATCAGGGGTTGTTTTAAGGATTAAATAAGATAAAGTGCTTAGTAAACAATCAGTATTAGGTTTTCTTTCTTCTTTCCCTTGCATTGTAATCATTTGTTGCCTGCTAATATCCTTACCAGATTTTGGGTCCTGAGAGGTAGGTCCTGACAGGTATTTATGCCTCATTCATCTCTGTACCCTCAGCAAGCACAAAGAATATCTTGCAATTAATAAATATTTACTGAGTAAACAAAGACCCGAGAGAATGAAGATTGTATTGCCTACTTGCTAATCAAACTGCCACATGTTCCTTGAGAGGAATGAAGTACAGCTTTTGTTAGGCTAGCATAAAATTCGGGGAGTGAAATCACCCTTGGTCAATTATTAGTTTAGGTGGAAAGCCTGCTTAACAGGGAGCAATGTACAAAGGAAATAAGCTGATTCCACAGTAGCTTAATATATTTCTAGTGAGGACAATTTTTGGAATGCTGGGCACACCCAAGTTTAAAGTATGCAGTTACATTCCAAAAGGAAATTTCAATTACTGTTTTTCTTTTCTTCTGCTCTAAAGGTCATTACAGCATTATAATGAAGGGCGGACCAGAAATGCTGATAAGCAGGAAAATCAATAATTATAGACTACTTAGACTGTTTCACTCATTTCGTGGATTGTTTTACAAACTTTTCAGACACTCTAAGGTTGTGTGACAAAATCAGGAAAAACTGAAAATTCCTACAACTTGTTTGAGATTATTTTTTTGTTGTTGTTCCAAAGTACAAGTTTTCTTATTGGGATTTAGGATTCTGGTAATGAGTTCCCCGTTTTTCTTTATTTAAATCAGTGGAAATAACTTTTTTTTTTTTTTTAATATGGGTCTCCTTAAATTGCCCAGGCTTGCCTGGAACTAGGAGCCTATTACCTTAGTCGCTGGAGTAGCAAGGATTACAGGATTGTGCCACCTCGCCCTCCTTGTATTATTTATTTATTTACTTTAGTTGTACACAATGCAATGCATTTATGTTTACTTGATGCTGAGGATCGAACCCGGTCCTCCTTGTATTCTTTTTGGCAGATTGTGTCTTATAATTGGAAAATTTAAAAACTTTTCATAACAGCAATAGAAATCAAGGAAAAACTTGATAAAACTCTTGGCTAGACTTTAAAGTAACTAATTTCTTACGGTGGGGGAAGGAGCAATTTACTTCTGGGGATTCTAGAATCTCGTGCATGTTTTTTATTTGTTCCAATGCAAGTTTATATTTTTTAAAAAATCCGATAACTTAAAAGATTTGATGCCGCTTTTTATATCTTTTGTTTTTTGGTCGTTGTTGTTTTTTTTTAAAATGTTGGGGGTGATGGTGGAGAGAATTTACCTAACTGTTCCTCAGGAAACGGAATGCTTACTGAGTAAACAGGCGGTAGTCACAGAAACACCTGCCGCTCCCAGAGGCGACCAGAAGCCACCATCGCCACCTCCTGGTCACATCCGGGCACTTCTGTACAAATTCCTTACGTCCCGATGCCCAAGCCGTTGGGCTTATTTGAAACTCACGCACAACCAATCAACGGGCTCCTGCAGGGAGGCGGGCATTGAACAGCGACCAATCACCGTCCCTTTGGATGCTCCAGCCTATGAGAAGGAGGTTGACATCACGCGCCAATCGGCATGGCTCTTAGAGAGAGCGGCTCGTTTTTTGAATTGGAGGTGGCAGCCACTAGCAGGGAATGCCGGAGTCGGTGAGAGGAATCAGCGCTTGAAGAGGTGGATCTCACGGGACTTTTGAGTGGTGAGGACTCTGTGGTGTGGGTGAGGGAGGTGAGAGTCATCCTCATCCCTGGGGCCGTGGACTCCTTTGCCTGCGGTCAGCATCCCTGCCCCGGTGACCGCGAATTCCGGAGCACCCAGGCTCAGGCTTCCCGACTGTGGGAACTCCTTCACCCGCCCCCCCCTCCCTGCCCTTAGCCGCTGGTGAAGCAGAGTGCAGCCTGCTTCCCGAGATTGCTGGGCATCTTCACCACTCACCCGGTTACATCTCTTTTCCGGAAGAATGTGGTGAGGGGAGGGAATTGGGACAGGGATTTTGGCTAGCCGCGCACTCTGCAGCTCTGGGGCGGGCCGCTGCAGCCTTTTGGGGGGCTTATCTTAGAGAACTTAGTGGTTTCATCTAGGATTCTTGGCTTCGTCTTTGTAGGAAGTTTAATTTTTAGTTTCTACATGAAAATGTATGGTCAACATCCCCTCTTCCTGGCCACAGATGTATATGGTTTAGTGGTTAAAAGCACAGCTTCTGGAATCAGCTTGGACTTTGAATCGCAGTTTTACTTTATTTATTCATAAAATGGGGAAAATAATAATATCTGTCTCTTTGGATTGTCACAGATTTTAAATAAGAACAAGCAAAAGGTTTAGGACAATCCTACATATAAAGCTTTAAATGTTGTTAATCACAGTTTTATTAATGACACCACCATCATATTCAGTATTGTGTTTTGGCCCTTCACTCTGCAAGATGATTGCCAAAACCAACCAACCAAATAAAAAAACCCCAACAAACAACAAAAAACCTCCAACAAACAAACAAAAACGAAACTCGAGTAAAAGGAAACCTAATGTATTTGTTTAAAAGGGTCCATGGGTTATAGTATATTTGGTCAGAAGAAGAGGTTGTTCACAGGTGAGAAATAAGGTTTATAGGTTTAGGAACACTGATCCTATTGTGTTTATTTCTTGCGGATCGAAACAAGGGCCTTGTCCATGCTCACCAAGTGCTCTACCACTGAGGATTAATAATTATTTGTTATTAATTTTAAGATATCATTTATTCACTTTTTATCACAACTGGATTGCAGTTGTATTACCAACTCTGCTTGACTCAAATAGAAACTGATTCTTAACCTGCAGAGCTGGGACAGGAAGCTGAATTGCCTGACATTGAAGTATATGATCTCACAACCGTGCCATAGGTCTTTTATTACTAAGCACATTTCCCACTGCCTAGTATTCCATCCAGACTTGATGCCAATGGTAACTTTACCATTTACTCAAAACATACAGTTTAAACCATTTCTTTGCTAAGAATCTGGAGCAAGGTATTTGTATATTAATTTAAAGAAGTAGATTAGACAGGTATCTCCAGATAAAGGTGGGACTTCCTCTTTTTATTTTTTATTTGTTTAATATTTTAGAAATACTAAAATTTACTTCAAGAAAATTAACTTGTATAAAACCTCTAGTTTGAATTGATGAAAACCTGTCAAACTTTTTCTTTATTCTTCATTTGACCAACTTTTCAACTCTTTTAGCCTGGAAGTAAGAAAAAAAAATGAATTTTTTTTTTCATAGTTCAGAGTTATATCGACCCTAACCTATGCATAATTGTCTTGTCAAATCTTAAAGACGTTTGAAAAGTAATATGAAAATACTGATAAGGAAGCAGTCTAATTATACCTGAGAGGTTCTGAGAGATACATAAAGGGTGAGTCAAGTGGTGGTTGACAGTTGGAAGCCACTCTATGTGGAGAGTTAAGCACTATTAAATATAAATAGTTGTGAAGTACATTGTAATTTGGGTTTGAAAAATGCTGAGAAATTTCATTTATAGGTGATGAGTCTGAATGGGTTGAATGGAACTAAATGTTAAGCCTGATGGTGAATTTGGAAGTTGATGAACAAGAAAGTGATATGCCCATGAAGACCATGTGGAAAATGATTTCTGAAGAAATTGATAAAGTTATTTGAAGTTGTTGTATTAGACCAAGTGACTATTGTGGCATAGTGCACAGAGAAAAGAGGCCAGGTCCCAAATATACTTGAGGTGGGATTGACAGGAATTTGGGGAACAAAAATGAGGTAGAGGAAAGTAATGATGGATCCCACGTTTTCTGCAAGGATTATTGATGGTGGTGAGTGTTATGATGGTTTTATAAATAAATATAGAAAGTGAAATGGTTGAGGGCAGAGGTGTTGAAAGAGATAAAATAATATTTATGACTACCTTTTGTGTGTTTATTATGTCTGGTAATGTTCTGTGCTTTTGACACATTTTTAATATTTTACTGTATTCCTTTGAGTCAGGTATTAGTGTCTTTATTTTATAGAATAGGAAACAGGCTTAGAAAAGTAGAGTGACTTATTTGTTAAGTATTAAGAAAAGTGGATAGTAATTTTTTTTATAAATTCTAGGTGTGAAAGTAGAACCTCTGATGCTTGTTTTTGCCTAATGATCATATTTGTTTCATGTTTTTATTCAAATTTTGTTTTTTCAGTCAATAGTACAAACATGGCTGACCTTAGTATATTAACATCTACCACTGAGAGGACTAGCTTGGCAGACTCTTCCATTTTTGATTCTAAAGTTACTGAAAGTTCCAAGGAAAACTTATTTATTGAATCTACTTCATGTATTGAAGGTAAATCTACTATCTGCTTTAAAACACTGAATAGCTATTTTAATGCTAAACTCATTAGCAATTTTCTTATGATATAGCTGTAATAACAACTGTTGTGCTAGAGCATAGGTATTAAATCATGAATATGACAGAATCCCTTCACATTAGATTTTCTGCTTATCATTTAGATTAAGGCTTTCTAACTTTAAAAAGGAGGAGGCATCTTAATGTTTATTCTGTTTTTGTACTGTTGAAGGGGAAGGCTATGAAAGATAGTGCTTTCTTTGGTTAAGAAGAATGGGCATATGTTATCCCCTGCTATAGTACATTTTCTCTCACTTTTTTTTTTTTTCTTCGTAGTACTGGGGATTGAATCCAGGGCCTCACACATGTGAGACAAGTGCTCTTCTGTGCCATATCTCCAGCTCTTTTTATTTATTTTGGTACTGGGGATTGAACCCCCAGCGGTGCTTTACAGGGTGACTTGTAGTCCCAGTCCTTTTTATTTTATATTTTAAATTTTGAGACAAGGTTTCACTGTGTTGCTAAGGTCTTCAAACTTATGATCCTCTTGTCTCAGGCTCCTGAGTTGCTGGGATTATAGTTGTGCACCACTACACCTGGCCATTCCTTTTTTTAAAAAATTTTTCGAAAGGGTCTTACTAGGTTGCCCAGGCCTTGAACTTTTTGTTTTATTTTTTGGTACTGGAGATTGAACCCAGGGTTATTCCATCAAAGCCCTTAAATTTTATTTTTAAATTAATTTTTAAATTTTGAGGGAGAGCCTTGATAAGTTGCTGAGGCTAGCCTTGAATTTGTGATCCTCTTGCCTCAGCCTTCTTAGTCACTGGGATTACAGGTGTGCATCACTGCACCCAGCCCTAGACTCAAACGTTTTTTTTGTACCGGAGATTGAACTCAGGGGCACTCGACCACTGGGCCACATCCCCAGCCCTTTTTTGTATTTTATTTAGAGACATGGTCTCACTGAGTTGCTGAGTGCCTCGCCATTGCTGAGGCTGGCTTTGAACTCGCAATCCTCCTGCCTCAGCCTCCCAAATGCTGGGATTACAGGTGTGCACCACCGCACCCGGCCTAGACTCAAACTTTTGATCTTTCTGTCTCAGCCTCTTGAGTAGGTGGGATTGTTGACATATGACTCAGGCCTGGTAAGTTTTTCTTTTTCTAAAGAGACATAACGCCAAATATTTCTCTACTAAATTAGTAATTAAGTCATTTTAATTTGAGAGAATTTTATGGTCTCCTCAAAAGTTGAACATATACCATTTATAGCCAAAGAAGGATTAGGAATTGCTGATTGTAATGTTAATACCTGATTAAAATTTTAACAGAGGAAATGCCTCAGATTGAAACAAGAGTGGTAATGGTTCAAGAAGCTGGAAAACAAGAAGAACTTATAAAAGCCTTAAAGGTATGGAACTTGAATTTATAGTTAATTTCTAAAAAGCAATTTTTCTTCCATCAGTGTATAAGTAGTTTTATAGCTTCCTTAATCTTATACTTAAGTCTCTTTTCCACAGACTATTAAAATAATGGAAGTCCCAGTTATAAAGATAAAAGAAAGTTGTCCTGGAAAGTCGGATGAAAAATTAATAAAAAGTGTTATTAATATGGTAGGTCAAACATCTTGTTGCATGTGGCATGTTGCACTTCCCTTGATAAAATTATCCACTTTATGGTGATGGGAGTTAGGCACAAGTGTGTATTTTATACATCTGAAGCTAGACAAATAGAAACTATTTTATACTTAAAATTTGGATGTGTCTGAAACCCCAAACTAGCATCTATTTTGAACAATGCCAGATTTATAAAAACTTAAGTTTAAATATATAGATATTTTTTTCTGATACTGGGAATTGAACCCAGGGTTTCTTAACCTCTGAGCTATATCCCCAGTCCTTTTTATTTTGACACAGGGTCTTGCTAAGTTGGGAGGATCTCAATGAGTTGCTGAGGCTGGCCTTGAACTTGTGATCCTTTTATCTTAGCCCCCTGAGTCTCATGGAATTATAGGTGCCCAGTTTCAATTTAAATTTAAGTGATATAACATGTACAAAAATCTGAAAATTAAACTCTACCTTTTTTTCTCATTAATTTTATATTTAGCTGGGTGTGGTGGTACATACCTGTAATCCCAGCTATCCCAGCTACATGAGAGGCTGGGGTAGGAGGAATGCAAATTCAAGGCCAGCCTCAGCAAGTTAGTGAGACTATGTTTCAAAAAAGAAAAAGGTCTGTGGATGTAGCTCAGTGGTAAAATCCCCCTAAAATCAAAGCCCAGTTCCAAATAAGAAAAAAAAGTAGGCTAAATTCTTGTATTTCCAAATTATATATCACAAAAATTGATAATCACCAAGAAATTTATTTCTGCATATGAACATCTAAATTTCTAATTCAGCTGTATTTGCTAGGGCTGCCAGAACAAAATACAACATGCTCAGTAGCTTAAACAAATTATTTTCTCACATTTCTGGAGGCTAGAAGTTCAAGATCAAGGTGTCAGCTGATTTAGTATCCCTTGAAGCCTTTCTTGTTGGCTTGTAGATGGCCTCTTTTTTGCTGTATCTGTCATGGCCATTTTTCTGTATATGTGCATCTCTGGTGTTTATTTTGTGTGTCCAAATTTCTTCTAAAAGGATACCAGTCAGATTGGACTAGGGCTCACCCAAATGACCTAATTTAACCTTAATTTCCTCTTGAAAGTTCTTATTTCCAAACAACAAACGCATTCTGAGAAGGTCTTTATTCTGGCTAAGGCTTCAACATAAAAAGGTCGAAGACGTCAACATGAAAATATCATGGGCACATGATTGAGCCCATGATTCCATCCTTCCAAATTAAGATCAAATAATTTGTTGACCAATTCAGAATTTTCTTTTAAGTGGTTCTATTCTTTTTAACAGGGATTATGTAAGTTCTTATAAATAATCAGTCACTATTTGTAACTATCTTTTTATGTCCTATTTTTGCCATGCTGCAAAAGCTTACAAATCTGGGGCTGGGGTTGTGGCTCAGTGGTAGATCGCTCACCTAACATGTGCGTGACCCAGGTTCGATCCTCAGCACCACGTAAAAATAAATGCATTGTGTACAACCAAAGCAAATAAATAAATATTGGGGAAAAAAAAGCTTACAAATCTCATATCTTTCTCTATTTTTTTTTTTTTTTCCTGAAGATAGTTAATTTGTGCAGGAAGAACTGTATTATGGAATCATTGTCTTGATCAAAATAAAAAGAAATAGTGGAGATCTTTTTAAGTTGTCCTACTATCAGAATACATGTACTTAAGCTAGTGCAGTGGCTCATGCCTGTAATCCCAGCAGCTCTGGAGGCTGAGGCAGGAGGATCATGAGTTCAAAGCCAGCCTCAGCAAATGAAGAGGCACTAAGCAACTCAGTGAGATCCTGTCTCTAAATAAAAAATACAAAATAGGGCTGGGAGAGGCACTAAGCAACTCAGTGAGACCCTGTCTCTAAATAAAATACAAAATAGGGCTGGGGATGTGGCTCCGTGGTTGAGTGCCCCTGAGTTCAATCCCCAGTACCAAAAAAAAAAAAAAAAAAAAAAAAAAAAAAAGTTCATGTACTTAAAACAAATCTCATCATTTTAATTTTTTTTTTTTTTTTTTTTTTTGTGGTACCGGGGATTGAACTCAGGGGCACTTGACCACTGGGTCACATCCCCAGCCCTTTTTGTATTTTATTTAGACAGGGTCTCACAGAGTTGCTAAGTGCCTCGCCATTGCTGAGGCTGGCTTTGAACTCGCAATCCTCCTGCCTCAGCCTCCCAAGTGCTGGGATTACAGGCGTGCGCCACCATGCCCGGCGATCATCATTTTAATTTTATGGAACTTAAAGTGTATACTAGGTGATTTATAGTGACTACTGAGTAATCATAAGTTTATGCCTTTATAATAATGGATTTTAAAAATCAATTACTATAAATTAAGATCTTAATGCAGATGGAGATATATATGTATACAAATGTACATAATAAAATGTGTTTTTTTTCCTATGTGTAATGTTGGTTATTATATGATATAAAACAAATTTTCTAGAAATCTAAAAAATAAGGATGTTAAAAGTATTGATAGGGAATTGGTTTTTAGGCCTTAGAGGGTCATGAATTAATAAGGTATATAAATAATTTTTATTTCTAATAATCATGTGAACAATCAGGAAATTAAAGTACCCTGTATAAAGATGGACTCAGTGGAAGAATTCGAAAGTTTGGATTCCCCAGAATTCGAGAATATATTCGTAATCAAGGACTTTCAGAATTCTGTCTTTAATGATTTATACAAGGCTGATTGTAGAATTATTGGACCACCAGTTGTATTAAACTGTGCACAAAAAGGCGAGGTAAGAAACAATATGTTTGTTATGACTTTTCAAGGTTAAATTTTTATTAATGAATTCTGTGGGAATTCATATAGAGAATCCTGTTAATTAATTGTTAAGTGTATACAATATTTAGAATAATAATGACCAATCTCATGTATTTCTTTCTTATTATAAATTTTAGTAGTGAGGATCTAAGACTTTTGAGAGTTAAACAGTGTCAATTGTGTGTATATATAAACACATAATCTTACTACCTACAATGTCTTGTAAGAGATAATTTGCTTAAAGTTGGGTTACAGAAATGTATACATGTACATAAACTTTTATTTTCCTCTATACAGAACAGCTGTCACATTTTTATTTTTATCAGTTACTGCAAGATTTAAAATTAGGGAAATTATTTTAGCTTTTTGTCTTTAAATAGCATTTCAACTTAAGAGGTATAGTATATTTAGTCCCTAATTGTTTTTGTTGCTTTTTTTTTTTTTGTGGTACCGGGGATTGAACTCAGGGGCACTCGACCACTGGGTCACATCCCCAGCCCTTTTTTGTATTTTATTAGAGACAGGGTCTCACTGAGTTGCTAAGTGCCTCACCATTGCTGAGGCTGGTTTTGAACTCGTGATCCTCCTGCCTCAGCCTCCCAAAGTGCTGGGATTACAGGCGTGCACCACCACGCCCGGCTTTTTGTTGCTTTTGACTTTCTTTTTTCTTTTTCTTTCTTTCTCCTTTTTTTTTTTGTGGTACTGGGGACTAAACCCAGGGGTGCTCTACCACTAAGCTACGTTCCCCAGTCCTATTTTTTGTTTTGAGACAGGGTCTAAGTTGCTGAGGCTGTCCTAAAATTTGTGATCTTGTGTCAGCCTCCCAAGACTCTGGAATTACAAGGGTGCTCCAAAGCGCCTAGCTGCTTTTCCCTTCTTAAGCTTGCCTTATCCCTGAAAATTTCTTTGGTCTCTTTGCTTCTATTGTTATAGATGCTAATAATGAGCACCTTGCTCACCTTGAATTCTTGTATAATGCTGGGACTCAAGAATAGTGTTTTTTTAATCATCCTCTGCCTTTCTGGTATATATGTATATAACCACTGAATAACATATTTACTAAATATTTCCATTTTTAACTTAAAAATTGAAATCATTTGATTCAAGTATGTACTACATTTATATACTGTTTTATAAAATGCCTTTGACCTGTTTTTATAACATTGGAAGCATTTACAATAGTGTATGAATGAGTCTTACGTATATTTCATATATGTCAGTACATTTTGGTTAAAAAATTTTAATTGTAAATATCTTCTTTAATTTGTCAATTGTAAAGTGTATTTATATAGTATATATTATGTCTATATATCGAATGTGATTTGAGAATCATGGGAAAATTTTTTATTGTGAAAGTTGTAGTTTGGATGTTTGCTGTTTTTTGTGGCATAATGAAAAATACCAGTAAATCTTTGGGCTGGAAAGTTGATTGACAGGAGGGGAAATACCTTGAGCTTGAGAAAGATGTCTTCTACTTTCTACTAAAAAGAAAGCTCACAGATTTAAAACTATTATATCCTTCAGCCTTTGCCATTTTCCTGTCGCCCGCTGTACTGCACAAGTATGATTAATCTAGTGTTATGCTTTACTGGATTCAGGAAGAAAGAGGAACTAGTAAGTATTATAAAACAAATTCTATTCAAAGAAACATTTTTCCCATCCAAATTAACTTGGCTTTTTTTTTCTTTTTGGTATCATTATTTGATTTTAAAAATGTTGACGGAGAAAATATGTGACTAAATTGGACTTTAAATTTTGTGATGATACAAATTCTTAACAGCCTTGTAAAGAAATGAATATTTTGTCTAGGATGGCTGGCATATGAATTAACAAAAAATTTTCATGATGATCCAATCTGTTTAAGTATCTTGCTAAGTATCTTATCAGCTACAATGGCTACATGAAGATTTTTTTTACATATTACAGTTTTTAATTATATAAGTCTAGCATTAAAATATTCTTACTGCTATACACAAATCATAGAAACTTTTTTTTTTTTGGTTCTCAAAATTTTGAATGTTGGAGCTAATGATTAATTCTGTAATTTTGTGAGAAGAATCTTGATGTGATATAACCTGGTGATTTAGGAAAAAAGAAGAATGTATTTGTTCAGTGTGAAAGCTTCTTATTTTTATATGATCTGTATTAAGCTTATGTCTGTATGGTTTTGTCTGTGTAGTAGGCAAATTAATTTTTAATCCTTTCTTGACATATCTTTATTAAAATCTTGTGTGTACCTCATAAGTTGAAAGTAGTAAATGCTAGGCGAATTGTAAATAGTTTAAAAATTTGTTCAAATTAATCATAGTGTTACTTAATTTTTCTTTTGAGGTCAGATTGGTGACATTGGTTCATCATATGGGTGGAGTTATTCGAAAAGACTTTAATTCAAAAGTTACACATTTGGTGGCAAATTGTACAGAAGGAGAAAAATTCAGGGTATGTTTGCTTGGTATTTTTATATATTTTAATGGAGAATTATTTGGGGATGGGTTTAAAAATAGCATTTTCCCTCTATTTATTCCTTGTACAATTTATTTTGAGGATTAGGAATTCAGTTTTTACTGAGTATACTTAATAAAAATTATAAATCATAGGTGTTTGGGTACATATATTTTAAGAAGGCAATGAACTTGGAGTTAGGTTTTGAAAAATGAGCAGGATAGCAAAGTTAGATAGATGGATAATGTTGTAGGTAGATGAATAGTATCAGCAAAGGTTTCTGTGATCCTTGATGATGAGGGGGTCAAGAACTGTGAGAGCAGATAATTTGCTCTTTTTTTTTTTTTTTAATAAGAACAGAGCTCTGCTCTTATAAAAGGGTTCTATGGTTTAACTTGTGAAAATTATAAAAGAACAAGATAAAGTACTTTAAAGAAAAAAATTTTTTAAGTTATAGATGGACACACAGTATCTTTATTTATTTTTATGTGGTGCTGAGGATTGAACCCAGTGCCTCACACGTGCTAGGCAAGCGCTTTACTACTAAGCTATAGCCCCAGCCCCAAGATAAAGTACTTTTATTAAGTTTGAAATCTTAGTTTAACCTGGGTGCAGTGGCACACACCTATAATCCCAGAGACTCAGGAGGATGAGTCAGCAGGATTCCATGTTCGAGGCTAGCCTCAACAATTTAGTGAGGCTCTAAACAACTTAATGAGACCTTGTCTCAAAATATAAAAAGAGGGATGTGGCTCAGTGGTAAAATGTCTCTGGGTTCAATCTCCAGTACAAAAAAGAAAAAAAGCAAATAAACCCTAGTTTAAAATTGTAATTGTTATAGTTGAATATCTTAGCAAGTGTTTATTATTTGTTCTCTCCTAGCCAGAGTGTATTTATGGTAATTTTAAGGTAACCTTAAATTTACTGTAAACTTTCTAACTCATATCTCAGGTGTTAGTGACTTAATCAGATGTTTTCTTCTTTAGTGCTCTCTTGGTCAATACTTCCATTGTAGTAAACATAAAGAACAGAGAAGATAAATAGGAATTTATTTTGCATAAAGTGGCACAGGCCTATAATCCCAGCAACTTGGAAGGCTGAGGCAGGAGGATCGTAAGTTTGAGGCTATCTTTAGCAACTTAGTGAGACCTTCAGCAACTTAGCAAGACTCTGTCTCAAAATAAAACATAAAAAGGACTGGGGAGTAGCTCAGTGACAGAGTGCCCTGGGTTCAGTCCCCAGTACCTAAGTAAATCAAATAAGGAAAGAGTTTGAACACTGTGGAACTTGTTTTAAATTTTTAACTTTAAGTTGTATGATTGGCAGTTTTTTTTGTTAATTTTTCTTTATATTTTGTTGCAAAGTAGATGATGCTAATCTAAAATTGTGCTAAAGAGTATATATTAATTTTTTAATGTAATTAAGATGAAAATTCATTGAATTAATGTTAATATTTTTAGGTTGCTGTTAGTCTGGGTACTCCAATTATGAAGCCAGATTGGATTTATAAAGCATGGGAAAGGCGGAATGAGCAGTAAGTGTTAAATTCTATAGTTCATTTTGTGAATTCACCATATGTTTTTAAAGATAAATCTATGTGCCAAAAAAACCTAAATTCATAGATAGTATAGAAAAGATGAATTTAGTCTTTCAGTAGCTTAGCAAAAAAATTTAGGTTACAAAAAAATTACAAATTGAAAGATATTTGTAGTATCTGTGGGTTTTACTTTGTGAAATAATTTTAATAAAAATATTCTAAAATTACTAGGTAATAGTCCGTTTTTGATTGTTATATTTTATGCTTGTGTGGTTACATTTTAATTGGTGCTTATGATTCTTTACTTTGTTGTGCTAAGCTTTCTAATCTCATAATTTCCTTGCTGTAGCAATTCATCACTAAGATTTCATGAAATTAGGGAATTCCTAGACTATACCTCAAAGTCAAATACAGTCAGGTGTGATGGTCCATGCCTATAATACAACAATTTGGGAGGCTGAGGCAGGAAGATCACAAATTTTGAGTTCAACCTCTGCAGTTTAGCATGACACTGTCTCAGAAATAAAAAGGGTTAGGAATGTAGCTCAGTGGTAAAATGCACATGGGTTACGTCCCTAGTACTGGAATAAAAAAACAAAAACAAAAACAAATATACAATAAGGATTTGATTCTTCTTGTAAAGGCTACATATAGTGACATTTTGTCAGAATTTACTTCCAGGATGACTCCAGGACACATGATCTGCCCCCACCTTCCCGGTGCTCTGGATTAAACCCTCTCTTGCATGCTAAGCACACACACTACAACTGAGCTGCGTCCTTTGCACCTACTTTTTAATTTTTTAAACTGAAGTTTTGTGAACATTTCAGGACAAGTTATAAAGTGTTTAGATATTACAATTTTGTTTGTTTGTTTTAACAGTATTGGGGATTGTACCCAGGGGTGCTTTATCACTTTTTCTTTTCTCTTTTTTTTTTTTTTTTTTTTTTGTGGTGCTGGGGATTGAACCCAGGGCCTTGTGCATGCAAGGTAAGCACTCTGCCAACTGAGCTATATCCCTAGCCCTCTATTTTCATTTTGTTACACGGTTTATTATGTTATCCAGGCTGGCCTAGAGCTTGCTGATGCTGGCCTTGAACTTGTGATCCTCCTGCTTCACCTTCCTGAGTCTCTGGGGTTACAGGCATGTACCATCAAGCCTGGCTAAGTTATAAAATGTTTTCAGTAAATACATTATGCTAAGATCTTGAGAATTACTGCAGATTTGTAGATTGATACATCTCACTAATGGAACTGGAGTTAAACTGGTTTTAAAAGAGTATATTTTGTTTTTAGAGATTTCTGTGCAGCAGTTGATGACTTTAGAAATGAATTCAAAGTTCCTCCATTTCAAGATTGCATTTTAAGTTTCCTGGGATTCTCAGATGAAGAGAAAACCAATATGGAAGAAATGACTGAAATGCAAGGTAAAATTTAGCATAATTTAAAAATGATGTGTATTTTATTCTCTAGGCCTGCTTAATCACTTCCTTTTAAAGATTTAATCACTTTCTTTTAAAGATTTAGGCTTGAAGATAAGTAGTTTGGCTTATTTATGCTTGTATGCATTCCGCTTTAGGAGGTAGCTATTTACCAGTTGGAGATGAAAAATGTACTCACCTAATAGTTGAAGAGAATATAGTAAAAGAACTTCCATTTGAACCTTCAAAGAAACTTTATGTTGTCAAGCAAGAGGCAAGTAATTCTGGAATGAGATTTTTTTTTTTTTTTTTAAACAATAGTAGGAGCTTTTTTTTTTAAGATTTATAAATTAAAATATTTTTTTTCTCTCATCTAGTGGTTCTGGGGAAGCATTCAAATGGACGCCCGTGCTGGAGAAACTATGTATTTGTATGAAAAGGTATATTTTTTTCTCCCTTAGGTACTTGTTCTATGGACCTGATTGTATAAAAAAATAGTACTTTTCAAATGCAGAAGGTTTAGAGAGCATGATATAATTGGCATGTATATCATATCTTATGATGTGTATGAGTTTAAAAAAAAATTGTGTATCATTCTTAGCCTATATAGATTTAAGTGAAACTATTCAATGTAATGCATATTACTTTAATATCTAATATATGTCATTCTGTGCTACCATTATGAACAGCAACATTCCTGTGTTTAGAAACTTAGAACCTTAATGGAAAGATATATTTGTAGACAATTACAGTACAGAATGATGTGTGCTACAATTGCATAATGTATTCTAGGGAGCCTTACTCTGAGACTCAGGATTGAAAAGGCAAATAAATGTAGAGCTAGTATATGAGGCTAACAGATAAGGACATTCAAGTTAGAACATCAGGTGGGAGGGAGAGAGTCTGAAATCTTGAGAGTATATTAAAATACCAGGTAGTTTAAAAAAAGAATATAGGAAAGAAGGCCAACAGATTAAAAACTTAATAGATAGCCACAATCAAGAAGTTTTGAATAAGTTAAGGAGTTTGGATTTTATTCATAAGGATTAGGAGTCATTAAATATTATTAAGGGAAGAGATGTCAGTTAAAAAGATGACTTTTAATAGTAGTATGTAGACAAGGAAAATCCATCCTTTGTATTGGATCTTGATGAACAGTAATATCATTCACCAAAACTATAGCAGACTTTAAGATTTTCTTCAGTTTAGAATTTAAGAATTTTGAGCAAAATATTGATGATGTGGTATGGATTATTGTTTTTTTCTATAAAATCTAAATTGATACCATATTTTGGTTTTTAGACTTTCTTGTTCTCACTGTTAAGTTCCTAACATAAAGTTTAAAAAGTATGCTTTAGATTTAAATAGAGAGCTCTTAAAATAAAGTATTATCCAGCAAATATCGAAAAGTATCATGTCCAAGCACAGGGCTTAATGTTTGGGATACAATGGACAGAATATGAGTAGTCTCTGCCCTTGTGGAGTTTATGGCCTAATGGCGTAGTAGATGGTAAACAGGCTAATGGTTATAGCGCTATGAAGGAAAAAAATGAGGTTGCCAGGGTTAGGCAATTACTATGCTCTCTTGACCATTATGTTTTATGTAGCTTCTAAATTGTCTAGTTGAGTGTAGGATTACAAAATTATTGTGTAAAATCCAGATTTTGTCAAACTCGTAAATACATTCTTCTCTTGTTCCTGTCTCAGTAAAGAACCATGGAAGTAAAATTGAGATTTTTGTGCTTTTGATTTCAGGCCAATACGCCTGAGCTCAAGAAATCAGTGTCACTGCTTTCTCTAAGTACCCCAAACAGCAATCGCAAAAGACGACGTTTAAAAGAGACACTTGCTCAGCTTTCAAGAGAGACAGACATGTCACCTTTTCCTCCCCGAAAGCGTCCGTCAGCTGAACATTCCCTTTCTATAGGGTCACTCCTAGATATCTCCAACACACCAGAGTCTAGCATTAATTATGGAGGTAATTCACATTCTATCTATCTATCTATCTATCTATCTATCTATCTCCGTTCTATCTATCTTTTTTGGGTACTAGGGATTGAACTCTGGGGCACTAGACCACTCAGCCACATCCCCAGCCCTATTTTGTGTTTTATTTAGAGACAGGGTTTCTCTGAGTGGCTTAGTGCCCGCTTTTTTGCTGAGGCTGGCTTTGAACTCTAGACCCTCCTGCTTCAGCTTCCCGAGATGCTGGGATTACAGGCATGTATCACTGTGCTCAGCAGTCATTCACATTTTTAAAAATGATCTTTAAAATTTAGGGGAATGAAATAATTGTTAAGACTATAAATTCCGACTGAGTGAATACAAAAGACTTTGCCTTTAACTACCTTTGTTGTAGTTAAGAAAAGACAAATTAAAAGGTAAGCATGATAGTACTTCTGGTGGATAAGTGCTTACTGCATGCCAAGTGCTTTATGCATTTTCTGTATTTATAATAGGTTTTATTATTCCTGTTTTACAGATGACTAAACTGAGGTACAGAGAAATTAAGTAACTTGATACTGCTAATGAGTGACATAGTTATTTAAAAGGCAAATTCTTTTATTTAAAGAATTTTCTTTTTATTAGTACATTATATATAATAGTGGGATTCGTTGTTACATATTTGTAAATGCACATAACATAATTTTGGTCAATTCCATTTCCCCTGTATCCCTTTTCCCTCTGCTCCTTCCTTTCATCCCCTTTTTCTGCTGTACTGGTCTCCCTTCTATTTTCATGAGATTCTTCATGCTTTTTATCCTCTTATCTCTCTACCTTCCCCATGTGAGCAAAAAACACACAATCCTGATTTTGTGAGTTTGGCTTATTTCACTTAATATAATGCTTTCAAGTTCCATTCATTTTCCTGTGAGTGACATAATTTTGTTCTTTTTTATGTATGAATAAAACTCCATTGTATACATATAACAGATTTTCCTTATCCATTTATCTGCTGACAGATACCTAGGCTGGTTCCATAACTTGGCTATTGTGAATAGTGCTGCTGTAAACATAGGTATGCTTCTGTTGCTATACTATGTTAATTTTAATCCTTTTGGAATAATGCCAAAGAATGGTATAGCTGAGTTCCATTTATAAAAGTCTTTTGAGGAATTTCCATATTGATTTCCATAGTGATTGTATTATTTATCCACCAACAGTATATACAGTGTTTTTTTCCCTCTACATTCTCCCCAATATTTATTTATTTATTTATTTTGGTACTGGTGATTGAACCCAGGGGCACTCAACCACTGAGCCACATCCCCAACCCTATTTTGTATTTTATTTAGAGACAGCGTCTCACTGAGTTGTTTAGTGCCTCACTTTTGCTGAGGCTGGCTTTGCACTCTCAGCCTCCCATGCAGCTGGGATTACAGGCTTGCATCACCATGCCTGGCCCCAATATTTATTATTACTTTTTATTTTCGATAACTGCCTTTTGAATAGGAGTGAGATGAAATCTCAGTGTAGTTTTGATTTATATTTCCCTGATTGCTAAAAATGTTGGACATTTTTTCATATATTGGCCATTTCCATTTCTTCTTTTCAAAAATATCTTAGAGCTGGGCATGGTGGTAAATACCTTTAATCCCAGAAACTTGGATGGCTGAGGCAGGAGGATTGCAAATTCAAGGCCATCCTTGGCAATTTAGTGAGACCCTGTCTCAAAAAATACAAAAGACTGGGAGTTTAGCTCAGTGGTAGTACCCTTGAGTTCAATCCCAATTAAAAAAAAAAAAAAAGTATCAGTTTAGTTCATTTGCTCATTTATTTTTTCTGGTGTTAAGACTCGACTTTACATACTCTGAATATTAATCCTGTTAGAAGAGTAGCTAGTAAATATTTTCTCACATTCTGTAGGGTCTCTCTGTGCTGTTATTTCCTTTGCTGAGCAGAAGCTTTTTTGTTTGATACCATGCTGTTTATTAAGTCTTGGTATTATTTTTCTGAGCTCTCTAGGTCCTACTGAGGAAGCTGTTGCCTGCACCTGTGTGTTGTAGTGTTGATCCTATGTTTTTTTCCAGCAGTTGCAAAGTTTCTGGTCTATTTCCTAGGACTTTGACCCATTTTAAGTTGACTTTTGTATGAGATGAGAGAGAAAGGGATCTAGTTTCATTCTTCTACATATGGAATTCCAGTTTTTCCAGTACCATTTATTAAAAAGTTTGTCTTTTTTCCAATATGTTTCAGGAGTCTTTGTCAAGGATCAGAATACTGTGTGGGTCTCTCTGTCTTCTATTCCAAATGGGAAATTTCTTTGAAGTCTATTATGTTTGAAAAGCTTTCAGAGCTCTATTGCACACATTTTTTTTTTTTTTATGCCGTACTGTGCAGCATTAGTTACTACAGTTCTGTAGTATAATTTTAATTGCTTTCTTTCTTTCTTTCTTTTTTTTTTTTTTTTTTTTTTGTGGTACCGGGGATTGAACTCAGGGGCACTCGACCACTGGGTCACATCCCCAGCCCTTTTTTGTATTTTATTTAGAGACAGGGTCTCACTGAGTTGCTAAGTGCCTCGCCATTGCTGAGGCTGGCTTTGAACTCGTGATCCTCCTGCCTCAGCCTCCCAAAGTGCTAGGATTACAGTCGTGCGCCACCACGTCTTTCTTTTCTTTTTTTTTTTTTTAAGCTATAAGCATTTTATTTTATTTTTTAAATTTTTTTATTTATAGTAGCAGTATGTATTACAGTTCATACTTTTACACAAAACATCTTTTTACACAAAACAGTTTGTATACAAAGTATATTTGTAGCATTCAAGTCTTCAATCATGCATTTAGAATAATGATATCCATCTTATTCAACCACTTTTTCTTTTTTTCCCCCCCTTCCTTCCTTGCTCCCTCCCTTCCCCTCCCTTCCCTTTGACCATTATAGTGTTCCTCTAATCCTCCTATGTACTCCCACCCAACAATACTGTGAACTGGCCTCCTTATATCAGAGGAAACATTCAGTATTTGGATTTTTGAGATTGACTGATTTCACTTAGCATTATATTCTCCAACTTCATCCATTTACCAGCGAATGCCATTATTTTATTGAATTGCTTTCTTTGTTTAGAATTGCTTTGACTATTCAGGGTCTTTTATTCTTCCCCCTAAGCAAATTTTTTTTTTTTTTTTTTTTTTATACTGAGGATTGAACTCAGAGGCACTGGACCACTGAGCCATATCCCCAGCCCTACTTTGTGTTTTATTTAGAGACAGGGTCTTGCTGAGTTGCTTAGTGCCTTGCTTTTGCTGAGGCTGGCTTTGAACTTGCAATCCTCCTGCCTCAGCCTCGTGAGTCACTGGGATTATAGGCGTGAGCCACCAGGCCTGGCCCCAAAAGCAAATTCTTAACACTAAACAAAATTGTTGGAGATGTTACATGAATTATGGATAAAATAGTAAGAATGCAGTAGAAGGAGGGTGAGTTCACTTTGTACTATATCAATACAGGAAGGCTCCTACAATGAACTCCTTTCTTTTTTTTTTTTTTGGCATGGGGGATTGAACTCAGGGCCACATCCCCAGCCCTTTTTTTGTATTTTATTAGAGACAGGGTCTCACTGAGTTGCTAAGTGCCTCGCCATTGCTGAGGCTGGCTTTGAACTCGCGATCCTCCTGCCTCAGCCTCCCAAGTGCTGGGATTACAGGTGTGTGCCACCACGCCCAGCTGAACTCCTTTCTTGATCACCAATTTTCCTTCTTTTGTTTTTAGTCTGCAAACAAATATATTTTATTTTTTAGGTTTAAGAAATGAGCAAACAAAAATTCAAAACCTTTTTGACTCTATTTCATTCTCCACTTACTGTCCTGTTTGTCTGTTCTCTTTTACATAAGTATGCTTCAAAGAATTACTTCGATCCTTTAACTCATTTCCTGTTTCTCATTTTTCTTTCAGCTCATTCTAAATGAGCTGTAGTCCTCACTACATCAAATTGCTCTTTTTTGGGGGATAGTTTTTATGTAGCTCATAGCATTTAGCAATTATTGAATGGCTATTCCTTTATGGACATATTTTTTTCCTCTTGACTTTTGTGATATCACTCATTTCTTATTCTCCTTTGCCTAACATTTCTCTCTCCAGCTCTAAATCTAAATGTTTTATGTTCCTCCTGAGTCATTGTTTCTCTATTGTATTTTTTCTAAATTATCTCATTTAATTCCATGATTTTAAATAATATTTATATGTTGATAACTACTAGATATATCTTTTTCCCTATCTAGCTCCCTACTTGATACCTTCTTGTCTAGGTCTGATAGGCATCTTAAACTTAACATAGCCAAATTAGAGCTTTTGATTCTCTTTACTACTTTCAATTCCTCTATTCCTCTACCATCTTTAATAGTCTTTTCTGTAAAAAGTTCTTCTTAATGTTTGCATTGGTTTTCTAAAAGATTGCTTCATTTACCTTGCCTTTCTATATGGAACATTTATAGAGGCCTCTAAAAGCCACTCCTATGCTTTAAAAGTCATTCAGTGGCTTTATGTTATTATAGATTTTTTTTTTTTTTTTTTTTTATCAGAGATTGAACCCAGGACCACTTTACCACTGAACTACATCCCCAATCCTTTGTATTTTTAATTTTGAGACGAGGTCTGGCTATCTGCTGAGTGTCTCACTAAGTTGCCCAGCCTGGCCTCCAACTTAATGATCCTCCTGCCTCAGCCTCACGAGTTGTAGGGATTTCAGCTCTGCACCATCGTAGCTGGCTCAACAAGGAATTTTAGAAGACTTTTAAGCTGTAGAATAGTTGGACATTTTGTAGTAGATTATTCTGAGAAAGTTGGAAGGTAGTTGGGAAATATCCAGGCCATGAAGTAATCTACTGTGATGGATTGGGTCATAAGATAGGACACTGACAGGGTAAGGGGTGATTGAAAAGTATGAAGCCCTGGGAAAATACTGATAGAAAGGAGTAATAAGAAGGGAATGGGGGAGTACTAGGGTTGTGGCTCAGTGGTAGGGTGCTTGCCTAGCATGTGTGAGGCTCTGAGTTCGATCCTTAACACCACATGAAAATAAATAAATAAAAGTATTGTGTCCAACTCTGCCTAAAAAAAAGTTAAATATTAAAAAAAAAAAAAAAAAAAAGGAAGGGAACAGGGAAGATGAAGATGAAGTATTGATTTAAATGAAAGAAACATTGCTGTGGCATAAATAGGATGTTTATATTTTTCAGGACTATAGTACATTTTTAGAGAAATCCAGCTTATATCAAAGTAGAAATGTCTAGTAGGTATTTGGAAAAGTTTTACCTGGTGCTTGGAAGGAAGGAGGATCATGGTTTGTTTTTTTGGGGTTTTTTTTTTTTTGGTACCGGGGATTGAACTAGGGGGCACTTGACCACTGGGCCATATCCCCAGCCCTTTTTTGTATTTTTTTAGAGACAGGTTCTCACTGAGTTGCTAAGTGCCTCGCCATTGCAGAGGCTGGCTTTGAACTCTCGATCCTACTGCCTCAGCCTCCCAAGTGCTGGAATTACAGGTGTGTGCTACCACACCCGGCTAAGGATCATGGTTAGATATGTAACTATGTAACTCTGATCATATTGGACAGGGCATGGGGTGGTAAGTGCTGATCATAACAGACTAAACTGAAATATATAGTTTGTGAGACAGGAGACAAAAATGAACTATTAAAGAAATTAATTTAAAAAGAAATAACTGGGTAAATGGCAGAAAGATCAGTAGTGGGAAGGGAGCAGGGGGTAGTGGGAAGGGAGGGGAAGGAGAGGTACTGGGGAATGAATTAGAACAAAATACATTCCCTGCTTTTGTAATTATGTCAAAATGGATTCTACTGTCATGTATAACTAAGAAGAACAATTTAAAAAAGAAAGAAAACAGGCATGACATCCACACTGATATATTAGGTTCAGTTTGTAGATCACTGCCTGGATACCATATAATTAAATTAGATCAGTGTGTCTCCATTCCCCCCACCCCCCACCCCTTGATGTGTTCTGTAATAGCAGAGGTTTATGGGTTTGGTCATGTAGCATGAAATAATGTAAGGAAAGTTGGTAATTTCTTTGAAGTCTTTTATTTTTTTATTTATTTATTTTTTATTGTAACAAGTATTTATTTTTGATTTGTGGGAAATATGGTAGGAGACCATTGGCCTGCCTTCAAGAAAGGCATGTGATTAAGTGAGGTAATGTCATTGAAAACTAACTCGGAGGTCCATGAAGTCTTTTATTTTTGAAAAGCTTTCAGAGCTCTATTGTACACATGATTTGTTTCATATAAAAATGTTTAAAAACAGTGGCTGGGATGTGGTTCAGCGGTAGGGCACTTGCCTAGCACGTGTACGGCCTGGGTTCGATCCTCAGCACCACATAAAAATAAATGCATTGTGTACAACTGAAGCAAATAAATAAATATTTTTAAAAAAATGTTTAAAAACATTTGGTATTGAGTAAAATTGATATTCTGGGCATATATTACGTTGTTTACTTAATCTCACATGTTCTTTTATGTTGTATATTCCTCTTCTAATTGAAAAACTTGCCATTAGGAGATATTCTATATAATATTGAAGTATTCTAAATATTTTTTTTCCTTTCTTGGGGGGGCGGGGGTACCCAGGATTGAACTTAGGGGTATTTGACCACTGAGCCACATTCCCAGCCCTGTTTTGTATTTTATTTAGAGACATGGTCTCACTGAGTTGCTTAGTGCCTCGCTTTTGCTGAGGCTGGTTTTGAACTCTTGATCCTCCTGCCTCAGCTTCCCGAGCTGCTGGGATAACAGGCATATGCCTCTGGGCCTGGCAAAGTATTCTAAATGTTTTGATTGAGAAAATATGTATTTTAATCTTCCATGAAATTTTACTTTTTTTTTTTTTCTTTCATGAAATACCTATAAAATATCCAAATATATCTTTATTCCACTCTGGGTGGGACTGGATGTTTTATATTATGATACTTTGAACTAACAGATAAGTTTTTTTTTTTTTTTTTTTCTTAATTGAGAATTGAATCCAGAGGCATTCTTAACCACTGAGCCACATTCCCAGCCCGTTTTATTTTTTTTAATTATTATTTTTAATATTTATGTTTTAGTTGTAGTTGGACACAATACCTTCATTTTATTTATTTATTTATTTATTTATTTATTTTATTTTATTTTTTTTTTGGTACTGGGGATTGAACTCAGGGGCACTCGACCACTGGATCACATCCTCAGCCCTTTTTTTTGTATTTTATTAGAGACAGGGTCTCACTGAGTTACTAAGTGCCTCGCCATTGCTGAGGCTGGCTTTGAACTCGCGATCCTCCTGCCTCAGCCTCCCAAGTGCTGGGATTACAGGTGTGTGCCACCACGCCCAGCTGAACTCCTTTCTTGATCACCAATTTTCCTTCTTTTGTTTTTAGTCTGCAAACAAATATATTTTATTTTTTAGGTTTAAGAAATGAGCAAACAAAAATTCAAAACCTTTTTGACTCTATTTCATTCTCCACTTACTGTCCTGTTTGTCTGTTCTCTTTTACATAAGTATGCTTCAAAGAATTACTTCGATCCTTTAACTCATTTCCTGTTTCTCATTTTTCTTTCAGCTCATTCTAAATGAGCTGTAGTCCTCACTACATCAAATTGCTCTTTTTTGGGGGATAGTTTTTATGCAGCTCATAGCATTTAGCAATTATTGAATGGCTATTCCTTTATGGACATATTTTTTTCCTCTTGACTTTTGTGATATCACTCATTTCTTATTCTCCTTTGCCTAACATTTCTCTCTCCAGCTCTAAATCTAAATGTTTTATGTTCCTCCTGAGTCATTGTTTCTCTATTGTATTTTTTCTAAATTATCTCATTTAATTCCATGATTTTAAATAATATTTATATGTTGATAACTACTAGATATATCTTTTTCCCTATCTAGCTCCCTACTTGATACCTTCTTGTCTAGGTCTGATAGGCATCTTAAACTTAACATAGCCAAATTAGAGCTTTTGATTCTCTTTACTACTTTCAATTCCTCTATTCCTCTACCATCTTTAATAGTCTTTTCTGTAAAAAGTTCTTCTTAATGTTTGCATTGGTTTTCTAAAAGATTGCTTCATTTACCTTGCCTTTCTATATGGAACATTTATAGAGGCCTCTAAAAGCCACTCCTATGCTTTAAAAGTCATTCAGTGGCTTTATGTTATTATAGATTTTTTTTTTTTTTTTTTTTATCAGAGATTGAACCCAGGACCACTTTACCACTGAACTACATCCCCAATCCTTTGTATTTTTAATTTTGAGACGAGGTCTGGCTATCTGCTGAGTGTCTCACTAAGTTGCCCAGCCTGGCCTCCAACTTAATGATCCTCCTGCCTCAGCCTCACGAGTTGTAGGGATTTCAGCTCTGCACCATCGTAGCTGGCTCAACAAGGAATTTTAGAAGACTTTTAAGCTGTAGAATAGTTGGACATTTTGTAGTAGATTATTCTGAGAAAGTTGGAAGGTAGTTGGGAAATATCCAGGCCATGAAGTAATCTACTGTGATGGATTGGGTCATAAGATAGGACACTGACAGGGTAAGGGGTGATTGAAAAGTATGAAGCCCTGGGAAAATACTGATAGAAAGGAGTAATAAGAAGGGAATGGGGAGTACTAGGGTTGTGGCTCAGTGGTAGGGTGCTTGCCTAGCATGTGTGAGGCTCTGAGTTCGATCCTTAACACCACATGAAAATAAATAAATAAAAGTATTGTGTCCAACTCTGCCTAAAAAAAAGTTAAATATTAAAAAAAAAAAAAAAAAAGGAAGGGAACAGGGAAGATGAAGATGAAGTATTGATTTAAATGAAAGAAACATTGCTGTGGCATAAATAGGATGTTTATATTTTTCAGGACTATAGTACATTTTTAGAGAAATCCAGCTTATATCAAAGTAGAAATGTCTAGTAGGTATTTGGAAAAGTTTTACCTGGTGCTTGGAAGGAAGGAGGATCATGGTTTGTTTTTTTGGGGTTTTTTTTTTTTTGGTACCGGGGATTGAACTAGGGGGCACTTGACCACTGGGCCATATCCCCAGCCCTTTTTTGTATTTTTTTAGAGACAGGTTCTCACTGAGTTGCTAAGTGCCTCGCCATTGCAGAGGCTGGCTTTGAACTCTCGATCCTACTGCCTCAGCCTCCCAAGTGCTGGAATTACAGGTGTGTGCTACCACACCCGGCTAAGGATCATGGTTAGATATGTAACTATGTAACTCTGATCATATTGGACAGGGCATGGGGTGGTAAGTGCTGATCATAACAGACTAAACTGAAATATATAGTTTGTGAGACAGGAGACAAAAATGAACTATTAAAGAAATTAATTTAAAAAGAAATAACTGGGTAAATGGCAGAAAGATCAGTAGTGGGAAGGGAGCAGGGGGTAGTGGGAAGGGAGGGGAAGGAGAGGTACTGGGGAATGAATTAGAACAAAATACATTCCCTGCTTTTGTAATTATGTCAAAATGGATTCTACTGTCATGTATAACTAAGAAGAACAATTTAAAAAAGAAAGAAAACAGGCATGACATCCACACTGATATATTAGGTTCAGTTTGTAGATCACTGCCTGGATACCATATAATTAAATTAGATCAGTGTGTCTCCATTCCCCCCACCCCCCACCCCTTGATGTGTTCTGTAATAGCAGAGGTTTATGGGTTTGGTCATGTAGCATGAAATAATGTAAGGAAAGTTGGTAATTTCTTTGAAGTCTTTTATTTTTTTATTTATTTATTTTTTTATTGTAACAAGTATTTATTTTTGATTTGTGGGAAATATGGTAGGAGACCATTGGCCTGCCTTCAAGAAAGGCATGTGATTAAGTGAGGTAATGTCATTGAAAACTAACTCGGAGGTCCATGAAGTCTTTTATTTTTGAAAAGCTTTCAGAGCTCTATTGTACACATGATTTGTTTCATATAAAAATGTTTAAAAACAGTGGCTGGGATGTGGTTCAGCGGTAGGGCACTTGCCTAGCACGTGTACGGCCTGGGTTCGATCCTCAGCACCACATAAAAATAAATGCATTGTGTACAACTGAAGCAAATAAATAAATATTTTTAAAAAATGTTTAAAAACATTTGGTATTGAGTAAAATTGATATTCTGGGCATATATTACGTTGTTTACTTAATCTCACATGTTCTTTTATGTTGTATATTCCTCTTCTAATTGAAAAACTTGCCATTAGGAGATATTCTATATAATATTGAAGTATTCTAAATATTTTTTTTCCTTTCTTGTGGGGGCGGGGGTACCCAGGATTGAACTTAGGGGTATTTGACCACTGAGCCACATTCCCAGCCCTGTTTTGTATTTTATTTAGAGACATGGTCTCACTGAGTTGCTTAGTGCCTCGCTTTTGCTGAGGCTGGTTTTGAACTCTTGATCCTCCTGCCTCAGCTTCCCGAGCTGCTGGGATAACAGGCATATGCCTCTGGGCCTGGCAAAGTATTCTAAATGTTTTGATTGAGAAAATATGTATTTTAATCTTCCATGAAATTTTACTTTTTTTTTTTTTTCTTTCATGAAATACCTATAAAATATCCAAATATATCTTTATTCCACTCTGGGTGGGACTGGATGTTTTATATTATGATACTTTGAACTAACAGATAAGTTTTTTTTTTTTTTTTCTTAATTGAGAATTGAATCCAGAGGCATTCTTAACCACTGAGCCACATTCCCAGCCCGTTTTATTTTTTTTAATTATTATTTTTAATATTTATGTTTTAGTTGTAGTTGGACACAATACCTTCATTTTATTTATTTATTTATTTATTTATTTATTTTATTTTATGTTTTTTTGGTACTGGGGATTGAACTCAGGGGCACTCGACCACTGGATCACATCCTCAGCCCTTTTTTTTGTATTTTATTAGAGACAGGGTCTCACTGAGTTACTAAGTGCCTCGCCATTGCTGAGGCTGGCTTTGAACTCGCGATCCTCCTGCCTCAGCCTCCCAAAGTGCTGGGATTACAGGCGTGCGCCACCGCGCCCGGCTATTTTATTTATTTTTTTATGTGGTGCTGAGGATCGAACTCAGGGCCACGCACAAATTCAGGGCCACGCATGAACTCAGGGCCACGCACATGCTCGGTGAGCGCTCTACAACTGAGTCACAAACCCAGCCCTAGTTTTTTAAATTTTGAGATAGGGTCTTGCTGATTTGCTTAGGGCCTTGCTAAGTTGCTGAGGCTGGCTTTGAACTTGTTATCCCCTGCTTTTAGCCTGCTGAGTCACATTACAGGGGTTACAGTCATGTGCTACAACATCTGGCCATCACAAATAATTTTTAATTAATTTTTTTTTCTATTTTTGTTGGGTGCTTCCTTCATATGTATGTGAGAAGTTTTACATAATTATTATTGTATAATCATACCAGTATTTTTCTATATTGTTTTTTTTTGGCCATACTCGGAATTAAACCTAGGGCCTCATACATCCTAGGAAAACCTTTTACCACTAAGGTACATTCCCCAGTCAATTTTATTTTTATTTTATTATAATTTAATTTTATATTTTCATTAGAGATTGAACCCAGGGGACTTCTACCATTGAGCTATATCCCTAGTCCTTTTTATTTTTTATTTTGAGACAGATATTTTTACTAAGTCACTGGGGCTGGCCTCAAACTGGTGATCCTTCTACCTTCGGTTTCCCTAGTAGCAGGGATTACAGGCCTATGCTACTGTGCCTGGCATGCCTCCTTTTTTAACCATAATCATTTTTATATATGTTGCTTCTCCTTTTTTTTTTAATTTATTAAAAAAATTTTTTGTAGTTTTAGATCGACAGAATGCCTTTATTTTATTTGTTTATTTTTTTGTGGTGCTGAGGATCAAACGCAGTGCCTCACCCATGCTAGGCAAGTGCGCCACCATTAAGCCACCACCCTAGCCCCAGCCCCTATTTTATTATTATTTTAGCTTTACAAAAATTCCTATTTCTTCTAAATAGAATTTTCAAAAGGAATTTTTTTGCCATGTTGCTTTAACTTTCATTTAGTAAGAATGTTTCTACACACACGTGTGTGAACGTGCCTTGCCCCCACACACACCTGTACACACGTGCCTTGCACACACACTCTTTTTTTTTTTAATATCTCCACTGTTTGAGAGTAAGTTTTAGACATGATGTGCTTTTAGCTCTCTCTATGTGTTTGTTTCCCAAAATATGGCGGTTATTTCTTAAATAACCACACTGTACTTATTGTAATGAGGAAATTAACATTGATACCATGAACTATAGACTCCAATTTCTCTAGTTTTCCCACTAATATCTTTAGAGCTTTGTTTGGAGGTTTTAGCAAGAGAGCACAACTAATTGTATACCTTTGACTGAAGATTAGTCCTCTGCTATTGGGGAAGGTTGTCCTCTTTGAGTGTGCAGCTTCCTGTGGAGCAGTGAGGGAGGAAAGGAACATCTGGTAGCCAACCAGATTAGCCAAATCAACACTTGTGATCACTGGAGTGACAGATGTCACATCCAGATAGCCCTCACATCCTGTCCCCCTAATACCTGTCCTTTTAAGCAAAACAAAACAAAAGAGTTCATTTTGTTGGTCTAGGATCTAATGCAGTATCAGTTTGTTGTCTTTATCCTCTAATCTGGAATAGGTTCTTGTTTTTCTTTGTATTTAATTACCTTTACATTTTTGGATGAGTATACATCATTTATTAGTAGAATGTGTATCAAGTTGGAATGAGTGATATTTTTGACCATTATATATTTCTGGCCTTTTGAGGAAATTTTTACTTTAATGAAAATATATATGGTGGTGGTGTATTAATAAAAGCAGCCCACCCTTTGGTTATATCTGTAAAATGTTTGGTACTTAGGTCTGGCTTCCATTAAATCTTTCTTTTGTACCTTTCAGAAACACCGAAGTCTTGTAAGTCTTCTAAAAATTCCACGCCCATTCCTTCAAAGCAGTCAGCCAGGTGGCAAGTTGCAAAAGAGCTCTATCAAACTGAAAGTAATTATGTAAATATTTTGGCAACAATTATTCAAGTAAGTATGGGTTTGGTTGTAAATTGATTGCCAGTGTTCCTAGTACATAATCTAGAAGACTGTTTTCTTATTTTGATATTTTTGTGTTTTGTTTTTTGTTAAAAATACTGTTTCTTACAAAAATTATATGTGCATATAATTTGGACACAGATATTAAAAATGAAAATGTGTGATGAAAACTGCTATTAGGGAATGTCATTACTCATCCAGAAATAGTACCATTTTTAGTAATGACTTACTTTGAAGAGAGAAAGACCCCAAACCTTAGTTGGTGGTCTTAGGATAATGTTTGATTCAGAACTGTGTAGATTTTGATTGTCAACTAAAACAATCAAGAGAGATTCTCCAAAGAATAGTGATATTTATTTGGGAATAAAAGCATTTTGTTGGGAATATGCAGGTCATAGTATTCAAAGAGGTTGAGGCAAGGGAAATGTTTTAGAGACAAAAAATGTACAGGATTACATGAAATATTTTGAAATAATAATGTTTGTTCATGATAGTTAATGAGAGTAATGTCAGTGCAAGGTTGCACAAACAGTTGCTCGTCAGATGTCTTTGTGAAGGTAATTTTTGTATAATATTGTGGTGACCTCTTGGACATTTTTGGTTGTCTTTTGTGTTTTTACTATCATGCAATTATACCTAAGTACCCTTCCTTAATAACCTCCTGGCTTTATTTAGTCTCTTTTAGTTAGAATTGACACAAGGAACTCCATTGTGATTCTGACAATTTTCACATATCTTTCACATTGTCAAGGTATTGCATTTATATTTGGAAATGGTACAAAATGTTTTTGAAAGTATATGTTCTAGGGGCTGGGCCTATGGCTCAGCGGTAGTGTGCTTGTCTCGCATGTGTGAGGCCCTGGGTTTGATCCTCAGCACCACATAAGTAAAATAAAGGTATTGTGTCCACCTACAACTAAAATATATATTAAAAAAAAAAAAAAGTATGTGTCCTAGATCATTGCTTCATTTAATACAGTATACATGTGAAAAAGATTATCTAAACAGTAGTAATGAAGCATAACAATTGATATCAGTAATTTTTTTAGTAATCATTTCATGTGACACATGAAACATGCAGTGGTTATTATATAAAGGTTATCTCATTGCTTACATATATATATGTATATATACACACATATATATGTATATATATTTATTTCTTTATTTGTTAATTAATTAATTATTTTTTTCCTGGCACTGGGGACTGAACTCGGGCCTTTGCACATGGTAGATAAGAGCTCTTATCACTGAGCTATGTCCTCAGCCTTGCTTACCAATATTAAAATGTACTATGAAGTTATTTCTGAAGAAAAACAATTTTATTGAATCTTTATAGGATAAGACTGAAGAAGATATTAAGGAATAAACTGAAATGCAGTGCTCTGAAAGACACAATAATAGAACATTATTTAGGCAACTGTAAAGAAAAGGAATAATAGTGGGGCATGGTGGCATATGTCTGTAATCCCACAGTGACTTGGGAGTCTGAAGCAATAGGATCGAAAATTCAATATCAGTCTCAGCTTAGTAAACCCTAAGCAACTTAATGAGACCCTGTCTTAAAAATAAAAAATAAAAAGGGCTGGGATGTGGTTCAGTGGAAGTGCCCCTGGGTTCTATCACTGGTATGAAAAAAATAAAAGGAGTTTTGTTTAGGTGGTAAAGAAGATAATTTTACATACTGTCAAGAAAATGAAGTTGAGTCCACCAGACTTATATTTGAATAGACAATAATAGAGAGTTTTTGATTTGGGTTTAGTTTTTAACAGAATTTGTTTGAATTCTTAAAATGACTCCTTAAGGAAAACTTTTACACTGTTGGTGGGATTATAAATTAGTACAACCACGAAACAGTATGGAGTCTTCTCAAAAGACTAGGAATGGACCCAGCTATACCATCCCTCAGTATTTATGCTAAGGTATTAAAGTCAGCATACATGCATATCCATGATACATGCATACCCATGCTTTATAGCAGCACAATTCACAATAGCCAAACTATGGAACCAGCTTAGGTGTTTATCAGCAAATGAATACATAAAGAAAATATGGTATATATACACACAATTCAGCCATAAAGAAAAATGAGATTATGTCATTTGCAGGAAAATGGATGGAATTTGATAACATTATGTTAACGAAATAAGCCAAACTCTGAAGATCATGTTTTCTCTCATGTGGAAGCTATAGAGGAAAAAGGAAGAAAAAATAAAAAAGGTGTGGAGGATTTCATGAAAATAAAAGGGAGAACAGTAAAATAGAGGAAAGGGACCTGGGGAGGGAGGGAAAAGGGAAATACTGAGGAATAGTATTGGCCAAATTTATATTATTATTATTATTATTATTATTTTTGGTACCAGGGATTGAACTCAGGGGTACTCGACCATTGTGCCACATCTCCAGCCCTTTTTTGTATTTTATTTAGAGATAGGGTCTCACTGAGTTGCTAAGTGCCTCACCATTGCTGAGGCTGGCTTTGAACTTGCAACCCTCCTGCCTTAGCCTCCCAAGTGCTGGAATCACAGGTGTGCACCACTGTGCCCGGCTCAAATTATATTATATTATTTATTTATTTAAATGGATCTTTTGTTTATATGCGGTATTGAGGATTGAACCCAGGGTCTCACACAAGCCAGGTGAGCATTCTGCTACTGAGCTACAACTCTAGCCCAAAATTATATTTTATTATTGTGTGTATCTGTGAATGTGTAACAACAGATTCCACTATTATGTACAACTGTAATGCACCCATAAAAAAATGAGAACCCTCCATACCCCGCCCCCGACTCCTTCAGGTCCAATCTAATGAACTTTACTTGCTTGTACCATTGGTAAAATGCATGAATAAGAAATGAAAGGACTTCTTTCTTGGTGGTCATAGAGAAATTTGAATTCACAATTTTCTTTTTTAGCAGTAGTTAAGTTTTTTTTTTTTTTTTTTTTTTTGGTACTGGGGATTGAACTCATGTGACCCCTGGGCCACATCCCCAGCCCTTTTTTGTATTTTATTAGAGACAGGGTCTCACTGAGTTGCTAAGTGCCTCACCATTGCTGAGGCTGGCTTTGAACTCACTATCTTCCTGCCTCAGCCTCCCAAGTGCTAGGATTACAGGTGTGCACTACCACGTCCGGCTTCTAGTAGTAAAGGTTTTATGAGGTGTTTTCCTGTTTTAAACTTTACTTATTTTTAAATCAGCTTTGTTCTTTCTCAAGGGAAATCATCATAGATGAGCTTCTTGTATTTATGGTGAAACAAAATGTGGTTGAGTATCAGAAAATTCCTTTACCATATACTATTCATGTACTTTGGTAGCACTTATTACCTAGAAATGTAAATCCTTTCAGGCCATGGTAAAAGGCATTGAAATTTCAGAATTCTAATTTTCATATCAGTTAAATAAATTCACTAAAACTCCTTTTTAAAAAACCCATGAAATCATTAGACTGCAGACAAGTTTCATACTACTTTGCTTAATATAAACTTGTCAAAAAAGTTTTAAAATGTTTTTAGTTGTAGATGGACACAATAACTTTATTTTATGTATTTATCTCTATTTTTTAAAATATTTATTTATTTTAGTTGTATAGAATGCCTTTATTTTTACGTGGTGCTGAGGATTGAACCTGGGCCGCGCATGTGCTAGGCGAGGGCTCCACCGCTGAGCCACAACCCCAGCCCTTTATTTATTTATCTTTTATGTGGTGCTGAGGATAGAACCCAGTGCCTTATACCTGTGAGATGAATGCTCTACCACAGAGCCACAACCCCAGCCCCTCATCAAATGTTTTATTTAAAACTAAATTCATGATAGTATTCTCTCTAAGCTTTGTTTTAGGACTAGTGTTTTCTTTTTTGGAATTGTATTTGGCGTAAATTAGTTTCAGCATAGCTATTCAAACTAAATGAATATCCAGAAACTCCTTTATTTATTCTATATAATCCTTGGTGAGTCTTAATATAAACTATTGAGCCAAATGTTAAAGAGGATTTCTGTTTTAAAGGAAGTTCTAGTGAAAGAGGAGATAGAAATTTAATTGTTACCATGTGGAAGTTTATGAACATTGTAAGATAATAAACATCCCAAGGGAGATTTAGTTATGCTATTAGATTTGTAAGGTGAGAGTTTTACTACTCTTCCAGCTTAGGGAATGTGTTAGTCTAGAATTTTCTGTGAGTTTTAAAAGAAAAGCAACAAGCGGGGAGTGGTGGCGCACGCCTGTAATCCTAGCACTTGGGAGGCTGAGGCAGGAGGATCGCGAGTTCAAAGCCAGCCTCAGCAATGGCGAGGCAGTTAGCAACTCAGTGAGACCCTGTCTCTAATAAAATACAAAAAAAGGGCTGGGGATGTGGCTCAGTGGTAGAGTGCCCCTGAGTTCAGTCCCTGGTACAAAAAAAAAAAAAAAAAAAAAAAAAAAAAAAGAAAAGCAACATAAAGAAGGTAACAATTGAAATAAAAATTTAAAGTATAGGTATGATTGGTACATGCAAACAATGTGTGTGGGAAGTTGTTTGAGATTGGGCTACCAGTCCAAGTGATGGAAGAGGTATATCATTCAAGGTAGTAGTGCATGGATACAGAGAAAGTTGAGATAAGATGGTCTGTGTCATACTCGAAGGCCTTTGAACAGTGTATTTATCCACGAGCTATAGGAAAATTTATAATGTGAAGGGGGAATAATAATATCATCTGACTTACATTTCAGAAAGATAATTTGGTTCACTTTGAAGATGTTGAAGAGGGTAGATTGTGGAGATAGAGACCAGTTGGTAGACTATTTTAGCAGTCTTCATGAGAGATTTTGAGGTGCTGAACGTCTTAGGATTGAATCAGTAAAAATGAAGAGGATATATTTCAGAAATATTGGAAAGGTAGAATCAATAGTTTTTAGCTACTTCATTTTAATTTTTTGGTACTGGGTATTGAACCCCCAGGGGTACTCAAAACTCAGAAAGTACTACATTCCCAAACCCTTTTTATTTTTTATTTTGAGACAGGGTCTCACTAATTTGCTGAGGCTGGCTTCGAAATTGTGATCCTCCTATCTCAGCCATGCAAGTCACTAGGATTACAGGCATGTACCACTATGCCTGGCTATCTTCCTAATTTTATATGGGGGATTAAAGCAAATACAGTAGAGCTGTTTTAGGATATGATATCTTAAGACTACCGAGAGATTTTAATGAAAAGTGATGTATTTTGGTTGGGACTTTGAATGAATTGATGACTAGAAGGAGTAATACTTACAAATGATTACAAGTATCTTTGAAACCTTTTGTTTTTCTCCCATTTCTTTCCCTCTGATCAGAGATAATCATTATCTGAAATCTTGTGCTTATAAATCCCTGGTATACCTATCACATATGTGTAAGAATAAGCTTTATCATCATTTTTATGTCTTTAAAAGCAAATTACTTTTTTTTTTTTTTTTTTTTTTTAACAAACAGAAGTATTCTTGAAATCCATCTTCGTCAATGCATGTAGCTGCAACTCTTTTTATTTTTCAGTACTGGGGATTGAGTTCAGGGGTTCTTTACCACTGAACTACATCTGTAGTTATTTTTTAATCTTATATTTTTCATTTTGAGATAGGGTCTCTCTAAGTATTTGAGAGTCTCCTTAAGTTGCTGAGGCTGGCCTTGAACTTGATGATCCTTTTTCCTCATCCTCCCCAAATTGCTGGGATTGTAGGCATACACATCATTACCCAGCACAATTAATAAATTATTTTCCTTTGTGATTATATCCATTTATTTAATGATTCTATTGTTATAACATATGGGTTATTTTAAGTTTTAGGTTTCTTGTTTTCTATTACTTTTTATTATTATTAGCCGTGCTACTGTGGATATTCATACCTAAACATGTCTCCTTGAAAACATTCTGGATAAAAAGCCTGGAATTGCTGAGCTGTAGGCTATGCACATGTTCATCTTTACTGGAATTTGGTGGTAGTTTGGAAACTAGGCTTTGTGTTAGTCTTCTGTGCCTGCTGTAGCTTTATAGGTGAAACTTTATTTTCTTTAGATTTGGCAAATGTCCTTGAGGACAAAAAGTTGGCTTTGGTACTTAACTTTTTGTTTTCACTCTGATTTTAGCTTTTAAAGGCACCTCAGTTTATTATGAGATTACTGATGTATTTGGTTTTTCTTAATTCAAGATTTTTAGTTGTTTTTTGCAGGTAGGGTTCACCCTACTAGTAGAAATGGAAAGCTTGATTATGTGTATGTGGGTGTGTGGGTGTGTATTTTAGACTTTATAGGTTTGTATTGTAAGTTAAGAATTGTGTGTATGATAAAATAATATATGAATAAGAAAAACAAAGAATTATTACTGTTTTAGGGGGCTGGATATATAGTTCAGTGTAGAGTATATGCATAGCATGCAGAGGCCCTTTGTTCCACCCTAACACACAAGTGGTAACAAAAATAGTAACAAAATTGTTATTGTTTTTTAAGAACTCCTAAAATTCTGCCAGTCTACTCTTTCCAAATCACACATCCCCCATACACCTTCTATATGTGTCTGTAGGATGAACCCTACCTTCAAAATATGGTCACATCAGAAATTCATTTAAAATCCCTTACTTGGAAGCCGGGCGTGGTGGCGCACGCCTGTAATCCCAGCACTTTGCCCATTTATTGGTTGTGTTATTTATTTATACTGCAGACCTATAGGAACAAAAACAGTATAGTTATTGGCACCAAAACAGGCATGAAGACCAATGGAATAGAAGAAACAGACAAACCCACATAAATACAGTTGTCTCATACTTGACAAGGGGCCAAAAACATACATTGGAGAAAAGATAGCCTTTTTAACAAATTGCACTGAAAAAACTGGAAATCCATATGTAGTGGAATGTAATTTAACCCCATCTCTCACCTTGCACACAACTGAACTCAAAGTAGATCAAAGACTTAGGAATTAGACCAGAAACCCTGTTCCTGCTAGAAGAAAATGTAGACTCGACACTCCAAAATGTTGACTCAGGAACTGACTTCCTTCATAAGACTTCTGATTCACAAGAAAGTAAAACCAAAAATCATTTAAAAGCTTCTTCACAGTGAAGGAAACAATGAAAAGCATGAGGAGAGAGCTTACAGAATGGGAAAAAAAATCTCAACTGCTTCTCAGATAGGGCGTTTATATCCAGGATATACAAAGAACTCAAAAAACTTAACATTAAAAAAAAAAATCCCAATCAATAAATAGACAAAGGAACTAAATAGACACTTTCTATTATTAGTAATTTGTGTCCTTTTTTTGGTTTGTTTTTCCTTAGTTACCCTGGCTAGAGGATTATTGATTTTATTGATCTTTTCAAAGAACCACCTTCAGGTTTTGTTGATTTTTTTTTTTTTTTTTCTTTACTGAGTTCTTATCTTCAATTTTATTGATTTCTGCTCTAATTTTTATTTCTTCTTCTCTTTACTTTGGATTCAATTTGATTTTCACTTTCTAGTGGAAACTTAAATTACTGATTTTATATCTTCAATTGATAGATTACTGACTTCATATCTTTATTTTTTTTAAGTATTTATAGTTTACTTTTTTCCGTGTGTGTGTGTGTGTGTGTGTGCGCGCGCGTGTGTGTGTGTGTGTGTTACTTCTACTCAGTCCCTTCTGTTCTTTGTGGTATTATGGTCATTCATTTTACTTCTATATATGTTAAGAACCCAATAATACATTATTATTGTTGTGCTTAGTTTGAAAGAACAATTGACCTTTTAAAATTTTAGTTTTGTTGGGGGAGTTCTATGAATTTTAACACATTGAAGATTTGTGTAGCTACAATTAGGTTGTAGAACATTTTTTCATTCCCTAAAAGTTCCTTGATGCTCTTTCTTTATAAATCACATCCTTGTCCTTCTCCCAGCCAATCTCTTCTCCATCATTGCAATTTTCATCTTTTTTGAGAATGTCATATAAGTGGAATCATATGGCATACAACCTAATGAGACTGGCTTCTTTATATATAATTTTTGAAAATTATGGATAGACACAATGACTTTGTTTTATTTTTATGTGGTACTGATGGTTGAACCCAGTGCCTCACATGTGCAAGGCAAGCACTCTATCACTGAGCTACAACCCCAGCCCTATCTTTTTTAATAAATTTTTTTATTAAGCACTATAATTTTACATTGTATATGAGTTCATTTTTGACAAAATCATACATGCAAGGCATTTGATTTCAATCCCAATTTCCACACTCCCTTTTTCCTTACCTTCCTTCTCATTACTCTCCCTCTATTGTACGAAACTTTCTTCTACATGTGCATAAAGGTGATATTCCCTTTGGTACATTTATATATGAGTGTAACAAGATTTTGTTACATTCATTCCATTTTTCTTTCCCTTCCTTCCTTACTCTTCTATTTACTCCACTGATCTTCCCTATGATATTCCTTTATGATATTCGATCCCCTTACCAACTGCTTTCTGTTGCTTATCTTGCTCTGGCTTCTGCATATGAGAGAAAATATTTGACTCTTGATTTTCTGAGTCTGGTTTGTTTCATTAAGCATGTTTTTCTCCATTTCCATCCATTTACTGGTAAATATAATTATTTCATTCTTCTTTATGGCTGAGTAGAACTCCATTGTGTATCTTATACCACATTTTCTTAATCCATTCATTTATTGACAGGCATCTGGGTGATTCCACAATTTGGCTGTTGTGAATTGTGTTGTTGTAAACATTAAAGTGGTTGTATTGCTATAGTATGCTGATATTAGAACTTTTGGATAAATACCAAGAAGTGGGATAGCTGGGTCATGTTGTTGTACCATTCCTAGTTTTTTTGTGGAATCCATACTGCTTTCCAGAGTGCTTGTACTAATTTGCAGCCTGATACTGGCTTCTTTCAGCCTTTGAGAGTCATCTAACTTGTACTTATCAATAGTTTGCTCTTTTTTATTGCTGAGTAGTGTTCCAACGTAGAGCTATATACGATTTATCTTTTTTTGTTTTGTTAATTGTTTTGTTTGGGTACTGGGGATTGAACTCTGGGGCACTCGGCCACTGGGCCACATCCCCAGCCCCTTTTTGTATTTTATTAGAGACAGGGTTTCAGTGAGTTGCTAAGTGCCTCGCCTTTGCTGAGGCTGGCTTTGAACTCGCGATCCTCCTGCCTCAGCCTCCCAAGTGCTGGGATTACAGGTGTGTGCCACTGCACCTGGTTTACGATTTAATCTCTTAATTCATTAAAGGACATTTGTGGTATTTCCAGTTTTTGGCAATTATGAATAGAGCTTTTATCAACATTTATATACAAGTTTTATATGAACATAAGTTTTCATTTCTCTTGGGTAAATACTCAGTGTTGGATCATTTGGTAAGAAATGTTTTAACATTTTAAGAAAGAGATAAATGTTTTTCCAGAGGTGCTATATAGTTTTGCATTTCAATGTATGATAGTTCCAATGCTCACATCCTTACCAGTGCTTGAAAGGATTAGTTCCTGTCTCTGTGTCTGTTCACCCTCCTTTCCGACCCCCTTGCTGGGGATTGAACACAGGGACACTTTACCATTGAGCTATATCACCAGCTCTTTTTTAATTTGAGAACAGGGTCTTGCTGTGTTGCCAAGACTGGCCTTCAACTTGTAATCCTTCTGCCTCAGCCTCTCAACTAAGTAGATGAGATTATAGGAGTGTGCCAGTGCACCTGGACAGTATCAGTATTTTTTTTTTTTTTAGCATTTTATTAGATATGTGGTATTATCTCATTGTGGCATTAGTTTTCATTTCCATAATAAGTAATGATCTTGAACATCTATTCTTGTACTTGACATCTGTATCTATTTTCATAAAAACAACTTCACTTTTTTTTTTTTTTTTGCCTATTTTTTTTTTTTTTTTTTTTTTTGGGTACTGGGGATTGAACCCAGGGGCACTCGACCACTGGGTCACATCCCCAGCCCTTTTTTGTATTTTATTTAGAGACAGGGTCTCACTGAGTTACTAAGTGCCTCGCCATTGCTGAGGCTGGCTTTGAACTCACGATCCTCCTGCCTCAGCCTCCCAAAGTGCTGGGATTACAGGCGTGCGCCACCACGCCCGGCGTTTTTGCCTATTTTTAAATTGGTCTACTTCTTCCTGAGTTTTTAGAATTCTTTATATATTTTGGATATTAGTCCTTTGACAGGTATGTGATTTGCAAATATTTGTAGTCCATAGCATGTCTTTAATTTTGTTAAATGTCTTTTGCTGAAAAAGTTTTTTACCTTTTTATTGAATTTATGAGTCCAATTTATGAGTTTTTTCATTTATAGATTATGCTTTTGAGGTCACGTCTAAGAACTGCACTTAAACCTAAATCATGGAGATTTTCTTCTATCTTCTTTTCTACATAGTTTTTAGGTCTCTGATCCATTTTGAGATAATTTTTGTATAACATGTTATATTTAGGCTGATGTTCATTTATGGTTATGGCTAATGGTGTTCTAATACCATTTGTTGAAAGATTATTCTCCTTTCCTTCCATTGAATTGTTTTGCACCTTTCCCAAAAATTACTTGGCCATATTTGCATAGGGTGTTTTTTATGACCTTAATTCTCTTCTTTTGATCTGTATGTTTTTCCTTTCACCAATACCACACAGTCTTGAATTGTATAGCTTTGTAATAAGATGTTTCTTTGCATTTACAAAGAAATTTTTAGGATCAGATTTTCTGTATCTACAAAATGTCCTTGATTGGCATGTATTAAAATCCATAGATCAATTGGTAGGAGAATTGACATTTTTACTGTATTGAGTCTTTGAATCCATGACTGTATGTCTTCATTTATTTAGCTATTCTGTGATTTTTTTTCATCAGCTTTCTGAGTTTTTAGAATTATTTGTCTTATGATATTTACACCTAAGTATGTTAATTTCTAGTTATAAATGTTACTGCTTTTAAATTTTGTTTTCAGCTTATATATTGCTGGGTATATTATAGTTAAGGGGTGTGTGTGTTTATGTGTGTGTGTGTGTATGTATGTACATATGTCTGCCCTTGTCTTCTTCAACCTTTGAAAATACATTTATTAGTTCTTGGAGATTTTTTCATTTTATTTTTATTTATTTATTTATTATTTATTTGTTTTAGTTGTACACAATGCCTTTATTTTTACGTGGTGCTGAGGAGGATCGAACCTGGGTCACGCATGTGTTAGGCGAGCGCTAAACCGCTGAGCCACAACCCCAGCCCTCCTTTTATATTTTTTAATTGATACAAGCAACAACATGGACACAAATAGATCTAGCATCAAATTCAGTTTTCCCTGTATCAAATTTTTATGCTACAGTCTCTAAAATGTTTAATGCTTAATATTAAGCATATGTCTGGAAATAATTGGTTATTGCTTTCTTCTTTATATTGAATAAAGAAGTAGAAATTATTCTTATCAATTTTAATTTCATTTTATAAAACTGTGATGAAATTATTAGTTTCTAATGTAAGATAACATTTCCTGACAAGGGAAATACATACATAAGTGTATAAGTAAATGAATAGAAATGTCATGAGAAAAAAAAAGCCTTGAATTTAGGGAAAGTATTTATTATTATTATTTTTCTTCTACATCAACATCTTGTCCCTTCTTACCACTATCTATATTTTACCTCTTGTTCCTTTCTTACAATCTATTTAACTAGTGATTTTCTTCATTTAGTTATTTCAGGTACCCTTGGAAGAGGAAGGACAGCGTGGTGGGCCTATCCTTGCACCAGAAGAGATTAAGACTATTTTTGGTAGCATCCCAGATATCTTTGATGTACATACTAAGATAAAGGTAAATTTGAACTCATTATGTTGGTAGTTTTTCTTTTTTGGATAGTGTATGTTATTGTGATCTTTAGTTATCTTAATAAGTTTTGTGTGGAAAACTTTAGCTATTCTTTGAATTTTTTTTTTTTCTTTTTCTTACTACCTCATTTGTTTCTTTCGGTCAGTTGCCTCTTTGTTCTAGTGCCTTATTAATGTTTGTTTTATCTGATTTCGATTAATACTAAAAATAGGAGTTAAGGTTTTATGAAATCATTTCTATAGAAATGTGATTCCTAGTACTAATTTTCTTACTTTTTTACTGTCATTGTTCTTGGGTTATGTAGGTTTGTTTGAGTTTGAATATGTTTGAAAATAAATGAAGCTGTAAGGGACCTAGAGGTCATTTAATTTATTTCTCTGTTTAGGTTGATAAATGCCCAAACCATGTAAGACAGTGTTATTTTCTGATTAAACATTTTCCTTTGGTGAAGAATTCCAGGATTTCCAGATGTCAGTCTTTTATAGTAAAGTAATTTGGGGGTAGGTTTAGCTGAACTCTTTTTTGTTGTTGTTTGAGGGGAGGTTTCTCTGTGTTGCCCAAACTGGTCTCAAACTCCAGTGATTGATTAAGTGATCCTCCTGCCTCAGCTCCTGAGTACCTGGGACTATAGGCATGCATCACCACTCCTGGAATGCTGAACTCTTACTTAAATAATAGTTTCTCTTTGTTTCTCTTATTTTTCCTGTATGATAATTTGAGTGAAACTGATTAATGTTTATTGTGTATCCCAATTAAAGGATCAAAAACTGAATCATATAATGTTTTCAAACACATTAAATTGCTTTTTCTTTTGGTGTACATTGTAAAGAAAAAAATATGAAAAATAAGTAAGTAGGAGTGCAGTTTATCAAGTGCTTACATTTTTATCAAAAATCCTTAGTCATGGGCTGGGGTTGTGGCTCAGCGGCAGAGCGCTCGCCTTGCACATGCATGGCCCGGGTTCGATCCTCAGCACCACGTAAACATAAATGCATTGCATTGTGTACAACTAAAGTAAATAAATAAATATTAAAAAAAAATCCTTAGTCATATTTCAGTTATTGTCTAGATATAAAGGGGACCACATCCCAACCTTTTTATTTTTTATTTTATAGAGACAGGCTCTCACTAAGTTGCTAAGTCTGGCCTTGAACTTGAAATTCTCCCACATCAGCTTCCCAAGTTGGTGGGATTATAGACATGTGCCACTGCGCCTGGCTCATTTTTTTCTTTTAAATATAGCCAGCCATTTACTGAATTTTCCCACATTTGTTGTGCAAGAAGTTGATGTTATTGTTGTCCACATGAGACTGCTATATCCAGAGATTTAATAATTTTCCAAAGTTAATCATATAATAAACATTAGATCCAGTACTTGAATTCCATTTTGTAGTCTTTTATGCTTTAAAAGGATACCATTAGATTATACTGGCAGAACTATCAGTATTTTCTGTTTTATATTATAGTTTTCTACTTTATATTACATATTTATGTAGGAAAATAAAGCTAATTATAGCTTATTGAGCACTACTGTCTGTTTAGGATTCTTCTAGGTGCTCTACAAATATTAACTCATTTGATTGTTTGTGAGGTAGGAATAATTGCTATCCTCATTTTCCAGAATAGGAAATTAAGTTACATAGAGGTTATGAAACTGGTCTAAGAGCACAAGACTAACAAGCCGTAGTGGCAGTATCTAAACCTTGGTAGTTGATACCAATATCCACTGTATGGTATGGCCCCAAGGCTAGACTTATATATTTTTCTTTTTTCTTTCAAGTGCAGTTTTGAGTAGGTAAGCTTTTCTAGTGTCACAGTTTTCTTATTGTGAGTTCACTTTTTTGCTTTGAAAACTATTTTACCCATTTCTAAGTTTCTGAATGTGCTAATAATGTAAGATAGTGGTTTATTATTTGGTTTCAGGATTCCTTTTTTTTTTTTTTAATATTTATTTATTTGCTTTTAGTTGTACACAATGCATTTGTTTATACATGGTGCTGAGGATCGAACCCGGACTGCGCACGTGGTAGGCAAGCGCTCTACTGCTGAGCCACAACCCCAGCCCCTCAGGATTCCTTTTTGTTTGTAAAAATTGAGAAACTTGTTTTGTGATGCTGGGAAACATACTAAGGGTTTTTATGTATGTAAGACAAGCTCTGTGTTATGGAGCTACATCCCTAGGCCTATGTGGATTTTATCTATTGGGAATAACTTTACTCAAAATTAAAAAAAAAATTAAACTAGATGCAAAATTTTTATTGGCTTTATTGATGTACATTTTATATGTCTTTAAATTCACCTATTTAAAATGTGCATACTAATTGTTTTAGTAACTTTGCCAAATCGTATAAATATCACCATAAATCCATTTTGAAATATTTTGACTCTACCTCAATAAGATCTCTCATCCATATTTTTATAGTTAATCCCTATCACTAGCCCTAGCCAATCATTAATCTATAAATTTGTCTTTTCTTGGATATTTCATGTAAATGTATTTATATAGTTTATGGCCTCTTAGGTCTTCCTGCTTCTTATGTTTTTCAAGTTTATATATGATGTTCATGTTAGTAGTTTATTTTATTTTGACAATGTTTCATTATATTCATCATAACAGATTTTTTTAAAAAAATCCATTTACCAGTTGATGCACATTTATGTTATTTCCAAGTTTGGGTGATTATGAATAATATTGCTGTGATCAATTGTTTGCAAATCTGAGTAGATACTTAGAAGAAGAATTACAGGGTTGAATAGTAATTTTATATTTAAGATTGTGAGCCGGGCGTGGTGGCGCATATCTTTAATCCCAGCACTTAGGAGGCCGAGGCAGGAGGATCGCAAGTTCAAAGCCAGCCTCAGCAATGGCAAGGCACTTAGCAACTCAGTGAGACCCTGTCTCTAAATAAAATACAAAAAGGGGCTGGGGATGTGGCCCAGTGGTCAAGTGCCCGTGAGTTCAATCACTGGTACAAAAGAAAAAAAAAAAAGTGTAAGAAATTGCCAGGATTTTTTTTGTTTTCATTCCTTTAATTTTCTACATTCTCATCAATACTTAGTATTATCTTTATTTTATTTTTCTAAATTATAACAATCCTAGTGGTGAAGTGGAATCTCTTATGGTTGTAATTGGCATTTCCTTAATGATTAATGGCATTGAGCACCATTTCATATGCCTTACTAGCAATTTGAATATCATCTTTGGTGAAATATCCACTTAGATCTGTTGCCCATTCTCTTTTTGGGTTATTGAGTTGTAAATATTGAGTTGTAAATATTATTGGGTTGTAAATATTCTATGTAAATTCTGGATACAAGTTCTTTTATTAAAGTACAAAAGTTTTAAATTTTGATGAAATCCAGTTAATCTGTTTTTTTCTTTTTTAGACTGTGATTTTAGTCTTATATCTAAGAAGTTATGCCTAATCCAAGATTATTTATTTATGATACTGGGGATTGAACTCAGGGGCACTCAGCCACTGGGCCACATCCCCAGTCATTTTTCTTTTTTGTTGTATTTTATTAGAGACAGGGTCTCACTGAATTGCTAAGTGCCTTGCCATTGCTGAGGCTGGCTTTGAACTCTCTATCCTCCTGCCTCAGCCTACCAAGTTCTGGGATTATAGGCATGCGCCACCACGCCCGGCTTATATTTTCTTCTATAAGTTGTTTATTTTGCGGTGAGGGCTTTCAGTTTGTATTTTTTTTTTAATGTAGGATATCTAATTTTAAAATATTAACTCATTTAAAATAATAATAAATAATAGATTACCTGGTTTCATAAATAACATGTTCTTTATGAAAAACTAATTTTCAAAGCAGAATTGATTATTGAGAAGAGTGGTGATGTTTTACATTGTTTGTATTTTTTACTCTTTGGCTTAATAGAAGATATTATCATATTTCCTTCTGCATTTATTCAGTCTTTTGGAATATCACATATCATGTAGCTTCCAGAAAGCTGTATACTTATGAGAATGAGAGTGAAAAAGTAAAAAATAATGCCTTAGTATTACAAAATGAAAATAGTTTTAATCTCATGGATCCCATTGAAAGTGTTTCCTAGGGTTCTTTTTTTGGGGTTGGGCGGGTACCTGGGATTGAACTCAGGGGCACTCAACCACTGAGCCACATCCCCAGCCCTATTTTGTATTTTACTTAGAGACAGGGTCTCACTGAGTTGCTTAGCACCTTGCTTTTGCCGAGGCTGGCTTTGAACTTTTGATCCTCCTGCCTCAGCATCCCTAGCCACTGGGATTATAGATGTGTGCCACCGGCTTCTAGGGTTCTTTGGATGACATGTTAAGAAAAGCTGGTAGAAGAGTTTCTTGATTGATTTTTACTTTAAAATCACTTTGAATTTTAATTTAGGTAATGGTCATTTCTTGCCATCTCATTTAATTGTTTAATTTGTTTTATTATCTTATAAAGCATTTGAATATTGTCTAAATTTTTCAACAATGTAATATTTTAGAATGACTGAGGAATTTTGTAGACCAGGGATTAGCAAACTGTGGTTCATGAACCAAATCCAGCCTGATCTTTTTTTAGTAAAGGGATTCTTATTAGTACATAGCCACGTTCATTTGTTCATATATATTGTGTGGCTGCTTTTATTCTACAGAGTTGAATAGTTGTGAGAGAAACCATGTGGCCTGCAAGCCTTAAAATATTTTCCATCTGGACAAGAAAAGGGAATTATGGTGAAATGAATCTGACCTAACTTACCTGGGTACATGTATGAATATACCAAAGTGAATCTTACCTTCATGTATATTTACAAGGCACTAATTAAAAAACAAAGACAAAAAACAAACCTATAAGTAGATAGCAGGAAAATCAGTAGAATAGAAGAAAGGGAAAGGGGAAATAGTGAATATTGAATTAGAGCAAATTATATTGAATCCTTATATAATTATTTTAAAATGAACCCTGATATTATATATAATCAAAAGGATCTAAAAAATAAATAAAATATTTACCACCTGACCCCTTCAGTAAAATTGATCACCTTATTATAGGTTATAGTTTCCTTTTTTTTTGGGGGGGGGGGTTGTTTTTGCCTATCCTTTGGGGTTGAACCCAGGGTCTTGCACATGGTAGGCAAGTTCTCTATCACTGAACCAAATGTCCAGATTTTAAAAAATTCTATTTTGAGAAAGGGTCTTGCTAAATTGCCTAGGCTGGTCCCAAGCTTGAGATCCTCCTGCCTCAGCCACCTGAGTCTCTGGGCATGAGGCATATTAACCTTAGGGTCAATTTATATTAAATAAGATGCTTCATCAGCAGGACTAAATGGAGTTTTCTAATTAATACCACCACCAGTTAGCTTTATAGTTAATAAGAAAAGATTGAATGTGATAACATTTGGAGAAGTTAGGTTTTGTCTTACTGACTTGATACTATTTATATTTTCTTAATTATTTTTCAAAGGATAAATATCCTTTGTAGACAAAAAATTCCTTATTGAGGAGAAGAATGAAATATTAATTATTTAGTACATTAAGTTAAAACATTTTGTGGAGTGTTTTTTCCCAATAAGGAGGTGTCAAGTTTGATTTTTAATGTTTCAATTTGTGCTATTTCAGGATGATCTTGAAGATCTTATTATTAATTGGGATGAGAGCAAAAGCATTGGTGATATCTTTCTTAAATATGTAAGTATTTTCTTTCTTTTTAAAAATTTTCAGAGTGAAGTATCATCAGGGACTGGCAAAGAAGGAAATTTACTTTTTGAAATGTGAGATTGTTTTAAAACTTTGACATGATTATGTTTATAAAATATATCGGAATTTTTCTTGACTTCTAACATGCTTTCTGTGTATGATTTATGTATATGTGATTTATATATGATTTATGTATGTATGTATGATCATTGTTAGAAGAACCCTAATTGTTGCACTGCACTAGATTTTACTTTATGCTAAATTATTTGCTCTTTGTAATGGTTTTTGGCTATCCTTTGGGGTTGAACCCAGGGCCTTTTGAAAACTTAAATTTTTATCGTTTTTTTCTTAGTTGGTGTCACTTTTTTGCTCACTCATTTGGTTTCCAAGTTTCTGTTTAAAGGTTTCTAATAAATTGCTTCTTTACTATTGTAAGAGCTCCCAAGGTTGTTTATAAAATGATTAATTTTGGTGAGGTGCTGTGAATAGGATTTACTGTATAAATTTTTAAAAATTTCTTTGTATCAAAGAACTATAAGTCGGTGCCTTGAGTACTGGCACACGTAGTTTTGTTTTCTAAGGCCTCTTTTTAACTTTCTTCCTTAGCATATAGTCTCTTAGAAGTTTTTTTTTTTTTAATTTTTTTTTAGTTGTAGTTGGATACAATACCTTTATTTATTTATTTATTTATTTGCTTGTTTGTTTAATTTTAAATATTTATTTATTTACTTTTAGTTGAACACAATGCCTTTATTTTTATGTGGTGCTGAGGACCAAACCCAGAGCAGCACCTTCATGTGCTAGGCGAGTACTCTACCACTGAGCCACAACCCCAGCCCCTCTTACAAGTTTTTTTCCTGGTTGATTGAGAATCCAAACATGCAAATGATTACCATGTATCTTTTTGATACCTATGTGTCTCAGGATAGTTTTCCTTTTCTCATTTGCATTTTTGGGTAATATAATTGGTCTTTTAATGATGGTTTGGAATTTTCTTTTCTTTTTTTTTTTTTGGTACCGGGGATTGAACTCAGCGGCACTAGACCACTGGGCCACATCCCCAGCCCTTTTTTGTATTTTATTAGAGACAGGGTCTCACTGAGTTGCTAAGTGCCTCGCCATTGCTGAGGCTGGCTTTGAACTCGTGATCCTCCTGCCTCAGCCTCCCAAAGTGCTGGGATTACAGGCGTGCGCCACCGCGCCCGGCTTGGTTTAGAATTTTCAATAAATAATATAGCATGCTTTTAGGTTCTGTGTAGATCAGTTCTAATTTTTTTTTCATATATTCTAAAATTTATGGAAGTTTTAAAGTTTTCTTTGTTATGTTTATGTAAATATTATAAGATTTAACATACTTTTGCTTCTATTTGGTTTTCAAGCTTCCAAAACTACAAGTTGATATACTTTGTATAGCAATTAACTCTCTTTACTGGGAAGTTTATAAGATGAATTTCTGAGTTTAATTTGTGAAGGAACTTATTTTAAACACTTTTCCTTTACATCCAAGATGTCAGATTGTGACTGTGGATTATTTGACCATGTTTCATTGCCTAAGGGTGATATGCATAACAAATTAATGGTTCTTTTCCCTTGTTCCTAGTCAAAAGATTTGGTAAAAACCTACCCTCCCTTTGTAAACTTCTTTGAAATGAGCAAGGATACTATTATTAAATGTGAAAAACAGAAACCCAGATTTCATGCATTTCTCAAGGTAATTTTTATATCTTTCAAATAAAAATCTGAGAATCATTTCTGAAGTCATTTATTAAGTAAATTATAACTTAAGTAAAATAACATTCATATAAGTGCACTCTAATTTTGTCCGTTAATTTTAGTTGTACGTATAGGGACAAATGTTTTTTGTTTCAGATTTGATATATTAAGTAGCATAGCCCAAAAGGCAGATGAGCAAGTGAGGATGTTGTATATAGCTATTTATTTATTTATTTATTTATTTGAACTTAGGGGCACATGACCACTGGGCCACATCCCCAGCCCTTTTTTGTATTTTATTAGAGACAGGGTCTCACTGAGTTGCTAAGTGCCTCACCATTGCTGAGGCTGGCTTTGAACTCTTTATCCTCCTGCCTCAGCCTCCCAAGTGCTGGGATTACAGGTGTGTGCCACCGCACCCAGCTTCTAAATATGGCTATTTAAAAAGAAAAAAGTTATACTTGTTTTAGCTCTCAAAACACCTAGAGATTTTCCAGTGAGACTACATTTTGTCTTTAATGGTTGCCTTCCTTCACCAGTGCCTTATATGTTTATATAGTGTATCAGCATACTTAATATTTTAAAATTATTTTCTTGTTTATAATGTAGATGTAAGAGAATATTATGATGGGATATGTAGGGGATTATAGAGGAACTCACTTCCTTATAAGATGTTAACCTTTGATGGCCAAGAGGTAATTTCAGGTCCTGGAAGATTATTTATCCACAGTGATCTGCCAGAGATCTTTATTAGTTTTTTTTTTTTTTTTTTAAATATTTATTTATTTACTTTAGTTGTACACAATGCAATGCATTTATGTTTACGTGGTGCTGAGGATCGAACCCAGGCCGCGCACGTGCGAGGCCAGCGCTCTGCCACTGAGCCACAACCCCAGCCCCTCCACTAGTTCTTATCAGGGACAGTTACGATCAGATGTAATCTAATAAATGCAGGATGTCTAATCATTGAAGAAAACTTTAAAAAAACTTAATGAATAAATTAATTCCTTTCAGATAAATCAAGCTAAACCAGAATGTGGACGGCAAAGCCTTGTTGAACTTCTCATTCGACCAGTACAGAGGTTACCCAGTGTTGCATTACTTTTAAATGGTACTTGTCTGAACTGTTTTCAGATTACTTCATGTATTTTCATGGAATTGTTTTTTTCTAAAACAGTTGAAATTCTTCTTTTCAGATTTTCTTAGACTTGAGAATTGAAGTTTATTTATCTTTTATATAGAAAACATCTATATGGATAAACTTAAAAAGCATGTGCAAATATTGGGAATATACTGTATCTCAGGACTCACAACCTAGCAAGGAAGACAGATACATCAATAATCATAATACAATGAGAGGGAAGGATAACAATAGAGGAAAAAAAAACAAAAAAATTACAGATGCTATAAAAATTAAGTAGTACCTGAAATACTTTATTTGTTCTGATATCACTTATGTTGACTAATATTTTATCCTTTTTCTTTCCACTTAAAAATCTTCTTGTAGCTGGGCGCAGTGGCGCACGCCTGTAATCCCAGCACTTTGGGAGGCTGAGGCAGGAGGATCGCGAGTTCATAGCCAGCCTCAGCAATGGCGAGGCACTTAGCAACTCAGTGAGACACTGTCTCTAATAAAATACAAAAAAGGTCTGGGGATGTGACCCAGTGGTCGAGTGCCCCTGAGTTCAATCCCCGGTACCACACACACACACACACAAAAATCTTCTTGTATTTCATGGTGTGTTACTAATTCGAAATCAATTATATTTAAGTACCACAAAATTCACCCACAAAATTAAATGGCAAGAATTGATACATATGTCCCAAATTTTTAGTCCTTTTCTGAATTTAAGTTAAATTCTTAATGTTTGGTCTTGTACTTTTTTATTTTTCCTTAGCTTTTTCAGTATACTCTTGAAAGCTATATTCATTTATTTTAGAACTACAGATATCAGTAGAAGAGAGTTTGATAGCAAAGATTTCTTATGAATAAATTTTGTCTTTTGTTAAAAAAAAAGCATGTATACGAGTGTTTGGGTGTGTATACCTATACACATATATGCATATTTTATTCTACTTTTAGCAGACTAATGTAGTGAGTACTTTAGGGAAGTGCCAGTTTTTATTACTTTTTTGGTTTTATCTTTTGGGGATTTCTAAAATTTTGTTTTTCTATATTTTTTGGAAAAATTATAGTTGCATATAATGGTAGGATTTGTTGTTATATAATCATGCGTGTACACAATATAACAATACAATTTGGCTGATATCATTCCCCAATATTTCTTTCCTTTTTTTTTTTTTTTTTTTTTGGTATTACATTGAAAAAATTAAAGTGTATTTTAAAGGGACTAAATTATAAGCCTCGGGCTGTGGTGGCGCACGTGCTGGGATTTGTAAATTTCCCTTTTATTACCAGACAGCCGGGCGTGGTGGCGCACGCTTGTAATCCCAGGGAGGCTGAGGCAGGCGAATTGCGAGTTCAAAGCCAGCCTCAGCAATGGCGAGGCACTTAGCAACTCAGTGAGACCCTGTCTCTAATAAAAAATACAAAAAAGACTAAATTATAAACAAAAAATCTGCAATAAAGAATTTTGATTTCTAAGCTTATGTACAGCAGAGAAGGAGGCTGATTTTGTGACTGTTTAATCTGTTTTTTCTGTAAATTATTTTGGTTAGTAAGAGGTAGAGTCTGACTTTAAAAGTTGATGATTTTTGTTTTCATTGTGATTATCTAATGTACTTGAGAATTAACACCTTATAAAAATTTCTCCCCCTCTTTAAAAGCTATCCTATTTTACAAATCATAATATCAGTATAGAAACAAACCTTCAAATTTCCTAAGCTGTGATTTCGTTTTGCTGATTTGCATATCTCAATTTTGTTGCATTAAATACTTGTAGAAATTTATCAAATGTTGTCATGACTAAAATGAATGTGATTTGTAAGCCTTTTGTCTTATTTGTCCACATAAAAGATTGGGTGGACATTGTATGAGATTGAACATAGATGTGGTAAGAATGTGCCAAGGATGACACAGGGAACACAGTAAGCAACCTGGATGAAAAGAGTCAATCTGTTAAATATGAACTTCTACTAGGAGTCCCCAAGTGTTACTAGAAGGGAATTGATGTTCAATAAGAAAATTAGTGTTATATATTCTAAAAATGAAAAAGTATGGAAATCTGTGAAGTGTAAAGAAAAACCTTATTAGGGAATATTGCTTAAAACTTTTTTTTTTTAAATGAAGGTTAGATGTTATTTTTAAAAGCAATCAGTCTATATTAAGATTGACCACATTTTTAAGTCTTGGATCAGAAACAACTGAATTTTTTAAAATTATGAAACAGCCATTTTATTTTTACAGATCTTAAGAAGCATACAGCTGATGAAAATCCTGACAAAAATACTTTAGAAAAAGCTATTGGATCACTAAAAGAAGTAATGACGTAAGTGCATTGTTTCAGTGTTTTATTCTTCAGGTTTAGAATGGAATTGATATATTAGTCATCAATAGAAGAGTATCAGTAGCAAATTTTTTTAAAAAATATTTTTATTTATTTGCTTTTAGTTGTACACAATGCGTTTTATTTGTACGTGGTGCTGAAAATCGAACCCGGGTCGCCCACATGCTAGGCGAGCGATCTACCGCTGAGCCACAATCCCAGCCCAGTAGCAAATTTTTATCAAATATATTAGTCATCAATAGAAGAGTATCAATAGCAAATTTTTATAAAATAATATCTAAATTATTGTTGGCGTTATTATGTTTTGGTACCTGGGATTGAATTCAGGAGTACATGGCCACTGAGCCACATCATCAACCCTATTTTGTATTTTATTTAGAGACAGGGTCTCACTTAGCACCTCGTTTTTTACTGAGGCTGGCTTTGAACTCATGATCCTCCTGCCTCAGCCTCAGAAGCCACTGGGATAAGTTATTTTTTAATTTAATTAAAATGACAAGAAGAGGCTGGGGATGTAGCCCAGTGACAGAGTGCTTGCCTAGTGTGTACAAGGCCCTGGGTTCAACCCTGGGACCTGCAAAAAAATAAATAAATTAAAAATGTAAAAAAATGAGGTGAATATATTTATTATCAAAATATTTGTTTCTGAAGTTAAACTATTATGTGTAGAGGGAATAATGGTTTAGAAACTTAAAAATGTTATAAATGCTCAAATAGACATTTTCTTCATATCCCTCCTGTTGTGTTATAGCATGTTGTCTTCTTACTAATGTGAACTACCCAAATGTTAAAGGTAAATTAAAAAAAAAAAAAGATTTATAATATTTCTATACTCTTTGTTTCTTACATAGAATTTTATGGAATTATATTGGCAGTACCATATTGGTTAGAGATGTATTAGAAGTCCAAACTTAATGAAATTGATTTGAGGGACTTGATCATTAAACTGAGGCTGTTTACTATAGGTCTAATTTGGAAAACAGGTCTGATGAGAAATGATCTTTTCTTCTAGGATTAGAATGGAATTCTTGCCATTACCTGTTTTACCTCATGAAATGCACTTAAACTCTTTGAACGTTATACGTGAATATATTTAATTGAATGATTTCTGTGAATGCATGAGGTTCTTATTTATGAAATCATTTATTAGAATATTTGTAAAGGAGGGTTAGGGATGTACTTCAGTGTTAGGGTGCCTGTTTAGCATGCATGAGAGACCCTGAGTTCAACCTCTAGTACTGAAATGGAAAGAAATAAAGAGAAGGAAAAAAAAAAAAAAAAAAGAAATACTTGCAAAGGAGCTCTTAGAAAGAAACATTACTACTTTTTTGGGGGGTGGTACCAGGGATTGAACTCAGGGGCACCCGGCCACTGGGCCACATCCCCAGCCCTTTTTTGTAGTTTTATTAGAGACAGGGTCTCACTGAGTTGCTAAGTGCTTCACCATTGCTGAGGCTGGCTTTGAACTCGCTATTCTCCTGCCTCAGCCTCCCAAGTGCTGGGATTACAGGCATGCGCCACCACCCGGCTAACTTTACTACCTCTAGAGAGAACATCTATCTGGAACTCATTATTATTCACTTATTTGAGAGAATAATCATCAAATTAGCTAATACCAGCTTCTGTTGCTGCTGAAAGGGTTACGGAGTTATCATTTTATTTTTTCCTTAAGGTGTTTTTTAATGTTTTCATTTGCCAGCCTTTTTTGGTTTTTATTTTTAATTTTTTTCATAATTTTGACTTGTTATCCTGAAATCAGGATAACAATTTTGAGGCTATAATGATGATAATTCTCTTTTTCTCAACAAATTTAAAATACTGTACTACATATTATTTGCTTTGGTCCTTTCAACAAGCTTTATGAAATGGGCAGTTACTGTTTACTTATTTTTACAAAAGAGAAATCTGTGAGGTTGTTACTTGTCCAGTTTGCCTATTTAATGTGTAAAATACTCTATTAACTTATGTTATTTGTTATTTATGTATAATATATTTTGGCAAACAGACTATAAAGTAATAAGTTACTATTAATAATAGGTATCGTGGTGGTGAATAATGCAATCATTTGTCTAGTGGCCTCCTTTAGAATAGTGTCAAGGTGGCTGTTAACTGGGATAAGCTGAATAAATAAGACAAATAATTAAAGATTTCTTTTTCTTTTAACATTTTTTGAGCTTCCTGAGAATTTATGAATATTTTAAATACATTCTTAAGTCCCTTCTCATAGGTTTTCAATTAATGTTGAATTATAGGAGCTATTTTAGTGTTTATTTATAATGTTGATTTGTAAACCTTGTGGAATTTGACCAGATCTAAATTCTTGAACATTTAATCTAGGGATTAAATGCTTATTATGGTTCATTGAAACAACCGTAATCTGTCAGGTAAAAGGAAATAATAAGACAGCACAATTCACTAGTCCTTGCCATTTAAGTAAACCCAAAACACTTGCTAAAACTAAATTCTGACAACATTAGTAACATATGCTTTACTTATAAATAGATTTTGTTATGAGTTTCTAACAACTTCAGTATGCCTTTTCCTCCCCCCTCAAATTATATGTTTAAAATATAGTTTGATTAATTTTGGCATACATACACTCCTGTGAAACTATTACCACAATTCAGGTAATTTTCCATCACCCCCTAAATTTACTCATGCCCGTTGGTAATAGATGCCTTGGTAGTGGTTCACCTTCTTTTGCCTCTGCCTGTCCCACACATTCCAAGGCAACCATTGCTCTTCTGTCTCTTCCTATAATACACATTTTCCAGGATTTTATTTAAACCAAATCACATGGTTTGTTCTCTTTTGTATGGTTTTCTTTCCCCTTTAGTGTAAGTACTTTGATTTAGTATTTATTCTTATATCAATAGTTAATTCACTTTTATTATTTTCATTGTAAGAATATACCACTATCCATTCTTTTGTTGATGGACATTTTATTGTTTCTAGTTGCTGGCTATTAAAAATAAAGTTGCTATGATTATATGTGAACAAGTCTTTTTATGAACATATGCTTTTATTATTTTTTTATTAATTGATAAGAATAGGAGTGGACAGATCATTTAGTTGATGTATGCATAACGTTTTAAATAAACTCTCAGACTCTCTGAAATGATTGTACTATTTTACATTCCTGCTTTGTCTCTTTGTCCTTGTTAACCCTCATTTTGGTCAGTCATTTTAATTTGTGGCATTCTAATAGATGTACAGTGGTTATCTCATTGTAGTTTTGATTTGCATTTTCATAATGACAAATGATGTTGAACATCTTTTTTTTTTGGAACCGGGGATTGAACTCGGGGGGCACTCTACCACTGGGCCATATCCCCAGCCCTTTTTTGTATTTTATTAGACACAGGGTCTCAATGAGTTGTTATGTGCCTCGCCATTGCTGAGGCTGGCTTTGAACTCACGATCCTCCTGCCTCAGGCTCCCAAGTGCTAGGATTACAGGCGTGCGCCACTGCGCCTGGCTCTTGTTTTTTCTTTTAACTAGTTTTTCTTTTAAAAAGTGAGTTCTAGATTTTGAAGTGTAATTTATTAATTTTTTCATAGATGATACTTTCATATTATCTAAGAAAACCTTTGTCTAACCCAAGGCCACAGAATGTTCTCCTGTTCAAGGAGATTTTCAGTTTTAGCCTTTCCATAAAAATAATTTAGATCTATGATGCATTTTGAGGTGATTTTTATATTTGAGGCAAAGCATGGATCAAAGTTTATTTATTTTTTAAACATGGAAATCTTTTCTAGCAATTTTGAAAAGAATATCCTTTCTACACTGAATTTCTTTTGTACCTGAAATGCAAGGGTTTATTTATTTCTGGACTCTCAGTTCATTGATTTATGGATCTATCCTTATACCAGTTTCTCAGAGTCTTTATTACTGTGTTAAAGAGTTTGAAATTGGGAAGTGTGAATCCCATTTTCTTCATTCTTTATTCTCAGGATTGTTTTTGCTATTCGGGTCCCTTGAATTTACATATGGTTTTTAGGACCATCTTGATGGTTTCTGAAAAAAATAACAATTAAAAGAAAAAAACAGTGGCACAAATTTGAATGTGGTTTTTATTGACTCTATAGATCAATTTGAGGTATTTTAGCAACATTAAGTGATCTGGGAACATTTATTTACATTTTTTAATTTTTCAATAATTTTCTTAGTTGTTGATGGACCTTTTGTTTGTTTGTTTGTTTTTAATTTATATGCAGTGCTTAGAATCAAACCCAGTGCCTCGTACATGCAGGGCAAGCACTCTGCAGCTGATCCACAACCCCAGCCCTAGTTCTTTAATTTCTTTTAACTGTGTTTTGTAGTTTTCAGAGTGTAAGTTCTTCATTTTTTTGTTGTTGTTGTTAAACTTATTCAAAGCATTTTATTCTTTTTGATGCTATTGTAAATGGAATGGCTATCTTAATTTTAATTTTGAATTGTTCATGGCTGGTGTATAGAAATACATTTGCTTTGTATCCTGCGATTTTGTTTACCTTGCTTTTTATAGTAATTTTTTAGTGAATTTCTTAGGTTTTTCTGTAAATAAGGATCATGTCATCTACCAATTAAGATAGGTTTACTTTTTCCTTTTCAAGATAGACTGTTTTTATTTAATTTTATAGCCTAATGCCCTGGCTAGAAGATGTAAGACCATGCAAAACACTACTGGTGAGAAAGGACAGCCTATCTTAAATCCTATTTCAGGAGGAAAACATTCATTTTTTTTGCTGTTATGTATGATTTTTTAAAAATATTTTTCAGTTGTTGATGGACCTTTATATTTATTTATATGTGGTGCTGAGAATCAAACCTAGTGCCTCACACATGCTAGGCAAGTGCTCTATCACTGAGCCAGAACCCCAGCCCTCATAGATAGCTTTTATCAGCTTGCAGAAGTCCTTACCTGTTTGTAGTTTGTTGAATGTTTATGTCATGAGAGGGTGTTAAATTTATCAAATACTTTGTCGTTTGAGGTGGTCATTTGATTTTTTACCATTGTTCTATTGATAGTGTTGCATTTTCTGTTTCTTCTTGAGTCAGTTTCTGTAGTTTGTGTCTTTCTAAAAATTTGCTCTTTACACCTAAGTGATCTAATTTGTTTTTATGCAGTTGTTCATAGAGTTCTATATGATTTTATTTCTATAACATTAGTAAGGATGTCCAGACTATATTATTGCTGATTTTACTAATTTGAGTCTTCTTTTTCTCCTGGCTAGTGTAGCTAAAAGTGTCAATTTTATTGATCTTTTCAAGTTTTTAATTTTATATTTTCATTCTAATCTTAGTATTTCTTTCCTTATTTTTGCATTAGGTTGTTCTTTCTCGACCCACTCTTATGGTAGAAGGTTGTGTTACTGATTTAAGTGTCTTGAGAACCTTTGTTTCTTTATATTTGTGCCAGTTTTTCAGTTGTTTCAGGTAGAATGATAAATATATTCCCTCCTATTCCATCTTGTCTATAAGCAGTGCTTTTAAGATTATTTCAAGAAATAATTAGCATATGACCTGAGAATGACTTGCATGAACCCTTAATTGAAGTTATATTTAGAACTCAAAATTTTGTTTAACCCAAGGATTTGTACTACTTTAATTTCTTAAATAAAATGTATAACGAATATAGTAAGGTAAATGCTAGCAAAACATACTTTTAAAAAAGATTCTATGGAATAATTTAGTAGTGTATATTAAGGAAATATTTAAACTGATTTCAGTCACCAAAATTAAGACAGATTGATATGAAATTTATTGTCACATGAGATGTATTCATATTCTGATTTTGTATTCTGTTTTTTAAAACTCTAAAAATAACTTACTTTTTTAGGCATATCAATGAGGATAAGAGAAAAACAGAAGCACAAAAGCAAATTTTTGATGTTGTTTATGAAGTAGATGGATGCCCAGTAAGTATTTTTTGATGATTGTTAGTTTATTTTCTTTCTCGTTAATAAGTTTTGATATAAGCAAAATCATGGTAGCACTTTCATCTAAACTACAGCTTTTAAAAAATTACTTGATACCAAGTGATCTCTTAATATTTTCCATCTGTACAGGCTAATCTTTTATCTTCTCACCGAAGCTTAGTGCAACGCGTTGAAACAATTTCCCTAGGTGAGCACCCCTGTGATAGAGGAGAACAAGTGACTCTTTTTCTCTTCAATGACTGCCTTGAGGTAAAGTTATACTTAACACATATAATAACACTGTACATTACTGTCTTTTTATTTGTTTTTAATTATTTAAGACGTGTTTATTAACAGGTGCTTGCAGTTATTGACTTTTTTGAAAAAATCAAGTTGTAAAATTTTATTACATATTAAAAATGAAGTTCTTAGAACTCTCAGTACACTACTGTCTTTTGTGACTTCCCTGAATATTTTAAACCAAGCTTTGATTGAAGCATAATTTAGAAGTTTGAAGTAAGCCCAACTTAATCACTTCTAAAAACATTGAAACCAGCCATCAAGTTAATGTAATAGAATGCATTTAGGATAAGGTCTAATATTAATAAGTAAAATGAATTTTCATTACTTCAAATCCAAGTCAAAATGAAAATTTAATTATTGCCATACAAATAAATGCCTAGGTCAAGAATTTTGGGAACTTCTTGTTTTTATGTTTATTCATTCAAGATTCACAGAATAATTCTGAATTCTTCATTTTTATTTTAAGTAGATTTTTTTTCAGTACAGATAAAGTCAGTATTTTGTTGAAGAGAGAATTTAATAAAAAATATTGTTAAATTCTTTTTTTTTTTTTTTTTTTTTTTTTTTTTGTGGTACCGGGGATTGAACTCAGGGGCATTCGACCACTGGGCCACATCCCCAGCCCCTTTTTTTTTGTATTTTATTTAGAGACAGGGTCTCACTGAGTTGCTAAGTGCCTCGCCATTGCTGAGGCTGGCTTTGAACTCGCGATCCTCCTGCCTCAGCCTCCCAAAGTGCTGGGATTACAGGCGTGCGCCACCGCGCCCGGCTAAAATATTGTTAATTCTTTATGATCCCTTGATTCTTCTTTAAATTAGTGGTTTTTGCAGTGAATAAGTGTTTAATATATCAGATGACATGTAATGATTCCAATTCTAAAATTATTATATATCCAAATTAAGTTTTTTCTTCATACTACTTTTACAGGAAAATTATTGAATTATCTTTTTTTTTTTTTTTTGGTACTGGGGATTGAACTCAGGGGCACTCGACCACTGGGTCACATCCCCAGCCCTTTTTTCTATTTTATTAGAGACAGGGTCTCACTGAGTTGCTAAGTGCCTCGCCATTGCTGAGGCTGGCTTTGAACTCGCGATCCTCCTGCCTCAGCCTCCCAAAGTGCTGGGATTACAGGCGTGCGCCACCGTGCCCGGCTTGAATTATCTTTATGTGGTTTTTTTTTTTAATTCTTTTTTTTTTTTTTTTTTTGATTCTTTTAATATGTATTTTTATACAATTATGCAGTCTAGTGATGGATAAAAAGGAGTGCTTAAATGTTTAAAGAGAAAAAAATGTTCATTTTGATAAAACAGACATTGATAAGAAGACATTGCCTGACATTTTTTTACTGGATAACTTTCTGTTGCCTTCATCAGAGCAATTGGTGGTTTTCTTTAAAAGTCTGCACCCCAACATTTTATCCTTTTCTGCTTTACTACCCTTGAAGTGCTGCCCTTTTATACCATGTATATTATTATTTAAAGTATAAAATATAGGGAGTCATAGAGAACAAGCCATGCACATAGCAGTTACAAGTGCAATAAAATTTCACCAAAAATTCAGTTGTTAAATGCAAAGTTTTGTTGTTTTGAGATTAACGAAAAATGTTTTCATTAGATTAGTAATGTTACAAAAAGTAAAAGTGACAACATTACAAATACCATACACAATTGACCATATCCTAAAGTGAGAAAATCATTAAAAAAAAAAAAAAAAAAAAAAAAAAGTGAGGCACAGGTAATTCTGAACTATATGTCTCCCACTTTTTTTTTTTTTTTTTTTTTTTTTTTTTTTTTTTTGTGGTACCGGGGATTGAACTCAGGGCCACTCGACCACTGGGCCACATCCCCAGCCCTTTTTTGTATTTTATTAGAGACAGGGTCTCACTGAGTTGCTAAGTGCCTGCCATTGCTGAGGCTGGCTTTGAACTCGCGATTCTCCTGCCTCAGCCTCCCAAAGTGCTGGGATTACAGGCGTGCGCCACCGCGCCCAGCTATCCCACTTTTTTTTAAAATATCTTTATTTATTTATATGTGGAGATGAGGATTGAACCCAGTGCTTCACACATGCTAAGCCAGTGCTCTACTACTGAATCACAGCCTCAGCCTATTCTACCCTACTTTTGAGAATAGGGGCTAAGCAGAGAAATCAATTTTAATCATATTGCATATGAATTTACATTATTATGGCATTTTTTTACATAATCTATGTATTTGTATTCATTTGCTTCTATTAAGGCATTTTAGGTTTTTCCTGTTCAACTCCCTAGCCCAGCTGACTCTCTTCCAATCCATTCTTAATTTTGCCACCATTGGGGGAGCAATGACTTGGTTTAAATTCTTTGATCTTAATTCTCTCCACAGTCTTCTGTAGGAGCTTCATTGATGTCCCTTCTACTTCAGTCATGCCATGGCTCATCCCCTATAGCTTCCAAGTCCCTAGCCTCCCAATTCCCTGCTAGTGACTTTTTCTTTGACTCCCTTTTAGGTTCTCTGTCCCAAAATCTTTTTGATAGAAACTGCTCTATTTGTAAATAATATTAAATTTGGACTTTAAAATTCTTAATCCTAAGTAAAGTTTTATTCTTTAATTGTTTGAGAAAAATAAAACTCTTAGCAAATTTGTAATGAAAATATGCTACTTCCTTAAAAACTACATCATACTAGTTAGAAGTAGTGACTGTAGGTAAAAGTCTATGTTGTTTTCTCTTTGACAGGTAATGTTTTTACTGAAACAAATTTTGGATTTAAGGATACATTTTCCTTTTGTATATTTTACCTGTGTTTTGTATATTTTATCTGTTTTTTACCTTAATTTTTTAACATTTGTATCATTGGTATTAATACTTGTCATTGCTTTTCTTTTTAAAAATAAACCTTAAAATCATTTAATTATTTTGCTCAGCCAAACTTTATAGTGTATTCAACTATTACAGTGGAAATGATTATTTCAAGAGTCTTTATTACTTATTTTCAATATACTTATATAAATGAACCTTTAATATTTGATATGTACACTTAATATGCAGTATAGATATGTTTTTCATATTTCTACTTCGATGTGAATATGATATACTGACTAGTTTTTGGTTTGCTCATTAGCCCCAACACAAAGTATTATATTTTCAGCTATACTTCATCATATTCATGATGATCAATCAAAATCCAAGGAACTTAATCAAAACTCATTTTATGTTAATATCTTTTAGTAAAGTCTGTATTTATTACTGCAGAGGAGATTTTTTTAAGGCAAAATAATATGTAAGACTTTCATGGAAATGAAACCAAAAAATGTAGACTTTATAAAATTCATAAAACTTCAGTATATCATGAATCACAAGGTCTTTTCTGATTTTGCTCTTATCTTCTCCAGTGTTACCTTACTTAACTCTTCTTTTTGTGTGAGTACCCGGTTTAGGTAAAGTTGTAGCCTAACACAGCACCTTGAATTTATAATTTGCATCATTTGTTTAATGTATTGTTTGATTTTTCTTTAATTCCTTTCTCAATAGTATGTAAATAATAATGAGAGCAGGAACCATTTGTGTTATTTCCTCTGTGTTATTCAATTTGTGCATAGGATCTGATATATTGTAAATTCTGTTTTTAAACTAAAATTAATAATCTTTTGAACCTAAGAGATCTCAGAGCACCTATTCTCTTCCAGAACTCATGGCCTTTCATTTCCTTCATTCTTTCATAATGGTTCTCACAATATTTCTCATTCTTTCACAGTTCTAGGATTTTTTTTTTACACATCCTATCCCTTCGGCCTATTTTTTCTGACTTTTGAACACTTCTCAAAATGTGAGCATGTCTGCTACTCAATTGCATGTATGATTTTGTCACATACTAATTCTGCTTCTTATCAGATAGTAACTCTGGAATGACTAATAATCAGATGAAGTGTATATGGATTTGTGTGGTTAGTACTATTTTTAATTTTTTGGCCTTGGTTTTTATTCACATTATTGATGATGACTTTTTTTATTTTCTGTAATCAGATAGCAAGAAAACGGCACAAAGTTATCGGCACTTTTAGGAGTCCTCATGGCCATGCCCGACCTCCAGCTTCTCTTAAGCATATTCACCTAATGCCTCTTTCTCAGATTAAGAAGGTGCTGGACATAAGAGAGACAGAAGGTATGCTCATTGGTTAACTTATGTTCTTGATAAAAATAGTTTATATTCATTGGAGTTTAATTTGCTTTTGCATGGTTTTCTTTTTGTGTTTTTGTGGTACTGACAATTTAACCCTAGGTCACTTTACCTGTGAGCTACATCCCAGCCTGTTTTTGTTTTGTTTCTATTTTATTTTGTGATAGTCTTACTCAGTTAAAAGGCTGGCCTCGAACTTGGATCTTCCTGCCTTGGCCTCCCAAGTTATAGGTTAAAGGATTATAGGTGTGCCACTACACTCAGGTATATGTTTTGGGTTTTTTTTTTTTTTTTTAACCAATATATTATCTTTCAGTGTAGATGGTCAGTTTAAAGTAATTGTTCCTGTACCTCTGTCCCAACTCCATTTCTAGAAAGAGGTTTGATTTTTAATTATTTTTAAATGAAAGTACTACTTCAACTTATATGATATCCTACTTCTAATGGTTATGTTTTAAAATAGTACCATAAATTATCTTATTTCCACATTGAAATCTTTTTTTTTTTTTTAATTTCTTCAGAATATAAAATAAATCACCAGTCTATGCTTCATATCTTAGTGTCCCTAGTGCTAGCCGCTATGTATAAGATACGGCTTGGGAATAGGTGTGTGTGAAATAAGTATGCCCAAAGTTACTGGTACACTTGATATGTGTCAGCTTTCTGTTAATCTTACAAAATATTTGATATAGTTAACTTATAAAGAGTTATTTGGCTTGTAGTTACGGAGGTTTCAGTCCACGACTGATTAGACCCATTAGTTAGATCCTGTCTTGAGGCAGCACATTATGGTGGGAGTGTGTGATGGAGTAGTGTTCACCTCATGGCTGGTATGTGAAAAGAGAAGGAGGAAGAGACTGGGTCACATAATCTCCTTCAAGGACATGCTACCAATAACCTAAAACCTCCTTTAAGGCCCCACTCTTAAAGTTTTCAGATCTCCCAGTACTGCCTAGCTGAGGATGGAAGCCTTTAATAGATGGACCTTTGGATGATGTTCCATATCCAAGTCATAGGCTTGTACTAAAGAAAGCTTTTTTCTCTCAACTTTGGTAGTATTTAGGGAAGGTGCTTGGAAGGCCTGACATTGCCAAAAATTCTTTTGTGGTGCTGGGAATTGAACCCAGGCCTTTGTGCATGCTAAGAAGGACTTTACCACTGAGCCACACCCCCAGCCCTAAAACAGTGTTACCTGTTTACTCATTACCTAATGATGTGTTTTCATACCTATATTTTGGATGTTAGGCATACGTTTTTACAATGTAAGCTTTTTCTATTACTTATTCTTCTAATGATAGAAGTTTTGAGTTCATGAGAAATGATTCATAAAGAAAACTTGAGCAGCAGCTTAAATTCCTGTTTTCATTTAGTTGCCAGATTCTGGATTTATTAAAGGTTGTATGGGACATTTATTTAATTGTCAAACTCTAAGTTTATTAAAGTTACAAGACATTTATTTATTTATTTATTTTCCTTTTTTAATTTATAATAGTGGTGTGTATTACAATTCATAATGCACATATAGAGCATCTTTTTACATACAACTGTTTTTATACAAAGTATATAAGTACCATTCAGATCTTCAATCATGCATTTAGGATAATGATATCCATCTCATTCAACCACCAATTCTTTTTTCTTTTCTTTTTTCCCCCCTCCCTTCCTTCCCCTCCCTTTCCTTTGACCATTCTAGTGTTCCTCTAATCCTCCTATGTACCCCCATCCAACAACACTGTGAACTAGCCTCCTTATCATTTATTTAAATAACTTCAATGTTTTGTAGTTTTTATTATGAAAGAGTTCATTGTTTAAAATAGGTTCTGTTTTAACATCTTGGGCACAAAACATTTAGTAATGGTTTTAATATTTGGACACATTTATTTGAATGTGATTCAAGTGGGTTGTTGTTGAATTATTCTTATGATGTCATTTTAATTTGAAACAAATTTTAGAATTCTAAGAAATGAAATAATTAATTTTTTTCTTAAAGTTCATCATAGAAAATATTAAATGTCATGGAAAATACTTACTTAATGTTATTAAGTTATTATTGGTTCTTTACATGGTATGCTATTACTATTCTAATTCTTTTCAGTGCTTCAACTTAATATGGTGATATTCTGTATATTTTCAAATAGACTTTTTTTGAACTCATGATTTCTTTTTTTTTGTTTATCTGACAAAAAGGGACAGGGAAAGTGGAGAAGAAATAATTGTATTGGAATTTTGGTGCTCTGAGGAAACTTAACTTATAAATCTGCAAGGAGTAACACTTAATGTTTATGGTTATTCTGGAACCCTAGATTGCCATAATGCTTTTGCCTTGCTTGTGAGGCCACCAACAGAGCAGGCAAATGTGCTGCTCAGTTTCCAGATGACATCAGATGAACTTCCAAAAGAAAACTGGTTAAAGATGCTATGTCGACATGTAGCCAACACCATTTGTAAAGCAGATGCTGTAAGTACTTTAACCTCTGTTATAATGAAAATTTAAACTCCATGGCAGTGCATTCACACTGAATTTGTATATTTCTAACGACTTGTTAATTATGAGTATCAGAGAGTTTTAGTTTCATATATATGCAGAAAATCTACTTTAATAAGTTGTTTTGGAAAAGATTTTTGAAAGTTTAGGCATGTGAAACATTCTTTGAGTTTCTAGCTTACAGACAAGCCCTCATAGCCTTCTAACTCCTGTGGCCCTGATATGGTAAGGTTTTTGGCACTTGTAATATACCCTGTAATCTTCCATTCTATCACTCTATGCCTTTAATTGATAATTTAATCTGTGTACATTTAAAATAATTATTGAAAGGTAAGGTCTTATTATAGCTGTTTTGTCATTTGTTTTCTAATTTTATTGTAGTTCCTTTCTTTATTATAGTCTTCTTTGTGATATAGTAGTGCATCTTGATACATTGCTTATTGTTTTGGGTTTGTCTATTAAAGATTTTTGCTTTATGCTTATAAGGAGACTTAGAAAAAAAACCATCTTTTGATTGTAACAGGCTATTTTGAAAGGACAGCAACTTTACATGATTATAAAAAGACACAAAAAGAAAAAGAGAAAGTACACTAATAAAAAACTTCACTTGCCAGGTGCAGTGGTGCACGCCTGTAATCCCAGCACTTGGGAGGCTGAGGCAGGAGGATCACAGTTCAAAGCCAGCCTCAGCAATGGCGAGGCACTTAGCAACTCAGTGAGACCCTGTCTCTAGTAAAATACAGAAAAAGGACTGGGGATGTGGCCCAGTGGTTGAATGCCTCTGAGTTCAATTATCTGTACCAACAAAACAAACAAACAAACAAAAAAAACCTTCACTTGCACTTGATTCCTCCCCACATTTTGAAGTTTGGATGTCCTATTTTACATCTTTCTGCATTGCCTATTTCTTTGACATATAAATGTAGTTATTGTTTTTTTTTTTTTTTTTTTTTTTTTTAGTCTTCATACTAAAGATGGAATGGTTTACAAACCATGTGTACATATTAGAGCATTCTGCATTTGTCTCATAGTTACTTTTACCAGTGAGTTTTATGCCTTCCCATGTTTTCATCTTACTTATTAATGTCTTTTTCTTTCTGTTTGAAGAACTCTTTTAGAATTTCTTATAAGACAGGTATGGCAGAGATATTCCCTCAGCGTTTATTTATTTGGGATGTCAGTATTGCCTTTTAATTTCTTAAGGATACATTTGCTGGCTACAGTGTTCTTGAATGGCAGGGTTTTTGTTTTGTTTTGTTAGGTTTTTTGGTTTTCTTTCTTTCTGCCCTCCTTCCTTCCCCCTTTCCTCCCTCCCCCTCCTTCCTTCCTTCCTTCCTTCCCTACTTTGAAAATCTCATGCTACTGTTCTGGCATGTAAGGCTTCTGCTGAGAAGTCAGCTCTCTGTCAAACTGGGACACCCTTATACAATTTGTTTTTCATTTCTCTTGAAGCCTTAAAATCTTTTTCACCTTTGAAAGTTTGAATATGGTATGTCTTGGGCTAGACTTGGTCGAGTAAAATGTGATATTTGACCTTCTTATACTTGGATATTTGTATTTTTCTCTAGGTTTGGAAAGTTTTTTCCTTTTATTTCTTTAAATAAGCTTTCTACCCTTTGGGCTTTCTGAAATCCTTGAACTGAATATTTGCTCTTTTAAGGCTTCCCCAAAGTTCCTTCAGGGTTTCTTCATTCCTCTTCTTTTCTTATCATTTTTATCCTCTGTATGTTTTCAAATAGCCTGCCTTTGAGCTGTTTCTTTTTTGTTTGATCTGTCCTGATTTATATCTTTGATCATGTTTTTAATTTTGCTTAGTATGTTTTTCAGCTCAAGAATTTGGTTTAATTTTTAAAAAATACTTTCTCTCTCTCTCTCTCTCTCTCTCTCTGAAAGTATCTCTGTGAGTATTGAATCTTTTCCCTCTCTTTCCTTTCCTTGAAGTTTGATGAATTTCCTTAAAATAGCCATTTTATGTTTCCTATTAGAGCTGAGTACTATGGCACATGACTGTAATTCCTGTGAGTCCGGAGGCTAAGGCAGAAGATGATCACAAGTTCAAGGCCAATCTCAGCAACTTAGTGAGGCCCTATCTCAAAACAAAAAGGACTGGGGATATGGTAGAGTATCCCTGGGTTCAATCCCCAGTACCAAAACTTTTAAAATTTTCTTTTGGAGAGTTCATCCATACTGGTTGCTATCTAGTCAGTTTCTGGTGTGTTATTTTAACTGTTAGGTGAGGTCATGATTTCCTGAGAGCTCTTAATCCTTGGTGTGTTAAATCATCTAGGCATTGAATGATTGGCATTTCTTTCACTCTTTGTATTTTCGCTTCACGCCTATTCAAAAATTTAAGGCAAACTAGTTATGTTCTCTGAGACTGTAGTTACTTCTGCTATTTCAGCACTGAATGGCACCCCTAAGTCCATGTTAATCATCAGTTACTATTGGTGTGTTGTCATTGTTTGGATAGAAGGCTATCCAAGTCCACGCTTATCTCAAATCTGCACTTGGTTTGTTGTTCAATGTGAAACAAGAGTACTAACAAAGGGTACTCCATCCCTTTAAGTCTCTCTTTCAGGCTGTGATAGGTCAAGATGCTTTATCCACTGTCCTGTGGTTGGGTACTGCAGGATTCTGCCTGGCTCTGAGACATGTCACACTCTGAGCTCAAAGCCCACCATAACTAGCAAAGCAATAGAGTAGGAGCAAGGCCCACAGTGATAGGATGCCTACTGCTGGGTGGACTTGTCCCAAGCAAGGCCCAAGATTGCTTCAAGCAGACACAGGTGATGCTGACGGGAATAGAAGTTTGACAAACTGGGGCCACATCTGGCGATGGGACTTTTTCACAGACTGTCCTTGGACATAGGCCTGGGGATTAGTTCTTCTAGGATCTGCCCAGTGTTAGGTTTCACCAGCTCAGCACAAAGCTCCAAGGTAATCCTGTGTTAAGTGCTCTGCCCTTCTCTCAGCAAATGGAGGTTTGTTTCATGCTCTGTTGCCCAAGATTGCTGTAATGTTGGTAAAGGCAGTAACTTGGCCACCACACCTGCACTGTACCTGAGTCTCATAGTCCTAAATACATACATAGTCTCTGGCATGTACGCAGTCCCATGCTGCAACTGGTAAGCCAAAAATGAATCTGTCCCTCCAGTGCTCAGGTTTCTGCTGGTGCCAGAGCAAGTCCAGAAGCTCTGTCTCTGAATATTGGCCTGGCCATAGCTTTGTTTAGGGGTTGGTGGTGGAGACAGTTCTGTGGTCACTAATGCTGACACTAAATTGGGTTATAACTGAGTCTCATAGCCACAGAAACCTGCATAGCCTGGGTGTGGGCTGTCCTGGGCCTATTTCACGGCTGGCAATCATGTAGGTCAAAACTTGAGTCTGGCCAAGTAAGGTGGCCCACACCTACCATGAAAATCTGTAACCCAAAACGCTCTGAAATTAAAAACGTTTTGAGTGCTACATTGCCTCATTAATGGAGCATTTTGGATTTCAGATTTTTGGATTAAGGATTTGCTCAACCCATACAAAAAAGAGAACATTTTCTTCTATTATAATGATTAGTAACAGTAGTATTTTATTTTATTGAAAGCAATAAAGGGTTGTGGCATGTTGCTTTTTCTATCAGGACAAGTGACCAATCCATTTTTCTCACAACACCTCTTAAAATCAAACACCATCCTGAAGATATAATTATCTTTGTAGCATACAAATTAAAGTGAAGATAGATGAGGAAATCAAAGTATTGAAGTTAAATAACCTGCCAGAAATTTAGTAGCCTATAATAGATCTTGGATGAAATCTAGGTTAGTTCCCTTAAAGATAATTTGAAATGTTCTCTATGTATGAGATAGACATATAATAGAGATAAGAGTCCTTAACTCTTTGCACCAATAACGTAGATTGAATAGAATGTAATGATATAATAGGTTATCCTTTTCAGTAGAATAGTAGTATAATTGAGACTTTCCTGGATATGCCTGTGGGAATAAACATTTTATCATAGTTAAGTCTGACCTTGAAAGACATTTAAATGTAGTTTACAAAATAAATAATCCTTGACTTAAAAATTCCCACCTAAGTATTTAGAACAATAAATAGACCTCATGATTCATTTGTTTTTTAAAATTTCTATGGGCCAAGAATGCGTTAGGTCATAGAAAAGTTGCTTGTGCATATAACAGAATGCTCAGAAGAAAATGGTGAAGATAGCTTAGACAGGTTTTTTTTTTTTTTGTTTGTTTGTTTGTTTGTTTGTTTGTTTTTTTGGTACTAGGAATTGATTGAACTCTGAGGTGCTTTACCACTGAGCTACATCTCCAGCCCTATATTTTATTTTTTATTTTGAGACAGGGTTTCACTAAGTTGCTTAGGACTTCACTAAATTGCTGATGCCCTTAAATTTGCCATTCTCATACCTCAGCCTCTGAAGTCACTGAGATTACAGGTGTGTTCCACCATGCCTGACTGAAAACAGCTTAAAGATTAAAAAGTACCTCTTATAAGGAAGAATTTTTTTATATAGTTATAGGTATCCATATATAAAAATGGACTTCTTTACATTATAGTAATTCCTCATTGTAAAAATTACTTCTGCATTGTCAGGATGTGAAACTTGATGGCCTATGCAGTCTTTTTTTTTTTTTTTTTTTTTTTTTTTTTTTTTTGGTACTGGGGATTGAACTCAGCGGCACTAGACCACTGGGCCACATCCCCAGCCCTTTTTTGTATTTTATTAGAGACAGGGTCTCACTGAGTTGCTAAGTGCCTTGCCATTGCTGAGGCTGGCTTTGAACTCGCGATCCTCCTGCCTCAGCCTCCCAAGTGCTGGGATTACAGGCGTGCGCCACCGTGCCTGGCTGCCTATGCAGTCTTTTCCAAATTTATAACCTTAATGATAAAATGTAAAGTTAAAGACACAATATGGCTAATAATACTAGAACTGAAATATAAGTAGCAAATGAGAAATTTCATAAAATACAATTTTCCACAAGATGGCAGCAAACATTTAACTATGTTCTGATTTATATTCTTATCCCACAAAATTAATCCAATCTGTTGCAATTTTTCTTAGAATTTTGTTTGTAAATTCAGATATTCAGTGGCTTCCCTTTCCTGAACTTAAAATTTTGCACATAGTAAATTTTTTAAAAAGTACTGAGTCAGTGTTTTGAGAACATTTTGCCATGTTGAAGAGATAATGTTCTAAATATATAAATAGAAAGACATAAACATGTGCATGTAAAATATATTAAAATCTCTCATACTTTGAATCAGTTGTTTTTCTCTTCCTATTATGTATTTCTTGATGTCCTAAATAATGGGAGCTTGCTTGATAATTGTAAGTACAACTATTTTATTCTATAAAAATATTTCATGATAGTTTCATTTGTGATACCCCTTCGTAAATGACTTAAGAATTAGGACTTTCAGGCTGAAAGAAAACTTAATTTTTTTTTTTTTTTTTTTAACGTGAAACTAAGGCCAAGAGCAGTGACTTTAACATATAAAGGTAGAAATTAGTATAAAACCTGGGCTTCCTTACTCTTGGTCAAACCTTCTTGATGGTGTTTCTTCCCATGGATATGATGTACCATATTCTGTTATTTCAGAATTTAAAGCATGTTGAAAATATTACTCAGAATACTTAAGTATGTGCTTATTATCTCTTGCCAACATGTGATCTTTAATTGCATGCTTCAAATTCTGAGGTTTATATATATTACCTGCTGTCAGGTGGTGGTATCTTTGCTAGGTCATTTCAGATTTCTAACTCTAATATCTAAAATATAATTTTATTAATAGATGAATGTAAGCAATGTTACCTTCTTTCCCAATTTGATTAGACTAGAAGTAACTTGCTTGGGACCATAAGCATTTCATATTTTGTATTTTTTCAGATTTTTCAATATTGACACACATGAGGTATGTTGGAAATGTGATGCAGTTGAAACATGAAATTCATTTATTTTTCATATGTTACTGTATATAGAGTGTGAAGGTAACTTCAGTACAATACTTTTAATGTACATTTAACTGTGACCTGTCACATGAGAGCAGGTGTGAAATTTTCCAATTATAGTGTTATATCAGTATTCAAAAAAGTTTTGGATCTTGGAGCATTTTATATTTTTGGATTAGGGCTGCTCAATTTAATAGTAAAGGTTAATATATATGTTTGTTATTAATATTACCTTAATTTGACAAAGTCAAGGCTCTAAGTTATAAACATGATTATAGAGTTTAGGAAATCCCTGAGATACAGGTTAAGTAAGGAAGGGGATATAAGAGAGTAGTTTTTTATTGTTGTTTCTTAGCATTTGGGAATTTGAAGACTAATGGGAAAGGGGAGCTTAGAGAAACCAGGGAAATGAAAAGAATCTGATAACTCACCTCTAAGTAGGATCATTACTTTAGAATGTCAGAAATGCTAGAAAGTTTTCTGTGATTTAGCACCCATGAATAGATCTGTAGCAGAGGCTCCATTTCTCCTGAATTTGATATTATGTGTTTCAATGGGAGAGATTAAGTTCTACTTTCTAATCTTAAACTCAGCAAGTCTTTCTTTAGAACTAGTCTTAGGTAAATGTGAATTTGGAGCTTTTTGAAAAAATCCTGCCTTTCCAAAATTTCATTAATGCCTAACATACTTTAAATAAATCAAATTGTTTTCAGAATTCTATTTAATAGGTTATAAAAAATGAGTTTTGGCTATACTATAAATTTTATTTTTATTTTAGAAATTTAGAGGAAGAGATTAAAATATAGAAAGGACTTTTAGAAGAGAGAATGAGAATTATTAATGAGAAAGAAAATAACAGAAAGAAGCCTAAAACTGCTGATAAGTTTCCCCCATTGAACTCTTGCCTGAGTTACCTTTTGTGTGTGTGCACACAAAGAGAAGGAAAAGAAATACTTCGTCTTTTTGAAAAGAGCCATACTGTCATTTCAGCCACTAGTGAACTATCTAAATGTTAACCCTTTCAGTCATTCTAGACCCAGAGCCTTCTGGGCATGTAAGACCTTATATATATTTCTCTCTACCTCAAATCAGAAACAGTTTATTTGTTCCTTTAAAGAAAATATGAAGCCACTTGTTCCCTTTTCGGTTTAGAGGTGATTATTATATGCTTAGTAAAAGTAATAGGAAAAACTGAAAATGTACTTGCTAATAATTTTTTTCTTTAGTAGCAACTGCTAGAGTTTTAAATTTCAGAGACCTTCAATTATAAAGAGTATTTCATCGAATACTGAGCATACTTGGAGTTAAGTTTCAATACATATACATTGATACATTTTGCATCTAAATATTTTATTTGAGGAGTAAATTTAATATACCAGATTTGGCTTTATGTTCATGCTGATTTTACTCTATATTTTAAAATAATATTTGCTTATAAGAGAAAAATCAAATAAACAAAGGTAAGCTGCAATAAAATGTCACGTAACCCCTGTCCCTCCAGTCTTTCTTTTCACAGATATAACCTTTGATATTCTCTATCTTTCCAGAAGTCCCAAGCATGAACATAAAGCCTCCTTTGAAAGTGTGCATTGATTATATTAATTGTCAGGCAGTTTTCTCTAGAATACTATCATAAATGGGATATTTTGGCTGTTAGTAAGTCAGTCTCCCCCTACCCCCCTTCTCTCTCTGTTTTGGTTCTTGGGATTGAACTGGGGAGTACTTTACCACTGAACTACTTCCCAGCAGGCCTTTTTATTTTTTATTTTAAGACAGAGTCTCACTAAGTTGCTTAGGGCCTTGCTAAGTTGCTGAGTCTGTCCTTGAACTTGGCAGTCCTCCTGCCTCAGCCTCTGGAATTTCTGGGATTACAGACATGTGCCACTGTGTACAGACATGTGCCACTGTGCCCACCTTATTTTCTGTTTCTTTGGCAGTCTTTTCTTTTTTTCATACTGGGAATTGAACCTAGGACCTTGTGTGTGCCCTGGATCTTTGATATTGTATGTTTTTTTTTTTTAACCAATCACTTTTAATAACCAAGTTCCCTTATTATTTCTATTTTTTTCCCCAACTAATTCTATTGGATTTCAGCTTTCAATTTTTAAAATGTCATAATTAAAATAAGCATTGGCAAATTGTAGTTTAAAAAGAAAATATAATGATGGAAAATATATCTAAATGTCAAAACATTCCTTTTTTTGAGTGTGCTTCTATATTTTGTGAGCATAAAAGATTTCTACTGGGGCTGGTATGTGGCTCAATGGTAGGGTACTTGCCTAGTATTCTTGAGGCTCTAGGTTACATCCCCAGCACTACAACAACAGCAAATAAAGAATCTGGGGCCAGGTGTGGCTCCAGGATTCTGAGACAGGATGATCTTTTGAGCCTACAAGTTAGCAATGTAGCAAGATCCTATCTCAAAAAAAAAAAAAAAAAAAAAAAAAAAAAAAAAGGGATATATAGCCTGTGGTGACACTATAGCCATCTTACATTGTATCCTGTACATTGATGTTTTAATGATGGAATTCCCTAAGGATTTATTTCTCAGAATGTATGCCTGTTGTTAAAGCAGCACATGACCGTACAGCTCCAATTACGTTATTGTGCCGTATGTACAGCAATAAAGGAAGCATGATCCCTTTTTTTTTTTTTTTTTTTTTTTTTTAATTTTTCTCATACTAGGGATTAAACCTAAGGACACTCTACTACTTAGTTACATACCCATCCCTTTTTGTTTTTATTTTGAGACAGGTTCTAAGTTGCTTAGGCTTGCCTTGAACTTGGGATCCTTCAGCCTCAGCTTCCTTTTCAGGTCTCCCTATTCAGTTATTTTGCAAATGATTATGAAGATGATTAAAACCTTGGAAACTATCAGGATTTTAAACAAAGTTTAATAAAGTAGCCAAGTAATATGTAAATATATACTTATCAGTGGTTTTCCTTTGTGCTAGTAGTCACCATTTAGAAAGTGTAGAAAATGAAGATCTGTCTTCCAATAAAATTTTGCATGAAATAACTACAAATGGTCTCATAAGAAACTCATGAAAACCATTTTAAAGAAAACTATAATACTGAGACACCTCTTGATATTCCTGAATGACAATACTGACTACTACAATGATGTCAAGTTGTCTTTAATTAATTTATAAATTTATTGCCATGCCTATAAAATCCTACAGTGAAATTTTAGAATTTTACAGAATAATTCCAAAGGTGACGTTTAGAGATAAAGCAATGATACCAAAGAAAATTTAGAAGACAGTCATTTCTTTGTGAGACATTAAATTATACTTTTTAAAGTTACATTAATCAACATTACTGCTCAGTTTTAGAAATTTGTGGATGAAACAAGAGAAGGGATAGATGGCCTTGAAATATAAGACTCTGTTGTATTATAAATGTAGTACCTTAACTAAGGTTTTTAACACTGACAATACTTACACACACACACACACACACACACACACACACACACACACATATTAGTTGTAGGTAAATACAAGAGTTAAATGCAAAAAGGCCAAACCATTTCAAAAAGAAGAAAATGTAGGTGGTGCCTATTAGCTCTTTAAGTAGGGAATTGCTTGGTCAGCATAGAAGCTATGTAAGACTAGAAATAACATGTATATTGTTTAACAAATGAGATATCTGTATGTTAAAATAGTCAGGAATGTAACAATTATATAAACTAATCACGGCATCAAAACATGAATTTTTGTCAAAATAAAATCTTTTAAAATAGTGAATAATGAATAATTAAAATATTTAAAAATTAAGTAATTAGGAATATAAAATCATACAAAATAAATATTGGGAAATAGTGACAAAGCTGGCCAGTTATTTCTTTTCTTAAAAGCTTATTTCATGGGCTGGGGTTGTGGCTCAGTGGTGGAGCGCTTGCGTAGTGCATGCGCAGCCCGGGTTCGATCCTCAGCACCACATAAACGCATTGTGTACAACTAAAAGCAAAATAAACTAATATTTTTTTTTAAAAAAGCATATTTCATAATTAAATACAAAAACACTGGTATTTCATTAGAGAAATGGGCAAAATATATAAACAATTTATAAATATAGTTTAAAAGCTAGAAAATATACCTAGCTAGCTAGTAATATAAAGCAACATAGTTTAAGAAAGCAATCTGTTGATTTTGTGTGTGGGTGTGTGTGTATGTGTACTGGGGATTAAACCTAGGAGTGCTCTGCTGCTGAACTATTTTGGGGCAGAGTCTTGCCAAGTAGCCCAGGCTGACCTCAAACTTGCAATTCTTCTGCCTCAACCTCTTAAGTTACAGGGATTAGAGGCATGCACAACTGTGCCTGGCTGCCAAATTATTTTCCAAACCACATTGCATTTTTTTTTTTTTAAGGAAGTTACCCAGGGCTTATGAGGTAAAATAGACCCTTTCCTAATCTGCTAGTGGGAATATTGTAACAGTATACCTGTTTTGGGAAGCAACTTATACATCAGGAGTTTAAAAATGTTTATTTTTCTGCTTTTCTACTTCTAATGTTCTAGCTTAGAAAATGGTATAATCAGAAGAGACTTGTCAGCTGTGTGTTAAGAATAATTCCTATGAGTATTAAATGACTTGAAAATGCAGCGCACAGCTGATTGAAAAACATAAGATACAAAACTGAATAATATGACTCCAGTTTTGTTATAAAAACATTTTTATGTAGGTATTTTTATGTAGGTAGGAAAATATCTGTGAGAAATAATACTAAACTGCAAATAGTAGTTGGTTATCAGAGTTGAGTGATGTATATTATTCTATTTTAAATATATGCCTTAGTAACATTATTTAGTAGTTAATTCGTAATATTACTTTTTAAGAGATACTGATAATTTTAAATACTGTTACTTTATTGGAATTAGATAAGCACAAGAATCATTTAATAAACAGATCAAGTGGGAAAAAGAGGGTCCTGAGCAGTCAGAGGGGGTTTGGTTGTTCTTTTTTTGTGGTACCGGGGATTGAACTCAGGGGCACTTGACCACTGGGGCACATCCCCAGCCCTTTTTTTTTTTTGTATTTTATGAGAGACAGGGTCTCACTGAGTTGCTAAGTGCCTCGCCATTGCTGAGGCTGGCTTTGAACTCGCAATCCTCCTGCCTCAGCCTCCCAAAGTGCTGGGATTACAGGCGTGCGCCACCGCGCCCGGCTTGGGTTTGGTTGTTCTAATGAAGAAATTAGAGAAGCTTTATCAAAGTTAAGGCCATCTATGTGACTGTGAGTGGTGGAAAGCCGGAGTAGGCAATTATAATTATTGAGTATACTATTTAAGCCGGGCGCGGTGGTGCAAGCCTGTAATCCCAGCACTTTGGGAGGCTGAGGCAGGAGGATCACGAGTTCAAAGCCAGCTTCAGCAATGGTGAGGCACTTAGCAACTCAGTGAGACCCTGTCTCTAAATAAAATACAAAAAAGGTCTGGGGATGTGACCCAGTGGTTGAGTGCCCCTGAGTTCAATCCCTGGTACCACAAAAAAAAAAAAAAAAAAAAAAAAGAGTATACTATTTAACACCTTGTATATATTATATATTAAAATGCTTAATATATTTCATCTCAAAATATTTCTGTGCATTATCTTGTTTTAGCCTTAAGAATACTATGAGTTAGATAACAGCATTTTCGACATTGAACATGGGAAATTCTTCAGAAAAACATTTTCCTCATAATTTTGTATAAAATTCTCTATAGCCATAGAATGAATGTGCTTGAAGACATAGTCTTACAGTTTTAGAGTAGTGAATGAAGCAGTTTGCCTATTCATAGTCTAGATTTATACATTTTAGGTGAAAATTATTTACAGGAATATACAAAAAACCATCTTGTTTAACTTGATTTCTCTGAAAGCCAAAATGGTTTGAAAAAGTAAGATTTTGAATGACTTACAGATTAGTTATCTCACTTGTAAATTTTGGTCAGTGACTCTTGGCTTATATGAGGTCTTTGATTACTTTGGTAATGTGATATAAACTATGAACCCTTTCCTCAGAAAAATGCACCTTGCACATGATTGTACAAAATTTTGCACACAATTTCCCTCATTTCTGCTTTTGTGACCCTAGGAGTTCTTGATCACAAGTTTAGAACATCTCGTTCCATATGCAGATTGAGGAAGAAGGAGAAAAGTAGAAGCCGGGCGTGGTGGTGAACGCCTGTAATCCCAGCACTTGGGAGGCTGAGGCAGGAGGATCAAGAGTTCAAAGCCAGCCTCAACAATGGCGAGGCACTTAGCAACTCAGTGAGACCCTGTCTCTAAATAAAATACAAAAAAGGGCTGGCGATGTGGCCCAGTGGTCGAGTACCTCTGAGTTCCATCCCTGGTACCAAAAAAAAAAAAAAAAAAAAAAAAGTAGAAGAAGATGAAATCTTAATTTGAAAATTTATTAAGGTTTTTATTGGTTTTATAGTGGACTTCATACTTAAACACTAAGACTGCTAACTTTCTAAAGTTGTTAGTTTTAGGGTTGATAGTATGATTTTATATTGATATCTCTTTCTCATTGCTTTGATTGTGGTCCTTGCAGTGAATTATTCATTTACTAATACTTGTTTTATGCAAATACCCTTAAATATATCCATAGGAAAAATTATTTCAAGCACATTACAAATCTCAGGTAATTCAATTTATAAATATTCCCAAATGTATACATGTGCTTAAATGTTTGATTTTAGAAGCAGATTTTTTCTTAATTTTAAAGTAATAATTGTTTTTCAACAGGAAAATCTTATTTATACTGCTGATCCCGAGTCCTTTGAAATGAATACAAAAGATATGGATAGTACATTGAGTAGAGCATCTAGAGCAATAAAAAAGACTTCAAAAAAGGTTAGTTTCAGTGAAATTATTTGACATATCTCAAAAAAAAATTTTAGATTATATTAAATTAATATTGTCATAAATACTGGCATAAAGCTACAACAAAGCTTTTAATGGGGATGGAGGGAAAGGAAGGGGGTAAGGGGGTAAGAAGAAAAAAAAAAAGATGGTAGAATGAGGTGGATATCATTACCCTAAGTATATGTATAAAGACACGAATGGTGTGAATATACTTTGTATACAACTAGAGATAAGTAAAAATGTGCAAAAGACACAACAAAGCCATTCATTGGTTCTAAGAAACTACCCACAGAAATGAGATAATAGTTTTGGTTTAGTAGCTTCTTTGTCAGAACAATTATAATAACTTGCTGTCCCTTCCATTCTTGTTACAGTGGTATGTCTATGAATTATGCTTCAGTGGCATTGTGCTCTTGGTGCTTTAGATCTAAATATGTGTTCATTCATCTTAAATATTGCCTCAGATGTTTTTTCAGCAAAGGGCTAATGACTTAAGTCTGGGGACATAGGATCTGTTCATGACTCTAGAAGTATGTTTAATGTTCTCATGATGAAGATAACCTCCTTATTTACTGTATCAGAGTTATTGAAGACTTATCAGAGTAATTGATAGTAAGACTTTTTAAAAGTGGAACTAGAATTTTAAGGTTCCATGGATAATTTGCAGCCAGATAGCTTACTCTTTTTTTGTTTGTTTGCATTTTTTATTAAATTATTTATTCAGATAGCTTACTCTTATATTTGTAAGTTTAATATAGTTTTGTTTTCTTTCCCTGTAAAGAATAGGCTTTGTGCCATCTTTGTGTCTTCCTTCATTTAACATTTATGATGTATAGTAGATTAATTAACATGTTAAATGATGATTAAAAGAAACTGTCACTCTACGAACAAAGAAATTGAGGTTCAAACCCTTGCTATTTTGCATGAAAGATTTCACAAGGCTGTGGCAGAATCAGACATAACCTAGGTGTCTTATTTCCCAGACTGCTTTTTCCCTCCTACCCTCTCTTTTTTTCATAGGACTTCAGTGTTTTCTAAATGCAAGATAGAATAATCTACACCTACATTTTCTCACTGTTTTATTCCCTATAGAATTCTGCCACATACTACTTGCAGAAAATTGTATATTTGGCTTTCTTTATGCACATTCTGATCAAATACATTAAATTTGTGTAGGCATAACTAACTGTAACTTTTTAACTCTAGGTTACAAGAGCATTTTCTTTTTCCAAAACTCCAAAGAGAGCTCTACGAATGGCTCTTATGTCATCCCATAGCTCAGTGGAGGGAAGAAGTCCTCCCAGCAGTGATAAACATGGAGTAAGTCGTCTGCCTAGCACATCATCATTAGCAGTAAGTGTTTCTGATTTAATGGGCTAAATGACGTACCTCATGGAGTTGGTTTAGAATTTTTTAGCATTTTAAAAATGGAAATATTAATGTTTCCCATCCCTTTTTAAATGTTTCTTGAAACATCTGACCTCTTAAATTTACTTATACAAGAACTGCAAAAACCCTTGCTATTAATTAACTAGACACATACTTAATTTGTAGTTTATTCAATATGAAATTTAACTGGGATTGAAGTGTATTCTAAATCCACAAGAAAAGAAAAGGCTTCAATCTGGATTTTCATTTTACTAATGTAAATACTTTGGTTCTGTTTATGCATGTGGTTTCTAATAACAGAGACTGACTATTATTCCCTTTACAATTTCTTTGATGAGTAGAAAATAATCTCTGAAACTGTACTTTAGAGGATGATACTGCTTCTAAGTTTGTATGTATATGCTTATATAATTCCCTGAACAATCCAAATTCACAAGTGTCAGAATTATTCGATAAGGGCATTTTTAACACGTATAATTAAGTATACAAGTATATCTGTTCTTTCTTTGTACAATTATTATTAACCTAAGTAACAAAGGTTAAAGAAAAGCACATGACTGTCACTTCTCAGCCACGTGTCCTTCAGCAAGTTTCTTTCTCTCTCTGTCTGCCTTTTTATAGATGAGAGGAAGGAGGTCAGCAGTACTTACCCATAGTGTTATTATAAGAATCAAATTATACATATCAATGTTTAAAGTCACAAGCTTTATATATGATGTGATTAGATGTGATTATATGCTGAGATTCAGTTTGGTTGGTGATTAAGAGCATGAACCTAAGTGTTCAACTTTGCTCTGATATTTATTAGCTGTACAACTTTTGGAAAGTTATTAAAGATCTCTCTGTTTTACTGTCATAAAATGAGTGTAAAGTGGTTGTAAGGACTAAACGAGTTAATATATGCTAAGTGCCTAGAACAGTACTTGGCACATTGTGGGTGCTATAGTGTTTAACAGGTGTATTACCTTTTATATTATATAAAATTCATATAGGCAAGGCACATAATATTCAGTAAATATTTTAAAGCTAGTTATTTAGGTATTTAGTTAACACAACAAAAAGTTACAGCCGAATTTATATTTATGCAGATTTTCCATCAAGGTTAACCTCAACCAGCAGGAGACACAAGTTGTACTTAGTTGATATATAAATATATGCAAAGTAATTTGGTTAATTTAAATTGATAAACAATGCAGGTACACATTCATTTGTTAAATTTTAAGCTTTCTTAAGGTCAAAGTATTATCTTTTGTTTATTTTCTGCATTTATAGTAACTACTATAAACTATTGTCTTTTAAATGAAGGCAAATGGATTTTGTAGAAAGATTTTAGGAAATTATTTATAGTTATAATACTTTTATATAGACAATATACATAAGTAATTTAAGATATCTTTAAGAGTTTCATGTCCTCTTCTCAATTGCTTGTTTCTGTTCTAACAGATAAACCATTCTGTTTCCACAAGCAATATAATTGGATTTACTAAGCATGTTTATGTTCAGCGCTCAAACTCTACTGGTGGGCGCTCTCAATTCTCCTGGTTTCGATCTATACATCATTCTGCCTCCCGAGCTAGTTTTTCAAAGATACTAGATGGAAATATTGATTTTTCAAAATTCAAAAAAAGTCCTATCCAAGTCATCTTTGACATTTGTGAAGAATTAGGAGATATGCCAAGCAATAATGGAAACAAGCCTCGTGAAGTTTAATGTGAGCTTATTAGCTATTTGAAATTTGTATTCTGGAAAAAAAAAAAAAAAAGTATTCTTTCTCCACTGAATTACTTATTGGGTGGGTTGGGACTTTTGAATTCACAACTTTATTACTTTTTTGTTTAAAAATAGTATAGGTTTAATAGAGTTTCTTTGCATATTGCCAAATAAAAACAGCTTTACAAAGTAATTTACTGTTCCATACAGAATATTTAAGATCCAATGGAAATTTTATTTAGGAAAATAATCTTAAATGTTATAAACTGTAGATTTCTACTCCAAATCTGATTCTTAATCTTAAATATTTTGCATTTATATAAAATTCATATTTTTAATGTTGTAAAAGTTCCACCTGAGAAAAATATAAATCAACCTAGTTCTTCGTACAATTCATTTTACTACTTTGCTAAGAATTTGTTAACTACCGTGTTGACTGTTTAGTTAGCCATTCATATGTTAAATGAAACTGTGTGTGTATACATATATATATATATATATGTATATATGTGTGTATATATATGTATATGTGTGTGTATCTGTATCTATATCTATATCTATATCTATATCTATATCTATATCTATATCTATATCTATATCTATATCTATATCTATATACACACATGTTCCTGGGGATTAAACCCAGGAACATTCAACCACTAAACCAAATCCCAAGCCCATTTGTTTTTTATTTTGAGACAGGGTCTCACTAATTTACACAGGATGGACTCAAATTTGTGATCTTCCTGTGTTACCCTTCCAAATTTCTGGGACGACAGGCCTGTGCTACCTCCTGTGGCTCTAATTTGATTTATACCCATTCTTGGGATTTTATATTCTTATGCATGTTTCTTTGTTAAAAATTCTGATAATATTTAACTTTGGCCTCTGAAACAGAGTTTAGATAGCTAGCAACTTACTAATCATTGGTATGCAGAAGACTGCTGTTTTGCTCAGTGTTCACATGGAGCAAAATTACACACACACACGAATTTCACATATAATAACAGAGTAGGATTATATGACTTTTAACTTTAGAAAATTATTTCCTATGAGGTGATTTTACCCTTCCCAGTTTTGCTTTATGAATTAAGAAAAAACCACTAAACTTGATCAGTTTATAACTTTTTCTTTTATTATAATTTGTAACACTGAGTCATTAATATCTTACAGAAGAAAATTTGGTTGTCACTACTAGCAGTAAGCCAATATCCATTCTAGTTGAGTTAATATCCAGTTCGTTTCACTCTCTTAATTTTAAGTTCTTTTATTTAAAGGGCTTAGAATTGTCAAATGTTGTTTAATTAATGATTTAAATAACTTGCATAATGTAAAATTGACAGGCATGATAATCATGCCTAATTTTTTTAAACAGAAATTTAAAACATAAAATATTTGTTTTGTCTTTACAGGGCATCCCATCTCCCTCTCTTGTCAGTCTTCCTTCCTTCTTTGAAAGAAGAAGTCATACTCTAAGTAGATCTACAACTCATTTGATATGAAACTTAAAAAAAAATCTTCAGAAATATGTAAATTCATACTCAAATAAGAAACTGACTTATGGTACTTGTATTTAGCACTTGGTAAAGGCTGAAAAGAAGAAAAGTAACACTAAAACTATGCCATTTGATTTTCTTCTTTAAAGACAAAGGTTTACCTCTTCTGTTTAAGGTTAATTCATGTAAAAAATTATATTGATTTTGATGTAATTTATCTCTTTGCTTATATTTCTCATCTGACGACCAATAATTTAATTTATTCATGTTATCACTAGCTTTGTAACCCTGATACAGTAAATGAATATTATTGTAGGTGTTACTTCTGAATGTGTTTGTATAGTATCTGTGAATGAGTTTATGAAAGTACATATTTGTGTATCTCAATTTGTGCAGAGATTAAATGATAGTATAATACTTAATGAATAAAAATCTGCATATATTCCTGATTAAATAGTGCAGCTTTTCTTCATATGGACCATTTAATGTATTTAACTGCTGTTTTTTGCAATGTATTTTCTTCTCAAATATTTTCAAGATCTAGCATGATTTGCATTTTTTTTTTAAGTATAACATTTTAAGAAGAGTGTTTCAAAATGTGCTTGCAAATTGAGATAGGGACAAAATGATTTAAAAACTTTGTATATTTTGCAGAAGCAAGAAGATACACTTGTAGCTGTTTCAGAAACAATATATTTTTGGTAATTTTTAGCCACTAGCAAATGTTGATTTGGTTTGATACTGTATTTACTTTAATTTTAAAGGATAAGACCATAGTAAAGATTGTTTATGCTCTTGATGAAATAATTCTAAAGTTGCCATCAGTTTTATTAATCTCTTGTGGAATGCATAGATATGTGGTCTTATAATTAAATATAAAATTGGAAATTTACTTCTATAAAATATTTTTTAAAGTCATGTTATCCTTCACAGTAGTATTTTTTTTCCATTAGCAATTCAGAATAGCCAAATTTATGTGAATAAATACATTTTTATTCCCTACCTGTTTAGGTATTACTGAACAATTTTCATGGTTACTTAACAATTTTCAATTATCTACTTTAATAGTTTAACTGACCATAGATTTTTTTTTTCTATGCCATGTAAGTGTCACTTCAGAGATTAATAAATGACCTTTTTGGGGACTGTGTTTTAAAAGTAGTTATATAAGTAAGAACTTTGTAAATAAATAACTTGTAACTTAATGTATTTTATGTCTCATGTCTTAATACCTTCTGTGAAATTTTCATATACCAGGTATAAATGCCTCATCATCCTCTGTTCTGTTTTGGTTTTGGCTTGCTTATTAGTTTATTCCTTCCTCCATTAATATATTTGAGCATTTTTGCATACTGTGTTATCTGTAGGATAGAAGTTTTTATATGGAATCTACATTATGGAGTAAAAGTAGTGAAGTCTATATTTTATGTAAATATTTTTGTTGATTTGTATATATGCATTTTTTTCTGGCAGGAAACATAATTTTTACCAATTTTGTTAGAGGTAGAGTTGTGATTTCCCCCCAAGGTGGTATGTTCCCAGAGAGAAGAAATGACAAGAGATAAGGCATGTTGAAAAAGTATTGTCTGTGCCCTGGCAAGAAAGAGCAGGTAATTTTAAAGGATTGCTTCTGGCTTTCATTACCTACCTACTCAACCAAAACATCAAGCATTTCTTTATGAAATATAACAACAACAAAAAAATTAGTAAGGTTGAAAGAACAATACAGAACCAGGAATGGTGGCACATGCCTCTAATTCCATCTATTTGAGAGGTGGAGGCAAGAAGATGACAAGTTCAAGACTACCCTCAGCAATTTAGGGAGACTCTTTCTCAATAGCTGTGTAGTAGAGCACTTGCCTAGCATATGTGAAGCCCTGGGTTCAATCCCTGGTACTAAAAAAAAAAAAAGAAAGAAAGAAAGAAGGAAACAATGCCGAAATCCTCTTCAGGTATGAGAAATTTCGAAATTGAAGCCAGATAATAAGTACAGACTGATACCAAAAATTAGCAGCAAGAAGGAATTGAAGACCAAGATATGGGCTTTAAAGTGATGGAAAGTTGATCCCTGACTGATTTTGTTGCAGGCATAGGAGATGGTATCTTGGGACCATAAAATGTTATGGAGAGTGGTGCCTTGGAGTTGTGGAAGATTATGGTTATGGTGATGCATTAATAACCTATATACTTTCTAAACCTTTAAAAATGTGATCCAGTCATCAGAAATGGCTTAGCCCATGAGCATCTTTTTTAAAAAAAGATAGGGAAAATCTGGCTGAAGATAAGTCATTTAAAAGCAAAAGAGAAATGGAGAAGTACAAGGAGAGGAAACAGATGAAGCAAATAGAATCTGTACTCAAAGAACTGAAATAGTGAATCAATCAAAAATATTTGCATATGTGTATTAGGAAGAACTCATAGGCCAGGATGATTTTTTTTTAAAGCTTGATTTGATAAAGAAATAGAACCAACTTCTAGATACAAAATAGAGGTACAACTGAAGAGGAAACTAGTGGATCTAATAGATAAATTTGAGAAAATTAACTGAAGGTCTCACAGGCAATATTGAAAAATACTAAGAGTTTAAGAGGTAAAAAATGGAATGTGTTATCCAATATTCTCTAAGAAAATATCAGGAGAAAGAAATTAAAATCATGGGAGGGAATAGAAAGCACTATTTGAAGAGATACTACTTCAGTGTTTTCTAAAATTGCATGAAAGCTTGCAACTTAAAGTCATGCATACCCATCAAGTACTCAGTAGGATCAATTGAAAGTCTTCACTGAGAAAACGAGAGTTTAGGATAAAAATGAGAGTGTTAACATGTTGATGAATATTTAATATTAAAAAGATGTGAGTTTTCTTCAAATAAGCCTATAGGTTTTAAGTTCAACAAAAGTTTATTGGATTTTCTATGAAACATAATAGAAAGAAGTCAATACAAACACATTTTTAAAAAACTGGTCACATACTGGGAGAAAAATTATAATGCATAAAACAAAGAATTTAGAGTGTGTGTAGAATATATGGAGGTTAAAAATGAATCTCCCAAAGACAAAAGACATTATATTATGTATAATCATATATTCAAAATATATTCTGGAAATCATATATGTATCTCCATATCCAGAATATGTTTTTTTCCATTTTTTATTCTAATTTGTTTTACATGTTTACTGAGTACATTTCATTTCATATTACACATAAAGAGCACAATTTCTCAAGTTGTTGGTCTTATATAAAGTATTTTTACAACAATTGTGTCTTCATACATGTATTTAGGGTAGTCATGGATAACTCAGTCTGTCATTATACCTATCCCCTTGCCCCCTTCCCCCCCCCCCCTTTGTCTATTTAAAGCTTTTTCATTCCTCTCATCCCCACTCCCTTGTCTTTATAAGTTAGTATCTTCATATCAAAGAGATCATTCGACCTTTGGTTTTTTTTGGGATTGGCTAACTTCACTTAGCATTATTTTCTCCAACTCCATCCATTTACCTGCAAATGCCATGATTTTATTCTCTTTTAGTGCTGAATATTGTTCCATTGTGTATATATACCACAGTTTCCCTATCCATTCATCCGCTGATGGGCATCGGGGTTGGTTCCATAGTCTAGCTATTGTGAATTGTGCTGCTATAAACACATTGATGTGGCTGTGTCCCTGTAGTAAGCTGTTTTTAAGTCCTTTGGGAACAGACCAAGGAGTGGGATAGCTGGGTCAAATGGTGGTTCCATTCTAAGTTTTCCTAGGAATCTTCATACTGCTTTCCAGATTGGCTTCACCAATTTGCAGTCCCACCAGCAATGTAGGAGTGTGCCTTCCCCCCCCACACCCTCACCAGCATTTATTGTTGTTTGTGTTTTTGATAGCTGCCATTCTGACTGGAGTAAGATGAAATCTTAGTTTTGATTTGCATTTCTCTAATTGCTAGAGATGTTGAACACCTTTTCATATATTTGTTGATCGTTTGCATATCATCTTCTGAGAAGTGTCTGTTTAGTTCCTTGGCCCATTTATTGATTGGAGTATTTGTATTTTTGGTGTTAAGGCTTTTGAGAGCTTTATAAATCCTTGAGGTTAGTGTTCTATCTGATGTGCTTGTGGTAAAGATTTGCTCCCATTCTGTAGGTTCTCTATTCACCTCATTGATTGTTTCTTTTGCTGAGAAGAAGCTTTTTAGTTTGAATCTGTCCCATTTATTGATTCTTGGTTTTAGTTCTTGTGCTATAGGGGTCTTATTGAGGAAGTTGGGGCCTAAACCAACATGATGGAGATTTGGGCCTACTTTTTCTTCTATTAGGTGCAAGGTCTCTTGTTTAATTCCTAGATCCTTGATCCACTTTGAGTTAAGTTTTGTGCATGGTGAGAGAAAGATATTTAATTTCATTTTGTTACATGAGGATTTCCAGTTTTCCCAACACCATTTGTTGAAGAGGCTGTCTTTTCTCCAGTGAATGTTTTTGGCACCTTTGTCTAATATAAGATAACTGTAATTATGTGGGTTAGTCTCTGTGTCCTCTATTCTGTACCATTGGTCAACTGGTCTATTTTGGTGCCAATACAATGCTGTTTTTGTTACTATTGCTTTGTAATACAATGTAAGGTCTGGAATAGTAATGCCACCAGCTTCATTCTTCCTGCCAAGAATCGCTTTGGCTATTCTGGGTCTCTTATTTTTCCAGATGAATTTCATGATTATTTTTTCTATTTCTATGAGGAATGATATTGGGATTTTGATTGGTATTGCATTGAATCTGTACAGTGCTTTTGGGAGAATGGTCATTTTGACAATATTAGTTCTACCTATCCATGAACAAGGTAGATCTTTCCATCTTCTAAGATCTTCATTGATTTCTTTCTTTAGCGTGTTGTAGTTTTCATTGTAGAGGTCTTTCACTTATTTTGTTGATTCCCAAATATTTTATTTTTTTGGAGGCTATAGTAAATGGGGGGGTGGATTTCCTAGTTTCTCTTTCTGAGGATTTGTTGCTGATGTACAGAAATGCCTTTGATTTATGGGTATTGATTTTATATCCAGCTACTGTGCTGAATTCATTTATTAGATTTAGCAGATTTCTGGTGGAATTTTTTGGATCTTGTATGTATAGAATCATATTGTCTGCAAATAGTGATAATTTGAGTTTTTTCTTTCCTATCCGTATCCCTTTAATTTCTTTCATCTGTTTAATTGCTCTGGCTAGGGCTTCAAGAACTATGTTAAATAGGAGTGGTGAAAGAGGGCATCCCTGTCTTGTTCCAGTTTTTAGAGGGAATGCTTTCAATTTTTCTCCATTTAAGTTGATGTTGGCCTGGAGCTTAACATAGATGGCCTTTCCGATGTTGAGGTATGTTCCTGTTATCCCTATTTTTTCTAGCATTTTGAACATGAAAGGGATGTTGTATTTTGTCAAATGTTTTCTCTGCATCTATTGAGATGATCATATGATTTTTATCTTTGAGCCTGTTGATGTGATGTATTACATTTATTAATTTTCTTATATTGAACCAACCTTGCATCCCTGGAATGAAGCCCACTTGATCTTGGTGTACTATCTTTTTGATGTGTTTTTGTATTTGATTTGCCAGAATTTTATTAAGAATTTTTGCATCTATATTCATTAGAGATATTGGTCTAAAGTTTTCTTTCTTTGATTTATCTCTGTCTGGTTTTGGAATCAGGGTGATATTGGCCTCGTAGAATGAATCTGGGAGTGTTCCCTCTTTTTTTATTTTATGAAATAGTTTGAGAAGTGTTGGTGTTAGTTCTTCTTTAAAGGTCTTGTAGAACTCGGCTGTGTATCCATCTTGTCCTGGGCTTTTGTTGGTTGGTAAGTTTTTGATGGCTTCCTCTATTTCTTTGGTTGTAATTGATCTATTTAAATTGTGTATATCATCCTGATTTAGTTTGGGCATATCATATATTTCTAGAAATTTGTCGATGCCTTCATTATTTTCTATTTTATTGGAGTATAAATTTTCAAAATAATTTCTAATTATCTTCTGTATTTCTATAGTGTCTGTCATGATATTTCCTTTTTCATCGTAGATATTGGTAATTTCTGTTTTCTCTCCTCTTCGTTAGCATAGCTAATGGTTTATCAATTTTATTTATTTTTTCAAAGAACGAACTTTTTGTTCTGTCAATTTTTTCAATTGTTTTTTTTTTTAGTTTCAATTTCATTAATTTCAGCTCTGATTTTAATTATTTCCTGCCTTGTATTTCTTTTGGGGTTGTTTTGTTCTTCTTTTTCCAGGGCTTTGAAAAGTAATGTTAATTCGTTTATTTGTTGACTTTTTCTTTTTTGAAGGAATGAGCTCCATGCAATGAACTTTCCTCTTAGTACTTCCTTCATAGTGTCCCAGAGATTTCGATATGTTGTTTCATTGTTCTCATTTACCTCTAAGAATTTCTTAATCTCCTTCTTGATGTCTTCTACAACCCATTGATCATTCAGTAGCATATTATTTAATCTCCAGGTGTTAGAGTAGCTTTTCTTTTTTTTTTTTTTAATCATTGATTTCTAATTTCATTCCATTATGATCTGATAGAATGCAGGGTACTATCTCTACTTTTTTATATTTGCTTAGAGTTGCTTTGTGACATAATATATGATCTGTTTTAGAGAAGGATCCATGTGCTGCTGAGAAGAAAGTGTATTGGCTCATTGATGGATGATATACTCTATGTATGTCAGTTAAGTCTAAGTTATTAATTGTATTATTGAGTTCTGTAGTTTCTTTGTTTAACTTTTGTTTGGAAGATCTATCCAGTGGTGAAAGAGGTGTGTTAAAATCACCTAGAATTATGGTGTTGTGGTCTACTTGATTCTTGAACTTGAGAATAGTTTGATTGATGAATGTAGATGCTCCATTATTTGGAGCATATATATTTATAACAGTTATATCTTGTTGATCTATGGTTCCCTTAAGCAGTATGAAGTATCCATCTTTATCTCTTTTGATTAGCTTTGGCTTGAAGTCTATTTTATTTGATATGAGGATAGAGACCCCTGCTTGTTTATGAAGACCATGTGAGTGATATATTTTATCCCATCCTTTCACCTTCAGTCTGTGGGCGTCTTTTCCTATGAGATGTGTCTCTTGAAGGCAACAAATTGTTGGGTCTGTTTTTTTAATCCAATCTTTTAGCCTATGTCTTTTAGTTGGTGAGTTTAGGCCATTAACATTCAGGATTATTATTGAAACATAATTTGTATCACCAGTCATATTTATTTATTTATTTATTTATTTATTATTTTTGGTATTTAGCTTGACTTGGTTTCTCCTTTGGTTGGTTTGTTTCTTTATTGTAGTTCTTCCCTTTGCAGATTTTCATTATTATTTTTCATTTCCTCCTCGTGGAATATTTTACCAAGAATATTCTGTAGAGCAGGCTTTCTTGTTGTAAATTCTTTTCGCTTTTGTTTATCGTGGAAGATTTTTATTTCATCCTCAAATCTAAAGCTTGATTTTGTTGGATATAAAATTCCTGGTTGGCATCCCTTATCTATTAGAGCCTGATATATGTTGTTCCAGGCTCTTTTGGCTTTGAAGGTCTGGGTTGAAAAATCTGCTGAGATGCGAATTGGTTTTCCCTTGTAGGTAATCTGACTCTTCTCTCTTGCAGCCTTTAAAATTCTATCTTTATTTTGTATGCTAGGTATTTTCTTTATAATGTGCCTTGGTGTGGGTCTGTTGTAATTTTGTACATTTGGCATCCTGTAGGCCTCTTGTATTTGATTTTCAAATTCATTCTTCCTGCTTGGGAAATTTTCTAATATTATTTCATTGAAGAGATTGTGCATTCCTTTGGTTTGAATCTGCACCTTCCTCTATTCCAATAAATCTTAAATTTGGTCTTTTGATGGTATCCCATAATTCTTGGATATTCTGTTCATGGTTTTTTACCATCTTCACTGTGAGGTCAACTTTATTTTCAAGATTATATATTTTGTCCTCATTGTCTGAGGTCCCATCTTCCAAGTGGTCCAATCTGTTGGTGATGCTTTCTATTGAATTTTTTAAGTGGGTTAATGTTTCTTTTATTTCAAGAATTTCTGTTTGGTTTTTTCTCAAACTCTCTATCTCTTTCTTGAAGTAATCTTTTGCTACCTGGATTTGTTCTCTTATCTGTTTGTTGGTATGATGGATGGTTGCCTGTATTTTATCTCTTCGTTGGAGAGATCTATTTTTGCCTGTATTTGTTCACTTAGGTCGTTTTTCGAATCTCTTATCATTTTAATTATGTATATCCGAACTCCTTCTCTGACTTTTCACCTACTATGCTTTCTATGGCTTCTATTGTTGTAGTATCTTGGTTTGTTTGGGTCATTTTCCTCCCCTTTTTTTTCATGATGACTGCGTATTTCTCTCTCTTGCAAGGTAAGCCTGGAGTATTACAGCTTCTGCTCTTTTGTCTTATAAACGTCCCTACGGGTTACCCCAAACCTCACTTTTTAGGGAATTATCAATATTAGAGCTTTCAACGTACCCAATATATATTCATATATCAGTTAGTTTCTTTTTTTTTTTAATAACTTTTTAAAAAAATGTTTATTTATTTGATTTATTTGTACACAATGCATTTATTTGTATGTGGTGCTGAGGATCAAACCGGGCTGCGCACGTGCTAGGCGAGCGCTCTACCGCTGAGCCACAATCCCAGTCCGATATCAGTTAGTTTCTATTTTTATATTTACAGTTTTGTTGCTGTACTCCTTAGTAGGTGGGCTGAGCTAGTTTTGTATGCAGGTGGGTGGGGCTTGTTCCCCTGATGTCCTCAGTGGGAATGGCCTCTCAGAGGTAGATGGGCAGAGCTGGAAATCCTGCAGGCCTGCTCAGCTGGACCTCACCTTGGGAGGTCCAGCTGGGACCTCCTGCCAGCAGGCCAACTATGAACCCTCGCTAGCAGGCTGAACTGGGAACGCAGGCCCTTAGGCCAAACTGGGAGCTCCCACCAGCAGGTCCTACCGGGAACTCAGGCCAGTTAGTCTGAACTGGGAGCTCCCACCCTCAGGCCAAACTGGGAGCTTAGCTCACAGACTGAAGGGCTGGCAGGCCGAACTGGGATCCCACGTGGCAGGCTGAACTGGGAACCTAAGCCAGCCTGCCCAACTGCGAACTCTGCCCGCAGTCCACATGGCTGGCAGGCTGAACCAGGAACCCCAGCGGGCAGGCCAAACTGGGAACTTAAGCTGGCAGTCTAAACTGGGAATTCTGCCTGCAGGTAGCAGGGCCCGCAGGCCAAACCCCAGAATATATTTTGAAATGATATGAGCAAGATTTAAAGGTGATCCCCCTATAGGATCTGACAATATTTCAACTAATTTAGCTAAGCCTGCACTTGCTCTTCAGCAAAGATATTGATTGACCCCATGGAAAAAAGAACTTGTTAAGGAAGTCAAGGAAAGAAGCAATAAGGAGCACAAGAAATGTGAATTGATGGTGAAGATAAGGCACCGGGGAGTCAGAATGATTCATGTGAAATGTTTCACATGAATCTGGCGTTTGAGTAAATTATTTTGGTTACTTTGAGACTATTTTTGGATTTGCTATTTGTTTTGAGCCCTAGACATCAATCAGAGGAACTTGATCACTGAACAATTGGTATTTTATCCTTTTTTGGAATTCCTCTTAAACATTGTTTAATATTTAAAAGTCCCATTACAACCTTATGATTTTAAATTATCCTTGGTGAATTTTGGAATTTACTACTAATAATGTCACAATCATAGGATTATAGTAAGAATACATAGGAAAAGTGTCACCAGAAAGTTTCTAACTTTGATGTAGAAAATTTCAGGATATAAAGAGGCTTCTTCAGTTGGTCAAAATGTGTGTTTATAAATGTCTTGGGTTCCTGCCCAAGCAGGGGCTAGGAATGCATCACAATGACCTGATAATTGTGGCCCCAGAATATGTACTATGTAAAGTGACTTTTCATAATTTGATACAACAGAGAACAACCACCTTATAAAAGTTTTGGTTAGTTACCTAAGGATCCACCATATAGGAGAGCACTAGTTTGCAGCTGCATAGTTTTTAATCAGTTTGTTTCCTGCTTGCGGAATTTTAAGAGTCTAACACTTTTTTTTTTTTTTAAACTTTGACCTCTTTTCATTTAGTCCAAACTGTGTTTCTGGTATTGTAACATTCTCAAATTCCTTGCAAACTCACATGTTGTACGGTTTACTCCATTTAGACAAAGAGACTTTTCACATATCTTTTCTGGATAAGCTCATCTGTATGCTGGCTTCCACTGACATGGTAAGTCACATGGAACAATTAGTATTGTTCAATCCCTTCATAGAGATTTCAGAAGGCTTTAGTGGATCTAAAGTCTGTTGATTGTATTAGAGTTTTCCAGAAAAGTATGGTATAATCAGTCTGAGTCTGAAAGCCTGGGAATCAGGGAGGCTGATGAGATAATTCCTGGCCCTCAAGAGCTCATCTGCTGGGCTGGGGCTGTAGCTCAGTGGCAGAGCACTTGCCTTGCATGCATGAGGCACTGGGTTCGATCCTCAGTACCACATAAAAATAAAATAAAATAAAGGCATTCTGTCCATCTACAACTACAAAAAACAAACAAACAAAAAAAACACTTGCATTGGTGAGAGTGGGTTTTTACTCATTTGATGGATTCAAATACTAATCTCCCAGAAATGCCCTCACAAACATATCCAGAGACAATATTTTACTAGCTATCCAGGTATCCCTTAGCCCAAACAAGTTGACACATGAATTAACCATTAAAAGTCTACCCCCCATGGGGCTGGGATTGTGGCTCAGCGGTAGAGCACTTGCCTAGCACATGTGCGGCCCGGGTTCGATCCTCAGCACCACATACAAATAAATCCATTGTACAACAAAAGCAAATAAATAAATATTAAAAAAAAAAAGTCTACCCTTCTTAACTTGACACCCAAATGCCCTTCCTTAAACCATACTTGGTCTCCAAATAATGAAAAGGTTATAGTTGTGCCTAACATGATAAAACTATCATGTATCAACTAAAAATGCACTAACTTCTCCCCAGAAGAGGAGTAAGTCCTTGAGTGATGTTTACTCTTCTATAATATCATGTAGCTTAAAATTAACAATATTTAAATAATATGAACTAATACATCTTTGTTAGCTTTGTGTTATTATAATGAGATAACTGAGATAGATAGCTTTTATAAAGAGAAAGGTTTTTTTCACGTATTGTTTTTAAGGTTCCAGTTCAAGATTAGGCAGACCTATTGCTTTTGGCCTCTGGTTGGGGTGCTAGGTGGCAGTGGTTGAGAGTGCATTATAGCAAATTGCTCACCTCATGGCCAGGAAGCACAAGAAAAAGAGGAAGGAGTGGGTTTCATAATACCCTCAAGGGCACACCCTTAATCACCTGAGGGCCTCTCACTAGACACCACTTCCTAAAGGTACTACCACTTCCAAATAGTGCTACCTCAAGGATCAAGGTTTTAACACATGGTCTTTTAGGGGACATTCAAGGTCTAAACTGTAGCAACATCTCCTAATACAAGAATTAAATGAAAACATGTTTGCAAGATGTCTCTGTTCATATACATGTACGTGTATTCATACAAAATGAGAAAATACTTAAGACATATACAATTGTTTCTGCAATTGGCCACATGATTATAGCTGGTATTTATAACTACCTTCTTCTAGTACCCATTTTGTAGATCCTTTACTTTATTATTTTTTAAAAATATTTATTTGCTTTTAGTTGTACACAATGCATTTATTTGTACGTGGTACTGAGGATCGAACCCGGGCTGCGCATGTGCTAGGTGAGCGCTCTACCGCTGAGCCACAACCCCAGCCCAGATCCTTTACTTTAAATAACTCAGCTGGTCATGGTTCTTTACCTGGTAGGATGACCCAAACCTTCGTCCCTGAAAGGCATGGAACATTTTTTAGTCTTGTCTGAATTGGTGTCATTTTCTATTGACTCTTTAATCACAGAATGAAGTAATGAGATTCCCTAACCAATCTCCTGTATTCCAGATATGTTCTTCCTTGCTTGCTTCTGTAGTGGAGTAGTAATGTAATTCCCCTTTGGTAATTAGGATCCATCACCCCAGCCAACACTATAGCACTCTTTGTTGTTTCAGCAGCCTCAGGCACCCAGTGTCTGGGTGGCAGTCTTAAGTTCCAGTTAAATGGAATCTTCCACTGGCAACATTCTGTTTAAAATCTTTGGTTGTATCTTCTGTTGGAAATATTCCTCTCTCTAGATTTTAAGACTTCTAGGCCAGCTGATATAGTCACAGGAATAAAAAGCAAAACTTTTGCTATTGGATCACTAACAGTAATGGTGAGTGATACCACTTCCATTTCTACCCCTTGATTCCTGGAGCTGTGATTTCTGGTTATGGGAGAAATAGCACCATATATTGGGGACTGATTCAGAGCAAACATGGCCAGGAGAACCTTGCCCAGCCCTGCAAGGTATTGCCACCTTTCTGCTACCAGGGATTGAATCCAGGGGCATTCTACCACTAAGCTATATTCCCAGCCCTTTTCATTTTATTATTATTATTTTTTAATTTACTTTGAGACAGGTTCTCACTAAGTTGCCAAGGTTGGTCCCAAACTTACTATCCTCCTGTCTCAGCCTTCTAAATTGTTGGGATTATAGGTATGTGCCACAGTGCCTGCTGTTAACAACCTTAAAGGCCATTCAGCTTTAGAATGGTGGAGACATGGTTAGACCATTGCTCCACTCCTTTGACTGTTACATAATCAGAAGCAATGCTATGTGGAATGCCAAGACTATGGAGAGACGTGGGTGAGATAGAAGCTTTGATAGAACTATTGAATACAAGGAAGACATTCATATTTAGGCTGTCTGTTCCAATAAGGACATAATTCTGCCCTGTCTGATGGAAATTGTCCAACGTAATCAACCTGCCAGCAAGAACCTGGCTGATCAACTCATAGAATAGTGCCATATCAGGGACTTAGTCTCTGCTGGCAGTTTGTACACTAACCAATAGTCATGGACAGGTTAACCTTGGTGAGTGGAAGTCCCTGTTGCTGAGCTTGTGCTGTCTCTGGGGGAAAAAAATGAGGGGGCTTGGCAATTTTATTCATAAGTTCATTGGGTGATGACAGGTGACTGAGAAGAAAAGCTCTTATTTACAGAATGGGTGATACTATCCACTTGATTAAAGTTCTCTGCTTAAGTTTGTTACCCTTTGGTAATCATCCACATAGGACAAAAATATTTTTGCATCTTTTGCTCATTCAGAGAATTTTTATATATCTCCTCTCCCAATTTTTGTCACTAATTTTGTAATCATGGTTCTTCCAAGTCCCTGACCATGCAGACTTTTGGTTATAACCCATGAATTGGCATGTAATTATACAAGGTGACCATTTCTTTTTCCAAACAAAGACAACTGCTCAAGGTTCTGACCACTGAGAAGATTTTCCTTCACCACTGTTCTTCAGGGATGTCCCTGAGAGAGGCTATAGTGTCTCAGCTGTCCACTTTCAGAAGGTGCACACAACATGCAGAATCACCTGTAAACCAGGCCCTAGAATTCTCTTCCTCTCTCAACAGACTATAGAGAAATCCAATGAAGTAATAGGTGCAGCTTGGGAGAAAGAAGTACAGCAGGAGTGGGGACCCTGGATACTAGGTCACTTCATGTAACTTACTATGAGTTCAGGGTTGCTCAGGCTTGATCACATATATACCACTTACATTTGATGATGGAGTGTCATATGCATGCCTGACTTTATAGTTTTGAGAGTCAGATAATTCCCAGTTCATGAGAGGCAGTTTAGATTGCATGATAACTTGGTGGCACATGGTCAGATATTCAGCTTTATTAAGGCCCAATAGCAGGGCAAGAGCTGTTTGTAAAAAAGAGTTATTACCTGCAGATGATGGCAAGACTTTACTTCAAAATTATAAAGGTCTCCACTGCAATTTGGTAGGGATCTGCTAAAGGCTCCAAATAGTATCCCTATCTGCTACTGAAACTTCAGGCACCATCAGATCTGCTGGATTATGTGGCCTAAGTGGAACAGCAACTTGTACAGTAGCCTGGACCTGTTTTGAGCTGCCTTTTTTTTTTTTTTCTTTCTTTCTTCTTTCTTTTCTTTTTTTCTGTGTCCCACTAAAAAAATAACTAGCATTTTTTTTAGGTTACTTGATAAATAGGCCAAACTAAACACACCAGAATGAGAAATATATTTTTCCACAATCTGAAAGGGCCCACTGTGCCTTGTGCCTCTTTCTCAGTTATAGGGAGATTCCAACAATGTATCCTTCACCTTAGAATGGATAGCCACACCTTGGGATCTCTAGAAATTTTATTGAGGTGGAAGCCCCCTAAATTTTAGTTGGATTTATTTTCCACCCTCTGACACACAAATGTCTTACCAATATTCTGGAGTAGTTGCAATTTCTCATTCACTAGGCCTATAAGCATGATATCCTTAATGCAATGCACCAGTGGGATATGTCGTGAAATGGAAAATAGTCAAGGTCCCTGTAAACTAAATCATGACCTAGATATGGAGAGTTGTTTTCTTGTGTGAGTGTGTGTATGGTGTGCTGGGAATGGAACCAGAATCTTACACATGCTAAGCAGGCACTCCACTTATCTACTACTGAGCTGCATCCCTAGCCCTGGAGAGTTGAGGCACCCCTGAAGTTGGATAGTGAAAGCATATTTTGCTGGCTTTACCGGCTGAAAGCAAACTGATTCTGGTGGGCTTTATGGACAAGGATGCTACCTTAATACCTGCTTCACAGGCATCAGGGGTATTGGGCTAATTTCATGACATCTGGAGCAGCAACTACAATAGAATTCACTGGTTAAAGCTTATGGTAATCCACTGCCACTCTCCATGATCCATCTTCTGCACAGGCTAAATAGGACAGTTGAATGCAGTTATGGTGGGAATCATCACTTCTGTATCTTTCAGGGTTTTTTTTGGGAGGGGGGCACTAATCTCTGTATTGTATACTTTTGTGTACTGATTGCCACAGTCAAATTAGTACTCCCATTGCCACTTATGTTAGTCAGCTTTTTGTCTCTGAACAAAATACCTGACAAGAACAATTTAGAGGAAGAAAAGTTTATTTTTGCTCATGGTTTCAGAGGTTCAGTCCATGGTTGGCTGACTCCATTGCCCTGGGCCTGAGTGAGGCAGAACATCATGGAAGAATGGTGCAGTGGAGGAGCACTGCTCTGCTTATAGTGGCCAGAAAGCAGAGAGAAAAAGGGGAAGGGGCCACAGAGAAGATGAACCCTACCAGGGCATGCCCCCAATGACTTGACTCCTTCAGCCACATCCCACCTGCCTACAGTTACCATCCAGTTAGTCCATTCAAACTAGGATGAATTGATTAGGTTACAGTGCTCCTAATCCAGTCGTTATAGGATTCCAAAGTAATCATTTTACTTGAGAAAATTCTTGCATAAGATTCTGAGAGACACCTCATAGCCAAACCGTAACACTATCCATGCTGTAAATCCTCATAATGTATTCATTATAGCTGAAAGTTTGTATGATTTGACCTTCTTCCCTCCTCTTCCATCCTTCACCCCTTGAAAACCATTATTCTATGCTCTGCTTCTGTGGGTTTGACTCTTGTGTTACACATTTGAGAGAGATCATTCATTGTTTATCTTTTGGTGTCTAGATTACTCACTTAGCATAATATCCTCTAGGTTCATCTATGTTGTTGCAAATGGTAGAATTTCCTTCTTGCTTAAAGCTGAATAATATATCATTGTGTATGTGTACTGTAATTTTGTTATCCATTCATCTGTTGATAGGCACTTAGGTTGTTTCCCTATTTCAGTTATTGTGAAAAATGTTGCAGAGAATATGGGATCATAGATATCTCCAAGACACTGATTTCTTTTGATTATATGCCACGGAATGGGAATTCTATATTTTATATTCTATATTTTAATTCTATATTTTAATTTTTTGAAAAAGTTCCATACTGCTTTCCATAATGACTCTACACCGGTTTACATCCCCACTAGCAGTGTACAATAGTTCCTTGCCAATATTTATGTCTAGTCTTTTGTGTAATAGCCATTGTTGTGAGAATGATGGCTCAGAGTTTTGAGATTAATTTCTTGAGTCAGACTATTTTGATGGCTGCTTTGACTGTGCTTTCTATTATGGTAAACATACCCACCTTTTGGAAGTTAAGTGTTGACACTTGGCCCCTGGTGCCTTAAGGTCCAATTATTCCTATAGCATTTAAGTTTTTGAATTCAGTGGGTATGGTTCCCATGGTAAGGTCTGGCCTACAGAGAAGAAAAATCACAGAGCTCTTCAAGGATGCTCACAATCTTATTTCTCAAAGTATTGGTGAAAGGTGTGTCTTTTGGGTCCTTGTCTACTGGAATTTTCCAATATTTCTAAGCCTTTTAGTCCCTTCCTCTATCTTCGTGTTCACTCCTGGTGTTCTACCTTTGGATCCATGTTTCAGTCAATTAGTCAAACTATTAGAACAATTTCTGATTCTGTATGCTGCAATGTTAAATGCAAAATCTGTACTTATATCAACACATTTGTCCAGACTCAACTTTATGCTTCTTTCTCCATTATCCCAAACCCTTAATATTCATTCTCACACATGTTCCCTGGACTTCTTCTTGTATAAATTAGAAAAGTCAAGTAATTCTTTTGGAGTGTAGTACAACTCCTCATGGATTATACTTTGAACTTCATCTTTAGGGCCCCATTGTTATTTTTTAATATATATTTTTTATTTGTTCTAAGATTAGTTATACATGGCAGCAGAATGTCCTTCCATTCATTGTACACAAGTGGAGCATAACTTTTCACTTCTCTGATTGTACACAAAGCAGAGTCACATCATTTGATGTCCATCCTATTCTACCATCTCTCCCACTAGCTTAAACACAACTTTTTCCCTCATAGTTTGAAGGTGAGAAGCTCAATATGAGTCTGACTCAGTGTCAGCAGGGCTGGTTCCTTTCAGAGGTTCTAAACTCTAGGTTTTTTACTTCTTCCAACTTTTAGAGGCTGCCAGTATTCTTTGTTTTGTGACTGCATCTCTCCAACCTCTATTCCTAATATCACATCACATTTACCTCTCTAGACAAACCTGCCTCCCTGGTATTATAAGGACACTTGTGATTTCATCAGGCCCACCTGGATAATCTAGGATAATGTCCCTATCTCAAGATTCATAGCTTAATCACATCTGCAAAGTCCCTTTTACCATCTAACATATTCATTGGTACTGGGATTTTGGTATCAACCCTTTGGGGGCATTACTCAGAGTAACATGGGTTTCCTGGTTAGGGTGACATGACATGGGCATGTGTCATCATCAGTAGCTTACTCCAAGCTTGTTTATGTACTAGCAGTTGCAGGGTTCCAAAAGTAGCAAATAAGTTTTTCAAGTCTCTGTTTTTTTTTTTTTCCCCCCTGCTTCCTCATTGGTCAAAACAAATTACACAGCCAAGCCTAAAGTCAATGTGGGAAGGTAATACTCCACAGAAGTGTGAATGCAGGGAGATATCGGGCAAGTTGAGACATGTTGCTGTAGTGAATACTATGAAATTCCAATGAAATGTAGTCTACATTTAAAATCGTTTCTAGAAAGAAGGAACCAGTCCCAAGTGGTTTCACTCGTGAATTCTAACTAATGTTCAGTGCCAAATTAATGCCATTCTTACACAGATTCATACAGAGACTAGAGAAAGAGAACATTTCTCAAATTATGAGTCCTGGTTAACTTTGGCTATCTTAAGAAGGGCTAATCTTACTTGTGAGAATACATGCAACGTTTCAAAATAAAATATTAACAAAAGAAATATCATTTTACAAAAATAAATTGTAATCATGGATTTATGCCAGGAATGCAAGGTTGTTTTAATGTTAGACAATTCATAATAGATTAAAGGAGAAATATATTATCTTAATAGTTACAGAAGAAATATTGATATATATAATGTCCTTTATGGTAAAACCTCTTTGCTAGTTAGGAATAGAATGATACATCCTTAATCTGACATCTGTTTTAATAAGTAGCATTCTTAATGCTGAAACACAGGCAGCATTTCCCTTGAGATCAGGAAGGAGGTGTGGGTACCCATTCTACCATCTTTAATCAGCATTTTACTGTAGTTTTAACCAATGAAGTATGGCAGTGAAAAGAAATAAGAATTAGAAAGAAAAAAATACCATTATTATTAAAAAATGTTATGATCATATAGACACAGAATTTCAAATAACTTACAGATTATTTGTTCAATTGTTCTGATACAAAATCAATATACAAATAGATACCAGTCAGAAACTAGTAGTTGTTGGGGTTTTTAGCCCCTGACTCCTCTCAACCTGTAAGAGAACGGGGAGCACGCCCCAACAAGGATGGATGGGAAAAGGTAAGAGCCGACTGACCGCCCACACCCAGCCCTCCTTTCGGAGGACAATCAGATGCATCAGGGAGACCGGTCAAGGCACAAGCTCAGTTTATTGAGGAAGTTGGATGGCTTTTATAGAAGACATGGGCCAATCAGCAGAAAGGTTCTAGGGGAGCATAGGGAGCACAAGCAGATCACATTGGAGGAACAGCCACTAGCCTATCCTAGTGGTGGTTTGATTTTTTGTCAGATGTCAGGGCAACACCCCTGGACTAAGCCAAGTCCACATATCAGGAAGTGGGAGACAGCCCGAGGGTTAGGTTTTCGTTTCCTTAACTTAAATTTCTATTCTTTTGGCTGATGTGTTCTTAATGTCCCCAACAAGTAGTAAATACTTTTTTTTTAAAAGATACCTTTACAATTACACAAGAACCATTGATGTACTTAGGATAAATCTAATAAAAGATGCATAATATCTCTACAAAGACTATGGAATTTTACAGTAATTAAAGAAGACCTTAAAAGAGATATTATACTACAGTCATGGATTAGATGCCTCACTATTAAAAAATAGCATTTTTCCAAAATTGAACAAATTCAAGTAGAGCAAATCAAAATTCCAACAGATCATGTGTGTGTGTGCAACATGAAAAACTGGTCCTAAAACTTGCATGGAAATAAAAAGTGTTAATAATAACCAATACATTTGAACAAAGAGAAGTCAACATCATCAAAGAATCTCTTCTATTAGATACAATTTTATGATAAAACTGTAGTAACCAAAACAATGAGGTAACAGAGGTGTTGGGTGCTGAATACAAATAATCCCCAAGACAGATAAAAGTAGCAATGTAAACTAGAGGGAAAAACAGTTTATTCAATAAATGGTGCTATAAAAATATGTATGTTTATGAAAAAGAGAAATTAAATTTTTTGATGGTGTGTACAAAAAATGAATTCCAAGGGAGCTATAGATCTGAATATGAAAGATAAAATTATATAGATTTTTGTAGATAATTTATATGAGAATCTTAATCTGTCTGGGATTAGAAAAGATTACTTAAATATGTTACCAAAAGTTCATTACAGGAGTGATGATAGATGTCCGTTTAATTAAGAATGTCTAGTCATGGACAGATATCATTAAGAGAAAGTAGGAAGAAGATGTTTGTGATATATAATTGAAAAAGTATCATATTTGGAATATATAAAGATCTAAAAAATCAAAAAAGAAAAATCAAACATTCTATAGAAAAACAGGTACTTCACAAATGAGGAATTCCAACAATTCTAACTCCAGATATTTATTCCAAAAAATTTTAGACATATGAATGCCAGTATCCAGAATATTCATAACTGTGTTATATATTATAGCATGAAACTGAAAAATTGTAAACTCATATTTAATGTTAGAATTGATTAATATACTCAGATGTGGTGGCAGGAGTATTATAAGACTGAGGCCAGCCTCCACCAACTTAGAAAGACCCTATCTTTTTTTTTAATATTTATTTATTTACTTTAGTTGTACACAATGCAATGCATTTATGTTTACATGGTGCTGAGGATCGAACCCGGGCCGCACACGTGCGAGGTGAGTGCTCTGCTGCTGAGCCACAACCCCAGCCCCCGAAAGACCCTATCTTTAAAAAAAAAAAAAGAAAGAAAGAAAGAAAGAAAAAGCCCAGGGGATGTAGCTCAGGGGTAAAGTAACTCTGGGCTCAATCCTCAGTACCAGAAAAAAATTGACTAAAAAGCTTTATAATCAAGCATTGAATGAACTCCATTAGATATGCAATGGTTGGATAAATCTTCAAAGTGTTGACTAAAAGAAAATATACAAAATAATAAATACTATATGATTCTATTTACAGAATGTTTAAAAACCAGTAATATGGCATTTTATGGTGTAAGGTTGCAGAGTTATCTGCTAAAAGTTATCTGGCATGAAAGTGATTGCCATAGAAATCGAGGTAATGTAAGGTCTGCAGGGGAGAATAAAGGTATGCCCTGTGGAGATCTATGGGCAATGGCAGCACTCTATTTCCCACCCGTGTGATGTTCACAGGGTTCATGATAATTTATTATTTCATTGAGTTAACTCTTTGAGAAGACTTTAACATTGACAAAGATCTGACAAGATTAATTGAGAGGAAGAGATAGGCAAAAGAGAGAAAGAGAGTGCCTGAGAGTATGTGAGAACCCAAATAAGTAGCACTAGGTATGAATTCATACAATTGGGTATGTGGCATATGATATCATGAACAACTTTCTGCCCATCACCAATTTGAAACCTTAGTTGAAATTGATAAATTTTAAGGACAATACAAATGCATGAAACTCACCTACTAAGAAAAAACTCCAATTGGTTCTATGATTATTAAAGAATAGAGTCCAAGGCTAAAATTCATTCCTACAAAGGAAATAAACACCTGGCCTATGTGGTTTAAGTACACCTAAAATTCAAGAAACAGATTCTAGGAGTTGTGCCCAATCTGTCTTCCCCACTGCAGGACCCTATTGCAAGGTCCCTGAAACTCTCACCATGGCTCTCCCTTGAATAAAGTTGGTTTAATCATCTTCAACCAACAGGAAGAAAGAAAAAAACAAGAAACATTTCTTCTATTCTTAAACTCATTAAGAGAACAGCGAGGAGAGAATATTTTTCCTTTTTAAACAGTGTAATATTACCTTGATAATGAAACCAAATGAAGACTGAACAGAAAAGGAAAATTATGGTTTAACCTCAGTCATGACTATAAATGGAAAAATTCCAAGGTAAATGTTAGCAAAATGAATCTAGTATTATGTAAAAATGATTATGCATCATGGCTAAATTGTGTTCATTCCAGGAATGCAAGGTTAGTTTAACAGTACAGAATAAATTGATGTAATTAACCTCATTAACAGATACAGGAGCAAATCATGATTATTTCAATAGATAAAAAACTTGCATTTGAAAAATTCAAACATGTTTAACTCTTTTTTAAAAAAATTTATTTATTTGCTTTAGTTGTACACAATGCGTTTATTTGTATGTGGTACTGAGGATCGAACCCGGCCATGCATGTGCTAGGCGAGCGCTCTACCACTGAGCCATAATCTTAGCCCAATAATGTTTTTAACTCTTAAAATGATGAGGGAAAATGCTTTCAGTAGTATAGGAATAGAAAGGCAATTTTTTAAAAACAATAAAGAAGTTTCACCAAAGAAAAACTATTGCAAACATCATACTTAAAAATATAATTTTGAAAGCATTCCTCTCAAGGTCAGAAGATTGAAGTAAATAGAAAGTAATCGTGGACAGAAAATCCCTCTAATTGGTTATATATCCTCAATTAGACCTTTTAATTTATTAAACTAGCTGATTTTAAATTTTATTGAATAGGACAAGGAGTCAATGGTAGTTAAGATGTTACTGAAGAACAACATGAGAGTATTTTTTTTTTTTACCAGACATCAAGTGTTAAATACATATGGTATTTAGTACAATGATTGATCAATTGTTATATTGATAAGTAGATAAATTGAATAGAAATCGGTTTATTATTTATAGTAAAGTTGTACATAACTAAACTTACACCTACTTTTGTCTAGGGAATTTTTTTTTGTTGTTTATCTGTAATCCCACTATAGGGAGGCTGAAGCAGGAGGACAACAAATTCAAGGCCAGTCTGGACAACTTAGGGAGACCCTGTCTCAAAATTTAAAAGGGGGGGGGGGGGCTGGCATGTAGCTCAGTGGTAAAGTACCCAGGGGTTCAACCTTCAGTATTACATAAATAAACAAACAAAAAAAAAAGCATGATATCAATATGTAATAACATAAATTAATTTCGATACACCTAGTGAAAAAGCAAGTTAGAAAAATACATATAGCATTATTCTATCTATATAAAATTCAAAACAATCCAAACTGAGTTATTTAGAAATAGATAGCTGTTAACACTCTAAAGAAGAGCAAGGGCATAATTAATAGGAAATTCTGGGTAACAGTTACCTCTTGGAGGGGCAGGTTTGGGGAGAAAGATGAAGTCAACGAGGAGTACAGAGGGGATGTGTAAGGTATTGGCAATTTTTAATTTCTTCAAAAGGATGTTATGGACATGAGTGTTTATTTTATTATAGCATTCACTTTAAGTCTTTTTTTTTTTTTTTTTTTTTTTTTTGTGGTACCGGGGATTGAACTCAGGGACACTCGACCACTGGGTCACATCCCAGCCCTTTTTTTGTATTTTATTAGAGACAGGGTCTCACTGAGTTGCTAAGTGCCTAGCCATTGCTGAGGCTGGCTTTGAACTTGTGATCCTCCTGCCTCAGCCTCCCAAGTGCTGGGATTACAGGTGTGCACCACCTAGCCTGGCTCACTTTAAATCTTAAGTTGCATGCATGATATATTTTAAGATAATGTTTTGGGGGACAGTTCTGGTGGTTCAACCTAGATTCTTGTACATGCTAAGCAAGATTTCTACCAGTTGGCCTTTTTATTTTATTTTGAGATAGGTGATCACTAACTTTCCCAGGCTGGTCTCCAACTTGTGATCTTCCTGTGTTGGTCTCTCAAGTAGCTGGGATTATAGGTGTGTACCACCATGCCTGAAACTAGAAAAACTGTTTTAAACAGAAAAAAATTCTTCAAAATAATATAGTAACAAGCAAACCACTTAAAAATGATAAAGACTTTATAACAATTGACAGATCATGGCTCATAGTAAAATACTAACACCACTATATTAAAGTAGGAAAAAGGTAAATTTATCCTCTATCACCACCATTATTTATTTGATTTTTAAAGTTTTAGCTGAACCAATAATGTAAGAAAATTAAATAAGTGGCATAAATAAATGAATAAGCAATGCTTTTATTATTAGCAGATAATGTGGCTACATATTCTAGAGACTTCCATATGAATCTTGTAGAATCAGTATTTGCCTGGTTGCATGATAAATATATAAAAATCAAAAGCTTTTCCCCAACTTTTTAGTATCCAGTTAGCATTTGAGGCAAAGAAAAACCAAACAAAAACAAAAAAACAAAAGCCCTTTCAATAGTGACAAAAGTTTATAAAATTCATTGGAAGAAATTTAATAAAAAAGGTGCTGTTCCTGGGCTGGGGGTATAGCTTAGTGGTATAATGCCTGCCTAGCATGCTTGAAGCCCTGGGTCTGATCCCTAGCAGGAAACAAACAAACAAAAAACAGGTCCTATGTAACTACAAAACCCTTAGTAGAAGGTATGAATCTGTGTTGAATGAGTATAGACACCTATCTTTCCCAATGGTAATACCTAAGATCAGAATAATTGTTCTCAAAAATAATATATAAACTCACAGGATTTCCATTTAGAATCTTGTTTACCTTAAATAAATTTTTTTTTTTTCCCAGTACTAGGGATTGAACCCAGGGGTCCTCTACCATAAAGCTACAACTCCAGCTTTTTAAAAATTTTTCTATGTTTTTGAGATAGGGTCTTGCTAAGTTGTCCAGGTTGGCCTCTAACTTGCCATCCTCTTGTTGCAGAAGGAACCCACTTGCAGAGCAGAAATGGCCACAGGAGGTTCCTGAATGGGAAGAATTGCAATGAAGCTACACAGTAACAGGCACGAGTTTATTAGAATAGATAGTGGGCAGCCGGGCGCAGTGGCGCACGCCTGTAGTCCCAACATTTGGGAGGCTGAGGCAGGAGGATTGTGAGTTCAAAGCCAGCCTCAGCAATGGCGAGGCACTTAGCAACTCAGTGAGACACTGTGAAAGACCCTCAGAGACCCGCACCCAAGAAACCAACACCGGACCACTCACTGGATGCAAAAGCAAGAGGAGATTTATTTCTCACACAGGCGCCTGCGGACACTCAGCAGCTCCAGCTAACTGAGCGTACCGGGCTCTGGGTCACAAGCCTTTTTAAAGAGTATTAGAGGGCACATAAGCAGATACATAGTAACAAGCATTTCATTGGTTAATTTAAATCAAGTTTGGGGGTCCACTTTGGGCCACAGCTGCCGGTTCCTCTCAAATTCCCCTAAAAACCACAAATGTTCGATACACCTTATTTTAGCACTCCGGTTATTTCAACAGATCAGTCCCAGGACTTTTGTTCCCTATCTTTGTTCCCTGTTCCCTGGTGTGGGGGATCAGATGACTATTACCTAATTTATTACAAAATCAGTTCTTGTCTCTATCTAGTTATTTTGTAACAGGCTGGGGGTTTTTGGCAGGCTGTCCTTGAGCTGGGGTCTTTGAACTGTCTCCAATAAAATACAAAAATGGGCTGGGGATGTGGCCCAGTGGTTGAGTGCTCCTGAGTTCAATCCCTGGTACAAAAAAAAAAAAAAAAAAAGGGGGGGGGTGCAGATACTCAGGAAAGACTGAAGGGGTCACCCGCCTTGGCCCTGACAAAGTTGAAGTCAGGGTTTTTGAGGGTTTTGAGTCCTTTTGTCCTTGTCTCAATTTCTCATACCCCCTCAATTGATTTATTACCCTTGGAATAGCCCTCAGTGGTTGTCTGTGAGGGCTTTGATGTCCTAGTCACAAGGGGTGGTTGGGGTGGTTGTGACATAGTTGTGGTGATAAAGGAGGATTATGGCAACCTGCTCACAAGAGAGAAATGACTTGGTCTGGAAATGGCAGTTCCCTTAGGAATCATAATTAACTGTGGCCAGGGGACGTTCTCACACACCAGGCCCCATTTTCCCAATAAGTTTGATAAGTTTAATGTTTCCCCATGAGTTGAAGTGATAGCTCCCTTTAGGGATGATAATTATCTAGGCTTGGAAAAGGTTGGACATTCAGCTTCCATCTCCAGATAAATCTTGCCAGATAAATCTCCTCCTGGTCTCAGTTTTGTGACTCATGGATTTTCTTACTGCATATGTCTGATGTCTTTCCTGCACCCCTGTATGTTACTTCCCTTCATTTTTCTTTCCTTTACCCACCTGTTCGTGGATGACTAACCTACCTAACATTTCTGCCTCTGCTATCTGGGGGAAAAAAAAAAAATATATATATATATATATATATACACACACACACACATATATATATATACACATATATATACACACACACACATATATATACATATACATACATATATATATACATATACATACATATATACATATATACATACACACACACTGCTGGAATCACAGGTTTGCACCACTGTGCCCTTTTTCAAATTTTTTTTTTTTTTTTTTTTTTTTTTTTTAAAGAGATGGAACTTCACTATGTCACCCACACTGGCTCAAAACCCCTTGAATTAAACCTCCTGCCTCCAAGGCCTGAGGATCTCTGGGTTTACAGGTGTGCATCACCATGCCTGGCCTTTTCTTCTTTAAACAAGATGAAATGATTCTAATGTTTGTGGGCGAGAATAGACAGCTGAGACTAGCCAGAATTATTCTGCAAATTTGTGAGGGAAGTCTTGCCTTTGCAAAGATTGGCATTTACCTCAGAGTTGCTATAATTAAACCCACTTAGTACCGAAATGGTAGGAGACCCTTGGTTTAGTAACAATATAAACTATTTCAGAAAAAGATCAGACTACATATGAGAAACTAACAAATATAAAAGTTTCATTTCAGTTTGGTGGCTGAAGAGTGGTTTATTTGTAGATATGCTGACATCATGGGTCATTCATCTGGAAGAAAATAAAGTTATATCTGCAGCTCATATGTTTTAAAGAAATAAGTTTAGTTTTAAAATATATAAGTATAAAAAACAGAATAAAATTTAGGAAGCAATTTTATAACTTTGGTGTGTGAGAAAAATTCAGAAGCAAAAAGCATCAAGGGAAGTGTGTTTTACTTCTTAACAATAACTTGTTTTTATATGGTGAAAAACTTTGTCTACTTAAAAGATTTTAAAGGTGAGTGAAAAAAAATTTCCCTGTCATATGGCAAAAGACACATATCTCTAAAACACAAAGTGATCCTACAAATTAATTTGTGGGGAATAAACCAACAAAATTCCTGTGGAAGAAATAGATAATGAAGTCTTTAAAACATATGCTTTTATGATCATTTAAAAATGTTTGAGTAGTATAGGCTGAGTTGAAACAAGCTGCCTGGGCTTGCATTCCAGCTTCACCCCTTCCTAATTGACATTGGACAAGTTCTTTACCTCTTTCTATAATCGGTTTTGTCTTTAAAATAGAGGTAATAATAGCAGCTCCCTTAGAGGTTTATTGTGAGATTTTCACTTAGAACACTGCTTGATATCCAGCAAACAAATTATTATTGCTACTATTTTTTAAAAAGTGAGCTGGGGATGATACCTACTCTCTCATCAGTGAAATCCATGAGTTGAGAAGACGATCAGCATTAAGCATTTAATGTGTATTGCACACAGGCATTTAGTAATAATGTTAATCATTCTTACTGTTACAGATTATTACAATAAGAATAGGACATTATTCTTATTGTAAATGCTGATTAGTATTCTTATTGTTAAAAATTCTAAGTGTAGGTTCAATCCCCAGCACCAGAGTGGAGGGAGAACAATACTGGGCTCTGTTGTTATATAGAGAGAAGGCAGGTGTTAATAGCAGATCGCTATTTAACCAATTCTGTTTTGTCCTTAAAACATCTTTTTTTTTTTTTTTTTTTTTTTTTTGGTACCAGGGATTGAACTCAGCGGCACTAGACCACTGGGCCACATCCCCAGCCCTTTTTTGTATTTTTTATTAGAGACAGGGTCTCACTGAGTTGCTAAGTGCCTCGCCATTGCTGAGGCTGGCTTTGAACTCGCGATCCTCCTGCTCAGCCTCCCAAAGTGCTGGGATTACAGGCGTGCACCACCGCGCCCGGCTAAAACATCTTGAAGTGGCAATAATGAGAGCATTATATAGTACCTATACCATAATAAACAAACCAGTGGAATGGAATAGAAAGTTCAGACAGAGACCTAAGATAGAAGAATTAGTTTATGACAAAAGTTTTATTTCATATCACCAAGGAAAGGGAAAACTACACTATTGATAACTGATGCTCAGACAACTAGTCAGCCCTTGGTTGAAAAACAACTTAGATTTGTGTGTTGTATCAAATATTAAGATAAAATTTGGGTAGATTAAAACATTTAATGTAAAAATAAAAATATTAGAATTAAACAAAAGTGTATGTTTATATAGTTTGGGGAAGATTTCCTTAGAATGGTATAAAAAGTTTAAGTGAAAAAAAAAAGACATCTTGAATACATAAAATAGAGAATCTTGATGTAGTTTTGAAGGCATGTAAATATATTTTCATTGATACCATTTACCTCAGGGACTTAAAATTGGATGGAAAAAGAATTAAGATTTAGTTTTTTTTTTTAAACACATTTAATTAAAAAAAAAACTAACTAATAAAAACAGCTTTAAAGTCTCCAAGAACAAACTCAAAGGGTAAGTGAAGAGCTGTAAAATATTTATAACATACACAACAGTAAGAAGTTAAATACCTTTAATCCAAAACGGTATTTTAGTATCAAGATGTAAGTATCAAAATGAATAGACATGTTGTTAACAAGCAATTTATTGAGAATGACAAACAAAAATATGAAAAGATACTTGACATCATTAGTAAATAACCAGTGTTAAGCAAAGGAAGATGCTTTTTAAAAAATCATGTTGGAAGATACTACAAAAAAAGATGTAGTATTTTCAGGTGCATGTGGGAATAGGTGCTGTTATAAAGTGCTTGTGGTATAAGCTTTCTGGTGCATCGTTCTGGAAGAATTTTTAAACAAAACAAGCATATCCTTTGCCATAGTCAATCTCTTTCTAGAAACTGATCCTAAGCAAATGGGCAAAGGTAGATGGTTGTATAATATTGTCAGTACAAAAAAATATTTTATTTCCTTCAGTAGAGATTTATATAAGTTGTGATTCATTCATGCAGTGGAATCCATACACCCATTAAAAATGATAGTGTAGATATAGATTTAGGAACATGGAAAGATGTTCATTACCTACTGTTCTATGATGTAGACATGTTATAAAGTTGTCGGGCCTTCTAAACACTGTCAGCCAAAGGGATGGAAAGCTGTGGCTTTCTGGCTGCTTGCCACGCCCTGTTACGGACCTAGGCTAAGCAGGGGGTGTGGCTGTGACATATCATGAGAACCAAAACTGCCCTAAGCATAGGGCAGAGGATTCTGCCCTATGAGGTGTGCCCGTGCTCTTTACCTGTTTTCTAATCTGCTTACTGATTGGCTGATGTCCACTATAAAGCATTGTCCACCCCCTTCAATAAACAAGTTCCAGCGCTGACCACTGACCGAGTTCCCTGGTATGTTCCTGTGTCTTCTGTAGGCGGGGGAGGGAATGCCAGCGGCCTTTACTTTCCCAATCTAGTCTCATCTTTGAGGTAGGCCCCTCTAGCCTCTTTTGCTGGACAGAAGAGGTCCATCCGGGTACGGGGGGGGGGGGGGGGCTAAAGACCTCAAACTCCTTATAATATCCCGATATAAAGTGATATATAGAATATCATCACATTTTTTCTGAAAGCAGTGTATACAGGTAAAAACAAGTTTAGAGGGAGATTCATCGAAATAGTAGCAGTTATTATCTATGGATGGGAACAATGGCAATTTCTTTTAAACCTTTCTTCTATTTTCTAACCTTTCTATTTCTTCTATTGTCTAAATTTTAAAATAATAAACATGTGATCTATTTATCTATTCATCATCCGGTGAGTCCTGTGTTGATGTTTCTGCCTGTCTTATTGACCCTCTGATTATTCTAAAACCCTAGTTGGCTTCTGCACCTATCCTTCCAGTGAAAGCAGTTTTCCACAGTCAATGATGACTTCCTATTTGTCAAGTATAAGATACACTTTTCAGTTATTTATTGGATCTCTGGTTCTCTCCCTCCTTTTAAAAACTTTAAAAAATTCCTTCCTTCTTTGGATCCTGGGTCACCACTTTTTTTTTTTTTACCCACCTATTGAGCTACATCTCAGTCTATTCCACTGAATTATCTGTGCACCCCTTGCAGGTACAGTTTCTCCAAATATCTATCTTTGGTCCTCATTTCTTTCCCCTTTACATACTCATAGTACGTATATGTGTGTATATGTATGTAAAATTGCCTTCAGGTCATAAACCCCTTGATGATTAAAAACCAATTCACACACATATTCTATCCACGACTAAATCCAGAATATATAAAAAACTACAAAATAAAAAATTTTGTAGACACCTGCCCTTCATCCCTTAAATACTATTTCTCCCTTTTTCATATGGCTTTCTACCATGTCAGCATCCACACGTCTCCCTGTGGCAGACACCCAAGAATTAGCCTAGGCCTGGGCTCATCTCTCCTACATTCTTCCTAGCCAGGCTGTTTATTCCATATCCCTAAGATCCCATGACTTGATCCATCCCTCATCTCCATCCCCACCGCCATGCTTTATTCAGGCATGATTTCTCCTGGATTTATGCAGTAGTCTCTCTCTTAACCTGGGGTTCACAAAAGCATAACTAGAATGGAACAAAGACTTGGGCTCAGGTTTATTTGGGTATTTATCCTGAGGAATAGGAGTGGAGAAACAGAAGGAGGGCACGCCAACACGGGTTGGCCATCAGCACAAACAATTTGTGCACAGGACTGTGAGACAGGGGTTTGTGGTGGTGTGTGAGAGTATCGCTCTCCTGGCTCAAGGGCAGCTCCATGATTGAAGTCCTGCAATTTCAGGGTGCACTTGCACAAATGCCCACCAGTTTTGATAGCAAAAGCCTCAGGAACCTCGCAGGCAGGAAGTGAGAGGTGGTGGCACATCCTCTAGCAATGGCTTCAGTAAGAAGAGGTGGGCTGAGAGGCTGAGCAGCCCAAGGGAAGTGTTCAACTAACCTTCTGATTGATCTCTCTGCCCTCCTGCCACTATCTGTCCTTTATAACCAGAGTGATTGTCACAATACAAAATGATTATGTTACTTCCCTGCTTGAAAGATTTCAGTATTTCTCTTTGAGACTTCCAGAAAAACTTATGCTCCTTAGCACATCACAAAGGCCCTTGTTTTAATATAAGGCACCTGTATCATATAAAGAATGAATTGAAATTGTTCCAATGTCTATAGGAAAGCTGTATATAGGGGAAAGTGGACGGACCCACTACCTCACTGACATGAAGACTAATCACATTCACTAATCACATACCTAAGGAAATTTGGGGGTTCAGTTACCTTCAAAGGTGTTAATGTAATGTTCCCGTAAGATGTGCCTTGGAACAAGAAAGTTTTTAAGCATTGCATGAAGGAGGAGTGTTAGGTGAAGAGATAAGAAAGGTCTAGAATGGTCAGAAGATTGCCAGGCGAGGTGGCACATGCCTGTAATCCCAGCACTTGGGAGGCTGAGGCAGGAGAATCACGAGTTCAAAGTCAGCCTCAGCAATGGCGAGGCACTTAGCGACTCAGTGAGACCCTGTCTCTAAATAAAATACAAAAAAGGGCTGGGGATGTGGCCAAGTGCCCCTGAGTTCAATCCCTGGTATCAAAAGAGAAAAAAAGAAAAAAAAAATAGAATGGTCAGAAAAGCAGTCACTTGCCTGCAAGAAGTGTGAACAGTGACAATGCCTGTCACAGTCTTCTGGAGAGCATTCCAGCCCTCCACACAAGTCACCTCCACAAGCTGGAGCTGGAAAAACAATCGTGTGAGCGGAGATGGAATTGGGCTGTGGGCCAGTATGTTTTTTTGTAGATAAGGCATTAATATTATACCTCCCGAAGGTTTGAGTCTGGCTGCCAGGAGGGTGTGGCATTATTATCATCTGGGAAAGTGTGGGAGCAACCTCATGTCAAAACACCAAAATATCAGGTTATACAGCCCTAGTCATATTTTTTGCTAAAGAGAAGTCCCTGGGACACCTATAAAACAAAATTGAAGGTACCTTCACTTATTAAATTATTTACCCATTTTGAATACTCTTAAACTTAAATGAATTAGAGTTATTTGGATCCATATATATATATTCACAAGCGCTTTGTTATTTTTGATGTCACACTGGACAGACGCACATACAAACATATATTTGTGACGTCACATTAACATGAAATTTAGACAAATACACAAATAAACACATATATAAAAAGTAAAAAAAATATATATATAATTGTGTGCACACTCAAGAGAGATCTCTTCGTCCCAGCTGGAGAGGAATGACACTTAAGTTGTGACATATTTTGAAGGACTCTTTTAAGGGAATCATTCCATATCTTCATCATGGTCCTCTTGATTTTGTACCTTTTTTATTAATCTTGATTCCTCAACAACTTCATCTTGATCAAAGACTTGGAAAATATTGGTAGGCTGAGAGATTATTTTTCACTTCAGAATAAATCTGCCACAAATGATTGGGCATTAATCCTCTAGGGTTAACACCAAAAGGGACTTGGGAAAATATTGTAGGCTGAGAGATTATCTTTTCATTCAGCTTGGGAAAATATTGTAGGCTGAGAGATTATTTTTTTCACTTCATCTGCCTTTTGATTACCTTCATGGAGGGGGCCAGGCAAATTAGTATGTGCTCTAATATGACCTATGAATAGAGGTTCTTTTCTTGCCCACAAAAGTTTTTGTATCTGATAATCAAATAAAGGTTTTAATTGGCCAGTAGTGAGGTTTAGTGTAGGGCGAAGCCAATTAATGTCTCCCAGTAGTTTTTGGAAATCATTGAGGGTGGTTAAATGTTCTTTATTTATTAAAATTTTTTGGGGTCTAACAAAAGTATCCATGATTTTAAATCCTAAATATAATATGGGAGATCTGGTTTGAACTTTTTCTTCTGCTATATATAATCCGTATTTTTTAAAATTTTCTACCATGTCACTGAATATATATTAAATAAGATTTTTTGATTAGGGTGGGCCAGTAAAATATCATCCATGTAATGTAGACACATGAGGTTTGGATATTTATTTTTAATGGGTTGGATAGCCTTGTCCACATATATTTGGCATATGGTGGGGCTATTAGCCATTCCCTGCGGCAAAACCTTCCATTGATATCTCTGATCAGGGCCATTATTGTTAATAGAAGGAACTGAAAAAGCAAACCTGGGGGCATCCAGAGGATGTAGGGGAATAGAAAAGAAGCAATCCTTTATATCAAGACTAATAACATGGAAATTTTTTGGAATAGCTATAGGATTCGGAAGTCCAGGTTGAGTAGGGCCCATGACTTGCATGGTTTTATTAATTTGTCTAAGATCATGTAATAATCGCCATTTTCCTGATTTTTTCTTGATCACAAATATGGGGAATTCCAGGGAGAGGTGGAAGGTTCTATATGTCCTGCTTTTAATTGTTCCTTAACTAGTAGGTGGGCCGCTTGTAATTTCTCTTTAGATAGGGGCCACTGAGGGACCCACACTGGCTTATCAGAAAGCCATGGTATTTTCAAAATTATTTTCTCAGTGGCCCCAAAGAAAAATGTCTTTTTCCTATATGATAATGATTTCTTTTAGGGTTAAGCTTACCCTGTACTTTTTGATGATTTCTTTTAGGGTTAAGATTACCCTGTATGTTTTTACATTTAACACCTGCAGGTTTGGTTGCAAGGTGTACTCCCATTTGTTGTAAAATATCTCTTCCCCATAAAGTAACCGGTAGATTAGGTAAAACATAAGGCTGAAATGTGCCTTTATGTCCTTCATCATCCTCCCATTTTAAAATTACCGCACTTTTTTCTGGGAGGTTATTATATCCCAAGCCTCTTAAACTGGTTGAAGCTTTTTGTAGAGGCCAGTGTTTGGGCCATTGACGTAAATTAATGATGGAAGAATCAGCTCCAGTATCTATAAGACCCTCCATTTCTATTCCTTGGATTCTTATTTTACACATAGGCCTCCTTGTACAGTCCCGAACCCAGCAAACCATGGGTTTCGAATCAGTGGAACAAAATCCTCTATTGTTCCTATTTAGAGGCATATTCATTTAAATGAATTATGTAAATTTGGAAGGAGGAGCAGCTGAGCAATTCTATCTCCCTGATTAATAGAACTTATACTTTGGGGTGAGCTAAGCATTATTTTTATTTCCCCTTTATAGTCTGAGTTTATTACGCCTGGGGTCACTTGCAAACCTAATAAGCTTTCAGGACTTTGCCCGATAATAAGTCCTACAGTCCCTGAGGGAAGAGGTCCCCTGACTCCTGTGGGAATCAGTTGAACCCCCATTTCAGGTGTTAACACTATTCGGGCGGTGGAACAGAGGGTCTAATCCTGCATTTCCTCCTGTTCCTCTGGCGAGGGAGTGGATGGGTAATAGGGATTGTGTCGGGGAAGCATCTGAGTGGATGCTTGAGGATACTCCTCCTCCAATGCCTCGTACATTTGTGGGCCCCGGGGCATTGGGCCCCATGCCCTGTTTTTTGAATTCCTGAACAAAGGATTTCCATGGATGTCAAATTTTGAATAGCATTTATTGGCCCAATGATTTCCTTTCTTACACCTGGGGCAGCAACCTGGAGTACGGTATGAATTTGGTCTTATTTCTCTTTGGGGATTTTGCCTAGAATAGCCTGATTGATTATGATAATTTTGCCTAGAATATCCTGATTGATTATAATGTCTATGTTGAACCCTTGTAAAATTTTGAGGGGCAGCATCTCTCACAGCTGCTGCAATCACATTCCCTGTGACAAAGGCATCATTTACATCTTTACATAGTTGTATATATATGGAAAGATCCTTTTTATTTTTCCATGGCCTGATGACTTCCTGGCAATATTTATTAGCATTTTCATACGCTAATTGAATAACTAATGGCATAACTTGATCAATGTCTCCAAAAACTCTACCTGCAGTTCTCAAAAGTCTATCAGCAAATTCAGCATATGGTTCATTAGGTCCTTGAATTACTTTGGACAAGCTACCTTGTAGATCCCCAGGTCCTTGTACAGTTTTCCATGCCTTTAAGGCAGCTGCATTTATCTGAGCATATACTCCTGGGGTATAATGTTTTTGATCCTGTATGTCTGCGAATTGCCCTTCTCCTGTGAGCATTTCTATATTTATGGTCTCCAAACCCCGCATCTGCATTTCTTTTAGCTGTTTCTATACAAAGTTCCTGAAATTGCGATCGCCAAACCAAGTATTGTCCCCCACTTAATGTTGCTTTACATAGACGTTTCCAGTCTGCGGGGGTTAAGCTAAAGGTGTTAAGGGACTCCAATATACTCAACGTGAAAGGAGCTTGGGTCCATAAGTCATTACTGCCTCTTTGAGATTTTTTATTGTTTTTGAAATCTATTGGCTGGTGGCCCCTCTGTCCATTTTCATATTCAAATACTGGCAGTTCCCAATGTATCTGTGAGTTACCCTCGAGAGCGCATAAGCGCTCAGAAAGACTTTTTATTTCTATTTCTAGGGTATGCAAACGTCTAGTGATACCCTTCATATTTTCTGTAATCGATTTCACCCATGGGGGAGTAGAGGACACAAGTTCCTCCACTTGATGATCCCTTATCTTGGTCTTCCTTAATTTCCTTTTATTCATTTTCTCAAAATCACCTTTAGTTAATTCCTCCTCACTACTACTACTCTCATTGGTCCTAACTGACTCAGTAACATCCTGAGTCCCAGGTTCAATTGAGACCATGTATCCTTGAAAATATCTCTAATAAATCTTGAATAGCTTTAGCAGCTCGTATCTTTGTAATTTTGGGGACACTTCTAATACTCTCCTTACTGGTCTTAGTTGACTCAGCGGAATCTACGCTTTTATGATTGCCTTCACTGTTTTCTAAATCCTCCTCACTAACGACAGACTCATCCATATCAAAGAATTCATCAAGAGCCTCGTACACTTGGGTCTTAGTTATTTTCGAACCCATTTTAACTGCTCTGACTAGAGACTCCTGCGAGGTTTCTCAGTTCTTACCTGTCCTGCCACGTTGAATTCATTTGTGAAAGAATAAATTCAGTTTGATTTTTTGGCTTTTGGGGTTTCAGCCTTCATAGAATTATTATTTTTTTGCCAATTTTATTATAATTTTATTTTTTAAAAGAAAAATTGCATAATTCTTTATTTGTTTAGAAAAATAATACATGTTTGTAACTATTTCTGGACTCAGTGTTTCTAATGGTTACCTCCCTAACTTGAAATAATACAAACACTGCCATTTCTTCAACCGTCAACTTTAGACATTATTTATTAGTTGAACTCCTGAGAAGCTGAAAAACATTTAGTCTATTTAAATGGACTCTCTCTCCTTTCTTTCTCCCCTCCCAATTTAAAACAATTGTTATCGTTGTTATAGCTTTTATTCTAAGTGATACAGCATCTCATAACTAATGGTGTCAGATAACATGAAACATTTGCGTGCCTACTGTGCACCAGACATGGTTCTGAACCTTTACTTCATTTGGTCTTCACATTAGACCTTTGAAATAGAGATCTTGGTCCCCATTTTTCAGGTGTGGAGACTGAGGCACATAGCAGTCATGTAACCTGTATGAGACTGCTTGTTAGTATTAGTAGAGCTTGTGGCTGTATTGTCTGTGCTGCTAATGATCCAGCTCTATTGTGTCACCTCTGATAGCAGAGGAGGCTATTAGAGACCCTGGCCTTCCTTTTCTTCACCTTTCCACTTTACCCTGTATCTCCGCTTAGCTAAACCTTCAAGATTATGTTGTTGGAGTTGATAACATTTACATTCTGCTATCTAACATTGTTAAGTTGCTCAGATGTGGCTTATGGGATAATTCAAAAATTGAAAATTCCTACACAGCATTTACATTGTTATGACTAAGTGAACACTGTCCGGTATAGAGACAGGTAATGTGTAGACTTCATTGCTGAAAGCTTGGAACCCATCAGAGCCACATGATCCTTGCATCTAGTTCAGGTGGAGCTTCCTTTATTTTTCCTTCTTCCTTCAATTCCTCCAAACCACATTGCATTTTAGTTTATGTACCTCCTGGATGTGATTTTCTTGTACGATTCCCCCCCCCCCCAGTGTTTCTTATTTCCTTTCTTCCCTACCTTCTCCACCCTCCTGGAGTGTTGTTTGGTAGAGGAATTTTAGTAACCCCTCCTTTTCAGTTACCCACTTTCCTGTTCTCTTCCTATTATTTTTGGTATATGAAGTGTCCTCCTAAAAGCTCATGTGTTGGGCAATACAGGAATGTTAGAAGTGAAATAATGAGACAATGAAAACTGTAACCTCATCAATGGATTAATCCATTTGGTGGATTAATAACTTATTATCATTTTTCTTTTTATTGGTACATTGTAAACAATGGTGATATTCATTGTTACGTATGTGTACATGCACACAATATAGCAGTATATTGTGGTGGATTTCACTCTCCAGAACCTTCAGAGTAATAATCTGAATGGATTACTGGGTGGTAGCTGTAGAAAGGTGGGGTATGGCTAGAGAAAGTTAGTCACTGGGAGTGTACCCTTGGGGGCTATATCTTGTTCCTGGCTCCTTGTGCTCTCTCTGCCTCTGGCTGCCATGAGATGAGCAGCTTCCCTCTGCCACACGCTCCTCCATGATGTTCTTTCTGTTCTGCCCCACCCCAGGCTCAGACAGTGGGGAGACTGACCATGAACTGAGACCTCTGAAACTGTGAGCCAAAAATAAACTTTTCCTCCTCTAGGTTGTTCTTGTCAGGTATTTTGGTCACAGAGCTAAAAAGCTGACTAACACACCTCTCCACCTTGACCTTGAGCTTGAATCTTTTTTTTTTTTTTTTTTTTTTTTTGTGGTACTGGGGATTGAACTCAGGGGCACTCGACCACTGGGCCACATCCCCAGCCCTTTTTTGTATTTTTTTTTATTAGAGACAGGGTCTCACTGAGTTGCTAAGTGCCTCGCCACTGCTGAGGCTGGCTTTGAACTCACAATCCTCCTGCCTCAGCCTCCCAAAGTGCTGGGATTACAGGCGTTCGCCACCAGGCCGGGCTTCAAGATGAATCTTAATGCAAGTTGTTTTAAGCCAGGTTGACAGGCATTTGTGACACATGTGTTTGTTGTTCTGTCATATTAAAGAAAGAAGTGGCTTACATACATGAATACTGCACACAAAGACAAAATAAAACCATGGGCAAAAGAGTGGGAATGGTAAGATGAAGCCAGGAATGAGGTTGGTACTCTGCAGCGACTGTAGAGCGGTTCACTTGTTAGAACTGCAGTACACTTCTCATTCTGAGCCGCTGGCCCCTAAGCAAAAGCAGCAGGACCAGTTCCTTGGTTTACGGTGCCCATAACACAACTTGCTGTGGAGAGAGGGAACTATCGCTGGAACAGACCTGGGCAAATTCCTTCCCATGGGCTCTGGTAAAGAAGATAGGCTTCACGTAGATTGTGATGGACTTCCATGACTTCCTGCAGTGAACAGCAATGTGATACGTGTGGGAGTTTAGTCCTGTGAACAAGCAGAATTCCATAGAGTAGTATTAAAAATAATTTTATTTTCCTCTCCCCACACCACTATCACCAACTATTTTGTGCCTGTAGGTTTCCCCCACCCCTTTGTGGGGAATTTTGAGATTCAACTCTTGGGGTCCTATTTGCTTTTAGTGACTAAAATTGTCTCCTTTTAGTCTTTACTCTGAAGTCCAAGAAGACAATCTAAACTCTGAACTTCATTTGCAGTTAAACACTCTGTTCCCACAGGTTGGGCTGGAAGTTTGTGGTGGTAAAGGAAGGACACGGTCTGACATTCTTGCTTGCTTCTAGGACTTTTAGTTTGATTTCTCTCCTTACTTATCACACCTTGCTTTCTAGCCCTGTGTCTGGATTCTGATTGGGGAAGAGAGAAGTCAGGGATAGGGAACATCTTGGTTGACTGGCCATGCTGGGCCTCTCTAGTGATGCAAGTGTGGCTTCTGCTTCCTGAACCTGGGCTGCTTCTGGGTTCTTTCTGGTGGCGAATCCTTCAGGGTATGTCTGACACCTGTTCACTGTGGGTTTCACATTCTGGGAAACTGATGTCAAGATTCTTAAATGTCCTCCTCAAATGCCTTCTCCAAGCTTGCCACAAGGGGCGAGTATCCTGTTTCTTTTCCAGTGAAGAGTGGAGGAAGAATACCACGATGCTGTGAAAAACATTCTCCCAATTTACTTTCTTGGCTTCTTCTGCAAACCCTTTTTACCCCCTTGACATGGTGTGGAGCTAAAAGTTGAAAAGGTAGCTTTCTGACACCTCCTTTCAAAGTTTCCTTTGTCTTCTATTGTTTGACTTTCACCTTTTTTGGTGGCCTACACTGAAATGAAGGTAAAAAAGAGTCTCCTTTTTAATATCCTGTTACATTTTTAATAAAGTCTTGCAGTTTTAGTGAACAGAAAATATTATTGAAGTGCTTTCCTGCTTTGGAGCTCAAAAGAATGTTCTCCAGGTGTGAAATATTCTGCTAGTCTAGGTAGATGGCATTTTATTCTGTTTATTTATCTATTTCCCTCATTTAAACTATAAAATTGTCACATATTCATTTTAAATAAATTAAAAGCATCAGTGAGCCAAAAGAAAAATTGTAAAAATTACTATGTCCCATCTTTTAGGAATAGTTACCAACAACCTTGATTTAAATCCTTCTATTTTCTTCTTATACTGTAATGGACATTCTTTGCCTTGTGAATCTTACTATCTAAATATTCGTTTTAAAGACTTACACAAATTTGGCCAAAATTTGCCATGTGAAAGGAAAACTTGTTTTAACAAATCCAAACTGTCACAGCAGGAAGACTGATGTGTGCGCAAATTCAGGAGAGAAAATAGAGAATGTGCTGCAGTTGATTCTCAGTTTTTCTTTTGGTAATCCCGAATCTTGTGTTTGTATAGTATCAACATGTTGTGCATTATCTCATCAGATTCCCTGCATTATTATATGAAGATGTCTTCTAAAGATGCTGAAAAGCCTGCAAAAAAAATACACGCACCCACAAATTGCAGAAAAAACTACCGACAAAGGTGATTGAACTGCACAGCAACTTTTTAATATTGATGATAATTGGGCTCTCTTGGATACAAATGCCATCTTATAAGTTCATTTTGGAAAAGGAGACAAAAGTGCTAGAACATAAAGCATCTAAAATAGGCGAGTCCTGCTTTGAAGTGAATGGGAAGTTAGGCTAAAACCTCTGCTGGTGTGCAACACTTCAAAAACCCCAGTGCCTTTTAGAGACTATTGAAGAGTGAATTGCCTGTTATGTGATATTCAGCTCATAAAGACTGGGTGACCAAGGCAGTGCTCAGTGATTACATGAGGAGCTAACTGTCTCTATTCATCAAGGAGTACACAAGGATAGAAAACTTGCAAACAAGGCTCTTTTGATAATAGACTAAGCTCCCAGATGTCCTTCTAGTGTTGGCAATTATGGAGATGATATCGCAGTGGTCTTTTTGCCTTCCAGCATTGTGTCATTATTGTAGCTTCTGGACCTAGGAGACACTGCAGCCTTCAAGGCTTATTGTTTGCAGATGGTGATGCCGCACGCGGTGCTTATAAGCTGATATATGGTCTGACGACGCAGGCAACGCTGCTTCAAGAGAGGATTTATGGGAGAGTTTTGACATTCAGAAGGTCTTCACATTTATCAACTGGATTTGGCATGTATCATAACAAACAATGAATGGACTGTAAGAGAAACTAGTCCTGCCATTTATTGCTGACTTCCAAGGTTTTGTGGAAGTGATTAACACAAAGCAAAAATCCTAAATCTTGTGAAGAAGGCTAGATTTAGTGAGGTGGATGGTGCAAAGAACTTAAAAGCCAGGAACTAGTTCAACTGGATGCTCATTCTAAATTCCAGGAGAAGGAAGAAGAGGAGCCATTAAACCTATTGCCAGATCTTTAGAAAATTTGGAATTATGCAGACAAGATGACTGTGCAAGTTGGGCTTTGTTTTGGTCTATGGCTTCATCTACCATTTCAGATAATGGTATAGCCGCCCAGTTCTAGAGTATCAAGTGCCCAAAAGAGAGGACTGTCCACAGGAAGCTTGGACTTGAATATTACAGGCCTTTGTGGTTTCGCTGGTTCTCTGCCAGCTGGCTCCAAGTTTCCTCCCTCAACCTCTGAGCAGCATCCAGATTTGACTGTAGCCCCCATCTTTCTCTCCCCAAACCATTCCTTTTTGGTTAATCATTTAAAAGTATTTCCATATTTGCTTATTTTATTTAACTTACTGGTATTATATTCATTATATAACTTTAAAACACACAGTAATTTTAAGTTTGCACAAAAGCTTATGCTTGGTGCATTACATAGAGAAAACAAATTTCTAATGGATACTTTATTGTATTGTTGCATATTACATGGAAAGCATAACCACTAAAAACCCATTAAATATCAAATAATTATGTAGTTGGGATTTTTTTTTTTTTTTTTTTTTTTTTGAGTTAGGCTTTCCCTGAGTAGCCCAGGCTGGCCTGACATTCACAACCTTTTTGCCTCAGTGTTCTGAGGTGCTGGGAAGTTGGGATTGCAGGCATGTGCCACCATGCCTGTCTTACTTGGTGTTTTGTATAATACATTTATGGAGAAATCCTTAGGTCCTTGGGTGTTTAAGAGTATTTAGTTAAATTCTGAAATATTTGTTGGGGTTTTAGATGGGTTTAAAGCAGAGTATAATCTTTCCCATTTAAAATAATAGGAAATATATTGCTTATTCTCACTCTCTCCAAATTTGTTATCTAATATGTCAAACCAAATATGTTCAAATAACAAGAATGCTTGTATATACATTAATTTTATTTTATTTTTTGGTACCAGGGATTGAACCCAGGGGCACTCCACCACTGGGCCACATCCCCAGCCCTTTTTTGTATTTTATTAGAGAAGGGTCTCACTGAGTTGCTAAGTGCCTTGCCATTGCTGAGGCTGGCTTTGAACTCGCAATCCTCTTGCCTCAGCCTCCCAAGTGCTGGGATTATAGGCGTGAGCCACCACGCCCGGCTTAATTTTTTAATAAAAATAGATATAGCCTTATTGATTTGTATGTTACATATTTTTAAAAAATACTTATTTAGTTGTAGATGAACACATAGTATCTTATAGTATCTTTATATATAATTTTATGTGGTGCTGAGGATCCAACCCAGTGCCTCACACATGTGAGGCAAGCGCTCTACCACTGAGCTACAGCCCCAGCCCCTGTATGTTACATATTGATATTTAGAAAAATGTAAGCTTTTGCCCTGTTGGTGAATTGTAAAAGGAAGGCCACACCTCAGAATGCATATGATGCCCATAGATTTCTTTGTGACAGTTTCTTGTCCAAGGTTCTCTGTTGTGGAAGCAGGATCATATTGTTTCTTACAAACAGGGAGGTGATTTTTATCACCTGGCTCCCCCATGATTGGACCAGAGGGAGGCGCTTAAGAGTTGCAAACTCAAGAGCCATTAGAGGTCAGGCAAGTAACATGATTGAAGTCAGCAGGCAGATGTAAGAGACAATAGAGTTCATTGGAGATTGCAAAGAACTGGAGACAGCACATCCCTTCTGCTCCTTCCACCACAGAAGGGTCCCGTGTTCCTCGCCTCTGGATGATGAACAAAGTGCCATCTTGGAAGCAAGGAGCAGCCTTTGCCAGATGCCAATCCTGTTGGTACTTAGATCATGGACTTCTTAGCCTCCAGATATAAGAAATAAATTTCTGTTCTTAATAAATTATGGTGTTATAGCAGCACAAGTGGACTCAGACACAGGTGTTTAATATGATTAAACAGTAAATAGTGTGATTTGTACTCAGATTTCTATAATCCAGATTGTGAGATTAGTATACTTTCATAGCTCCTGAGCAGGGCCATTACTTACGATTGTAGAGATAATGGTTCAACTGCCCAGAAGAGAGGATGAGACTGAAGTACAGCCTCTACTTGTCACCCTGCAGGCTTTGGCATGGGGCTACTTCAGGCTGGAAGCCGAGGAACATGTTTGTAATATCTTAGGCTGCATTTCTCATAATTTCACGAAGGCATGGTTTGACTGCCTGATGGGGCAATCACGTCTCCCCATCTCCCCAGCTCCTCAGAGTTGAATCACCCAAGGAAGGGCCCTTTTCTGAATTTCTGCCGAGGCTTCATTATCCCATCCTCAGTAACCACTGACATGTAATTAATGACAGTAATCATTTCAACCTTGAAAATTATTCTTTTCTCAGATATTTAAAAAATACAGTATCTTCTTCCCCAGACACTCCAGGTCATGGAACAATTGTGGTGTACCTTTCAGAAAGCACCTATGAGCTGCAACCTCCTCAGGGCTGCCTTTCCCAGGGAATGACACCTTTTATCCCTCTTCTACTTATGAGCATTGAGATTGCTCCTGTCTTGTTCCAAAATATGGTATTTCCAAAGCAACAAATATAGACACCCATTTTGTACATTACACGATTTAAAATATCTAGATTAACTGACAATTGCTGGTGAATGTTTCATGTATTGGAAAGAACACGCATTTAAGAATTAAAAGGCCTGGATTCAAATCTCAGCTCTGCCATCTACTTGGCTGTGATATCCTTGGTAACTTTTTTCTTCTAATGCCTTCTTCGTCTGGTTGTTGCCAGGATTAAATATAATTTTATGCAAAGATGATATACCCCAAATAGTAATACATTGCATTCCCTTATATGTATAAAAATGTGTCAATACCTCCAGAGGTACCTAACTAGAAGATTCATAGGTTGAGATCATAATAATGACCCACCAGAAAAAAATATCAGTAGCCCCAAAATGGTAATAGGTTCTTGCATAGAGTATTTTCAATTTTATTAAAATTCTCACTTAAATCATGGTAGTATAACTTCCAATAATTTGCCCGACTAGCCATATGTAATTATTTTTCCTAAGGAGGAAAGAACTTCTCAAATCTTTTATCCTCTCTAAGTACCTGGGGTAAAAGGCATGGACTGAGCCAGAGGACTCATTTTACAGATGAGGAAATCATTTTTTCTCTCTAAGCTTCAATATTTCCTCCTGGGAATCAAAGAGCTAATAGAAGGCATGTTTCCCCAATTTTCCTTTCTTCAAGGGAATAGTTGGGTGATTAATGAGATAATGAATGTGAGGAGAACTCCCTGGAGGAAAGACATTTCATAAACATGAAGACTGGCTGGCTCACTGGTTCCGACAGCTCAGAGGTATGGGTAAATCTTTTCGGTATGAATCTTAGCTAGTTAGTTTACCCACCTCATGCACACCTTAAAGGCTAGATTCTGGAGCACTTCTTAAATGTCAGACTGATCCTACTTATAGCCAAATTCATCATCCAGTTTGTAATTAATGCCAAGTGTTTATTAAATTAAATGATTCATCTCTCAGTACTTTTGCAGGGTAGCAAGCAAGAGAAGTGCTTAGGTCTGACTAGGAATTGAATGACTAATGAAAGGTAGCCAGCAACTGCTTTGCTTGCTTTTCATGGTTTTTCAGAATAAAAAAAAAAAAGTTTTCAGAACCACAGTCTTTAAAACAAATTGATGTTTTGAGTATCTGAAGCTTTTCTGGGAGAATGGAAATGAATTGGTAAAATTTTAAAAAGCCAAAAGCAAAAGATAAAAACTCACAGCTGGAAGAATTGAATTAATCCTATACCCAGCTGTTTTCTAAGGACCTAAACTTTGTCAGGGATGTCAGGATGCTACTGTAGATGTGGCTGGCAGCTCTGCATTGTGCCTCTGGCCCTGTGGGTTGAAATGGAAAACAATTCCAGAAGAACAAATAAAGAAATGATTTTCCAACCCAAGTCTTGTGTTAAATGAGAGCCATAGAACTTTGGTTATATTAGAAAACCAGTCAAAAGACACTGCAGTGGATACACATTTAAGGTTGTGATATATTTTTGATGAGTTGACTTTTTGAAAATCATTATAAAATATCCTTCCTCTTCATGTATTCTAGGATCCAGCTTCTTTTGCTTGGCTTCATCAGTCAATACCCTGTTTGCTTTTTAAAATTAATTTCTTTAGAATTTTTTTTGTCTGCTAATGGTTCTCATAATCTCTTTATTGTTGTAGATTTAAGAATTACTTTATTCAGTGGGATCTCTGACTATTGGGATAAAGCTGGACTATTTAATAAATGGTGCTGGATCTCTGGGTGGCCACTTGGAAGGAGATTAAATTGGCCCCATACCACCTCATACCATACAGAACAACAATAGGGTTAGGAATTTAAAGTGAAAAAGAAAAGCAGATAAGCATGGGAAGAAAACAGGGGTAAGTTCTTCTTTTCATTTGAGCAAAGGTACAGGGAAAACTTCTCTGTGACTGAAGATCCAGGGTCAATAAAAGTAAAGAGAAATCTACACACACACACACACACTTTCAGGAAAAAAGCACAGCCTAAACAAAACCGAAAGACAACTGACAACTTATAAAAAAAAAATATTTGTGTGGCTGGGGTTGTGGCTCAGCGGCAGAGCGCTCACCTCGCACGTGCGCGGCCTGGGTTCAATCCTCAGCACCACGTAAACATAAATGCATTGTATTGTATACAAATAAAGTAAATAAATAAATATTTTAAAAAATATTTGTGATGCACATATACTACAAAGACATATACAGAACTCGTAGACATAGAGGGAGAAAAGATCTGGAAAAGGTGCAGAAAAACTATCCACAGACCTAAAATATATATAACCAGCTCTCAAACATATGAACAATGTTCAAATTCCCTTATAGCTAGAGAAATGCACATTAAAACAATGCTGAGATACATCTTCTCAGTATCAGACTGAGAAAAATGAAGGAGTACATTAACATGCTAGTGAGGCCGTGAGGGCACACACAGATGCTTCCTCCCAAGTTGCTGGAGAGAAGAAACACCGGTCACTCTCCCAGAAGGCAAGTTGGTAATACCTAACAAAACTACACATGCATTTGATTTTTGGCCCAGAAATCCCACTTCTAGGAATCCACCATGAAGATATGCTTTTCCCAAACACAAAAATACATATACCAACATCATTTATTGCAGTATTTTTTGTAATTGCAAGATTGAAGAAGCCACCTAAATTTGAGTACAGTAAAGAAAGATTGAATAAATTGTAGCATGGGTACTCCACTCCTGTAAAAGAGTAAGGAAGATCTCTATGAGTGGACATGGAACGATTCCCAAGACTTACTGCTAAGTAGGAAGGAAAAACACAGAAGGGTATGTTTAGCATGCTACCCTCCATGCAAGAAAGAAGGGATACAAAGACATAAACAAACAAACAAAAAAACACCACATTAATTTTTTATTTTTTACTTTTTATTTTATTTAATTAATTAATTAATTAATTAATTTTTATTTTTTTTGGTACCAGGGATTGAACTCAGGGGCACTCGACCACTGGGCCACATCCCCAGCCCTTTTTTGTATTTTATTAGAGACAGGGTCTCACTGAGTTGCTAAGTGCCTCGCCACTGCTGAGGCTGGCTTTGAACTCTTGATCCTCCTGCCTCAGCCTCCCAAGTACTGGGATTACAGGCGTGCGCCACCGCGCCCGGCTATTTTTTACTTTTTATTTTTTAAAAACTTTTTAAAATTTAATTTAATTTATTATACATGCTTGCAGAGTGCAATCCCTTTCATATTACATATAAAGAGCACTGTTTTCCAAGTCATTGGTTTTACACAAAGTATTTTCATACCATTTGAGTTTTTATACGTGCACTTAGTATATTGATGTCCAACTCATTCTGCCATTATTCCTATCCCCCTGCCCCCACCCCTTCTCTTCCTCTCCTTTGTTCTATTTAACATTCCTTCATTCCTCTCATCCCCCCTCCCTTGCCACTATATTTCAGTATCATCATAGCAAAGGAATCAATCGACCTTTGGTTTTCTGGGATTGGCTGACTTCACTTTGCATTATTTTCTCCAACTCCATCCATTTACTTGCAAATGCCATGATTTTATTCTCTTTTAGTGCTGAGTAGTGTTCCGTTGTGTATATATACCAAAGTTTCCCTATCCATTCATCTATTGATGAGCATTAGGGTTGTTTCCACAATCTAGCTATTGTGAATTGTGCAGCTATAAACATTGATATGGCTGTGTCCCTGTACTAAGCTGTTTTTAAGTCCTTTGGGTATAGACCAAGGAGTGGGATAGCTGGGTCAAATGGTGATTCCATTCCAAGTTTTCCTAGGAATCTCCATACTGCACCAATTTGTAGCCCCACCAGCAATGTAGGAGTGTGCCCTTTTCCCCACAACCTCACCAGCATTTATTGTTGTTTGTGTTTTTGATAGCTGCCATTCTGATTGGCGTGGGATGAAATCTTAGAGTAGTTTTGACTTGCATTTCTCTAATTGCTAGAGATGTTGAACGTTTTTTTTTCAAGTATTTGTTGATTGATTGTATATCATCTTCTGAAAAGTATCTGTTCAGTTCCTTAGTCCATTTATTGATTGGGTTGTTTGGCTTTTTTTTTGGGGGGGGGGTGGTAAAGGTTTTTGAGAGCTTTATATATCCTTGAAGTTAATGTTCTGTCTGATGTGCTTGTGGTAAAAATTTGCTCCCATTCTGTAGGTTCTCTGTTCACCTCACTGATTGTTTCTTTTGCTGAGAAGAAGCTTTTTAGTTTGAATCCATCCCATTTATTAATACTTGGTTTTAATTTTTGCACTATAGGGGTTTTATTGAGGAAGTTGGGGCCTAATCCAACATGTTGGAGATTTGGGCCTACTTTTTCTTCTATTAAGTGTAAGGTCTCTGGTTTAATTCCTAGGTCTTTGATCCACTTTGAGTTGAGTTTTGTGCATGGAGAGAGAGAGAGGTTTAATTTCATTTTATTACATAAGGATTTCCAGTTTTTCCAACACCATTTGTTGAAGAGGCTCTCTTTTCTCCAATGTATGTTTTTGGCACCTTGCAACACCTCATGTATGCAAAAGAAATACAAGAAAAGATAACTTAGAGACAAAAGAGGGAAAGGCATGGGAAGGAGTGAATGGGAATGGGTTAGTATGGATAGAGGGTATTTTTTACATAGGCTGGACTCTTGGAACCATGTTAAAGTTCCCCTTACACACCTTTCCTGCAATAAGTAGCTAAAACCAACAAGAGAAACCCCAACTGGAATGGAGTCCATGCAGGTGGACCCGATTGTACCGCAAATGAAGGCCATAGACACACTGAAGTGAGTAGAGAGTCAAAAAACTAGCCTGGATAACTTTGGAAAATAACACTTTGGATACCATGAGATGAAAGATTAAAAGAATTGGATAAGCCGGGCATGGTGGCACATGCCTGTAATCCCAATGACTTGGGAGGCTGAGACAGGAGGATTTTGAGTTCAAAGCCAACCTCAGCAATTTAGCGAGGTGCTAAGCAACTCAGCAAGACCCTGTCTCAAAATAAACTACAAAAAGGGCTGGTGGGGATGTGGCTCAGTGGTTAAGAGCCCCTGGGTTCAATCTCTGGTACCAAACAAACAAACAAACAAAAAGGACTGGATGAAAATACTGTTATCCAATTTGTACATTTGTTTCTTATGGGTACAGTTTATCAATTGTGCAACCTCTTTGTACATACTAGTATTGACAGAGAAGTGAATTCTATCTTGTAGATGATGAGAGAAGGGTCTCTAACTGTTGGAGAAAGTCAGAGGTGAATAAAGAGTGAAGCTTAGAACTAACCTCATGGTGTTGGATTGGAATCAGAGGAACCAATATGTAGCTGGGCACGGTGGCACACGCCTGTAATCCTAGCACTTGGGAGGTTGAGGCAGGAGGATCCCAAGGTCAAAGCCAGCCTCAGCAATGGCAAGGTACTTAGCAACTCAGTGAGACCCTGACTCTAATAAAAAAATGCAAAAAAAGGTCTGGGGATATGGCCCAGTAGTCAAATGCCCCTGAGTTCAATCCCCAGTACCCCCACAATATGTGCTCATGATTTTGAGTAGGTGATAGTTGGATGGGTAAAGAGATAAATAGGTAAATAGAGAAATCGAGAAATAAGTATAGATGTGTGGATCAATATTTATATGTTTCCTAGCTTTGTCTTTTGAGAGGGTTTTAGAGTAATGACTCCCTAGCTGTTAGCACATCTAGTGTAAAATCTTGGTTTATAAATACTATTTTCAAATAAAAAGGAACCAGAGCCCCTTGGAAAAGTGGTGGATTCAAGAGTTAGGGGAGAGAGAATAAGATGAGAATGGAACATCTTGTGGGGCCAGAAAATAAGGAAGTACAACAACAACAACAACAACAAAAAGAAAGAAAGAAAGGAAAAAGAAGGAGGGTGTGTTATATGATATTTGAATGATAAAATATGTAACTTCAATATTGTATTTTAACCAATGAAGTAAAATAAATATTCTTGAGTCCATACTGATATGAATAATCAAATAAATATAAAAATGGGAGGAGAGGTAGGTCTTCCCTACAGAAAATTCTATTAACAATGGCAGAAGGTATGCAGAAAATACAAATTCATTACTAGGCAAACATAGCAGTAAGATTCATGAAGCAAGAGGAATGATAAAATCACTGAACAAAAGTTTGAGGATATCAATACAAGTCTCAAAACTATCTCCATTGATTAAGAAGGAACTAATCGTTAACTTTAAAGGGCAAAGTTTTGCAGACTTTGCCTTAGCCAATGATCAAGGTTAACACCATCAGTAATAAGAGATGACTTCATTTACCCTCTGACACATCCTGAGAAACACAAAACATTACTAATTCTTACAAAAAGCTTAATGTCAATAATTAAAGGAAAAATTAAACAAATCCACTTTAGATAACTTTCTTCAAAATAATTGACCACTACTTTGTCAAGAACATTAAAGACATGAAAAAAAAAAAAAAAAAATGAGGAATCGCTACAGGTTATATGGGAAACAGTAAGGAAGCAATGTGGGATCCATGATTAGGTCCTGAGCAGGAAAAGGACTTTAGGGGAAAAACTGATAGAATTAAAGTGTGTGACTTAGTTAAAGGAACTATTACAATGTTAATATTTTGGTTTGATAATTAAACTAGGATGTTACCAACACTAGAGGAAGCTGAGAAAAGCATACACAAAAACACTGTACTTTTTTGTATGTCTAAAATTATTCCAAAATAAAAAGGTATAATAATAACTTTTTTATTAACATTTTAATATAGTTTCAGAAGGGAGAGTTGATAAAGATATATATTTAGTTTACTATTTTGAAGTGAAAAATATGTATTAAATATTTACTTAAATATTTTTATTGTGGTAAAAAGCACATAATATTTACGATTTTAGCCATTTCTAAGTATAGTCATTTCTTTTTTTAAACAGTGGGAATATGTTCTGAGAAATGGTGAGATTATTAAGCGATTTCAGTGTGGTGCCAATACCATAGAGTATTTTTTTTTTTCCTTTTTTTTTTTGGTACCAGAGATTGAACTCAGGGGCACTCGACCACTGGGCCACATCCCCAGCCCTTTTTTGTATTTTATTAGAGACAGGGTCTCACTGAGTTGCTAAGTGCCTCACCATTGCTGAGGCTGGCTTTGAACTCTTGATCCTCCTGCCTCAGCCTCCCAAGTGCTGGGATTACAGGCATGCGCCACTGCGCCGGGCTGAGTGTTCATCTTTTTTGAAGACTATTGATGCAGTTAAGAGATATGTAAACCAGGGCTGGGGTTGTGGCTCAGTGGTAGAGCGCTCGCCTAGCACGTGCGCGACCCAGGTTCGATCCTCAGCACCACGTAAAAACGCATTGTGTACAACTAAAAGCAAATAAATAAATATTTAAAAAAAAAAAAAAAAAAAAAAAGAGATATGTAAACCAGAGCTGTATGAGGCTGCTGTCAACATAACATGGCATACTCTCTTAAACTTTTATTTTTAAGTAAATAGGAGTATGTTTTAATCAGTTTTTCATCGATTTGACTAAAATACCTGAAAATCACAACTTAGAGGCAGAAAAATTTATTTTGGGCTCATGGTTTTGGAGGTTAAGCCTACGGTCACCTGACTTCATTGCTCTTGGCCTGAGGTGAGGTAGAACATCATGGCAGAAAGGTATGGTGGAGGAAATCTGCTCAGTTCATGGCCGCCAGGAAGCAGAAAGAGAGGCAGGGGGTCAGGGACAGACAAAGTCCTAGGTCACGCCCCCAGTGACCTACTTCTTCCAGGTATAGTCTACCTGTCTACAGTTACCACCTAGTAGTCTTTTAAAATTATCAATCCATTGAATTGGTGAATCCCATGATGAGGTTTCAGCTCTCCTAATCAAATATATTTACCTCTGAACCTTTCTACATTGTCTAACACATGAGCTTTTTGTGGGACATATTTAAATCCAAACCACAACTCTAAATAATGGTAAATAAGAGTATAGGTAAATACATAGCACATGCTAAAATAATGATAAAAGCATAGTATAGTAAATATATAGTAACAATGTCACTTATCATCATTATCAAATATTATATGCTATACATAATTGCATGTGCTATGCTTTTATGTCTGTCAGTTCAATAGATTTGTTCACCCCATCACCACAAACATATGAGTATTGTATTGCACTATGATCTTGTAACAGCTACCATGTCACTAGGTGATGGGACTTTTTAAGATCCTTTATAGTCTATGGGACCACTGTCTTACATGTGTACCATCATTGACCTGAACATCCTTATGTGGTGGATGACTGTATTGGGTTCGTTAGTATTAAGTATACCTACATTGTTGTGAAATAGAGCCCTGAACTTTTTCATCTTGAAGAACTGAAACCCTGTGTCCAATAAAAATCAGTTTCCATTTTGTCTCTTCCCTCCAGGTCCTGGCTAACCCCTTTCTACTTTCTTTATCTGTGAATTTGACTACTTTTAGGTAACTCATATAAGTGAACTCATACAGTATTTGTCCTTTTGTGACTGAATTATTTCACTTAGTATAATATCCTCAAGGTTGTACCATGTGACAAGATTTTCTCCCTCTTCAGGCTGAATAATATTCCATGATATATGCATAGTATATTTTGCTGATCCATTCATCCATTGATGACATTGGGGTTTCTTCTACCTCTTGGCCATAGTGAATAGTGAGATTATAAACACAGATATGCACATATCTCTTCAAGACTCTGCTTTCAATGCTTTTGGATATCTACCTAGAGTAGGGATTGCTAGATCGTGTGGTATACATTTACTTTTATTTTGTCTCTTTATTATGAAATGAATCATACAGCCAAAGAGTGCATTATGTGTGCATATAAATATGTATATATGTACATGTATATATATGAATAATATATACATTATAAATGTGTGGGCATATATAGCCAATATAAATATATGAATCTTGTATATACACTAAAATATAAAGATAGATACATATACTGACACACATGCACACACACACACAGATAGATGTGGTAGTTAAACTTTATGAGTTAACTTGACTGGGCCAAAGAATGTCCAGATATTTGGATAAACACCATTTTGGGGTGTGTCTGTGAGGGAATTTGACCTGGAGACTAAGTAAAGCAGATTGCCCTCCCCAATGTGGATGGGCATGATCCAATCTATTGAGGGCCCAAATAGAACTCAAAGGAAGACGAAGGTTCAATTTCCTCTTTGCCCTTGATTAATCAGAACTTGATTAGCCTGGCTCTAAGAACTTTTGACTATTAGGGGACATTGGGAATGTCTCTTTTCTCTAAAAGATCATGGGATTGGGGTTAAAGATAAAGGTTAGGGTGAAATCTCTGATACTTGGGTGTGTTCCTGAACCTAATTTGAAATACCTATGAAATTGGGATAATAAGGTCATGATTTTGATCAATTAGGTAACATACAAATATTGCCTTGAAAAAATAAAGCACAATACAAACAATTTCCTCTTTGCCTTACTACCTGAGCTGAGACTTCAGTGTTCTCCTGTCCCTAGACAGACTTCTACCATTGGCCACTTTTTTCAGGTTTGAGGTCTGTCTGGAACCACATCACTTGCTCTTCTGAGTCTCCAGCTTGCAGAGAGCAGATCACAGGATTTCTCAGCCTCCACAATTTCATCAGCCAATTTCTTATACTCATATGTACACAATAAGGCTTGTTCTTTCTTTCTCTCCCTCTCTCTATCTCTCTCTATTTCCTATTGGTTCTGTTTCTCTGGAGAAGCCTAACTAATATAAAACTGAAAGAATAATAAAACATTCATTTCTCACTATCAAGTTTAAATACTATTAACTCCCTGGTATTCCCTGTGGTGTCTTCTTTGATTTTACCCCCCATTCCCCCTAACAAAAGTTACACTGCTCTCAATTATGTTATTCATTTCCTTTATTTTTTCTTTATGGTTTCACCACATGTGTATTTTCTGCAAACAATGTATTGTTTAATCTATTATGAAGTGAATTCATAGGGCATATAAGTTTCATCTAACTCTGCAAGGGTATATATAATAAAGGTATTTGGAGCTGAGAAATCTCAACAATCTGCTAACAAGCTCAGGCATAGGGCCGTTGATAGGATTCAGGTGCTCACTGGCTGTTGACTAGGGACATCAGTCTTTGGTCATGCAGGCCTTGATGTTGAGCAGTTCACCACATGGCAGTGGCTTTCCCTGGAATAAATAAGGGAGAAAAGAAGAAAGACAAAGCAAGAAGTCGGTGTCCTTTTTTATAACCTAACCTGGGAAGTGACATATTGCTGTATTCTACTTGTCAGAAAGTTGCCAGGTCCAGCCCATACTCAAGAGACTGGGAATCAGAGGGACACGGATATCAGAGTGGGATTCATTGAGGAATGTCTAGGAGGCTGCCAGCTACAAACTGAAGTGCAGTAGGGAGGGAAAGAGGAAGAGGAAGCACAAGTCAAAGAAGGAAAATTACTTCTTTTTAGGACAGGTGGAGAATAAAGTGTTGGTGAGTATTTAGGTAGAGCTCCATCTAAAGTTACATGTTGAACCTGAGGTTCAGGTATCAGGTTGGAAGGGAGGTAGAGAGACTTAGCCATCGTTAGTTTGTCAATGGCAGTTTAACTCATAAGGACAGAAACAAATATCATGCAAAGAAAAGTGTGCAGGCTTAAGTGAACACCAATAGTTAAGACATGTGCCAATAGAGAAAAATGCAGAAAACAGAAATGGCATGACCAGAAAGGCAAGAAGGAGCATCACAAGTGAGAACCAGAGAATCCAAGAATGAGAGGGTTTCCGGAAGAAGAGGAGAGAAGCTATCAGTGTCAGCAGGTGCAGGGAGGAAGGTAAAGACGATTATTGGAAAGCATGCACTGATTGGGAAATTAAGAGCCACTGAGGGCCTTGACGGAGCTGGTTCAGGTGGAAAGCTGAAGATGGAAGACAGATGCTTGGTTGAGGATGGAATATGGGCCAAAGAAGGAGAGACACTGATGAGTTTGGACTACCATTTTGAGAAGGCTAGAAGAGAGGTAATACACTACATCTAGTCTGACTGTCATGTTACACTCATGTGGCTATTTAGGAGGGATGAGAAATTCCCATTTTGCCAATAACCATCCAACGAAGGGATGAGTTTTAACATGTTTCCTGTTAACCCCTATATGTAAAAAATGATTCTTGAGCATATACTTGTTCTCAGCTTTTTAAAAATGGCGGACTATTTCCACAGTTGCTGATCATATGAAATGCATTTCCCATCACCAATCTCATAAATATTCAGCTATTGTACCTTTCCCCAAACAGTCAGAGATTTATTCATTACATTGAATTGCAATCTCACCCTTCCTTTCTGTTCCTTTGTAAAGAGAAAGATAATATTTCGGCAGTTTTTGCAACACCCCAGCCTGGAGGGAATGCAAATATAAGCATAATTGATTTTCTGAACTTGCTTTTCCCCCTTATGTTCCAGTGCTTTATGCATTATAGGTGGAATGACTGACAAATCAGCCCTGATTGCTAATTAGAAAGCAGAATATATTAGAAGCATAGCACATATATCCAGTTTGCTCACAGTGCAAACCCTGGAAACGTGAAGCTTCTCAATGCTCTAGTGCTTGTTGTCTAATTACCTGCTCTTTTGCTTTGACTCAACCTTTCAGGAATCACATTCGCTGAGTCTGACAGGTCAGGGGTGATTGCTAATTAAATGGTGGAATTCACTTTGCCCCACCTTGACTCATTTTTCCTTTCCCTTCCCCTCTGAAGTGACACCTTTCCACAAAAAGCATTTCTTCCCTTCATGTGTTGGCTGAATAATGAAGGCTGGTATTCTTATCGCTGTTTGAAGCCCAGATTCTCAAGGTAATTTTACTTCAAGGATTGAAGGAATCCCATCCTCTACTCTTTTCTAATTTCTGGGATAAAGGATTTTTTTTTTTTTTTTTTTTTTTTTTTTTTTTTTTTTTTTTTGTGCTTGTGTCAGAGCCCATAGTGGCAAGGCGAGATCCCTGGGGTTCTTGTACTTCATGCTTCACCTTAGCCACTGGCCCAGGAAAGGGAGGCCATCTCTGCCCTTGTGTTTGAAATGGGAGTTCTCTATTCACACCAGGAGATCTGTGGGCACCTGCAGGCTGAAAAGGAAAAATTGATTTCCTTTTACCTTCCCACTAATCTGAATGTCACCTCAGAAGCTCCCAGGATTTAATTGATCTATGACAACTTCATGGCAACCACAGCCTCCTATTGAATGATTAAGAATATTAATGAGTTTGGAGGCAACTGACAGCAGTGACAGGTGGGGATCTGCTTCTGTGGGACTTTGTCACTGAGCATCTGAATGGAGCTTGATTCTTACAAGTGCTTGACAGTCATTTCTCCTTGTTATCCAAAGGTGGCTTGGAAGCATCACAGAAGGCTAAACCACAGGAAATTGCCAATATTTGTGTGTTTTTGAACTCTAAAGATGATATTTTGGTAAGGTTGAGACTAATAGTAGCTATTGTCAGAGAAATGGAAGTTTGAAACCTGCAGAGATGAAATAAATTCTGAATTCCCATCAAGATTCTTTGTCTTTATAACTAATGGATTAGTAAAGTCACTCATTTATTTATTGACAGAACATTTGTTGCATATCCGTTTTTCACTACTTAATTGCCCAGTAGGCAGATTAGTCATGCAAGTAAGGCCCTGTAAAATAGGGCATCATATTGTCTGTAATTTAGTTTGAAATCATCCAGCATAGAAAGTATGATACATATGTGTGTGTTTAGTTAGTTTAACTTACCTCCAGGGGCAGCTTGCTAATATTTGAAGTACCTTAATCAGAAATACACACTCCAGGGGAGGTTAGTTAGCATTTGAAAGACTCTAATCAGGTAGCTACTATAAATGTTTAACTCTCAGTCATCTCAATTAGCTCTAGAGGGTTTATTAACTAGCCTGAGGGATGCTAGCAATAATTTTATATTAGTGAAATAAGTACTGTTCAAGATAAAGTGTATTGGCCAGAAATATGCACAAGTAACACTGCCCTTGCATGATCAAAATGTAAGCATCTAGGTCCTCTTGACCCAGGGCTCTGATTCCCATTGGAAGATTGGCTAACTCCTGTGACAAGGAGGTGGGTCTATTTGCCTCTGGTGAGCTTTTCATATAGAGCACCTGTCGCAGGGTTCAAAGGGGCAGAGAAGGTTGGCTTCATGGAGCTTATAGCACTGGTTCTACAATTGCATGGGACTGGGTTTGTTTTAAGAATAAAATATTCTTACAACAGTGTAGAGGCTGCATGGGGGGAGGGTGTTCAGCCACTGGAGAGAGAATGGAGAGAGTGAGACCGGCTAGGGAACTCTGCTAGCTACAAAACCATGAAGCCCTGAGCCAAGTTGCGGCAGTGCGAGCAGATGGAGTAGAGAATATAGATTGGAAGTTTTTACAAAAGAAAAAGAAATGGATTTGCTGAATGGATGGATATGGGAAGAGGGTGTGTTGTTGAAGTGAGGGTCATGAAGACAGCTTCCAGGGTGCCTGCTTTTTCATGGTGCCATTTTACTAAAATAGAGAACTAAAGGTAGCAGAGAGGGTGGGGACCAGTAGGGAGTGAGCTACTTTTGAATAGACAAATGTGAGATGCTTAGAGGACATTTAGGGGAATCATCCAATAAAAAGATGTATAATATGCATTCATACAAGTACACAATGCCATATTTGTGTAATATGTATACACATATTACACATATATTTATATGTATTTGCTGTCGGGGCTCAGGAAGCAGAGCTGGAGATAGCTATTTAATGCATTTAGCAAACACATATTCGTTGTTTTCTATGCTTTAAACCAAGATTGGTATAAATCTTGCCCTCGTTATGATTTTATTATTTGGTAGACTCCACATAATGGGGGCATTTGAAGTCTTGAGGATGAAGTCATCTAGAGAGCATATAGAACTAAAATTTCAGAAGCAGGATCCCATGTATGGTTCACATTTAAGGTGTGGAAGGAAAAAGGATGAATGCTACAGATATTATGTGAATGAAAATGGGAAGGATTGGCCAAATCAGAGAAGTATCATCAGAGAATGATATCAAGGAAATCAAGGGACACAAAAGTTTCAAGGAGGAAATGATGAATGTTTAATATTGTGGAGATCAATTAAAAGAAGGAATTGAAATGTCCAATGACTCTTTGGAGGTACACCAGTGAGAATAGGTTCTTGTAGTGATTTGAAGGCTTAGGACTGAGGAGAGAAGAAGTTCTAGAGTAGCAATGAGCGGCTCTCAGAGTGAACCACAGAGGGACAGACAGTAAGATGCCTGGTGCCAGGGGCTCTGGAGAGAGAGATTGCTATGTTCTGCTTTCTGCTATATGTGGCAAGGGGCAGAACTCTGACAGTGACTGTCAGGGAAATGAAGCAGGGTAAAAGAATCCAAATGAAAGGCTAAAACGACAAAGGAGAAAAGAACACAAACTATTAATCTCAGTCTTGTTCATTTTAGGAAAACTAGTGCCCTGGTAGTTCTCTCTGTACTGCAGGACAGGATTTGAGAAGCGCCTGCTTCTCTAGCACAGGCCTGTTGTGTGAGCATCAGGCAGACAGAAGGTAGCCTGTGCACATTCCTGCTGCAGGGAAGCAAAGGGGAATGGCGCCTTGACCAGAGGGGGCCCTCTCAGTCTCTGTTGGAGTCCTGGCAGGCCACTTTATAGAGGACATGCTTCCAGGAATGACATTCCATTACAAATGAGTCAGCATTTCTGGGACTGTCACAGTCTTACTGGAAGAACTACCTTATCTTCCTGAACAATGACTTTCAGGAAATATGATGGGGAAAAAAATTCAAAGCTCTGACTTCTCCAAATTTACTCCTTATTTTTTCAAAATCTTGGTAGAGTCTTTCATACATAAAGGCTGTTTTTCCATTAAAGCATGTGGAGTCTGTTGGCAATTAAAAGCTGCCAAATCCAACCCCAATGCCAAAGATGAGACACTATCTAGTCTGGAGCCATCCATTCTGAGGTTGGATGGATGTGGGCATAAATTTCACATCTAGTTCATCAGCTGTGTGACCTTGGAAAGGTTCCTTACCCTTTCTGAGATTCAGATTCCACAGCTGTATAAGCAAATAAAAACAACTTAACAAGAATATTGTAAAATAATATATAGGAAGTTTTTTGGAAGAAGTAATTTGCTCAATAGTCTATAGAGTTTCTTCCTTCCTTGTTTTCTTTTTTTCTTTCTTTCTGAATTTGGTTGACTTGATTGGTTATTTTGAAGTGACATTTGTTTAGTGCCTATTTATTACTACCTTATCTTCCTGAACAATGACTTTCAGGAAATATGATGGGGAAAAAAATTCAAAGCTCTGACTTCTCCAAATTTACTCCTTATTTTTTCAAAATCTTGGTAGAGTCTTTCATACGTAAAGGCTGTTTTTTCCATTAAAGCATGTGGAGTCTGTTGGCAATTAAAACTTTCATAAACAAAGTGCTCTATTTACCTATACTGCAAAAAGATAAGGAATAACCAGGCTCAGTGTCCCACCCTATAATCCTAGTAACTCTGGAGGGTGAGGTAGGAGGATAGCAAGTTCAAGGCCAGCTTCAGAAACTTAGAGGCCCTGTCTCAAAATCAGAAAAGAAAGAGGACTGCAGGGGTAAAGTGCCCCTAGATTAAAAAAAAAAAAAAAAAAAAAAAAAAAAAAAAAGTAAAAAAGAAAAAGAAAAAAAAAGGGAATACCCAACATAAATGATGGTAAATAATATCTTTAAAATAGGTCAAGAAAGAATTGGGGTGACATTGATGCAGGAGGGATTTAGATTAAAGTGCAGCAGAACACAATTTCAAATCATAGTGAAATGCCATCATTCCATCATAAAGGGAGTAAAAAAAGGAACCTTCACAGATATTAAAAAAAGAAGAATTAATAATTATTCTGGGGTGATTAAGTTCTAGAAAGTGATGAGGTCATTCTCATGGTCTCACATTACCATAATTCTATGCCTTTAGAGAGACCTTGGCTACTTCCATATTTTGGGGGCACCAGTGTATTTACAAACGGAGGAAGGTCAACAAGTGTTTTAAACTGTGGCATATTAAAAATATGTGCATATATATGAATGTATACCAATGTATACCATTATGATGAATGAATTTTTTTCAATAGAGGAGATAAATTAATTGCATTCTTTTCTTACCTAATTGTGCAGTTTGTTTTGATGATTTGGCAGTTGTCATCTCTTCAGACCCCAGCATCCTCTGGACTGATTTAAAAAAAGAAGCAATACAATTATCCTTGTTTATTTATTATTATTTCTTAACTGCTAAGAAAGAAGTTGTCGAGGTTTAAGGGGTGATAATAAGTCACACTTCTTCCCCTTCCATCTTTGTAATCAGTTGAGAAATAGATGCAAGAGATGGGAATTAGACATCAAAATAGCACTCCTATGGCTCCAGCAGTGGGCTAGCAAATGTGGCTTGGGGTACTGCCAGGCAGGGCCCCTGCTTCTTTCTCTAAGAACAGACTTTGGCTGCCCCATGGGAGGGGAGCTGGGTCTGTGAAGCAAGTCTGCTGGCCCCACTAGACAGAAAGAGAATTTCTGTCTCTCACCTTTCAGATCATGGCAGTCAAGACAGAGGGATTGGGGCAGTTCTCAAGAAGGCTACCACCTGGGCTTCCTCTGCAGGTATGGCTCTTCCTCTCTTCCCAGCACCAGTCAGTACCATACTGCTCTTCCTGTCTGTAGAGTTCTCAGTCCATAGATGGGCAATTCCATCGCTCTGGGCCCAAGGTGAGGTAGAACATCAAGGCAGAGGGCGTGGTGGAGGAAAGCAGCTCAGGACATGGCAACAATTAAGCAGAGTTAATTAATTTTTTTAATACAAAAGTACAGTGATATTTATCTATATATATCTATATATGTATATGTGTTTGTATATATACATGTATATATGTGTGTGCATATATATATGTAAGTATATATATGTATGCATATATATAAACTTTTCACAAGATAATCAACAAGATTTATCAAAATTTATTTCTAAGTGCCCTATAGGTATTATGTCCCACCTTTAAATCTTGTCACTGGATACTTGGGAAGACATCCTAGGTTTACATTTAATGGGACTGCATTGGCCCTTTGAGTACCTGAGGTCTGGGCTAGTGACCTTCCTACCACAAATGCTTTGTGATGGTTTCCAGCTCTGAAGGTACAATCCCTGGAATAATACAGGTGTTTTTAAGAAGTTTGCTGAATGAATCAGTGAATTCCTGCATCCTGATTACCACTTAGGAAGCCTGCTGAAGAGCTCTGCAACTGATTCACTGCTAGATTTGCTAACAGCTTGAGATTCCCTTTGTTTTAGAAAGGGAAAGAACACATCACCTGGTCCCTTGTGCACTTTTCTATGGGCGGCTGTCTTTTAATCAAGAGTTCTTGGTGCAGAGTAGAAGAGGGGCAGTAGGAGGTGATGAGGGACATGGGTTAAGGAGCTCCTTCAGGTGCAGTTTACTTAGCTTGTTACTTTACAGAATGCTTAAGGATTTTTTTTTTTTTTTTAAATAAAGCACAAATGACACAGTATTAACCCTGCAGTACACTAACAGGAGAAGTCAATTCTATCATCAGCAGCATCTGGGGCATTCCTAAATTCTCCAGAAATTAAGAGAAACTCATCTGCTTTTAAATGCAAGCCTTCTCTCTAATCTCTAATCCCTGTTTTTAATAATAACTCGAAGGTGTTCTAACACTAGGGACACAGCTGCCATCTTTAGACTGCAGGTATCCAGGACAGACTATGCCAACTAACCTCATGCAGGACGCTTGCTGTTATTGCCAGACCTCTTTCTCATCTCAATGTGATTCATTACTGACAGAGTGAAAGCAGGGTAAAGCATTTAAATCCTCCTTAAATTGATGCAGCTTACCAGGCTCAGCTTTGAAGCCCTCTGAGTCCCGAGGGCCTGGTTCTCCATTCTAGATGGAATAATGCTCTGTTCATTCCCCCAAAGTAGGCAATTAATTCTCGGTTGTGTGCTGGAGAGAAGATGAAAGCAGGTTGCTTTAGTTTTGAGTCTTTAAAAGACTGTGGTCTTCTTTACCCGTGGGATCTTTAAGTAGTCTAGTGCACAAGAGGTAGGAGTAGCAGTAATGATAACAGTAACAACAATAATAACAAGTCTATTATAATCTTGAATTTAGAAGTCATTCATTTACAAAGTCCTGTGGATGCTTTTTTAAGTATGGCTAATCTACCTATCATATCCTCTAAAAGTGAAAGAAGAAAGTAGATTCAGTTCAGTAAGGAAATTCAATTTAGTGGGCATTTATTGAAAGCCCAGTACATGCTTGATTTTATATTGGGAATTTTGGCTGAAAAAATACAATGATTATAGATTATAGTTTTGTTTTGTTTCCTTTTTTGTGCGTGGGGGTGGGGGTGGTGGTGGTGGTACGGGGAACTGAACTCAGGGTCATTTGGCCACTGAGCCACATCCCCAGCCCTATTTTGTTTAGAGACAGGGTCTCACTGAGTTGATTAGGGCCTCGCTTTTGCTGAGGCTGGCTTTGAACTCGCGATCTTCATGCCTCAGCCTCCCGAGCCGCTGGGATTACGGGCATGTGCCACTGCACCGGTTTATAGTTTTTGCTTTTAAGCTCAAAATCTAAACATGGACACAGACACGTACCCAAATTATTATGGTTTGGATATGAGGTGTTCCCCCAAAGTTCCTGTTAATACAGAAATATTCAGAGCTAAAATGATTTCCCTATGAGAACTGTAACCAAATTCATCCATCCTAGTTTGAACGGACTGAGTGGCAACTGTTGGCAGGTGGGGCATGGCTAGAGGAGGTGGGTCACTGGAGGTTTGTCCTGCAAGCGTGCACCTTCCCTGTGGTCCCTTCTATACTTTCCTGTCTCTCTCTGCTTCCTGACCCTGCCAGGGGCTGAGCGGCTTTCTTCCACTGAGTCCCTCCCCCATGCTATGCTGCTTCACCTTGGACCTAGAGCGATGGAGTCAGCCACCTATGGACCAAGACCTCTGGAACCATATGCCACAAATAAGTTTTCCCTCCTCCAAATTGCTTTGGTTGGGTATTTTGGTCACAGCAATGCAGAAGGTGACTAGAGCACGAGTGAGAGAGCCTGGCAGGTCTCAGTGCCAAAGCCCTGTGCCCTGTTGTCTCGTTGGTGCTTCCCTCTGTCCTTTCTGTCCTTCCCTTTCTTTCTTCCTTTAAGCACCACTTTCTGAGTTTTTTGTGTCTGGTCTCTAGCTCCATGGACATAAAAAAAAAAAAAAATGCTGGGGGCTGGGGTTGTGGCTCAGCAGTAGAGCGCTCGCCTAGCGAGGCCCGGTTCGATCCTCAGCACCACGTAAAAATAAACACATTATGTACAACTAAAGCAAATAAATAAATATTAAAAAAAATGCTGGGCATGTTCTCCAGAATTTTACAATTTTATTTTTTATTTTATTTTTTGTGTGGTACCAGGGATTGAACTCAGGGGCACTTGACCACTGGGCCATATCCCCAGCCCTTTTTGTATTTTATTTAGAGACAGGGTCTCACTGAGTTGCTAAGTGCCTCGCCATTGCTGAGGCTGGCTTTGAACTCGTGATCCTCCTGCCTCAGCCTCCCAAGTGCTGGGATTACAGGCGTGCGCCACCGCGCCCAGCTCAGAATTTTACAATTTTATAATAGAGCATCTCACTTGGAGATGGTGAGAGGCACAGGTACAAATACTAGTGAGAAGGACACTAGGTGTGTCCAGCTGTGGAGCCTGGGGCCTCAAAAACTTCAGCCTCTATACATTTTTTCTGACTCCAGTGAGGTGAAAAACGTAGTAGAGCCTCAGAGGAGATCTTCCAAAAGTCCTTGGTATGCCCTCCCTGGGTTTTAAAATCTGATCCTCTCTTTTTTTGGTTCAATAACTGATATGAGTTGAGTTGTGTCCCCCTTACCTCCAGATCCATAGGTTCAAGTTGTAAGCCCCAGTACCTCAGAATTTGACTATTTAGAGATAGGGTCTTTACGTAGGTAATTAAGGATAAATGAGGTCCTGGGTGGGCTTATGACCAACATGACTGTTGTCTTGATAAGAACAGGGAGAGATGGTAGGGGTATCTAGAGGGAGACCACATGAGAACACACTGAGAAGGTCATCATCTACGAGCCAAGGAAAGAGGCCTCCAAAGAAACCAGTCCTGCTGAAACCTTGATCTCAGACTTTTGGGTTCCAGAATTGTGAGAAAATAAGTCTCTTGTCTAAGCCACCAGTCATGGTACATTGTCACGGCAGCCCTGGCAAACCAGTGCTCATTCATCCTGTACTGTACAAATGAGAACAGCTGGACTTTTCTGTTTAATCTTTTCAAGAGAGTGCTGAGGTCGAAAAAGCTAAGGTAGCTGTAGGCTGGGGATAGTTTAGTTTTCCAGAGGTTGGGATATGAAGCACTGGGAGGTCATCTTCGGTAGACTGGTAGCTGAGGGACTCATACGACGGTGAATGCCAGGAATCAGTCACCTGGAAAGTCAGCACGGCTGGAAAAGTGTTACTTAGAGATCTGGTGAACAGAAGAGTCTAAGTGAACCATTTGCAGCTAGTGGGGAAGATGTTTATATTTGAGCAGCATGGTAGTGATACATCATTTCCTACTAAATCAAGTTCCAATTCAATAACCCAGGTTTTATTAGGATCTTTTGTGGTTTGATCTTAGGTGACATTTCCAGCTTAATTTTTTTTTTGCTCTCCAATTGGCCATATAAGCTTTGGCTGAACTGAACTGCCGCCTGAATTTATTTCCTCACTTCAGTGCTTTTGTTCCTACCAGAGGGATGCCGCTACAAGGATTCCATTCTCTACCCTAATCTCCATCTTCCTGTTTATCCACATCCAGTCTGTCCTTCATGACTTTTGCTTCTGTTCCTATGAAATCCAAATTTTTCCCCAGCCAAAAGCTACCTCTCTTTCCTTTGAAAATCCATTTCACCTAATTTGAATCTCTTTCAAGCTTGCTTGACGATTTTCTTTTCATGTCCTCTCCCTTAATGGGCCACAGGCACATCAAAGATAGGGGCCACGTTCTGACCATTTTGTGTTCCTTACAACGCCTTACACATAGTAGAAACTCAAGACATATTTGGCCAATAAATACATCCTGCCAGAAACTGAAATTTATGGATTTTAGATATATCTGACCATTATCTTAAATTCTCAATAGTTTCAGTGGGTCTTACCTTTTTCCTAAAACTGATTTTCAACTTACAGTGTCTTCTTTTATACCAGTTTGTATTTGCCCATGCTCCTTAGAGCTATCTCTGACCATTTCTTTTTGACTATGTATCTAGTTTGTTTCTATATCTTATGAATTTTTCATTAATAGAATCTGTTTTAGTTTAGACTCTGATTGTCTGGGGACTTCCAAAACTTTCTCAGTGATCTTCTCAACCTTAGGCTCTGGTCTCCAATGGTCACCATTGTTCTTTCATTCCATTAGAAGCCAGATTCACTTTTCTAACATGTGATAGTAATAAGAGCTAATATTTACTGAGCACTTGGAAAGTATGAGCACTGTATTTGCATACTGCATCTCATGACCTTCCCCCAAACCTAGGAGATGGTGTTAAGGATCAAATATATATGTTTTTCCCAACCCTTAGTTCATATGTTGAAGTTTCGATACCCAATATGACAGTATTTGGAGATGTAATATGTATAGAAGCAATTAAAGTTAAATGAGGACATAGGGAAGAGCCCTGATCCAATAGGATTCATGTCCTTATAAAAAAGAGATACCAGAGAATGTGCTTTTTCTCTTCATGTGCACATACTCAGGAAAGGCTATGTGAGGACTCAGTGAGAAGGCAGCTGTTTGCAAGTCAGGAAGAGGGCTGTCCCTAGAGACCCTCTATGCTGCACCTCGATGGGATATTTGATCTAGAAATGTGAGAAAACTGTAGTTAAATTCTCAATCTATGCTACTGAATAAACCACTACTGGTAGGTTACATTATTGTCACATTTCGTGAATGAGGATGATGAGGTCCAGAAGAACTAAATGTCTTGCTCAGCCTCTCAGGTTCCAGATCATAGAGCCAGAATTTTAACTCATGTATGACTGCCCAATTCTAGATCCTTCTTCTTAACCACTATGTTGTATTCCTCAGACTTTCATGTCATTTCTCCCAAAGGTGTGCTGGAAATCTGGTCTTCCAAGGGAATACAAACCAGATTTGTAGTGTTTACAAAGTTGTGTGGTGTAAATACTCCCACATTTCAAGTTATCAGTGGTTTGACAAATAGTTCTAAATATTTTCTAATTGGCTCTTGCAATTCCAGATGCATTGCCTCCAGTACATCACTGGCTGCTCCCTTGCTCCTGAACCTTTGGGGGAAAGGAAAAGAAAAAAGAAAAAGAATCTGATAAGAATAGAAGCTCTGCCAGGCGCGGTGGCGCATGCCTGTAATCCCAGCACTTGGGAGGTTGAGGCAGGAGGATCGAGAGTTCAAAGCCAGCCTCAGCAATGGTGAGGCACTCACTCAGTGAGACCCTGTCTCTAATAAAATACAAAAAAGGGCTGGGGATGTGGCCCAGTGGTCAAGTGCCCCTGAGTTCAATCCCCGGTACCACAAAAAAAAAAAAAAAAAAAAAAAAAAAAAAAAAAAAAAAAAAGAGTAGACGCTCTGGACACATATTCAAATACAAGTATAGGAAAGTTATGTCCGATTAATTCTACTGTCCTTCCTATTCTCCTCCCTGTCCCTTTCCTTCATTCCCCTTTGTCTAATCCAATTGACATTCTTCCCCACCCCACCCTCCCTTGTGTGGGTTAGTATCCACGTATTAGAGAGAACATTCCGTCTTTTGAATATACCACCAGGGTAACTATGCATCATGTAAAACTACAAGAATAGCATCCCAATTATAATAAGTTATACTTCATGCATGTACAATATGCCAAAATACACTCTACCATCATGTATATCTAAAAAGAACAAATAAAAACAACAACAACAACAACAAAGAGTAGAAGCTCCATGAAAGCAGGAACAATGCTTGTCTTTTTAATTAGTGCAGTAGGTCTTCCCTAAGTGTTTGATGAATACTTATTAGTTACTTGGGAGAGTTCATGTGTATTATTTAATTTACTTCATGATCTGTGGGGTAAAGGTATTGTTTCCGTTTCACTGATTATAAAAATGAGGTTGAGTAGAGTAAGCAACTAACCATCTTTCTATTCCTATCCCAGGGCAAGGATTTTGCTTCCCCTGTAGTATCAATAAGATGAGTTTTAAGTAGGAGCTCAATAAATACTTGATGGATGGTTTTTTGCTTCATCTTGAGAATTCTGATTCCCAAGTCTGTTATATGTGCAGCCATTCCTGTTAAATCTTGTTTTATCTGGAGGTGTGTGTGTGTGTGTGTGTGTGTGTGTGTGTGTTTATGAGAGAGAGAGAGAGAGAGAGAGAGAGAGAGAGAGAGAAGAGATTATATATTTGTATGCACATATAGAAAAAATCAATGGGAAGAGAAGAAAATAAAAAATATCATAGTTATTTTCTCAAATTCATCTGGAAATATTAACATCTGGAAACAAAATAAGGAGTGTTTTCTGCTCCACTTAGGGTGAAGCACACAATTTTCAGTATCCAAGAGCAGCCAAATCCATGGGCTGACCTCTTTTTGAGGAAAGAATAAAAGATACTGCTAATTGGCACAACGTTTAGTGCTGCTCTGTGGATTAGCTTGGCTTCCTCACATTCAGCCTGAGAGAAATTTCTGTGTCAAAAATGGGGTATCCAGAGCAAAGACATCGATTAGAGCATGTATCTTCTGGGCCCGGGACTTGAAGAGAAAGAGCTGGATTTCACAACCAAGTCCATGAAGACTAGCTCAAACCAAAAGGCTACAAACTAGGTGCAGGAAGTCCCATCCAGGAGGTAACTACTACGTGTGTTTTATATTTGGAATCCATTTGGCTGTCTTGAATCTATTTCATAAATAGAAGTTTGTTAAAGGCCCCAGAATAAAGTGGATAAATATGTAGTGATGTCTTAAGTATAGCCATAAGGTCTTCTTAAAATCTTTGTGGGAAGTAGAAAAATGGGCCCATTTCTCAAGGCATTTTAACTGCTGTTTTCTGGCTGACTTTCATAAGGAATGGACATACCTATGATCAATAGGAAGTGAGTGCTGCCCCCTGGAGTAGTAGTGCATAATCTACACAACCATATGCTGTGGCCCTATGGGGTTATCCAATGTGTGTAAATATATGGTAGTGGGGAGGACAGAAGAGTGAACAGGGAGGGATATAAATTTAGTCAAATTAAAAAAATATTCTTATCCAGAATCTATAATAAGATGTAACATTTATATAATCTCCATCATACTCAGAGTGGCATAAAAATGTTAAAATCTAATTAACCTTTAATGCACTCATCTGAAGATTATTATATCAATTTTTAAATGGATCAAAGTGAAGGAAGGATGGCAATTGCGTATTTCAGTGCTGCTGAGTGAGTGGCAGAGGCAAAACTTAAGTCAGTTTTTCCAGTTCTTTGTTGGAAGAGCTTGTTATTTTATTTTATTTATTTATTTTTTCTGTCTTTCTCTAGCTACCCGGATGAGACTTAAACAAAGCTTTATAGATTCAGATGGAAAGTGCAAATCCTGAACATGGGAAGAGATTTGAAGAATATTTAGATGAACTTATAGATGATAGACAAATAATGGTAATGAGGGAAAATAGGATGCCTAAGAAGCACAACTGATCTACATACTGGTAGCACCATGGATAGCTCCGTAGAGAGCCTGCAGAGTCAGAAAAGGGTCTGGGACTGGATTGTGGGCACGCGTGCGCGTGCATGCGTGTATATGTGTGTGTGTGTGTGTGTGTGTGTGTGTGTGTGTGTGTTTCCTATCATCCTGGACCACCTTAAAATTCTCATTAATGGTCTCCCTCCATTTCTCCTTCCTTCTCCCTTCCTTTCTTGATCTTTTATTCTTTACTTCCTCCCTCCCTTCCTTCTTTTAATGACAAGCTTTAAAAATTTCCGCAGACACCGGCTATTCCTGAAAAAGAACAAACAGAACAAATTGGAACTTTATTTCCAACTGCTTCAGAGCCATGTAATGTTCAAGGAAAAGCCCTATTCCTGTCTATTTCTTGGAACATCTATGATGATCTTTGTTCTTACAGAGGAGGCCTCTTTTTCTGACAGGTGAAAGTAGAAAGGGCAGGCTTACTGAAATCCTAGATGCAGTTCCAGCTCCCCCTCCCAACCTGCTTTTTTTCTTTCATTGACTGATTGCTTTTTTGATGGAGTCATTCATTCCCCAGACATAGTAGATAACGTTTGTGTACAAAATGTTTGACTAGGGTCTCTACAGATGAATAAATGGCAATGTATTATATACCAATAATGATGATGATGACAGGTTAATAAAATAATAACAACAACCACAACTAACATTTATAGACAGTTTATTACCTGGTAGGCTTTGAACTAATTTGATCATCTGTAGTTAGTAATCCTACTTTGAATGATTTTGTGAAAAGTTATTGTTTGTATAGACCCAGAAACTGAAGCACAGAGAGGGGAGCTGACTTTCTCGTTACAAAGGTAGTAAGTGGGGAAAAGGATTAATATATGAAAACTATAAAACAAGGAAGAATGTGAAGAGACAGGAAGAGAGGAATACACTGACCCAGAAGTTCACCACATCAGAGATGAGCTCAGTCTTTGAGATGGTGTCTGAATGGCATCCTGAAGGAAGGATGGACAGTTTCAGTGGGCAGAAAATGAGCACTCCAGGTGGACATAATATGTCACATTACTGCTTTTGGCTACCCAGCCTCTGTCTGTTCTTTTAATGCCTAATGCTTTGCTTTACTTTTGGGGGGAATTCTTTTCCTCCATTGGATAAAGTTACCAAAATTATCTACAAAATTATCTAGTCAAATTCAAGTCAGTATCCACTCTCTGGAACTGGCATCTGAGAAGATGGACAGGAAAAAAAAAAAAAAGAAAGAAAAGAAAAGAAAAACAAAATGCAAAGCAACGTGGGACTTTTTCACTCTGGTTGTACCCCACAGAGATTGTCCAATAGTTCCTGTTCCTATGAGATGCCCTGAATTCCTCTGGTTCCTGACCTATCTGGGCCTAACTATTCAGTTTCTGTGAACTTCCATACCCTTTCCCTCTGGTAGCCAGAGTCCGTTTTTGTGCCTTGCAATGAAGAGCTCTAAGTGGCAAGAGAGTGGGAACACTGCACAAAGCTAAGCTTTTCAGGTGGTCAGCAGTGCAGTATGCATGAAGGAAAGCAATGAGGGCTAGGTGTGGTAGTTTAGGGCCAGGATGAATGAGGTCAAACGACAAGAAGATTGAACTTCACCTGGGAAGAGAGAACTATTGAAACATCTCAGGTAGGGGATATGACTATATTTCTCTTTTGAATTCTTCTGGCAGCAATGTGGTTATAAAAATTAGAGAATTAGATAGTGAGGATGGGGAGACCAGTTAGGAAGCTATTTTACTCATCCAGATGTGAGGTCATGCAGGCTTGGACCATGGTGTGGAAGTGGCTATGAAAATGTGCACGTGGCCGACAGGGCTCCTTGTTCTCCTGGATGGTAGCCTAGGGGAGAGGATGCTGATTTGTTACTGAGCCATGGGGAGCACATCGCATCTGCACAGAGAGCTGATGAATTCTGCTGCAATGCACCTTAAGTGCCACAGAGAAGGAAGTTTGGGCTTGTAAAGAGGAATGCAGCAACTCAGTCTGGAGAGCAGATTAGTTGGATTTGGACCAAATTAATATCTTGAGCTGTTGATGCTGAAACTTCGACCACTCCCTTGACAAATAATTTTTGGTTGAGGCAGCAGGCAAGAGAAGTTCCCATTTGCAAGATTTGGTATTTCTGTGGTTTCTTCTGAAAAAATTAAAATTACAAGCCCCATTTTTTTTAGTGGTTCATAAAAAGTTGCAAAAGGGAAAACATTATTGAGCAATAAAAGGTGTGTTTATGTGTATTCATAAGAAGTGGCTGGAGGCCAACTCCCATAAATGTGTTAGGCTTGTACCTCAGCACTGAACAATTACAAGAACCCTGGAGGCTTCTATTTCACTTGGAAAATGTAATAGAGGCAGCTTCTGCAGCCCTTCCAGGCTAATCAACCTCACACAGACTGAACTGGGGAGCCTGCCCCTTTAAGTTTCGACAGTAAGCAAAAGTGTAATACGTATAGCAAAAATGGTCTTCAGAGCCCAGTTCTTTCTATTCTCCCTCTGGCTTGGCAAATACCTGTGTCTCCATGAGTCCCTTTGTACTTCCAGCCAGCACCACTGGCTCTGAGTCTATTTCAGTTGGCACCAACCACTACTTACCAGGTTTGGAGACACCGCTTTACAACCGAGGAGTCATCCCTGCCCCATCACAAGTGGTTTTCCATTGTGAAAAGTAGACCCTTGATAGGCACAGATGTGAGACTTCCCCACAGAAAGCAAGATGCTGCTCCATTCGACTGGCTGTGATAGTACTTTCCCAGTTCTTAGAGCCCCGTAGGGAAGGCGGGAAACCTTATCTTTCCTCAGGAAATCACATCACAGAGGCATTTTATGTGAGAGCAAGCCTGGCTCTGCTTTCTGCAGTGGCCATTACCCATTTCAGGATGTGGCCGCAGAGGCCAAATAGTTTGCCTTATAGTCACTGGAGTCCCTCTTAGTCCCTATCATACAGAAACTTTCTGGTCAAATAGGACTAAAGGCCTTCTCGAAGGTAGAAATCTATCAGGAAAGAAATGCCTCAAATACTAAACTTTTTTTCCTTTTGCATAAGTCTTGGATAATTGAGTACATTAGTTTCTTCCAGTTTGGTAACAAATTGATATACGTTTAGCGGATTAAAACAACAACCTTATTACCTTCTGGAGGTCAGAACTGGGGTCAAAACAAGGAATTTGCAGGGCTGGATTCCTTTCTGGAGGCTTTGGAGAAGAACTTGTTTTCTTGACTTTTCTAGCTTCTCGTGGCCACTTGCTTTGCTTGGCTGTAAACCCCTTTCATCTCCAAAGCCAGCAATGTCTGGAAAAGTCTTGCTCACATTTCATCACGCTGACGCTAATTTTTCTTCTGCTTCTTGCTTCCACTTCCAAGGACTACTATGATTACGTGGAGTCCACTGGATCATCTCCCCAGCTTGAAGTCAGCTCACTAGCGACTTTAATTCTCCCTTAACATGGAACATAACATATTCACAGGTTCTGGGTATTAAGACCTGGACATCTTTTGGGCTATTATATTGCATTTCACAGAGAGGGAGTATTAAAATATCGGTCTCCTTTTCTTCTGTGTTCTGGTTGCTCTTAATACCTTTAAAAATTCTTAAAATATATTCAAACTAGATCACAATCTTCAAAAGAGGCACATAAAATACTTTTCAAATGACTTCAGGGTGCAAGGCTCTGTGCCAGGAGCAACTGGAGGTACAAAGGAGAGCACGTGGGATTATACTGCCTTCTAGGAATTTTTACACACTATTTGAATGGGTGAGGCACCCAGGCACAGACAACAGAGAAAAGCAGAATTTGATAAATCCCAGGGACTGCTTCAGCCAGTTGTTGCTGTGGGAGTTCAGAGGGAGCGTCACTCTGAATCCCACTGACTGAACTTCTCCCCTCCCAACTTACTGTCACTCCAACCAGTGGAGTATTTCATAGTGCTTCGTGGAAACAAATCTTCTCCACTATTTTCTTTCTTTCTTTCTTTTTTTTCTGTTACTGCAGATATCCTCTATCCCCAGAGGTGGGAGAGGCCAAATGCCAAGTTCCCTCACCAGTGGACCAGACAGCAATACATTTACACGATCCTGCCTTCATGCTTTAAAGACTAGAGAGAGTTCTTCCCTTTCCAATTCCTACAGACTGATAAGAAGAGCCAGTGGAAATCTGGGAGCAAGAGTGCAGCTCCTTGGCACAGCGGCCATGGGAAATGAAGAGAAAGAAAATCACTTCACAAATAGGAGGGAAATAAGGAGGATTTGCTCAAACCATTCTGCATCTTCCATTGAGACTGCTGGAAAGAAGTAAACAGCAGCTATAAATAATTCCTACCCCAAATGTGTTGGGGTCTTCTCAGCTGCCTTCACCTCTGAGCATTTTCTGGGACTTGACATATTTGGCAAGGAGATATGTGTTAAGGGGACAGAATGAACATTAAGTATCTTTGTGGGAAGCTCATGTGGACACTGCAAAATAGTCTTTGGGATTTGCTTCTGTGTGTCTTTTTATTTGTAGTAATACCAGAAATGTGCTGTGGTGACTGCTGGAGGGGTTATCTCACAGGTGACCTTCTCTCCACTGTGACCATCAGACTCATAAAGAACAACACAAGCCTGAGGACTGCCCTGTGATTGATACCTATGGTCCAGGGGCAGAGCTTGAGTTTAGGTCTGCGGGGAAGAGAAGAGTCAGTAGCAGGTCAGGTTCTTGTCCCTTGGGCTCCCTTTGAATCAATTGCAACTTCCTCTGTGATTGTGCCCTGGTGATGCTTGAAGCCACAGATTTATTTTCTTAATTATTCAGGGTGGCAATCAACTGTATTTAAGACATATTACTAAACCACGGACTTATAAGGAATGATTTCCTCTTCTATAACTAGCAGTGCTGTCCATTATAGGGCTGTCAGTCAAAGACAGATTAGGCACTATGACTTGTTTTTGTCATAGAAAAGCAGGCCTATAATTACAGACCTGCCCAGAGGAAAGGAACTTTAATAGTTACCATTCTTCCTTTTAAAGAGCATGTTCCTTCATCCTGGTCAGATTCAGCCTCTGTGTGAATATGTTCTATAATGGGAACATACAACCTCACTAGGAGACCTGGGGTCAGCACACTTTTTGTAAAAGTTCAGACAGTAAATATTCTAGGCTGTGCAGACCCCAGGGTTTTGGTTGCAACTATTCAAATCTACCCCTGTGTATGAAAGCAGCTATGGATAATATGTAAATAAATGACTGTGACTTTACAAGAAAGCCTGATTTACCAAATAAGCGGTGGGATGGATTTGGCCCATATGCCTAATTTGCCTATCCCTGGGATAGACCACTTGCTTGTGGGGCAGCCCTGACTGTTTGAAGTTCTACCTTGAGCCAAAATCTGCCTCCCTTTGAATTACTTACCACCTTCACATCCTTTATCATGCTTAAAAATATTTGATTGATAGCTACAACTGCCTCCTGTATCTAAATTATTTACAACACATAAATTCTCTAATATGTATCATTTTGTTCTAAAACCAATATGATTAATTGATTGTTTCATTCACTTGCCTACTTATCAATCATTTATTAAGTACTTGAATAGGGGCTGGGAATGGAGAAATAAATGCCCACTCAGAGTTGACAGTCTTCTGGGAGATGACAATAAGCAAATGGAAGTGAAAGAGATAGTAGTGATATTCAGAGGGGTCTGTGGGAGCATAAGGGTCAGCATCCACCCAGGGACAGGGCGCAGAGAGCAGGCAGGATAGGAAAGCTCCTTCAAGGAGGTTGCACTTGAGCTGAGCTTTAGGGACTGGTTCAGGTAGAAACTGGCATTGAATTCTGAAAATCGTATATGAAAACTTGTGCAACCTTTTGTGAGAGAGTCTGTAGTTCTGTATTTCAGGAACCACAGTAATTGACTACAACTACACAACAGTGCACCTCAGTCTGAGCATTGGGTGGACATGAAGGGACGTGAAGGTGAGGGGTGAGGCTGGAGATGCAGGCAAGGCAGATCTCGAGGAACCTTGGGTGCCATTTTAAAGCCAAAGAGAATTAATCAAAGCAAGTGTCACTCTGTGCTACTGTAGCCTGAAGTATTTTAGCAAAGCATTCTCTGAGTTGATGTAAAGGTTCTATTTTATAGGGTAAGACATCATGACCTTAAGGCAGCAGTGGTCTTTGGTTTTTGAAAAAGAAAAAAAAAAAAAAAGCCCAAATTCATATCTATCATATACATTTGTAGTGTAAGTTGTAGAATTTTTAGGTTTGTTCTGGAATGTTGATTAACAGATATTTTTCCTACCTAAAATCAATTTACAGGGATTTTTCTAGAATTTATCAGAAGACTGTAAATTATTTGGATCTATGTAACATGGATAGGCAAGGTCCCAACTTATTCTCTAACATCCCTTATTACAGCTTTTACTTTTGACTTCTGTGGAATGGTGCCTTGGGCCTTTCTTTGCACATGATCCTTTTTCTTCTGTGCATCTCTCCCCCCTCCACTTTGCAACAGTTCAGCTGAGCCTTGGCTAGAACTGCAGTGCTCTGAATGATTTCCCAGCTCCACTCCTTTCCCTGCTCATTCCCTCACTTGCCTCTGGGTGCTCAGTGCTCCTCTCACACATGCTGTCAAAGAATTCAAGGCAGTGCATTATTCAAGGCAGTACATTATTATCGTTTTACTTGTTTTTCCTCAACTAGACAGTAGGAGCAGAGACTAAAACTTTTTCATTTTGTGTTCCTACAGGAAGCACATAACTTGATATATCATAACATTGGCTGAACCTTTGTTTGCTGAGTGAGTAAATGAACCAATGCAAGAACAAAGATTTGCCCTATGTCCTGAGCCAGACTATTGATTAACCTCAACTAACCCTTTAGTGATTTGGATGTTGTTACTAATACAGTTTGGTGCAGGAAAAGACCACAGATAGTTGCTTTGGTACAGGGCTGTACTGTCCGATATTGTAGTCAACAGATTCAGAAGGTTATTGGGCACTTGCACTATGGCTAGTCCAAATCAAAATGGAAAGGGGAAAATATATACTGCATATCTAATCTTTTTTTTTTTTTTTTTTTGGTACCGGGGATTGAACTCAGGGGCACTTGACCACTGGGCCACATCCCCAGCCCTTTTTTGTATTTTTATTAGAAGCAGGGTCTCACTGAGTTAGGCTGGCTTTGAACTCGCGATCCTCCTGCCTCAGCCTCCCAAAGTGCTGGGATTACAGGCGTGCGCCACTGCGCCCGGCTTGCATATCTAATCTTTATCCTGAAAACATGGTAAAGTTATTTCAGTACTTTTGAAATTACATCATTGGAATTTTGAAATTATAATTCTTTTAGGTTAACAAATATAATATTAAAATTAATTTCACTTTTTAAATGTGACTTAAAGGCACATTCACATCTGTGACTCTTATTTTCATCGGACAGCAGTGGTATGTATGCAGAGTAGATTGCCATATTCTTCCATCTTGGAAGTTTTTCATGATTTCTTGCATTCAGATACCAGGTTCTATTATCAAAACTTGTGTTTTAGTTCTGTGGTTAGAAAACGTGATCCCCATATTGCTCTGTTGCTGGGGCAGTAATCAACTCCTTGAGGTGCTGCTGTTCTACAACCCCATGGCACAACCACTTTGGAGATGTCTGAAAGAGCCAAGAAAGGGGGACCCTTTGCTCAGCCAGTTCCTGCAATACAGGCACTCTGCTGAGGGCCCTGTGGTCTGAAATTATGGCTGAAAATGTCTCATACCCTGGCGAAAATGTCTCATACCCTGGCACAGACATTTATTGTTAATCAGGGTAGGCCAGAATCAGCTGATAATACTTAAGTCTGGATGAGAACTTCCTAAGACTCATGAAATCAAGGAAGAAAATGGTATGAAAATAGCATATTGCTAAGTTAGCTGTTTTTGGTACTTATTGGTAACACAATTATCTTTATTGGTAGCACTAGAAAGGAACAGAAGAGAGTTCCAAATGGATTGTATTGGAGATTTACCCTGGTGATGGTTTAGGGAATGAGAGGGGAGACAATGGTAAGCATATTTTATTTTTTTTATTTTTTAATTTTTTTTCATATTTTCTTAATTTTATTTTGATTAAGCCAAAACTAAAATTGCGTTCCTTCTTCATGTATCCCCTTTGCTCTGTTTTATATCAGAGATGTCTTTTGAACTTTATCCATGTGGAAATACTCTTTTCCTTCTTCAAAATATAACCTTAATAACAACTCTTCTGTACATCTTTCTGCTTGGGTCTCCTGTCATAGTTTTGTTTTGTTTTGTTTTTGGTACCAGGGATTGAACTCAGGGGCACTTGACTACTGGGCCACATCCCCAGTCCTTTTTTGTATTTTATTAGAGACAGGGTCTCACTGAGTTGCTAAGTGCCTTGCCATTTCTGAGGCTGGCTTTGAACTTGTGATCCTCCTGCCTCAGCCTCCCAAGTGTTGGGATTACAGGTCTGCGCCACCGTGCCGGCTCATAGAGTTTTATTTGTAACTGAATTTCAACACTTAACAAACAAATAATGCTTGTAATTTATATCTTCATATTCCTCTCCTCACTAGACTATTTTCACCTTGAGAGCAAGGATTATCTCCTTATCATTTTGGGATATTCCATGCCATTACCCTCTCCGGCTGCCTACTACATACTGATGGTCAATGAATGTTTGTGGAATAAATGAATGGATGGATGAATGAGTTAATCTATTGTCTGAGAATAGTAATGTTTATAAAAGGACTGGATGGTAATAAGTTTTTCTTTTCTTTTTTTTCAAATGCTGCTTGCCAAATCTACATTTAAATGATGAAGAGCAGAGGGTACATTTCATTTACATTTGTATAATGACCACAATTACATTAACAAACAACAAGAGGCTGTTTATGTATCTAACTGCAATTCCTGAGGCTACCACATTGATCATAAAGCACCGTAAGGAAATAATCTAATGTAATGCACGATAGGTTTACCCCAAGCTTTGTAGCCTCCAAGGGGAAATTCCCCAAAGGCCCCAAATATTACCGGTGTATAAAGCCACCCCTGGGCAGATGGAGTGTAATATGAATGAATGCCATCCAATCATCAGGTCAGCTGTGAGCATGACAGCAGTTTCTTGTGTTCGATATATCTTCTATGCTGTAAAAGGATAGGTAATATAGCTGGGACAAAAGTGAAAAAATAATCAACAAAGAAAAGAAAAAGATGTTTCCTTTTTAATTTAGAAATTACTGAATTTTTATGTTATCCTTGCAGTTACCCAACTTGGGATTTTAATAACACCTGAAAAAGTGTAACATAACCCATGTTCTTTTGTTTTGTTTTGCTTTGCCTTGGTGTAGCTATAGTTTTCCAGATGGTTGCATATATGGCACAATAATACAGGTAAGCGCGTGTGGCTATGGCCCTACTTTAGGCCATAACAGTTAATAGCCAGACTAGAGCCCAGAGGCACTGGATCTAAGACATTTCCATTTGTTCCTTTGCTTATGAGCTTTGATATACTCATATTGTGTTTCACAAACAGTGCATTTCTAGAGAAAAATCAAGAATTTTTGGTTATTATAAAGATCCTTATGCATTTATAGACATTTAATACAAAAGAATACTGGGATGAAAAAAGTCCCTACTAAGGAATAAAGAACATTCCATTGTAGTCTGGTATTATAGAGAAGGGAGGGTATAGAGATTTCCCTGCTAATTTATTGATATATAAACTACATATGGCCATAAAGCATCAGAAGAATGTCATTTTAAAACAATTCAGGGAAAGTCTTACTTTGTGCCGTTTTTTATGATTACAGGCTTGGAAACTGGAGTAAGATATCAGAATTTAATACCTGAGTTTGTTTATGAAAAGCACCAAACAGCAGGCTTTGGGGCTTTAACCTTTTTAATATTCTGGAAGCTAATTGCCCACACCATCTCACCCTTCTAGGTTAATGAGGTGGCTAACAGGCCACAATAGAAAATGACTGCCCAGTCAAATGATGACAAACAAGCAAAAACCAAAACCCCAAAGAAAAACAACTGGGAAAGGTCAGGAGTTACATAGGTTTTTATTGTCTTTCAAAGAATGTACAGCAGCATTACCATTCTGTTGTCTCCTTGTGATGGATTGCAAAAAGAATCAGAAAAGGCACAACATGAATCTGCTCTCAGGACAATGATTGTAATCAAAATAGGAAATGGTACAAATGTAAGTCGTTCCCCTTGCAGTTTAAAGATTATAAATCCCTTATTCATCTGTTATGATCCAGGGGCCTACTTGTGATTTTTATGGTTCTTTACACGCTTGGAATTTTAAAACTGTAATATGAAGGGGTTACAGCTGTTCTCTTTCTGATTTTGATGTTTAATCCCCGCTTGGAGCATTGCACCCTGGTCTCTCCCTCTGCCCATCTGCAGCCCTAGCCGGCTGCCAATGCCTCTTAGAGAAATTCAGCCTATCCTGGTCTGTTCCCCTCCAAGTATTAAAACACCCCCTACTTCTCCAAGGGGGTTCTGAAAAAATTAGATGCATTTGCCAAGGGTTTTGCTCTTACAGAATTGAACTATTCTTGTCATCATTATGCAACTTAAAATGGAAGTGGGAGATGCAGTATCTTTGGAACCAGAAGACCTGGATTTTTATCTTCAGTGTGCCTCTTTCCAGGAGTATGACCTTCCTTCTCTGAGCTTTTATTTTTCTCATTAGTTAAGTGCCCTACCTACTGCACTGGGCTGTGTTGAACATCAAAGGGGCTAATGCACGTGAAGGTGCTTTGGGAACTGGAACCAGCTTTTCAAATGTAAGATGTTGTCAGTGTTGATATCTGCAGTGAGGTGAAAAGCCAAATGGGACATGGTAGTAATAGTGATTTGTGGTCTTGTTGATTTCTTAAGTACATTGAATGCTTCAAGCTAGAGATAGATTTTCCCTGTTTATAAAAGACTCTTTTAACAGTGACTCAACTTTGTGGTCCCTTGGGAGGCTCAGTTCTTCTTTCAGTACACTTGGGAGGCATAGGATGTAAGAAATGTTATTTTCTTAGTGGTGTCTGAGGGATCAACGAAGGTAATATATTCTTCAAGGTGCTTGGTTTACGCCCTGGAAGAGTCTTATTTGTTGGGTATTTTGTTCTTGAATATATTTTTCTTTTCTTGAGTCATGTTCAATGTAAATATATGTATCTCCCAAATATTTACAGTATATAAAGTTTTATGCATTACTCCCTCAACATTTCTCTAATTCAAATGTTCATTTCATCACTACAGTCATATTTTGAAAATAACACCTGAATTCGACTATATAAATTTACAAAGTAGATCATCTTCTTATTCTTTTTTTTTCACCACCAGAGATTGAACCCAGGAGTGCTCTACCACTGAATTACACCCCTAGTCTTTTCTACATTTTTTATTTTGAGATAGGCTCTCACTAAGTTGCTGAGGCTGACCTCAAACTTTCAGTCCTCCTGCCTCAGCCTCCCCTCCCTGATTGCTGGGATTACAGGTGTGTGCCGCTCTGCTCAGCTCTTTTCCTATTCTTTGAGGGGCTCATTTCCCTCTGAGGTGACTTGTCTTTCAACTCCTTGTACTTTTTGCACACTGTGACTCTCACAGCATCTACCTTGCTGGAAAGTGATCCTCATTTTCAGCTGTGCGGTGATGCCACAATTTAGGTCACCACATATTGCTCCTCTTGCAGTGGTGCCTCCCTGCCCCTCCCACGTGGCCTTTCTATCTATGAAGGATTTCCCATCTCCCGTGCTCACTGCTGACCAAGAGCCCAACACCTGGCTACCCGCATCTTTGAGCTGGATGTCCTCACACTTCTGCATTTGGGGACCACGTTTTATTTTGTGACTACTTTGGTTTTACACTTTCTAATTTCATTTATGTTTAATTTCTTTCATTTCTAATGTCTATGAAGAAAAAAATAGTATTGTCTGCCTTTGACCAGGTGGTCTCATGATTTTAAAGAATCTCCACACATTAAAATTCCATTTTTATGTAATATCATTTTAATAGAAATGCTCATTTTATGGAGGGAAAATGACTGATAAAAATTTGAATGATTCTTAGGAGTCTCTTATACCCTTTTTATTGCATTTTGATGTGGCTGAATTCATTAATAAGGGGGAAGAGTAATAAATGTGGCTTGTTTTATAACCTATCATTATTCAAGAAAAGAGAATATTTTTTCAATAAAAATTTTAGTGAAAATTTTCATTTTTTTTTTCCTGAAGAATACATTTTTTAAAAAAATTAGAATGATCTTGAACTCAATTCAAAACTGAAATTTTACACTCTTTCAATTCATTTACTCTCATAACAGTCCCATATATTATTATTTGTATTTTGCACATGGGTGACTGACTGACATTCAGAGAAATAATGTGTGTTGTCCCTAATCACAGCACAGCCTCTTCAGTTCTAGAAACTATGCTATAAACCAGTTGTGTTAGATTCTAAACTCAATTGCTAAACACTCCGCCTAGTCTTCTTTTCCACTCCCCCCATTTTCTTCTTTTCTATAAATACTTAAGGAAAAACTCATTCCATCTTGGAAATTGTGGAAGAGCCTGGTTTTAGTCAGCTGTTGCATCACTGTGACCAAAAGACCTGACAAGACCAACACACAGGAGGAAAGGGTATTTTGACTCACCATTTTCAAGGTTCAGTTTGTGGTTGGCCAGGACTCCATTGCTGTGGGCCCAAGGTGAGCAGAACATCATGGCAGAAGGGCGTGGTGGAGGAAATCAGCCAGGAAGCAGAGAGAGCGTGGCTCACCAGGGACAAAATACAAACCTCAAAGATAGTCCCCCAGTGGTCTACTGCCTCCAGCCATACCCTACCTGCCTATAGTTACCACTCAATTAATCCACAGCAGTGAATTAATCCATTGACTAGATCTCATAATAATCATTTCACATCTGAAAATTCTTGCATTGTCTCACACATGAGCTTTTGGGAGACACCTCATATCTAAACCATAACAAGCCTTGAGGATAAAAAAAAAAAAAAATGCCTGCTCTCTGAAAATCCATACTGTAAGGGAGAAAAATAATGTGTATGACATTCATTCTTCTGTGACATAATAGTGTTGTGCTACTGGTATGAACACAGTATTATGGGAATGCTGACCAAAGCATGGGCACATCTTCCTGGCTGTGTGGGAGGAGGGGAGAAGCAAGTGAATGGAGGTTTAAAGAATAAGCGACATTTTGAGCTGAGGCTTTGAAGAGTAGAGAGGAAGAGAAAGGGCATAGGTGAGATTGTCAGCCGTGGTACCACATTCACTGAATTATAGGGTGTTCTGAAGTGGAGCCACTCAAGAGAGAGGGCAGGAAACGAGGCAGGGTTGTGTCTGGAAGTCTTGGTGCCTTCCTGGTGTTCTGCCTTGTTCTGTAGAGAGAGGCAGCTGCTGGCGGTGGGACAGCAGAGCGGGGATTAATATTTGTGCAGTGTGGTGACTGGTTCTGAAAGATTTCTCTGATCACAGCATGGAACGAGGGTTAGAGTGAAGAGAAAATGGGGAGAAGGAAGCCTGGTACTGACAGCATGCTTGTGACCCTTTCCTATGTTATGTTGAAGCTCCAGCCTTCGATGGAATGTACTAGGAGCTGGGACCTTTGGGAGGTAATTAGGTCATGAGGGAGGAGACTTAAAGATAGATCAGTGCCCTCTTGAGAAGAAACAGAGAGCTAGCTTCCTCTCTCTGCTTTCCACCAAGTGAGGACACAGCAAGAAAGCATTCTACGAGAGCCAGGATCTGCCAGCACCTTGATCTTGGACTTCCTAGCTTCTAGAACTATAAGAAACACATGTTTGTTGCTCAAGCTACTTGGTCTACAGTAATTGTTACAGCAGTTCCCACCAAGACTAGGTCCATTGGGAATAAACACAAATCACAGGAGATGCTAAAAAGCCTGAGCTAAGACATGGCAGTGGGAACCCAGGGGGTAGAATAGTCAAGTTTGAGATTTTGAGATGGCAGGGTAGGGGAGACTGTTTAATTGTACAGTATAAATGAGAAAGCATGTGTCTCTTTTAAAAAGATCTAGAATTCTGGTAAAACAAAAACATTTAAAATTGTGATTATTTGGAACACAGCTCATTAAATATCTCACATAATTAGTTTTTCTATGCTAAATACTTATGAGAAGGTCAAAAGATAAAATGGGCTATTTAAATCAATCGTAGTTTTAGAGAAGCATGTCCTGCTTTGTGTTCTGAGGTCACTTCATGTCAGTTCGATTTTTTTACATCTTCTGTGTCATATTCTTGGGCCCTCTTACTTCTGAACCTGGTCCCCCTGCATTCACATCCACACATAGTGCCAGGGCCCCTTCGTCCCTGCCACTTAGAGGCACAGGGGAGATGACCCACTGCAGTATGGGCTGTGGCATTAACTCCTTCAGTGCAGGGACTGATCCTCACTTTTCTGTGTTGGACACTAATATTTAAATAGTTTCTACTGTGTGTCTTACTCTGTCTAGGAATTAAATACAGGAATAATATAAGCCTCCCAATGGCCACATGAGGACCACTATCATCATTTCATAGATTAGGTGACTGAGATCTGCATCATGTAATGGGAAAGACAATGCTTTTTATATTGTCTCACAGAATGGCCCCAATGTCTATTTTACACCCTGCCATGTAGATGGATGTGCGTTATGTAGGGGTAGATTTTGTTATCAATGTGTAGCTCTCTAGTGTACCTGCTATTGGTTAGGGATTCCCCTGTCCCTGGAGTATGTAAATAGTATTTTGTTTCAGATTTCTTTTGGGTTTAATGCAGTAGAGTGTATTTGCACAGAAACCTTCCTTTGCTACTACTTATATTTTTATAGGATAATGTTACTCAGGGGACTAACTCTAGTTCCAGATACACCCATGGCATCCTTGGCTTCTCCTGTGGTAAGTGCCCATCTACTATATTCACAAGATCGAGACCTCAGCACTCTTTGAATATCTACCTTCATATGAGCTGGAAGTTCAAGCGTTTCCTGAGATCATCTTTCCAAGTGTTTCAGGGAGACCCTGTTTTGCAAGGTGGGTCCTTTGGTGCTTACCGGGTCCTTTGGTGCTTACCATCTGCCTTGACCCAAGGAAAATTTTTTAGTTTTGTGGATTAGAAAGACTTTACTAGGGAAACTTTAAGCAAGGCTCAGCAAGATGTCATCTTCTCCATGCCCATACAAGGTGTGCTGGGTGCAGCAGGGTGTTGTGTGGGACATTCTGTGGGTTCTAGGGGTGGGATCTGCCTCTTTGTTGGACAAGCATAAAAGGGGAGAGATACCAACAGACTACAGAGCATTTATGGCCAGTTGTCTGGGGAAGCCAATTGCCCTGCCTTCCTTGGAGTCCAAGGAAACTTACAGGCAAGGGAACTAGATGAGCTGCTGCTCAATGCCTTCTGTCAGAAGGGGAGAGCTTCCAGTCCCAGCTGACCTATTGTCTAGGCCAGTCCTGTTCAACAGGTATATAGTTTGAGTCACTTACATCATTTTGAATATTTTAGTATTATAGTCAAAGGTGTAAAAAGAGACAGGTGAAATTAATTTTAAAAAATATGTTTTCTTTTGGTTACTAATCTAAGATCATTTCTCATTTCAGCATGTCATCATTTTTTTTTTTTTTTTTTTTTTTTTTTTTTTGGTACCAGGGATTGAACTCAGGGGCACTTGACCACTGGGCCACATCCCCAGCCCTTTTTTGTATTTTATTAGAGACAGGGTCTCACTGAGTTGCTAAGTGCCTCGCCATTGCTGAGGCTGGCTTTGAACTCGTGATCCTCCTGCCTCAGCCTCCCAAGTGCTGTGATTACAGGCATGTGCCACCGTGCCCAGCTTTACAGTCTTTTCTTTCTTTTTTTTTTTTAAAAAAAAATATTTTATTTATTTGCTTTAGTTGTACACAATGCATTTATTTGTATGTGGTGCTGAGGATCGAACCCGGGGCACGCACATGCTAGGCGAGCGCTCTCTACCGCTTACAGTCTTTTTTAATACTGTCTTTGAAATCAGATATTTTATACTTACAGCACATCTCAATTTGAACACTAAATTTTAATTGATCTGTATTGAGGTTGCATAAAAGTTATAGTTAAAAAGTTGATTTTTCACACCCAAGTTGATCTAAATACACTTCAAAGCTTTATAATAACTTAATCATCAATTTTACATTTAATTTTAAAAAGTAAAGTTAAAAAATTTTAAAGTTTAAATTTAAACAATCCAGTTCTTTGGTTGGACAAGCCACATTTCAAGCTAGTGGCTAGTGGCCACCATGTTGCATACAGAATGAGCTTCTCGGGTCATTTTTGTGCTGTTTCAGGCATGTGCAATACTAATGTTTGTTGCGACCTGCAAATTCCTAAAATCAGTAATAATAATAAGACACAAAGAAACATTATATCAAGTCCCTATTTTGGAGTGAAGCTGCCTGGACAAGGATTCTAGCATTGTTACTTTCTATCTGTAAGGAAGTTCCAACAAGTCCTGGGTCACAGGTTACTCCTCTGAGAAAAGACAGTAACATTTCCTGTCTCAGCTTCCTGTCGAGGACCAAATGGGACAATACCTGGTTTATAGCGAGCTGTCATTGAAGGTAAGTATGATTGCTTCAGTGTTTAAAACATTGTTTCATATTTCATTCTCTCATTTGCTCCCTAATAAAAATCTCATGAGGTGGAGCTAGAACTTAAACTCAGGTCTTCAAAATTTAAGCCCATTTTGCTTCCATTGTATGATTAATCAGCAGCAAAAGCTAACTTGAACTGAGTGGTGCCCGGGAGAGGAATTGCTCTTAGGACTTTACATTTAAGAGCTATGCTAAAGTACACTCGTGTTCTCCTTTGTCTTTAAGGAAATAGGATCTGAAACAATTATTCATGTCTGTAAACCAGTTGTACAAACCTTAGAGAAAAGACAGATAAGCTATCCACACTGGGATTCAGTCTTCCCATTTCTCACTCAATTTTTTGCCTTTCCCCTTCCCCAAACGTATATTTAAAAATAAATTTAAAGTCTTGATCATTAATGCATATTAATTCTGCACACTGCCTTGGATCAATAGGAGATCACAACAAAAACACATATCCAATATTTAATTTTCAAGTTCACATACAATTTATTCTATAATGTATGTGAAGAATGATTTTTTGAGCTCTGATTGTCTCAGGCAGTTTTAGTGTCTCTGGATTCTATTCATTAAGGGACAAGCAGAATATGCTTATATTTATAACTTTGGGATGCTCCTTGGGTCAGTTTTCTGATTTTCCTCCCTTCTGATGGCTTGTCAAAAATATGTGCCTGCCTCCAGGTGTCATCACACTCGTCTTGACAATCTGCTGCTTGTCAAGGCTGTACTATAGTCTTTTGTATCCATGTCCAAGAGCCCCCGGGAACTGCTGAGTGGATCAGGCAACTTGTGAAATATCTGATTGAACTTAGACTCCGTCATACCATCTCTATGAATCAAGCCTCTGTAAATCAAAGCTGTGCTCTGCCAGGGGTCTCTCAACTTTCAATACATTTTGATTTAAGGGGTGTTGGTTTGTGATCATCTCATATATCATGAGATGATAGCTTGTGAGTACAGGGAAGGAACTAAACAAAACAATCATAGGAGAAAGTTAAGAGGAACACAAGCCAGAATGATAAGGGACAATCCATATAATGCACCATTTTTTTTTTGTAAACACAAGTGAAACACCAAAATTGATGCTCTGTTTAATGGTTAATTCAGTGGCCCTCAGGACTGCTTGTGCCAGGGATTCTTGGCAGAGGTGTTGTAAAGGTGTTTGTGCTTCAAAGAATTCTGTAAAGAAAGTACTCTCTTCAGCCTCTGTCTATGCAATAGTCATTATTTGTGATGCAAGAATTAGAATGTATAGTTTTTTTGTTTCAAACAGGGAGTGAAAAACTGATCTGAATCTATAATTTACCTGAGGAGTGATATTAAATAATATTTTTGAGAGATTATTTTTATTATCAAGGAACATATTGCATAATATTAAGGAAAAGATAATAAAATCACCTGTAAGTGCTTTCACAAAAGACAACCATACTTGACAACTTATTGTATTTCCTTCCAGTCTCTTATATACATATATTTTATAATCTAGTTATAATCATGCTATATATAGTTTTACTTCTTTTTTCTCTTAAGATTATAAAATTTTTATACATCATTAGAGTAATCATGGAATAGGCTTTCATAAATCATTTAGTTTATTACCTATGCTGGGAAATTTTTGTTGGGTTCATGTTATCTTTCCTAAGGAAATAACTCTGTGGTAAATACTTTTGAGCTTTCACCTTTTAACACGTACTTGATTATTTCTTTAGTATAGTTTCCTAGAAGTGGAATTATTGAGGAAAAAGGTGTAAACATCTTTAGGACTCTGAATACACGCTGACAAATTGCTACCTGTACAGGTTTTAAATTTATACAATTCTGTTCCATTAGAAACATGTAGGAGTGCTTGGCAAGACGGATTATTCTAAATAACAAACACACCAGTCCGCAGAGGTGAAGGCATGTGTGGTTCACTTCACAGTCGTCTTCTTGGGATGCTTGCCTTTGTGTGTCCCTACTTCCTGCATCCCCGTGATCCTGCCCACACAGTGCCATTACACAGTAACTGTCGATTCTGTGCATCAATCTGGGTTCTGGGTATCTTTTGGCTATTTTCAAAAACTGCATCACAGATTTGCCACCCTTGAAGATATATAAGAGATATATAAAAGTATGAACTATCAGCTCTGAGTCAAATAGAAAAAAAAAAAAAAAAAGTAACAAGCTGTCTTTGCTACTTGCCTTTCCTTCTGCAAAGATCCTGACCCTGATGAATGCTTCTGTGGTCATCAAAGCAGTGCCACAGAAAGGCCAGCGATGAGGAGCATTGCAATGAGGAGATGGACAATGTGGTGGTGTATGCTGTCCCAAGCTCTTTCCCAAGCAGTTTCTAAGTAACTTTTTTATTTGATACAGAGAACAAAATTGGACCTGCAAATGGGGGATTAGCATAATGCATTTATTATGAGCTAATAATGAGTTTTCTTTTGGGGATTGGACCCAGGGGTGCTTAACCACATCCCTAGTCCTTTCTATTTTTTATTTTAAGACAGGGTCTCAATAAGTTGCTTAGGGCCTTGTAAGAGCCCTAATTGAGCAGATAGCTAAGATAACGGCTAGCTGAGAGCCATAAAGGTGTTCAAGTATTTTCACCTGATATTCGTGCATTTATCTAAGAATCTTTTTATGCCCGTGAACACCGTGTGATGCACCTGTAAGCTTGAGCTGTTAGCACATGTCCTTGTTAAGTATTTAACTGGGTGAGGGTTAAGTATTTAACTGGGTGAGGGTTAGTTAGAGGTGGTGGTTGGAGTTGGAGTTGGAGAGGTTGTTGGAGCTGGAGAGAGAAGTTAGAAGAAAGAAGAATAAAATAACTTTTTCATTTCCATTCTGCCTCCGAATTTTCTCCCGCGGCGTTGTTGCTGCAAGCGGCAATCGTTACAGGTGGCAATAGGGCCTCCCTAAGTTTCTGAGGCTGGCTTCGAACTTGCAATGCTTCTGCCTCAGCCTCCCTAATTGCTGGGATCATGGGCATGATGGTTCATACCTGACTGGATTTTTCTTCCGAGGGAGTGGAGGAAAAGGGAAGGGTAGGGAAGGAATACAGAGGGACAGAGAGAAAGGAAATATGACAACATGTTAATAATGAGGGAAAACTGTGATGAAGGGTATGTCAGTTACATTGTACTATCATTGCCACTATTCTATAGTTTTAAAAAAATTCGAAAATGAAAAGTTGATAAATGAACACACCAAAATGCCTTGAAGAATGACTAAAAATTATCAAGTGCCTGGAATTAAGGCAGATGTGTACCAGAACACAGATGGATTTTATGTGGTAGTGGGAGGCCTCCTTTGGGATTTCTCCTTTGGAGGTGGGACTTCTGAACTCGAACAGTTTTGTCCAGAAGAACACCCAGTATTAGTCCCCCAAACACATTTTATGGATAGAATTGATCATTTTAAGGTAGGCAGTTTGGGAAAAAATTCTATTTAGATATTTTGAAAGACAAGTTGCTCTCAGCCCTAGAGATCAGGATAGCTCTGCTCTCCATGCAGAGGCATTAGTAAAAATATGTAGGGACACAGCAAGTAGCAGAAGAGAAAGGAAATTGACATTATCAAAGCATTCAGGGCATGGACTAACTGCACGATTAATATTGAAATCTGGTTGGCTTCTGCTTGGCCAAGATGTCAATGTTTGGGCTTGCATTTAACATCATTTAAATGTTACAGAGTGAAATCCCTTGTCTTCATGCCCAACAAAATGGTGGAGAAAGAGCATATTTCTTGTCATCACACTTTTATTTATTTATTTATTTTAATAATGGAAGATTCCCAGACAAAGTCAGAGAGTGATAGCAGCAATAGTCAGAAGGGAGGCTGAGCCATTTACCTGAGACTCCCACATTTGGCTGGACTCCAGAGTTCTTTAAAAGAAGATAGTTTTTCAGTATTTACCAGAAAGGATTGAGATGCTGTTCTAGTGTGAGTTTAGAAACAAAGGGAGCTTCTTAAAATTCACTGTCTTTAACTGAATTTGTTAATAATGTAACTCCAGCCAATGTGTTGGCCTTGGAGGTGGGTTCTCCTTATATGGTAGGGAAGAAAGAGGCAAGTATTTGTTAGGGTTAAGCAAGTGTCCCCAGGGAAATGAAGGTCCTGGTTATATTATTTCAAAATTTGTAAACATATTTATATTTTGCATTACTGTGACTACATAAATCTAATGTACATTAAGAACTAGTTACCAATTGGGTTCTTTAATAATATCATTGTATAAAGAAAGATTCAGCACTATTTCATTCCTTTTTTTTTTCTTGTTTATTATCAGTATACTATTTGAGCCTATTTATTTTCTCACTATTTAAAAAATTGTGTCTTTCTGTTTATTTTACTCTGTGTCTTGCTTCCTCCTAGTCTCCTATTCTCATTCCTCTTGTTGATTAGTTTAAGTCCTGAGTGATGGCAATTGATTCACAACCTTGTCAAATAAGTGAATTTGTGTTGCGTCACTTAAGGTGCAGGGAAAATACAATATAAAAGACCCAGAAGAAAGAATGTAATAGGATACCTTAATGATGATATTACCAAACCGCATATGACCATCTCCATAAGGATCGAAAGTATATTATCAGTTTTGTAATTTCAAATTTGCATTTATGTCATCTGTTCATATCTGTATGTGTCATGTGAATAATTTTTAGTGAGTACACATGAATATAGATGCAAATTATAGGCATTCTTGGGGAGACCTGATATATCTTAAGTCAATTTTGAAAGAACAGGCAGGTAAAAGAGGCAGCAATGTTTATTTTATAAACTGTTTAACTAAACAAGACAAATATGAACAAGAGTCAAGCCAAACTTGCCAGGAACATTTATTGCTGCCAGCTTAGATTAATGAATATAGAATGTATTTGCCATGAGCCAAGCGACGTAGCACCTCATGCCTTTGGGGACAGTAGGGCTGGGTGGACACCCTGGCCTCTTCCCTGGGACGTACGTCTGGTGGTGAGGCCTGCTCCTTAGTGACTAGCTTTGCTGCACAGTTTGAAGACGTTTCTTTTTCGTTTTTTGCCTTCTAGCAGTTCTCAGTTTTTTAGTTTTTAAGAAACTGTCCTCCAACTGGTATAGAAAATCTTCAATTCGTCCAATCTAGAAGAAATAAACAGGTACAATAAGATTTGTTCTCATTTCCCTGGGTTTTGTATGCTTATGAAGATGGTGGGGTACTTAAAATTAAAGGACGCATAGAGGTCCATGTTGAAACAGAACTGGCAGATGGGAATGGTTAGGGAAGGTCCCTCCTTGTTTCCATTTAAGGTTCCCCTGCCTAGAGAACACTAGCAGACATGTGGCATTTGCTTTATCATTCAGTCTCATGGAGTGGCAGTGGAAAAGGGATTATCACCACCACACTGTTTTTAACAGTCAGTGAGACCAGGGATCTCAAAAGGAAGTGGTTGGGGAAAAGTTAATTTATGGTAAGTCTTTCTGTACCGCCTTTGTCAAAAATAAGAGAGAAAACAAACAAACCCACCCCCTTCAAAACCAGACTCTAGCACTTACAAGGCCATAGGCCAGGATGGGAGGAAAGAAATGAATATTCTACATTGTTTTGGCAAGAGCCTTTAAATCTAAAGGAAATTTGGAAAAATGCATTTTCTTTACAAATGCTATACCCCAAGGAATGAGGTAAAATAGTGACATCCAAAACAATAGTTGTTGAAAGAAAAAAAAACCTATTGGTTTTTCTCCAAGAAAAGTTCATGATTATTCAATGGTAGTTGGTTGAATGTATGATACTGTTTGTCTGAAAGAACTATAGTATAAAAGTTTATATATGTGCTGAATTGGGCTCTCATGAGAGTCAGTAGATATAAAAATTCATACTCAACCTCGACTCCCAAGACCTGCATATTGTATTAGTCTAACATCTCTCACTAAAGAGCCCATTGTCATAAAGTTAACTCAAAGCTTAGAGCACTTACTACTCAAGATGAAAGCACTTAGAACTTCAATTTTCCAATTTTGAGTCCCACTTTTAAGCAGTTTGATTTATCTTTCAGAGCAATATCCAAAAGATAATTCAAATTGTCAAAAAGAGAATAATAAATGGTAGTACTCATCCATATGTTATGCTTAGGTCTTATATCACACTAGGTTATAGAAACTGTCTACTGGGCTCCTTAAGAAAACAAGATAACTTATTTATGTGAAAAGGATTCTTTTTGAAAGCCTTTAAAAAATGACACCAGGTAAATTTCTCTGAAAGCACATGGTCATTTATGATATCTCATCATTACAGGAATCATCAAAATAATTTGGCAGAATGTTTTTGGATCCTCTCATGACATCAATACATTATTTGATATATTCCATACACTTATACTATCCAATTTTCACCAAATTAATAAGTGAAAAAATTAACACAGAGCACGACAACACATACACAATGGATGACACTGCGCTGTTACTTGGTGGTTGAGCTGATGACTCACTCATGTCATTTGCACAGATAATGTATCATTTAAATCAAAGCTCTTTACAACTAGATGTTTGCAATTACCCTGAATACAATTTGAAATTACAATCCTAATGCAACAACAACGAAAAAGCTTTCTTCAATGAGACAGAAAAATAATTATTTTTAATTATCCATCAAGTGGCTGCTGTCTTTTTTTGTTGCATTATTTTCATTAAGAGTGGTCTTGACTAACTGAGTTACCTTTCATTAAAAAAGACAAAGAAACACAAAATGTGTCATCGGAATAAAGAGTACCACACTGAGTTAAGTCAGGGGGTCTGGAGCACACGCTGTGTGCACATTGCACCTGGCCTATGTGGTTGTCTCCCACCTGGTCTCTCTCCATGCTGTCCTTTCAATCCACCTCATAATGACACCAAGATGATCACTTAAAAATAAAACTCTGATCACTTCTTTCCCTTGCTTATAAATACGATAAGTGGAATCCTAAACCCTTAACATGGCCTGTCCAGCTCTGGAGAACTAGTTTCATGTGCTTTTAGTTCTATGTAACCTCGCTCCCTCTGCTTTAGCTATATGGTACATCTCTCAGTTATCCGAGCACCCTTGATCCTTCCTCCTTATGCCATGTCCTCTGATGGAAGATGCCTATCAGCACATCATTACATACCTGCTAGAGTTCAGATTAAACATCAATGCCGCGGGGAAGTCCTCCTTTATAACCCACCGCAAGGTGGGTGTCTTAGCAACATATTCCCATAGCAGCTCATTCATCTCTGCATGTTGTAATTTTTTTTTTTTTTTTTACTTAATTGCTTATGATGATTTACGTATTTGTCCTACTACCTGGATTTAAACTCCAAAGGCAGGAGTTCGATCCATGTTGTCCACTAGTCCCAGAACCTAGGATATGGTTGATCATCAATAATCTTACTCTCTGAAAATAGACTTGAAGAGATTCAGAACCCCATGTGTTTTCTCACAATCAGAGTGATACTTGGTATAGAGCATGTAGGAGCCCCCCCCCATAAATGAAATAGGCACGATCTTCATACTCCACCAGTCCATTACCATTGCTTAGCTTTGAGACTCTTAAGGCAAGGGGTGAATAACATACTTGAAATAGGCAGAGGTAGAAAGGTCCCTGGGTGAGGACTCAGCAGGAGCATTGAGTTGTTTTTGGCTTGACTTATTTCAGTCTTGCTCTTTGACTCCAGGAGAGACACTTGGCCTTTCTGAGCTTCAGTTTTCACCAACATTTGGTTTGAGAGAGAGTTGGCCTGGGTTATGTCTAAGGACACCCCCAGTCTTAAAATCCCAGGACATTAGATCTAAGTCATCCAGTCCTTAAGATGAGCACTTGCATCATCAAACCAGAGGTTATTCCCCTAGATTACACCATTAGATGGATGACACGATGTGCAGTGAAGTAAGGCAATTTTAGCTTCTGTACTTACTGACGTGTAGGAGAGCTGCGACATGTTTTTAGTAAAGCTGGTTCTTTATTTTCTTTTTTTAAGTCAAGGAAAGAAAAATGCTGAGAGAAAATAGATTCATATAACTAAGAAGAACAGATTGCAAATGATAGAAATTTCTATAAAGCCCTTAGGAAAATAAAATACAAAGAAATATGTAAGTATATAAAGGGAGGAAATGAGCTGGTTTTTGAAGCAGAAGCTTTTTTAGACTCTCTTTTTGGTACATAAGCTACTTGCTTAGCTGGATCAGATAGGCTACTTGGTCATCCTGGGTCTAATTTTCCTATTTGCAAGATGGGCAGGTGGCATTTTCTTATGTATGTATGTGCCAATGCAGATTTGGCATTACAGTGATATGGGCATCAGACCAAAGGAGTTTGCAGAGAATTTGTGGATGTCTGATGACTGAGGGGAACTAAAGTTCTCAATAGGAGGACAGGTTCTGACCTGTCATATGGCTAGTGATTATAATTCACGTTAAACAGTAAGGAAGTTGTCATCAACTAGTTTCTCAGGTCCTTTTAATTTATATTCAAGTATTACTGTTATGGATTTGAATATAAATTAATATGGATTGTGTCACCCTCTAAATTCATACATTAAAAATTTAACCCCTAGTACTTTAGAATATGATTTCATCTGGAGATAGGGTTTTTACATAGGTAATCAAGTTAGATTAAGGTCCTTCTAATGCAAAATGACTGATAATCTGTATAAAACGGGCGATTTGGAGATAGATAGGCACACAGGGAGAGTCCCGTGTGACAATGCAGGCAGATACTGGGGTGAGGATCCTACAAAACCAACAGGCCATAAAGATTGCCAGCAAACCACCAAAACTAGGGGAAGAGCGTGGGACAGATTGTTCCTCACAGCCCTCAGAAGGAACCAACATTGTGGACACTTTGATTTTAGGCTCCAGGATTGTGAAACAATAAATTTCCGTGGTACTTTGCTATGGTAGTCCTAGCAAATGAATATAACTACTTAAGACATAAGGTGAGAGGAAACACAAATAAGTTCTGAATTTCTCCTCACACACAAGTTTTGATGCTTTCAAAAGTTTACCTTTCCCACTGTTTGAAGGTTGCTACTTGGTTGGTGCCCTCTTGCACACACAGGCTTAGTGTGGACCTTGGGAACAAGAGTGGACTTCTTTCAGTTATTGCAGTTAGAAGAAGTGCAATTCAGATTTAAATACATGGGTAAGTTATACCAAGAAGGAAGATGCTGGCCTTGAATTTATAGCTTCCTGTTAGATTCCATGTAGTCTGGATCAAAGAAAGAGGATTAAGAATGTGCAAATGGCTTTGCTTGCATGTGTTCATCCCTTGGGAACTGGATTTTCTAAATAAAAAATAAGGCTTTGAAAGACTTTTTTTTTTTTTTTTTTTTTTTTTTTTTTTTTAGAAGAAAGAAGGTTGAGAAATAAATGCCAAGTTTATATGACTATCATGGTGGTTACAGAATATGAATGTGTTTTCAATGATTAGCAGTTTGGACCAAAATCCTCTCTGCAAAACAGACATTTCACTCTACTAGAGTGGATTTCATAACATGAGTTTCTTTCCTCTGTTCCAATTTAATTTCCAGACCAAATGCTTTTAAATATTTATCATCCATAATGGTTTGAATTATAATTCTTATTAGAATTACAATTGTTTTCAAACAGGCTTGAAATTAATTTCTAAAATAAACTTAATTTCTGAAACAGAGCTGTTTCTACTATGTCAGTTTCCTTTAATTTTGGCTAGTATTCAAACAGACAAACCCTTATATTTCTCTTTTATCATTTAGAGGATTTGGTATATTGTTCAGGATTTTAATCATAAAAGTACTACATAAAAATCTGAGGTACCTACTCTTGAGAGATGTTATAAAACATGCAAAAATCTCCATGCCAGACTGTATTACTGACTCTTTTTTTTTTCCCCTGTGCTGTACTGAGGTTTGAACCTAGGGTCTTACACATACTAGGCAAGTACTCTAGAACTGAGCTATACTCCCAGCCCTGTATTATCAACTCTTAATTACAAACACTATGTGAAGAACAGTAAGAAGACATGATGTACAAACTAGAAAACTAGACTTTTCTGGACAATGAATCTGCTGGTGCCTTGATCTTGGATTTCCCTGTCTTCAGAACTATGAGAAATAAATTTCTGTTGTTTAGAAGCTATTTGGCTTATGGCATTTTATTATAACAAACCATATATATATATACATACATATATATATATACATATATATATATTATTTAATTCTGTTTTCAACATTATTCAGTGGTATAGTTTATCTGAAGGTTGAGTATATATTACTAAACTTTTCATGTTGGGATAATGATAATTGTAGATTCACATGCATCACTAAGAAGCAATATGGGAAGAACCTTTGTTCTGTTTACCCACTTCCCCTCCATGCTAAAATCTGGCAAAACTATAAAAGAATACCACAGATAAGACATTGATGTTTATATAGTCAAAACAGAATAGTTCCATTGCCATGAAAATCACAAAACTCTTTTCATGTTGCTCTTTTTTTTTTGTAGTTTTGGAGAGTGAATCCAGGGTCTTGTGCATGTTAGGCAAGCACACTAGGACTGAGCTCCACCCCCAGCCCTTATTTATTTTTATTTTGAGACAGGGTCTTGCTAAGTTGCTGAGGCTGGTCTCAGCTTGCTATCCTGCGTCAGCCTCCCCAGTAACTTGGATTCCAGACCTACGTCATCATACCTGGCTCATGTTGCCCATTTATAGCATACCCCATTTTTCTCCTGGCCCTGTATCTTATTTAACCCCTGGTAACCACAAATCAGTTCTCACAAATAACCTTCTTACAATGACAAAATTATAGAAATGAAAGTTATCTAAATGATATCAGATAGTATATAACTCTATACATTTCTGGAGATTTATTCAGGTTGTTGTATCAATAATTTGTTTCTTTTCAATGCTAAGTAGTATTACATGGCATGGCTGTACCATGTACCATAGTTGGTTAAACTATTCACCCTTTAAAGGATAGCTAGATTATTTAAAGTTTGTGTTAATATGGATTAAGTTCATGTGAACATTTGTGTACAGGTTTTTATATGAATATGTCTTCATTTCTCTGATAAAATGTCCCATGCTCTTGGGTCATGTGCAAGTTGCTTATTTATTTATTTATTTATTGGTACTGGGGATTGAACTCAAGGGCACTTGACCACTGGGCCACATCCCCAGCCCTTTCTTGTACTTTATTAGAGACAGGGTCTCCCTGAGTTACTAAGTGCCTCACCATTGCTGAGGCTGGCTTTGAACTCCTGATCCTCTTGCTTCAGCCTCCCAAATGCTGGGATTACAGGCGTGAGCCACCATGCCCGGCTTATTTATTTATTTTTTAAAAGAAACGTCCATATTGTTTGGTATGGTACAGCCATGGTACAACCATATAAAACAAGGCAGCAGTTTCTGTGGTTATATAGTTACTGTTACTGTGGTTATATCACTTTTCATTCCCATTAGCAATGCATGAATTATTCAATTTCTCTACATTCTTTTTAGCATTTAGTGTTGCCACTTTTTTTTTTTTTCTTTTTTTTTTTTTTTTTTTTTTTTTGTGGTACCGGGGATTGAACTCAGGGGCACTTGACCACTGGGTCACATCCCCAGACCTTTTTTTGTATTTTATTTAGAGACAGGGTCTCACTGAGTTGCTAAGTGCCTCACCATTGCTGAGGCTGGCTTTGAACTCGCAATCCTCCTGCCTCAGCCTCCCAAAGTGCTGGGATTACAGGCGTGCGCCACCGTGCCCGGCTGCCACTATTTTTTTAATGTTAGCCATATATGTATATATATAAAATAACATCTCGTTGTGGTTCCATTTCCCTAATGGCTAGTGATGTTGAACATCTTTCGTTTACTAGACATTCACATTGGTGATATATGTTTATATCTTTGCTCATTTTCAAATTGGATTGACTTTATTATACTGTTGAATTTATTTATTTACTTATTTGTTCATTTATTTATATTTGGTACTAGGGATTGAACCCCAGGATGCTTAAAGACAGGGTCTCACTAAGCTGCTTAGGGCTGATCCTCCTGTCTCAACCTCTGTAGTCCTTGGGACTAAAGGCATGCACCATCGTGCCCAGCCACTATTGGAATTTTGAGAGTTCTTTATACTTTCTATATATTAGTTCTTTGAAGGATACGTGGTTTGCATATCTTTTCTGTCACTCTGTCCTTGTCCTTTTATCCTTTTAAATAGTCTTTCATAGATCATAAGTAAATTGATCAATAAGAAAAAGACCCCAAAGATTTTCTCCTGATTTTCTTCTAAAAGTTTTCTAGTTTTACATTTAAGTCTGTGGCCTATTTTGAGTTGATTTCTGTGAGTTAGATCATGGTCTTTGGGCATTTTTTTTTTTTTTTTTTTTGGCTGTGAATGTCCATATGCTCTACCACCATTTGTTAAAAAAAAAGCTCTCTTTCCTCCATTGAATTGCTTTTGCACCTTTATAAAAAAAAAGGCAGTTGAGGATATTTATATAAGTTTATTTCTGGGTTCTCTATTTTGTTCCATTGAGCTATGTGTCTGTCCCTCTACCAATACCACAAAGTCTTGATTACTGTAGCTATATAAAAAGTCTTTAAATTGGGTAGACTGATTCCTCCCACTTCATTCTTTCCTAAAGTGTTTTAGCTAGTCTGTTTCCTTTGCCTTTCTATATAAATGTCAGCATAATCTTGTCTGTCCCTATGAAGCATTTTGCTAGAATTTTAATAGAAATTATGTTTAAAACGCTGTATCAATTGTGAGAGACCAATGTCTATGCTATGCCACGTCTTCTATGTCCTCTAATTCTCTCTCCGTTTGTTTCAATTTCTTTCATCACTGTTTTGTGGATTTTTTGGCATACAAGTCCTGCATGTGCTTTGTTAGATTCACACCAAAATATTTTATTTTGAAAAATTTTAAATATTTTCTTTTTTGAGCAATTGTAAATGGTACTGGATCTTGAGTTCCAGTGTCCACGATCCCTGCTAGTACATAGAAATATAATGGAATTTTGAACTTTTATCTCAAAGTCACTGAGTCTTTTGTATATCCTGTGGGATTTTCTATGAGACAATTATGTCATCTACAAATACAGGTAGTGTTATTTGTTCATTTCTGTTTTACATTCCCATTATTATTTTTATTTTATTGTCTTATTGCAGTGGCTAGAATTTCCAGCACTATGCTGAATAAGGCTGGTAAGAAATGACACCCTTGACTTGATCCTGATCCTAGAGGGACAACAAACATTCTTTTACTATAAAGAGTAATGTTAGCTGTAGCATTTTTTTTTTTTTTTTTTTTTTTTTTTTTTGGGTACTGGGAATTGAACTGGGTCACTCAGGGGCACTTGACCACTGGGTCACGTCCCCAGCCCTTTTTTGTATTTTATTAGAGACAGGGTCTCAGTGAATTGCCAAGTGCCTTGCCATTGCTGAGGCTGGCTTTGAACTCTAACTCACGATCCTCCTGCCTCAACCTCCTGCCTCAACCAAGTGCTGGGATACAGGCATGCGCCACCACATACCAGGGCTAGCTGTAGCATTTTTGTAGATACCACTTAATAATTTGAAGAGGTTCCCCTACATTTCTAATTTTATAAGCATTTTTATTGTGAATGAGTGTTGAAGTTTTTCAAATGCTTTTTGTACTTCAGTTGATGTGTTCAGTTGATTTTATGTCTGTAGCTTGTTAATATAGTAGAATACATTGATTTTTAAATACTTGAACATCCTTGCATCTATGGAATAAACCCTACTTGGTTATAGCACAAAAATTATTCTTATATATTGCTGATTTCTAGATGCTAATAATTTAAGTATTTTTAATCTATATTCATAATACATACTGGTTTGTGTCTTTTTTGGTACTGTTTTGGTCTGATTTGGTTATCAGAATAATACTAGTTTTATAATATAAATTGGGAAGCATTATCTTCTCTTGTTGAAGGAGCCTATAATCAAGGAGATAGCTAAAGATTGCGGTTAGCTGAGAGCCATAAAAGATGTTCTAGTTTCCACCTGATATTAATACATTATTCAAAGAATCTTTGTATGCCCATGAACACTGCGTGACGCACCTGTAAGCTCGAGCTGTAAGCACGTGTCCTTGTTAAAGCTATATGTATATAACTGGGTGAGGTTCGTTAGTGTGTGTGGGAAGAAGAAGGTGGTGGTTGGAGTTAGAGCATTTGCAGGGACCGCGGTCGCTGCAAGCATCCCTGCTGCTGAAGCATCAACAACCTAACCAGCAGTGTGGCCTCTGCTCTGCATGCATGGGGCCTCCTGAATCTATGTGTTATAACTTATGGACATTTTGATTTTCCATTATTTTGGGACATTACGGGACAATGCCTTGTGGGTATTTGTCTAAGAGAACTCAGTGCGTTACTTGATGAAACTAAGGGCAGCTGATTCGCTTAAAGAACTTGATACGATATGGAAACTTGGCTCGTCAGCAGTAGGCTTACCGCCTTAAAGCCGCAGCATCTCCTAAAAATTGGACGGCTGTTAGTCAACACACAGTCGATCCTGAAGGGCTCTATTGGATGGCTGGTTAGCCTATGACAGGTAAGATCCCCAGAAGGGGACAACCTAAGACACGGCACAGTCGCACGGGACAGTCTAATGTGGCCGGCATGTCAACCTAAGCCAGGAGTCAGGACAGCCTAGACTCCCATGACGGGTAAGAATGTCGGTTGCACATGGACGTCCTAGAACATCCCCTCTTTTAAAACTAAAAGGGGGAAATGAAGGAGCCTATAATCAAGGAGATAGCTAAAGATTGCGGTTAGCTGAGAGCCATAAAAGATGTTCTAGTTTCCACCTGATATTAATACATTATTCAAAGAATCTTTGTATGCCCATGAACACTGCGTGACGCACCTGTAAGCTCGAGCTGTAAGCACGTGTCCTTGTTAAAGCTATATGTATATAACTGGGTGAGGTTCGTTAGTGTGTGTGGGAAGAAGAAGGTGGTGGTTGGAGTTAGAGCATTTGGAGTGATTGCTGGAGCTGGAGAGAGAAGAAGAATAAAAGACCTTTTTTCATTTTCATCCTGCCTCCGAATTTTCCTGTGGCATTCGCTGCTCCAAGCGACTTCCGCTTCAGGCAGCTACATCTTGTAGTCTTTAAAATAAATTATGTAGATAATTTGCCAAACTGGTTAAAAAAAAAGGAAATTATGTAGAATTAGGGTTAACTCTTTAAATAGTAGTATTATCCAGTGAAACCAGGTAAGCTCAAAAATTTTCCTTTGGGGAGTTTATAATCATAAATAGCTACACGGTTATTCAGATTATTTTATATTGGATGAGTTATGGTAGTTTGTATTTTTTAAAGGAACTGTTACATTTAATCTAAGTTGTTGTATTTTACAGGTAGAATTGCTTAGAACATTCCCCTATCCTTTTAATGTCTGCAGCATTGGTAGTGATTTTTCATTTTATTATTGATATTGGTGATTTGAGTCTTCTCCTTTTTCTTCATCAGTCTTTCTAGATGACTTAAACTTTCTTGATCTATTCAAAGAGTTAGCTTTTTGTTGCACTGATTTTCTCTGTTTTTCTGTTTTCAATTTCATTGATTTCTAGACTTTATTATAAAATTTTCTCTCTGCACGATTTGTATTTATTTTACTTTTCTGTTTCTAGGTTTTTGAGGTAGGGCTTCAGTTACTGATTATAGATTTTTTCTTATAATGCATACATTTGGTGCTATAAATTTCTTAGTGATGTTCTAGCTATGTTCCACACATTTTGATAGGTTGTGTTTGATGTATGTTTTCCCCCATTTTCTTGAGTATTTCTCTTTTGATCCATGAAATACCCAAGCCATTGGAGAAGTACCTGCTATTTTTCTGTTATTGACTTCAAGTTTGTATCCATTGTGGTTGAAGAATACATTCAGTTTTGGAAAAAAAAAAAACAAAACTTAAGGTCATTTATGATTTAGGATATAGTCTATTTGTTACATGTTACATGGACATTTGAAAAGAATGTATATTCTGCTGTTTGTGGATGAATTTTTCTATAAATGTTGGCTAGATGGTGTTGGACAATGGTCCTGTTTGTGATATAATTGAGTTATTCTGTATCCTTGATAATTTTATATTTTACATTTGTTCTATTAACTGCCAAGAGAGTTTTGTTGAATCTCCAACTGTGCACATGTCTATTATTCCCTTTAATTCTATCAACTTTTGCCTTATATATTTTCAAGCCCTGTTGTTTGTGCATACACATTTAGAATTGTTATGTCATTTTAGTGGGTGAATCCTTTTATTATTATAGAATATCCCTTCCTTTATCTGGTAATTTTCTTTGTTTGGAGGTCTACTTTGTCTAATATCAGTCATCACTTCTTTTATTAATATTTACGTGGTCTGTCTTTTTTTGTCCTTTGACTTCAAACTTGCCTGTACTATTATATGTGAAGTAAGTTTGTAGGTGGCATATAGTTGGGTCACATTTTGAAATCAACTGTGCCAATCTCTGCTTTTTAATTGCTGTATTTAGGCCATTTAAATTTAGTGTAATTATTGGTATGTTGGAACTTAGTCTATATTTTATTTTTTGTCTTACTCATCCTGTGAGTACTTATACATTTTTTATAATTACACTTTGTCTAGTGTTTTGTGTATATCTTTTAAAGTAGTTGCTCCAGGTATTACATTGCGTGTGTGTTCATTTGTGTGACCAAAGTGCAAAATCAATACTTTTCAAATGTCTTTTCATTCTCCCCAGTTTTACACTATTCTTTTCTTATTTCCTGTATATACATTTAGAACCACATTATACAATGTTATTATTTTTGCTTCCATCATCAGATATCATGAAGACCAGAAAGAAAGTTTATTATTTATACTCACAGTGTTTTGCTTGTTGTGTTCTTTCAGCCTTTTTGATATTTTGGGATCTTTCTTTTATTGTCTCTTTTCCACTTAGAGAACTTACTTTAGCTGTTATTTTTAGGGTAGCTCTGCTGTTGACAAATTCTTTTAGGTTTTCTTCTGAGAATGCCCTGATTTCTTTTTTATTCCTGAAAGATATCTTCATTGGGTATAACACTCTGTGTTAAAAATTATTTTCTTTCAATACTTGAAAAATATTGAGCCACTTCCTTTTGGCCTCCATATTTTCTTATGAAAAAGCCACTGTTATTTGAGTTGTTTCTCTTATCAGGTGGGGCATCTCTCTCTCTTGTTGCTTTCAAGAGTTTTTGTCTTTAGTTTGCAGAAGTTTGATTCTGATATGTTCTGGTGTAAATTTATTTAGGTTTTATCTTTTTTGGGGGAGTTAATTTAACCCCTTGAATCTACAGTTGTGTGTCTTTTGGAAATTTGGAAAGTTCTCTTTGCTTCTCTAAGCATCTTTCAGCCCTGCCCACTTTTACTCCCCTTCCTGAAACTCCCAGGTCCCAGAGGTTCTGTTCAGTTTTCTCCGTGTATATTTTTCCTTATTGTTCATATCTGATAATTTCCATTGTCCTATTCTCATTTCACTGATTTTTTTCCCCCTTTGCTCCCTTCATCCTACTGTTGAGCCCACCCAGTGAGGTTTTTTGTTTAGTTATTTTTCAGTTCTAAATTTTTGATTTGTTTCTACTTTATAGCTTCTACTTTTGATGAGATTTTTTTGTTTACTTGCTGAGTCTTTCTTTTTTTCATTCAGGTATGCTTATGATTGCTTATTTTTATGATAGTTGTTTTAAAACGTTTGTCAGATAATTCTAACATCTCTAATATTTCTGTCTTGGCATCTATTGATGTCTCCTTCATTCCACTTGGGTCTTCCTAGTTCTTGTCTTGATGAATGATCTGTGATTGAAATATGGACATTTTCGGTATTTTGTTTTGAGACTCAAGGTCACATTTAAACTTTCTGGTTTAGCTGTACTTTTCTGATACTGATATGGCAGGGGTTTTATCCAGCAGATGTCGAAAGAAGCAAAAGCATCCTGAATTCCTTTTAATGCAGATGGGCCCAACTTCACCCTATCTCTGGGCTAGGATCTCTCCAATATATGTGCACAGTTTTCTTTTCACCAGCCATCTCATGTTCCTCTAGTCTTTTCTCCAACAAAAAGCCATTTTCATAGAGTGCATATAAGTTTCATACAGTTTTGATAATGCTAAGAGATATGGGTTTATTTGTGCTTAGAGAATCTGTGTGTGTCTTGTCTTCATCTCCACATGTACTATTTTAAGAAAGTCATAGAAAGACAAATGACCCATACTTTCCCATGTAATTGCATATAAAGGCACTTGTATTTTTGTCCTTCTCCAAAATAGGGAAGCTGTAATGAGTATATTACAAATGACTGAATAAGCTATAAGTCAATTGCTGTGAACTCTGTATTAATCCCACTTTCAGTACAGAATGGAAGATGTCCTATGGTTCATTTAGCCACGAAGTGGTATAAGCTGTTGTTCTGTTATTTTCAAGAATTATGAAGAATTGCATAACTGTATAACATATATCCAATAAAATGCTGGGCTACCAAGCGAAGAAGACACTTTTAGTAATCTAAAGGAAGCAACTTGTAGAATGAACTGCAAACTTACTCTTCAGTCCAAAATACAATCGAGATATATGTTCTTCTCCTATGCTCCCCAATCAATATTACACACAACTTTTAAAAGATGCCTTCTGAAAAACCTTTGCAAAGATAAAAAACTAACAGATTTGAAATAATATAAGCACTTCCCATTTCTGCTTAGTCACTTCCCTATATTAGCTTGTAAATGGGTCAGGCAGCAAAGAACTTTGAAGGAACAAAACAATGCTTTTTTCCAGTCCCAGCCTCAAGGTCTTCTGTGTTGTGATGGTAAAACTTGGGGTGCAGTTATGGTCAATATGTACCATAGAACTGTGTTTTCCTTGGAAGCCTGGAGCACCCCAGAATGCTAATGTAGATAATTCACTGAAGAGTGACCGTCAGAGCAATTTGTTGAGTAACAGACTAGACTTCTAGCTGTTTTCTTGAAGTCCTGAAGTTGCAGGAAGAGGAAAAATGATGAATTGTATGACGTGTCTACTGAGGGGAGACATAAAAGCAGTATGATTCAGGCAAAAGTTGTGGGTGCTGGGATTCAGGTTTGGTCAGGCAGCTGCTGCAAAGCAGTGTGGGTAAGTGTCCAGATGGGCAGTAGGCTGTGCTCTTGAGAAGGATGGTGGACACCTGCAATAGTCTCTAATGCTTGTATCCCACTCACTGCCACAAAGAAGATTCAAAGCCTGTTTCATTGGCTTCCTTACAGATCTGTGCTTGGGTTAGGCAGTGCTCTTTGTGCCACTGACTTTTAGCAACTGCATTTGTTTAAACATAAATATTCCAGATAGTGATTGGGAACAGGGCCTTTGACTCAAGTCTGATTCAAAACCAAACCGTGGCACTACAAACTTGTGTTTGTTTCTTTGTTAATTTTACAAAGCTCTTTTTCCTCATTTTTCAAAGGAGAGATAATGATGTCTCTGTGCTAGGGTTCTTGCAATCATGAAATGTGATAATGTGTTGAAGAGCTCAGCACATACTGAGATCAATAATAATCACTGATAACATTCATCGTCATCAATATTAACTTATTTATATGAAGTAAATTTTTCTATAGCTTGTTTCAATTGTGATAGTTACTCAGAAGCAAGCTTCAGACAGGAAGATAGCTTGATAATTTGTTGAGTAACAGAATATTTTATTAGGTCCATGTGCATGATATCAGATTAGCTCTGTCCGCAGTTTGATAAACTCCTATTTAAAAATAGCTAAGCTCCTGGATACATGCTCCCTAGATGAGGGCTGTGCTAGGATTTGACTCTTGCACAGAAATATTTCTTCCACTACACACATTTCCTGCCAAATCACCAAAGTTTTAAAAGATAGTATGTTCTTATGCTTAGTTTTGGAGGCAAGGCCAAGTAGAGGTGGGAAATGGGAGATTGGCTGATGTAGCTGCTGAAAATGTTTAATGAATGCTATAGTTTGCATCTTGATTGTCTCCCCAGAGGCCTAATGTGTTGAAAGCCTTAGTCATTAGCCTGTGGTGCCAACTGGGAGCTGACAGAACTTTAGGAAGGGGCCTTGTGGAAGGAAGTTAGGTTATTGGGAGCACACCCTTGAAAAGGATATTGGGACTCTAGCCTCTTCCTGTCTCTTTCTTTCTTTCCAGCAGCTATGAGGTGAGTAACACAGGCCTTCTCTGTTGTGCCCTCCTACCAAGATTTGCTGTGCTACCCCAGGCTCAAAGCAAGACGGCCAAGCCACTAGGGACTAAAAGCTTTCAAACTAAGCCAAAAATAAACCTTTTCCCTTATTTAGTTGATTATCTCAGGTATTTTGTCACAATGATGGAAAGCTGACTGACACAACAAATGTACTCCATACTTTCCCCTTCCAGTCAAAGGAGGGGGAGATAGGTGTAAGTGATAACTCAACTCTAATCTAGATTTGCAGCATTTCACTGTGGTAGGGAGTTGGCTGGAACTCAGGCTTTTGACTTTCTCTACTCCTCAGGCTAGAGTTGGCTTTGCTGTGTGTAACACTGAAGGATGGGGTCCCCCTTTTCAGGTCTGCATTCCCCAAGGCTCAATCATTAGATTCTGCCAGAGCTTTGTGGAGGCTTCTTCACTAGAGGGGGCTATCCTGGATACCGATTGGTACAGACTCATTTATCCCAAGAATTGCAAAGATTTATCCCAGGAGACTGGCATCCTTCAGCTCTTTGGGCCCTGTCTCCCTTCCTGCCCACCCTCACAGCTTTTCCTCCCCTCCCCAGCATGGTCAGCAATACGAGCACTTAGGTTTCCCTACTTGAGCTGCATTATGCCATGGACAGAACTGCTTAGCAGTGCTCGGAGCACACACTGTAAAGGAATTTGGGGATATGCTAATGAGGAAGCCCATAACCAGAAGCTGGAAGATTCACAATCAAATTGCAATAAATCTGTGGAGACTCCTTAAAGAACAAGACACACAGGAAAAACCTGATTGCTGGAAAAACTGCTTTGCAAATGAGTGGTACGACTGCTGAATCTCTGAAAAGACAGCAGTACTCTCAGAAGTACTAACCCTACCACATATTAGTCAGCCCAAATGACTGGCCGATGAATGATAGTGCCGTGCGTGCAGTCTCTCTCTCTGAAGAGTTTCTGGAAGGAGTCAGGTTTGAATGCGGATGTGGAAAGCAAATAAAATGTTCCCATTTGCTTTTGTCTCTTTTTCCTCAAACTGACTGCCCCTGCCGCACTCCCCAAATTTGTATTCTCCCGTTTGCTTTGCCTGTGTCAATAGTCCTGAGTGGAACAGAGTTGCTAAGTGACATATGACTTGAAAAAACCAAATTAGTGTGTCAATGAATGTCATTTCTGTATGATGACAATGTGTATGATTTATAAGTTAAAGATTTGAGATAAAAAGGAACACAAAAAGGTAAATAATTTCGCATGCATTCACATGGATGATTTAAAGATACCCACTTACACCCCATCAGTAGGATTCATTGAAGCTTGCGACGTATGTTATAATCCTAGATGAAATTTCAAAGTAACATTTCTCTTCATGAAAACTCACAGGCTCCGTGATTATATTGCAGAGCATTGCTCTCATTACTTATAAAATAACAAAGTTTATTTTTCCTCATTTAGTCTCAAATCAGTGATCTGGAGGCGTAGCAGCATAAGACAATATGTTTTACCAGGTTAGATTCTGATCTTCTCAGTGAGACACTTGAGCTTTGTAAATGAAGAACAAGAAACTTTTCCTTCTGATTGCAGAGTGTTGCTTAACTGTTTGATTCTTGGTGGGGAGAAATAGAAGCGTTCCCACTTAAGAGCTGGAACGATGTTGTTTTTTTTCCCCAGAACTTCTTTCTATTTATCTTCAGACCTAGTTCCTAAGACTTGAAGGGGTATCAGGATTCAATGGTAACACAAAATTGTTGAATCTGAAAGTGGAACAGGTATCAACACATTACGTTTCTCAGGAGGCTGTGGCTTGCTTGAGGGTGCCTGAGTGGGAGCTGAATTAAAGGTCAAGGATTTGCAGATTTAAGCTTGGTATTCTTTCTAGCTATAAATGCAAAATAAAGGAACAGAGAAGGAGGAACCTACACAAGTGGGTTACAAGGATAAACTAAACCAAAAATTCCTCAGTGACTTCTTTGGCTTGGATTGAAAGAACTTCATTTTGAGAAGTGATTATAAAGTGAGCTAGTTCATGGCCAAACTTCACTTTGGCTGGAGGTCACTTTAATTTGCCACTTGGACTCATACTAGAATGCTCAGCTATCATACAGTGCTTGTCACTCACTTTTTCAGGCAGCATAAATCTTGGGCTTCTATCAAGAAAAGATTATCACATCAAGTCTTGGCTCTGAGAGTTACTGGCTGTGTGACGTTAGGCTAAACTTTTCTGTTTAATAAATTTATAATTTTAGTGAGTTTATAAATGGGTAGCGAATGGGAGACTTGTTTTCATATATTAAGAGATCAGTAAATATTAACTCTTATTGTTTAATTTCGGTGGTCTTGACTTTCAACATCTTCTAGTCCGATACTCTTATTTTACAGATAAGAAAACTGAGGCCCAGAGGAAGGAAGTGGCATCTGACCTGATTTGTTACAGACCTAACTTGTCTCCTAATTTCTGATTCAGAGTGTTGTTTGTTTTACAGTTTTAGCCTCTTTCACTGAATAAGCCTTTGCCCTTCTTTTGAATAGAAGATGGTATCTTATCACTTCTCACCTGCACAGCCACCAGCAGGGTTTAAGGTTCAAGCCACCATGAGCACTCCCCTGGATCACAGCAATGACCTACTTACTAGTGTCACTGCGTCTACGCTTGCCCCCTTCAATCGATTTCCAACTCTCCCCTTGGCATCTTACAGTGCTGAGATTTTTGTTTGTTTTTGCAAACACTGTGTCCTCTCTCACGTCATCTTATTCCTCTTTCGTTGCTCTCCAGTCACCCTGCCCTCCTTGCTGTTCCTTGCACACGTCTGGCACACTCAACCAGGGGTTTGCATTTGCTATTTCCTCTCTTGGAATGATCTCCCCCAGAATATCTGCATGATTTCCTCCCTCATTTGGCCCTTTTCATTTTCCTATTATGCTTCCTCCCCCCATGGAATTTATTACTTTATCACATATTCTATATTTCTCTTTATTGCCTGCTTCAATAGGATACAAACACCGCAATGGCACTGCTGTTACATGGCCGCATCTCCAATGTCTAGGACAGAGTCTGATGCAGGAGAGGAGCTCAGTAAATTTTGAGTGAACCCATGAAGGAGCAGTGTGGGATCTGTGGGATATGCAAAAGGGTGTGCTTCCTTGGGCATTTTTGTTACAGAATCAAACAATGCAAAGTATGATTAATTATGCTATGGCATGGGACTTTCTGACATAAGAAAATGAATCTATGTACCTCTCCCCTTTTTCAAAACAGAACGTACCTAATTTTGTATCTATATAGCTAAACCAACATAAGTTATCTTTCTTGAGTTAATTAGTACAAAGGGAATACTTTGCAAAGTCAAACCAAAACAACCACCACTTTCCTAGAACTCTACAAATAATTCATTTTCATTCTGGTGAATCAGGAAAACAAAATGACAGTTTTCATTCCCTCTCATTCTGGGTTCTTAGAGAAACTTCAAAGAAGACAAAAATGTAGACAGGAGGTCAGCTCTCATGAATCAGATTTCATCTTGATAGGTTTTTTATAGACCTATAACAAAGTGGAGCCCAGAAAATTGTGTTAGGTAATGGAGATTCTGACAGACCCTTTAACTATGTGGAACTAGGAGCTTCTGCTATAATTCTGCTGCTTCAGATGAAAATTTCAAGTGTTTTCATTAGGTACAACAGCTGTTTCTATTACAGATAACAGATCTCAGAGGTGGTGATGTTGATATCAACTTCTAGTGAGATCAGAACACAGTGTAGCTTGTACAATTAGGTTTTTTTTTTTAATTATTTTTTTTTTCCTGCACACGCAAATTAACTCTGTAGCAGTAAAAGGAAATTACTTACTTGCTACAGGAATTGTCTGAAAGTGATACGATCATCCTTTGTAGAGTCACATTAACCAAATTAAAAGCCCTTGGGAAAAATTTGGCACCCTGTTCCTTCCCATTCACATCTTCCTAAAGACCTCTCAGGAGCTTCCATTTAGAAAGCTATGATCATTACCAGGCCTTTTAATTTGGAAAGATTGGCTGCTCACCAGTGAGTCTTTCTAGACACCCAGTGGTTGGGTGCAGTGGCTGTGTTGTGTCAAAGTCTTTGAGGCCTGGGATGCCTTGACTTTACCATCCTCTGGACTCCTGCTTGCTAGAAGGTATTTTTCCAGAGCCATTCTGCTACTGTACATTGTCTCCAAGATGGGTGCCATTATTTCATTCTCTTACCGAATGCGCATATCACTTTTCATTGATAGAAGAATTTATTCCCCTAGCTCTTTGAATCCAGGCTGGTCTGTGACTGCTTTGACAAATAGAATATGGTGGAGTTGCTCTGCTAGTTCTGGGACTAGCCTTTAAGAGGACTGATAGGTTTTTTTTTTTCCACTTCCTATCTCTGGAAATAGTTCCTATTGTAACCCAGCTGCAATGCTGTTTGAAGCCTAATCCACATGGAGAGGTGAAACTTAGGCATTCCAGTCATTTGCCTCAGCTGATAAGTGCCAAATGTCAGCTATGTGAGGCAGCCATCTTGGAGCGCAGACCATTCCGACCTTCACAGGACTCTAATCCGTGCACAGAAGCCACTGGATTGAATTGTCAGAGAGTAATTGCAAGAGCTACTAGTGGTATTGTCAATGTAGAGGTCTGATAATATCAAATTGTTGCTTTAAAACACCACTACATTTAGGGTGTGTTTTAGTTAGCTTTTGCATTGCTGTGATCAAAATATATGACAAGAACAACTTAGAGGAGGAAAAGTTTATTTGGGGCTCATGATTTCAGAGGTCTCAGTCCACAGATGGCTGACTTCATTGATTGGGGCCCAAGGTAAGGCAGCACGTCATGGGGGATGGGTCCAGCAGAGGAAAGCGGCTCAGCTCAAGATGCAATCAAGAAACAGAGAGAGAGGAGACCACAGGGGAGGTGTGTTCTTTCAGGGCATGTCCCCTTGCTACCTCCTCCAGCCAGACCCCATCTGTTTATGGTTACCAACCCAGACCATTCACACGAGGATGGACTGATCATCAAATTACAGCTCTCACAATCCAACCGTTTCATCTCCAAATATTTTTGTATTAATATAGGAGTTTTGGGGGACACCTCATATCCAAGTGGTAACAGGGTGGTTTGTTATGCAGTAATATATAACTAAATTAGGGACAAAGTGAGAAATCAAAGGCTATGCACTCCTATGACATGGGCATCAAAAACACTAAGCAAGTGGAATAAGTAGTTGACTACAGGACACAGATGTTGGATTCTCTTTCACCTTAGTGGTGGGTCTCTACAATTTAATAATTGGACTGTTGCCCTATCATCACTTGGATTTGTAAATACAAATATCTACTTACAAATGCAAATATTTCTGGGAGGGATAATGCTCTAAATCAGAGTATAGGAAACTTACTCTGTATAAGGCCAGGTAGTAAATATGTCAGACTTTGTGCTCTGTAACAGTGGTTGTGGCAACTAGTTAACTTAGCTAAGTTGATGTAGAAGATATGCAAATGATTGGCATGGTTGTATGCAATAATGCTGGAGAGGAACACTTTTACACTTTTGGTGACAAAACTTTACTGACAAAAATAAGTTGTTAGATTTGACTGGCAGATTGTTGTTTGCTGACCCCATTTTATTTCATTTTAAAATAATTTTTAAATTAATTTGTATTTTTTGATAAGAAATATTCTCAAAGAAATATTATCAAAAATATACTTGGATAAGAAATGTTGATTATATATTTTTCCCACATTATTTGTTGGTGCATTATAATTATATACAACGGTGGAATTCACGGATACATATTAATACATGAACATGATATAATAATATAATTTGGTCAATGTCATTCCCCCATATTTCCCCATTTCCTTCTTTTCCTCCTCTGGTTACTTTCCTCTACTCCTCTCCCTTCCTTTTTCATGAGATGCCCAGATCCCCACCCCTTTCTTTTCCTTTTCGTCTTTAGCTTCCACATGTGAAAGAAAACATCAACTCTTAACTTTGAGTTTTGTTTATTTTTCCTAACACAATGCTCTCAAGGTCCATTCATTTTCCTGCAAATGACAACATTACATTTTTTAAATGGCTGAATAAAACCCCATTGTGTATACATATATACCACATTTCCTTTATTCATCGGTTGATGGACCATTAGGTTGATTCCATAATTTGGCTATTGTGGATTGTGTTGCTATAAACATGGTCATACAAGTATCATTGTAGTACGATGACTTTAATTTTTTAGGATAGACACTGAGGAATGGTATTGCTGGGTCATGTGGTGGTTTCATGCCTAGTCTTTGAGGAACCTCTATATGGATTTCCATAGTGGTTATACTAATTTACAACTCCACCAAAAGTGTAAAAGTGTTCCTCTTCATTTCTGACTGGTATGAGATGAAATCTCAGTGTAGTTTTGATTTGTATTTACCTAATTGCTAAAGATGTTGAACGTTTTTCATATATTTGTTAGCTGTTTACATTTCTTATCTTGAGAGTAGAGTGTCTGCTTAGTTCATTTGCCCACTTATTGATTGGGTTATTTGTTTTTGTGGTGGTAAGTTGTTTGAGTTCTTTGAATATTCTGATACTTATTCTCTGTCAGAAAATATTATGGTTTAGATATTAGTTGTCCCTGAAAGCTCATGCAAGAACGTTTAGAGGTGAAATGATTGGGTTATGAGAACCTTAACTCAATCAGTGTTTTAATTCCCCGATAAGGATTAACTGAGTGGTGACCACAGGCAGGTAGGGTATGGCTGGAGGAGGTGATTCATTGGGGGTGCACCTTTCAGGTATATGTTGTTTTGAGCTGAGCTTAGTCTCTGTTTCCTGGAGTGATTTTGCTTTCCTCTACTACACTTTTCTGCCATGATGTTCTGCCTCACCTCAAGCCCTGAGGATTGGAGCCACTTGTCTATGGACTGAGACCTTTGAACCATGAGTCCCCAAATAAACTTTCCCTCCTCTAGTTGTTTTTGTCAGGTCTTTTTGTCACAGCAGGTCTTTTGGAAAAAGCTGACTAAAACAGAAGAGTAGTTACGAGGATTTTCTTGCATTCTGTAGGTTCTCCACATTCTTAATTGTTTTCTTCGCTGTACACAAGGTTTTTAATTTGATGATGTTAGCCCATCTATTAATCCTTGGCACTATTTCCTGAGCTTTGGGAGTCTTGCTCAGGAAGTCCTTGCCCATGTCTGTATGTTGGAGTGTTGCCCCTACATTTTTTTTAAAGGAGTGGCATAGTTTCCAGTCTAATTCCTAGGTCTTGGATCCATTTGAGTTGACTTTTGTGTAGTGTGAGGAATAGGGGTCTAGTTGCTGACTCCATTTTAAACATTGTTTTTGTGGTCAACAGAAACATTTGCTTACATTGCTTGACAACCCCGTCTTTAGCACTGGGTTTGTTTGACCTCTGGCTTAATCCCTTTACTACCCCTTCTTAGTTCCCTTTGTAGGTTTCTCTTCCTAAATTTGCAATGTGCTCTTCAAAAGCTCTTCTTTCCTTACTTTGTACACTCTTTCTCAGTAATATCACCCACTCAAATGATTTCACTTAATACCAGTTGGCCAATGACTAAGAAATCTCTGTCTCCAGTCAGTCTTTTTTTCCCCACATTTTTCTTTCACTCTTTTGTCCAGAACTCTAGGCTTCTAAACACTCCCTTGAATATCTTGCCAGCATCTCAGTTTCAATGGACTGTTGTACCAATTACTATCCGTAGTCTCTCAACTCCAAATCCACCCTTCTGTGGTCTGCTCTGTGATGTTGGCACTCTGCAAACCCCAGTTTTGCTTTTCCAACTGTTTGTTCTGGCAATAGTGGGCACTAGAGGAGGAAAAAAGAACTTTCCCCTTCTCCTCTGCTTCTTGTTTACTTTTGTCTGCTTGGGGGGTTACTGTGAGCATCTCTTGAGCAAACCTTTAATCCAGAAACACACAGTGTTTTCTGGAGTAGCAGGGGAATGTAGTTTTCCCCAAAGTAGCAGAATTACCTCCACTACCACTCCCCTCCCTGTCACTCCCCACAAGTTAGATTTCCTGGGAGGTCTGGGTTCCAGCCCTCCAGGACCCTTCCTTTCAACTCAGAGACACCAGGAGGAGCTGAGCAGGATCTTCTAATAGAGGTCTGAGTTTTGGCTCAGCAGGGTCCCTGCTCCAAATTTTTAAATTGTAGTCATTCCAATCCCTTCTCTGGTTCCCTAGCCCTAAGGGATGGTGGTTGCTTTCTTTAATTGCTTCCTCTACAAAAACTTACTATTCTACTTTGCTTTTTCAGTTACCTAATTAATAATTTCATAGTTAGTTAACCATTCTTCATATTAAATTATCATTCAAATATTTGGTGTGGTTTCTGTCTCCTGACTGGTCTCTAAAGGAATTTATATTCTCAGCCAAAAGCTATACCCAAGACAATTTCCTTCCTTAGAAAATGGTACTAACAAACCTCTCTGTATCCCTGGCCTAATCGCTCAATCAAATGTGTAGGCATCCTTTTTAGCCTTGAGTATTCTCTCAATTCCTGTGTCCCAGCAGTGAACAAGGCTTACAGCTTTGGCTTTCTGAATACTTTGTTTTACTTGTTTACTTCTCTCCTCTATGCCCCCCACCTTCAACCAAACCATGCCCACCACCTACAACCAAGCCATAGCCCCACCTTCAACCAAGCCACGCCTACCACCTTCAACCAAGCCACCACCAGGCCTGCCCTGGATGGCCCTTAGCTCTTGATAACTCCCCTCCACACATTTCTGGAACCCCTCAACCTGTTCTCACCACAGCTGTACAGTTGTCCTCAATCCATTTTTTAGATAAATATACTTGGAAACATTCTGCATCCTTAGCTCAATTTATAAGACCTGTGACTTGACTTCTGTTGCCACTGTGCTTCCTTTTGAAATATCTTCTTTACTATAGTCTTCTGTCAGCTTTGCGACATGCCACACTTTCTTTGTGCTCTTGGTGCAAACTGCTCCCTCTGGAAATCTCACCCTGGATGACTGACTACAAGACATCCTTGAAATATTGTATACACATCACATTCTCAGAGATGGATTTTTATGATCTCCCAGACCAGACTGTTCTCCTGCTATCTGTTTCCACAGGTCCCTGAATATCTTCTTTTTCCCTGTAGTACTCAATAAACATATAAGTAGCTGTCGGGATGGCATGGCCCATTCATTTGGGCAGGGGGGCCATGTCTGTTTTCTTAGCCCAATATCCCTAACAGCACAGTAGATAGGCAACAAATATTTGCTCAGTTCTCTTGATTTATGTTTTATATGTGTTTTAGCACTACTAAGTTGATTTCAGGAGACACATGCTTCCCCAGATGTACCAGAGTCCCTCAGGGCTACTGGTTACCTCTTCACTGAAGGCTTCTTTGTTCTGCTCTTTCCACATCTCCTGACACCAGTCTCCCTTTGTGGGTTCTGACAGTGATGGGAGGAGACTGGGGAGCAAACTGTCAGAATTTACTACCTGGAGCTGGATTAGAGACCTAACACTACAGACACTTTTACAGTTTTCAGAGTGTACTTTAGTGTCACACAACTCTCCCAAGTACCTGGGACCAGGTGCATCTCTGCTTGTTGCATTTAAGCTCCAGTGGCCAAGGAAGGAATGTTCCTCCACTTCTAACCACTGGTATGTTACTCACTATTCACTGAAATGCAGCCTTTCTTTCTTTCTTTCTTCCTTCTTTCTTTCTTTCTATTTTCTTTCTTTCTTTCTTTCTTTCTTTCTTTCTTTCTTTCTTTCTTTCTTTCTTTCTTTCTTTCTTTCTTTCTTTCTTTCTCTCTTTTTTAAAAAATGTTTAGTTGTTAGACATGATACCTTTATTTTATTTATTTATGTGGTGCTGAGGAACGAACCCAGTGCCTCGCACTACACTGGGTAGTGCGCTCTACCACTGAGCTATAACCCAAGCTCTGCTATTATTTCTCAAATGACAAAAACTGGGGAAAATAGTTGGGGAAATGGACTAAAATACTGATGAAAAGGCTTTAAAAATTTCTCACAACCAATATTCGAGAAGCAGACACTTTCAAACAATATGAAAATGAGCAGAATCACGAAAACATATGACCAGTCTGTTGGAAAGGAAGCTGACCTGAGGGAACAGATTAAATAAATCCATATTTGATTTTGGTTTTGTTCCAGGGAGAGAGCTGCATCTACTTAGAAAAGAAAACAGAATATAAACTAAAGAACTTTCCTTTTTCCTTTCTTTTGATCTTCTAAACAGATTTGACCCAAGATGGACATTTTCTTTGAGAATAATATATCTTTTTCCTTCAGCTCAAAGTTTTACCTTTTGGATTGTATTCCACACACGTTCTTTATCGCTTCTTCTTCCTTCAAGGGTGTCCATAGCATCTGCCATTAGCGACTGCAGCTGTGGCACCAAGATAAAAATTATCAGTGTGGAATTCACACAGAAATAACTTCTCTAAATACACAGATTAAAACCTAATTAAAAAATCATTTGTACGCTGATGATTTTATTACTCATCTTTCCCACAATGAACACTGCCACCTCATCTTTGCTTCAGTCATTACTGAGTATTATTGCAGACATAAAATATTGAAACAATGGAAGATTCTTCTTGAAAATTTGTAGGAAACATATAGGTTTTAATGTAGTAAATGTTGATGTTTTGTTAAAAACAGATTTGGGTTGTAATGAATGAAGGTGGTAGTTAATTCTCCCAGGAAATGGCATGTAGTACATGAATGCATTTGAGTGTTTTCTCCTGAGGCTAATGTATCATAATTCTAGGCATCATGCAAAAGCTCACCAGAGGACAATACTAAAATTGTGCTGTTTTATTGCCTCTTAAAGAATCTAGCTCATTTAGGTTCTCTCACTGTTCTTTTCTTTGTTAAAATTTTGAAACCAAGTCTTTTTTTAGATGCTGAAGGCAAGTTTTGAACATGTCACACTTTGCCCAGAAGAGGTACCTGGAATATTCCAGTTGCAAACAATCGGGTACACATGATGCATATGTGGCTGCAAAGTTAAAGCTTCATCAAACCTTGTGATATTCATAGCTTAAAAAAAATTCTCTAAAAAAAGAACAGATACCGGTTCAGTTCACTGTGGCCTCACACAGTATGAACCCTTCGATAATCTCTCTGCGCTTTGGATATTGCAAAGCTTACGTAGGAGGGCAGAGTTGAGTCATTCAAATATCTTCTACTGAGCAGTCACTGTTGATATAGCACTGTACAAGGTATTACTAGGATTTATTTTCTAAGTTAACCCATACTTAGAAGTTGAAAAGTAAAATCCATTACTGAAGGTGATGAGATCTTGCAAGATACATACTTTTCAAATGTCTGGCTTGCACATACATATCCATATATATCTAATTATTTTCTGGTGGACATATAAATTGTAAAAATATCCCATAAAATTCCATTTCCCAAGGTTTCAGATACTGAAAAATTGCACATTAGAAAGGGATGTCAATAAAACTAGTTTGGTGCTCTGTGTATATTTTGAAAAATAAGTATTTCCTGCAGGACAAAAAGCATCCTCTCCCACCTCCACCCCCGCCCCCTCAAAAAAAAAAAAAAAAAAAAAAACAACCAAAAAAACACCCATAGATGTTTGGTTAAGAAGACTTAAGTGCAGTGAACTCCCCTGTATTTTTCATTTAATCTTGAATGTGCTTTTCAGGAAGACAGGATCAACATTTTGCTGGCTTCCTAAATTAACATTTTCTTTGCTTTCTCTTATCTCAAGGAGCATTAATCATGTAAAATTGGCTATAATATGCTCTTTGAAAGCTCCATACTTACTGCACTCCTGAATGTCTTATGAATGGCAGGATAAACACTTACTTAGCTTTTTAGAAGGTGTTCTGCACACAACCATAAAGGTTTAGAAAGTCTTATTGCCAGTTTTGACTTAGTAATTCTTTGATTAATAGATTTATTCCATAGTTTTCATCTTTGGTATACATACATAGTTTTATTATTTGGCAAGGCAGACCATTTCATATACTTACTCTGAATATCAGTATTTATTTAATATACTCTAAACAGGTTTAGATGAACATTATAAATCCTGGCAGATCATTTCTTGGTTATATTTTTAAAAGCTCAAAGAGGGCAGGTTCTTTTAGTTATCCGAAAATTACAGGTAATCAGTTTGGGCTGTTCTCATCTTTACTATGTGAAGTTAATTCAGGTCTATAATTAGTTTTAGCTACTCTCAATTAAAGCTTCAAAGCAAAGAGCCCTTACCTACAACACATTAGGATTTCTGCATAGAATACATTTTACCTTTCCTTGAAAGGACAGCTTACTGTTTAGTAATAGTTTTTCAAACAAGGTGCTATAATTTCTAATATTAATTATGATTATAATACACACATCTGTTTTGATGAAGATTGTTTGTGATGAAGATTGTTTGTGACCTATTCTCTTAACTAGTTATGACTGGGTCTGTATAAGGCCAAAAGGTCTGGTTTTCTGAGTTAACTAGTAAACTCAGTTTAAAAAACAGCTATTTTCACTAACTATATTTTCTTCTCAAATAAACAATGTTTTACTGATTTACATAAATGTACTAGCATGTGCTGTTTTGGTCCTTTCAATATTTGGTAATACTAGAAGTGATTAAGAAAATACCAAAGACCATTTCGTGGTGGTTTTCCTACACATCTCTTTTGTCCTTTCATTTTCCCTAGAAGAGAATAATGTTAATATATATTTTGTTGTTTAAGAAACACTTTATTGAAATTAAAACAAAACGCCTGATACACAATATGAATCAGTTCCTTTCTGTCTTTAATATGTCACAAAGTTGTTTCTATGAAAAATGGAAACAAGTCCATGTAAGCAAATAAAAACCAGACATGCACCCTATACTTTCCCAGTTTCTTCATTAGAATGCTTCATGAGGGATAGGGAGTTTGCCTTCAGGCTACATTTATTATCACAACTTCTTTTTTTCCCCCAGACCATATCACTCTTCTGTTGGCTCAGGGCCTGGGAAAGCCTTAAACAAAGAAAAACAAATACTTACCAATTCCGCCTCCTGTTGACTGATGTCCTGTAGATAGGGAATGGTTGCTAGCTCTGCCATTGCTTGATTAATCACTTGGGACTGCTCCTTTACTCTCTGCAGCTGGCTGAGGAGGCTGGCGTACTGCAACTTCTCCATCACGCCCGAGCACGCACACATGCTCCCCTGGTCTCACAGTGAAAGGAAATGTTGTAGAACAAAACCACAGGAATAGACCTCTCCCTGGGCACCAAAGTCAAGGCTTGGTATAATACATTTACATCTTTTGAAGCCATGGTTTCTAGTGTAAATCAATGTTTCCTTCTATCATTTTAGAAAATTGACAAAACGTTTTTTTTTTTCCCCAGTAGGTGAATATACATAAAAGGGAGCTCTCTGCAGGACTGTTGAGATGAGCTTGCTGGTTGCCCTGCATTAGGGAGCTGGGCTGAGGGGAAAAGATGGACTGAAATTGTGCCTGTGCTCTCCTAGTGGTGATCTTGTGAGGCTGTGTCTACCTAGAGGAGGTGACCATATCTACATCACCATAGCATCAGAAGAGCTAAGAGTTGCCTGCTATCTTATTTATGTAGAAACTTTTGGTGCAAGTTGAATTCTATTTACTCTAATGGCTTACATTAAACCTCTGGCTCTGCTCTTCTCTTTAGTTCTTATTGGATGGCCTGGTGCACAGGGTCCTGTCCTGTAGCAGTTTACCCTGCCTCTGAAGACCACTTCAACAACTGACATGATCCATCTCGAAGCAGACTTCTCTACATTTGTAGAATCCCTCTCCACCCCCTACCATGAATCTATTGGTATTTTAAGCATTTTTAGGTAGGCAGCTTAGAATAAGGAGATCCTCTTGTGTCTTTGCTACTGCTTTCCACAAAAGAGAAAACATTACCTTCTCCAAAAAGTTTAGTATAAACTGAGATGCTCAATAGGAGAGACAAAATTGAGAAAATTCTCATTCTTGTCTTTCAGAAAAGGTACTTCTGATACAAGTAGCATATAAGGTTTAAAATAAAGGTCTTGGGTTTTTGCTATGTTTGGAGGATGCTGAGAAATAGAAGTCACAGAAGGATTTAGTTTAGCAACTGCACTGCTGCTCAGAAGAGGAAGGCAGGGTGACCAGTGCCCCTTTATGGCAGGACTCCTTCTGGATCTCATGCATCAGAATCTTAGGCTTGATGTTAACTAGGCAGTTAACAGAGTCCCAGGCTTCATTCAGCGAATCTAGAATCTGGATATTTGATCCTAGAAATATGAATTACCTAGGTGTCTGTCCAGATTTTCAATTATCTCAAACAAAAGTTTGAGAACAAACCATTATCTTACAGCTTAGTATCTGATAAGGACTATTTTAGTTGGTGAATACTTATGAAACAGAATTTTTTCCCCCAGAAATCTGAGAAAGCAGACTTGTGATTTTTTAGACTTTTCTCTAAGGGGAAAAATTGCTAGAAACTAGTATTACTAAAGATCACCTGAACTTCAACTGGAAATTAGAAAGCAGTTCTTTTGAAATGCCATACTCATATTTTGATTGATAGCAACCTCTAGAAGCTGGCATTTTTGAGAATCTTGGAAATAAATGAAGGTTAGGCACCATTGCATTGTATTTGCTTTATTTCCTCCCTAATATCTTTCTGTGCCATTCAAACAATGTCCTCTGTTTTCACTAATTTTGTTCTTTTTGATTAATCATTTTTATGAAACTCTATAAACCTACAGGAGTGATGATTGCAAATGGTGGATTTGGGATCCGTTGCCTGAATTGACGAAATAGCTGGCTTACCATTCAGCTTAAACATGTAGCTAAACAATGGCATTCTGTCAAGTAGAGGAAAGCAAGTTGGAGGAGAAACACTTTTCTTTCTAAAGAAAAATTGCTTTCTTTGTCCTTCTTTAAAAGAAACAATGGGGCTAGTTGTAGGAAAGTGGAGTAGTGACTCAACTCCAAAGAGCAGAAACAACTGCAGCCTGCACAGGAACATAATCTATTAGTGTAATTTTCCAAAACATCAGGAAAATAAAAATAGTGGAAGGCAACAGTGCTTTGTTAGCTTGATTGTTGGATGCATAACAAAACAGGAAGTGCTCCATATGAATAAGATACTAGGGAAAGAATATCGTTGACTGCTAATAGTCACCCATCCTTCCCTTGCCCGAAAGGCAAATGCCATTTGGGTTATCATAAAGCTATAGATTAAAATTTTACCTATACAAGATGAGGGTTTTTGAAAGACAAAGTGAAAAAGATGAAAATTAGTACCTACCGTGAACAGAATGTTTTAATACTGTTGCTTTAAGAAAATAAAGGAAATAATGAAAAATAAAGGAATTAGCTTAAACATCTAGTGCTAGTAAAGGCTAAATATGAAGGGAGGTAGCCCTCCTAATGAGACTTCAGGAGTGATCAAAGGGCTCCTTAGCTGCTGGAGAGAGTGTAATAAAGTGGCCCAGACTGAAGCTAAAACCTCACATCGGTACAATGAAGGTTAGGTAAATAGCAAGTTCAAATGAAGGCTTCAGTCAGGGAATTGCCTAGATTTAATAGCAATTATGGATAAATGTTTGGCAAATAAGTGGCACTGTATAATGCTGCTGAAAGTATTTGGAATGTATTTCCATTTGGCATAACACATAGAGACATTAATTGCAAAAAAAAAAAAAAAAGGGGGGGTAGAAGCATATATAACTGTTCATTTCAAATGTGCATGTGTAAACATTTTTTATGCTTCACTTGGAGGAAATTAACGAGGTATTAAAAACATGGTTAGTTAGGTCATTCTTTTGGCAAGTCATCTTGTGAAGGGGGTTTCATGCATGGCAAGAGATTTTATTTTAGCTCTGTAACATTTAGCCCAGGAAGCATAGTACATAAGGTTTGAAACTGACAGCAGCCAATAAAATTAACGAATGGAAAAGCAGAGTGCCATATGAAATGATTAGGATAAAAATCATTTCAAGGTTCCTGGTTGAATGGAGTTGATGTTCAGTAGGATTGGAAGTCACCAAAAAAAAAAAAAAAAAAAAAAAAAAAGATGGAATATTGGCCATTATAACTCTTAAAATGACAGAAACTTCCTTGTTTGGCCATGTGTTGTATGCCTAGTAGAGCCATCTATGAAGACAAGGAGACTCCTATCAGAAGTGTAAAGGAAATCATTGTCTGAACATGGAATCCATCTTCAGACTAGGAAAGCCCTTTGTCTTTTTCACCCACTGTGTTGACCATCCTACGGCAAGAGGTGGAAATTCATGTTGCCTAGGAAACTTTTCACAATCAGTTTTCTTAGTCTAATTTGTTTGTACACCTGAATGTTCAATTTTAAAGCTGAATCTAACCATGGAAGCATTTTCATGTTGTCTTATGTACAGTTTGCCTCCCACAAGGATTAAATTTTGATTTCAAAGAGATGGAATATGTCTTTAGTGAAAGAGTACTGGAATGATATTCTGAATATCTGATTTTGAGTCCTAGCTCCTGATCCCCTAGCTGTGTGAACACAACCATATTACTACTCTGAGTCAGTTCCCTCAATGGTAAAACAAAGGTAACACAATGTCAAAGCCCTGGGGGAAAGATCTTTTCACACTGAAGGACATTATACATGTGCTTCTCCTAAACTCCATTCCTGAGTGGAGTCTTCTACATGTATACTGCACCTATATAATAGTTAGGACTACTCTATTTTTCTCCTATGTTTAGGTTAAAAGATTTCTCAATTATGACATGTTTCAGAGATTTAGAAGTAAGAGTGATTTGTTAGTTCTAGAATTTTTTTTACTCACTTTATATTTAATATGCTTCTACTGAAGGTAAATTGTTATTCATTTTTATGCATTTTGAGAAGAACAAAGACATGATCCTTTATTTCAATGGAGGAAAATTGAAAATTGGAGCAACCAATTATAACCTGTAATTTATTATATGGACAAGTTAACATTCTTTCTAATTAAAGATACCAGGTAGATATTACAAATCTAATATTTATAAGGTGATTAGATATTCAGTGTGTTTAGGGAATAAATCATGAGAATCATTTGCATTGCCTAAGTATTGTGGAGGAATTTACATATTTATAATCATTTATGTGACTTAATAGAAAAGTGGCTAATTCTTAAAAATGATGTAACCGATTCTGGTCATGCATGGTATTATGCCCAGGACTAGTATTATTTTTGAGTCTCCTGAAGTTATGAATGTTAAAGTTCTAATGCATTATATTTTCATATTCCAAAGCCATTTCCATTAAGTAACATTGTCAAAATGAATTAAAAACCTCTAAAGACATAAGACACAAAATGTATTTCTTAGCTGTTAGGCATAGATGAAAATGTGGGTGTTCAAAATGGATGATTCGTTACCTTAGTGGGCAAAAAAATCATGTCAGAGTTACTAGTATTGAGGGTAATTGAAAAATCTAAAATTCTTCAGGATAAATATAGAGACCAAGAAATTGGTCACTATCTTCTGATGGAATTGTCTTGGATGATTGGCTGTGTACTACCAACATGCATTGAGGCTTATGAGCCTCAGTGAAGCTGCAGTCCTGAGTCCAGCCCAGCTGTGGGCAGTGGACCTACTCTATGGCTGGAGAGGACACCTCTAATCCTGCTGTGTGTGGGGATCTGAGTAAGTGGAGGATCTGTGGAAAGTGAGCTAAGGAAAAGAATTCAAATGTCACAAGACACTAGCACAATCTTCTTAATAGAAGAAGACTATGTAATTTCAAAGTACATAGCTTATATAAAGATAAAAAAAAGACCTGTAAAACAACCTTTTTTTTGTCAAAGCAAACTAAAACCAATACAAATAATTAAAGCTTCTAAAATTCTTAATTCTTTACAAAGTGCTTCAACACGGGTTATGCACTTTTGGTCTTACAACTCTGCGAGGTGAGCTTGGCAGATATAAGCCTATTTTATAAATAAGAAAAAACTTATTTTTTTTTCCTCTCAGAGGCTAAGTGACTTGCCATAGGATTACATACCCAGAACATAGTCTTGGGCAAGAGTCTTCCCAACAAATATCACAAACTAGGGTAACAATAAGGACAACACAATGTCTACACATTTGAGTGGATGACATTTGATATCTGACCATAAAGAAAAAAAAAAAAAGACACCTAGGAGGAACTTATAAATACTGTTGAGAGATGCTTGGGTCACAGTTAATGGTACCATGGAGGAATAATTTCTAGTCACCAGCTCATTACTTGCTTCATTAAGTTAGGTTACCTTTCCATCCAATTTTATTCAGTCCTTCTTTGTGATGTTATGGCTGGGAAAATATGAAACCTAGAGCCAATATTTGGAAATACTTATGGTCCCTGGAAACCTTCAGCCTCATTCACTTCGATTCCATTAAAACTCTTGGAGACAATCTTACAAAAACTATTACTTCTCATAGAAGCGAACACAGGAAAGTGGATGCAAATTCCTTGCAGTCAGCAGAGTGAATCGAGACTGATTCTAAAGAAGGCTGTTGTTAATTAGATATTAAGAATCCATTTGATGATGGTTTTTAAATTGCCTTTCAGCACATGAATATACAATCATATACAAGACCCTCAGTGGTCAGAAATGACCTTTGAAATGTGAGAAGAAAAACAGCTATGAATGTCGAGAAAGTATGAAAGGCTTGGATAGGCCCAACCTGCTTTCATACCACCTGAATCAGCAACGAATGATGTCATCAGTTTCTGGACAAGTGACTAAGTAGGGCAGACACTGTCTCAAAGATTGAGGGCACAGACAGACCACTTCCATGACACCCAGGTTCTACCAGGCTAGCCATGCACTGATGAGATCAAATAATGCTTCAAGGTGATGATTCTTGTTAGCAAAACTTCCACTGTGAGGAGTGGAGGATAACAGTGACATGTGTGGATTTCTTTCTTTCTTTTTTTTTTTTTTTTTTTTTTTTTTGTGCTACCAGGGGTTGAACTCAGGGGCACTCGACCACTGGGTCACATCCCCAGCCATTTTTTTTTTTTTTTTTTTTTTGTGTGTGTTTTATTAGAGACATGGTCTCACTGAGTTGCTAAGTGCCTCGCCATTGCTGAGGCTGGCTTTGAACTCGCGATCCTCCTGTCTCAGTCTCCCAAAGTGCTGGGATTACAGGCGTATGCCACTGCGCCCAGCTCCCATGTGTGGATTTCTTATCAGGACGGGGAGGTTGGTGTGTGTGTGTATGTGTGTGTGTGTGTGTGTTGTGTGTAGGAGGTTTTCATAAAGAGTAAATTGCAGAGTAGGGCCCCAAATTTGTAGCACAGCCTATAAAATTGTTATAGACTGAAGGTTTGTGTCCCCTCTAAATTCATATGTTGAACATCTCAATGTGAAGATGTCCGGAGATGAGGCCTCTGGGAGGTAATTAGGCTTAGATAAGGTTATGACGTTGGGGCTCTCATCAGTGACCTTAAAAGAAGAGACACCAGAGAGCTCCGTCTGCCAGTGAGAAGGCAGTTCTCTGAAAGCCGAATGGAGAGTCCTCATCAGAACTTGACCATGCTGGCACCTTGATCTTGGACTTCCAGCTTCCAAAACTGTGAGAAAATAAATCTCTGTTGTTTAAGCCACCACACCTATGGCACTTTGTCGGTAGTCTGACGACTAAGACAGAGATGAATTTCTTATTGGTAACAATGCAGGGGAGATACATGAGAGGAACATGTAGAGAAGAAGGAGCCTCGAGGTAAAGAAAATCAGTAAAAATGTGCTTTTGTATTTGTAGTGCACAGAATTACAAATCATGCAAATAGATTAGGCATTTTATAGCTTTTCTAAAATGCTGAATAATGTTATTGAGCAGATAAACTGCTGAACAGATGTTAAGTAGCTGTTTGTGATGACCCCCTTGATTCTCCCTGTGTAAGGTAAGAACATCAAATCAATGATGTAATATAAAAATGTAATATAAAAGAAAATTATTTAAAATTTCCAACTTATAGATCTTTTGAAAAATATTAAAAGAGGAGAAATCCGCAGCCAAAGTGTGTTAATGAGTCGTTCTTTTTATACCTTCAGTACAATGGCTTAAATTTTGTGAAAGAGAACTGAATAATTCAGGTCATATTTTGGGCTTTTTAAGACTGTAAAGTACAAAAAGCATATTTTCCCTGGATCATAGAAAGGGATTAGAAATTTACCTTAAAGCTGTACAAAGATCAATTGCCAATGTTTAGAGTAGAATTCAATTCATCAGTAGGGTGTGGAGGCACTAGCTTGAACAGCTTGGAATTGTTGCATAGTTAACAAGATGGTTATATGCTATAGCTCAGTAAATGAAATAGGGAAAACATTGTGCTTGCTAAAATTTTGTTATTGATTCGAAATGAGAAATTCACTGCAACCTTGAATTAGCTATCAGGAAGGCATGAAGAAAAAGCTCTTTAAAGAGACACTAGTTTAATAAATACTTGAAATTGCAGAGTGTAGCATTGTAATAGGTTTTGCAATATAATAGGAATAAAATCATTAGCTAAAATTTGTTTCGCTTTGCAAATGGGATTTTCTGGGAATGTTTCTAAAATACCCCAGCATTTGTAATATTTGCTCCATAAACTTTCCATACTTCTAGAATTCTCTAATAGTTGTAGATTGGACAAATGAAACAAACTCATATACCTACATTCAATTGGGTGCCTCTGATAAAATCCAATATTGGCAAGATTCGCTTCCCCATTGTCTCCATGTGTCTCACTGTGTCTTCTTTGGTCAGCAGACCGAAGGGAGTTTTATGTTCTAGAAATTGGAACAGTGAACTTTTATGCTACTTTTCCAGACTTCCATTTCAAAATGCTTTCTTTAGCAAGCTATAAATAGATATCCAAATATTAATAGATATGAAATCTTTAGTATAGAAATTGTCCCATCCCTAGACCATATGTATAACAATGAAAGATCTACGAGGAGAAAGGCGGAGGAGACACTGCCCTTTAGAAACTGTCATTTATTCATTTTGTTGTGTTTCTTGATTGAGAGATCTAAGAGACAGCCTATAACAATTTACCTATCTCTGCAGAGTATATTTTTCCTGAGTTGTGAAAAAAAATGTTGTCATAAATGTGTCTGATTCTTGTCTTGTTCCTCTCAGGTGTTATTCAAACGTGCAGATCCCGTTGACTTTGAATATAGCTTGAAGCTGAGATAAGCCTCAGAGGATATAGCACCAGACACAACACAAATTCTTAATTATGTGGTTAGAGCTGAAGGAATAAATTCCAACTGGCCATGAATTCAGTCCATTAATTTGAGACTTCAACTCCATGTAAATATTTTTCTTGACTTTTGAAAATTTCAACTAGAATCAACTGAATACCACTGAACTGTAATACTCTTCATGAGATCTCAGCTCTTGGCTAATTACGTAAGAGTGGAACAGATGTTAATATATCTGCAGGTAATCCAAGTGATTTAAAGTTGTTATTGGCTATGTTTTTTTAATTTCATATAATAGTTTTATTGCATGAATGTCTTTTACATTTGCTAATAGATGATGATAAAAGTTGTATTAGTGCACTATGATGATAGTGGTTGGAGTGAGGGGGCTGGGCACTGCAGGACCATGTGTGTTCTTACGGGAATTCTTTATTGGAACCAGATTCCCAGGCATTGTTGACTAGACCACAAAGATCAGAAAGTGTTACTAATAACTCAACAAACATCCTGGGGGCCCAGGCCCTCCTGCATGCTAGGCCCTGTGATGAATAAGACTTTATGAACAATGCAGATTCCTGCCTTGTAACCATATTGAAGGATAAGAGTAAGTCCATAATGCACAGCATATGTTGTGTCCCCGAGGGTGTGGATGTAAGCACGGAGATGCCTTTTGGTGACCCCAGGCATCCATTCTTCAGTGCTAGGCTACTAAGAGATTATTCATAGGAACTGTGAACTCCTGGGAAAATATTTACACTTAGATTATTTAGGGAAAAAACATGCATTTTATATTAATGTTCTATATACATATTATATCTTCATATTGTATATTGTATATAAACTTTATATATTACATGCATAAGATATTTTTATTGTATGTTATCTGTAAAATATGCTAATATACACATGGGATTTTTCCCAAATGAGGTTTAAGGAAACTGGGAAATACATTGTATTGAGGATACACTGCCTTCTTTGTTTTTCCCTAATGCCTTAATCTGCTCTCACCTATTGACTTTCATTTTCAAGGTTTTTCCTTTAGACCTTCCAAAGGGTTCTCCTGCCTCTCAGATCCCTCCACTGCTGAACCTCAAAGTCTGTTTTCCTCTCAGACTGAAAAATTTTCTTATTGATTGACTTTGAAAATATATTTTAAATCTTTAGGTAATTAACTTATAAGGGGTTAAGTATGTTCCATGCCAGATTCTCTTAATCTTTTTAATTAGTATTTTTATTTTAAAAGTTATTAAAAGGATGGAAGGACACAATAGAATCAATTCTTAGGATCACTTAGACTCTTCTCTCCATCTTTTTGTGATGATCCTACTTAACATTATTAGAAGAGGTTACAGGGTTGAGGGAGGGTGATCAATGATCCAATCTCCAAACAAAAAAACTCTCTATCAGCTTTAAACTTTGGATTTCTCAGCAAATCTTAGTTTGAACGAAGAATTCTGCTGACAAAAAGTGAAGGTAGGAATGGGGGAGAGAAAGATATCCATTCACTATATGATGCCCTTCACAAAGGATGTCCCTTAAATCATATCAGGAAATTTCATGAGTAATGCATTTGTACACTTTGCTGCTAAACTCAAAAGCAGTCAGTATGAAAATTAAACAATTCCTAGTTAAATGCAGAGATGCAGCATATTGATGGATTGAACGATTCATAGATAAGAGTTCTACTGATTTAATACAACCTCAGGCAAAGTTCTAGTATGATTTTGTAGATATTAATGTGGTCATTCCAAAACTGATTTAAAAGCAAAGAAACTAGAACCATCCAATGCAACCTGGAAAGGAATCACAAAGTTGGAGGATTCATACATGTAATTTCCACTTTTGCCCAATAAGAACATAGTCAATACAATGTGATGCTGGAGAAAGAATGGAAAAATAGATAAATATATCTATTTTTGAGTAAGTTGAAGAAATAGTCCTTTTTAACAAAATATGCTGGGAAATCAGATTACCATATGAAAAGTATGAATGCTAGTCTACTTCTTAAGCTGTTACATAAATTAATGTAATCTTAAGCCTAAATGTACAACTATAAAACTTTGAAAAAATACGACATATTTTGATTGTGGAAGAAACCAGAAGTAAAATCTATTAAAAAGTTGATAAGACAGACTGGGAAGATTAATACTTCCTCTTCAAATAGTGCCATTATGATAATGAAAAGACAAACTACAGAATATTAAAAATATTTATATATTTGTATATAACTAACTGATAATAACCTGCATCCATCAAAATTAATTCTGTGTATGTTAAATAGCTTGTTAAATTTTTCCTTTGTATTTCAATAAAGTAATAGAGTTCCATGAAAAAAAAAAAAAAAAAAAAAAAAGAGTAAGTTCAAGTGATTTACCTGTAAATGTTGGAAGTTTCCTACTTGATACTTTTTCCAAAAATTTCCCATCTTCTTTGTTTTTGAAACCAAGAGTCAAGAGATATTGTTGGGGAGGAAAAGATGACCAGTCAGCTGTCTGAGGCAACAGGTGGAGTCCTTGAAGGTCTGAAATATGACAGAAAAAGAACTAAGAGACTTCATTGTAGCTTTATTATTTTCAGTGACTCCCCTGTATTTTAAGAATTTACTTGGAAAAATGATAAATATAAACATTAAAGATGCAAAATAAAATTATGTGCATCAAAAGGTCAATAGATAATATGTTAAAACCATATTTCCTAATTTTCTTATTTTTCTTGGCACTCTAAACATATGCAAAGCATAGTAATAATGTGTGGCTAGATTATGTGGTCATTTTTATCCGTATTCAAAATAATAGGCATTCAGGGCCAGCTTGCAGGCAATACTTTGGTAATTCTCTCCAAGAGATTTTGTTTTTTTTCTGTTCATAGATATAAGGAACTAATGTCATATAAAAGGAAAGAGAAAAATTATCAAGTGAAAATTAAAATACAAAGCTAATTAATGTGGTTACTATTCTTCCTATAGTTATTGGAGGAAATTTAAAATGCCAAATGCACTGACTATTGTAATTAGACTTGGAAATAATTCAAAGGTCATGAAAATGGTTCTAAAACAAACTCAGTTCTTTTTTTTTTTTTTTTTTTTTTTTTGGGGGGGGGGGTGGTTGGGTACCAGGGGTTGAACTCAGGGGCACTTGGCCACTGAGCCACATCCCCAGCCCTATTTTGTATTTTATTTAGAGACAGGTTCTCATTGAGTTGCTTAGCCCATTGCTTTTGCTGAGGCTGGCTTTGAACTGGCGATCCTCCTGCCTCAGCCTCCCAAGTCACTGGGAACAAACTCAATCTTAGTGACTATAAGGGCTGATATTTGCCAAGTATATCTGCCCATGCTCAAAGAGTTTGTGTATATTAATATTGATGCTATTTGCTCCATTTTATAAATAGAAGTTGTGGGACACTCATGGGACATAGAATCCAAAATCACATGGTACTCTTCAAATATAGCTTTCACAACTGGTAATATTTAAAAAATAATAGACATAGTATACCATAGGTGGTGTTCCTTTTTTCTTTTTGCTGTTGTTGCTTTTTTTTTTTTTTTTAATACTGGAGATCACTTAACCACAATTTAGAGATAGGATCTAAGTTGCTTAGGGCCTCACTAAGTTCTTGAGGCTGGCTTCTGAACTTGCAATCCTCTGCCTTAGCCTCTTGAGCTGCTGGGATTACAGGTGTGTGCCACCACTCCTACTACTATAAGTGCTTTGATCCAGCCCCCATTCCTACCTTCACTTTTTGTCAGCAGAATTCTTCGTTCAAACTAAGATTTGCTGAGAAATCCAAAGTTTAAAGCTGATAGAGAGTTTTTTTGTTTGGAGATTGGATCATTGATCACCCTCCCTCAACCCTGTAACCTCTTCTAATTCCCCCCTCTAACAACGGCTGCCTTGTGTCTTTCCATAGAACCCCCAAAACAGTTGTTAAGTTATTTGACAAAGCTGGGCCAAAATTTTCTGTTAAAAGGAGAGTTAAAATGTATGCTGGTTATTCAAAGAATTAGAATATCAAAGAATACCTCTTAAACCCAATCACAGAATGAAAATATATAATGCTTGAGTTTTCCTTGGGTGACTTTGGATCAGACCACCCCTCCACTTCAGTGAGGGCTGACATTTATCTCACACTTCTGCATCATACATTTTAAGGGGATTATCTTTTTTTACTCAGCAGTCCAGGGGGGCAGGGCATATCACTAAGTCCACTTTACAGTTGGTGAAACCAGACCGTCAAGAGGTTACAAACTTGCCTAATATTACACCGTGTGAGCAAATGGGGTAATCAAAATTGAAAGTGAGGGGCTGGGATTATAGCTCAGTGGTAGAGAGCTTGCCTAGCATGTGTGAGGCACTGGGTTCGATCCTTAGCACCACATAAAAAAAATAAATAAACAAATGAAATAAAGGTATTATGTCCATTTACAACTAACACACACACACACACACACACACACACACACACACACACACACATATATTTTTAAATTGAAAGTCAGGCACTGTATGTCAAAGAACCTTTGAAACCAGTCCCCTGACAAGTTAGGATCATGGATATAAAAATCAATGAAGAACATGTTACAGAATCATGAAAATGCCTGAAGATATTTGATAAGTATCCTTGATGTAGGAAAGTACAACCAATGCTCTAGTTCTCAAAACCAATAGAGAAGTTTTTAGGCCCCTTAAGATGCAAATTACGTATTAGATGCTTCTTTAGTTGTTGTTTGCTTTATAAAACACCTCTTTTGAAAAGGATGAATCATTCTTACAAACAAGGTAAAAAAGTGATTTCTGCAGTTCAGTTTCAAAATGCAGAAAGTTTCTTTACTTTTAAGATCTGGAAAAGATAATCCAGACACATCGTCTGTTTCCAACCTAATTCCACCTCACTCAATGATTAACAAGGGAAGAATTTAACTGTTCTACTGAAGTTTCCCAGAACTGGATTGTGTGAAAAGGCAGCTGAGTAACTTTGAGATGGCATTTTCTGGTGCAGCACTGTTGTCAAAACTGACCTGATAGTTGAGGACTCTATAATATGCATGACTTAAAGACTTTAAGAGGCCGACCTTCTCTTACCCTTGAATATTCACTGGATAAAGAAGAGACAAATATTAATACTGGTAATGATAAGATGAACTAGAAAAATTAATGTTAGCACTATACCTAGTTTATTACAAAATATGCTTGTAAAAATAAAATTATTTTATATTCCTAGTATTCAGTCCATTATTAACTTCTATGTGAAGTTGTAAAATGTGAGAGTTCCCTACAACACACACTGTTACATTTTAGAAAAAAAATTTTTTTGAAGTATCATTCTTCTTCCATTTGTATGCAGAGTAAATTGCAGTTGTATGAACATCTAGCCTAGCAGGTGGTCTATGACCCAAAATGACAACACACTTACCAGATGTTGAATCTCATGTAACATTAATTTGAGTGCTAATTGTTCTCAATTTTGTGCTCATAAACCTCTACCTGCGTCCGAAAAGCCTTGTGCTTCTGATGGATATGAAAGTTAATCAGATTATATTGTCCTTTGGTAGAAAAGTGGAATGGATAAAAATATGTCTTCTTTTTGCTTCTGTTGTATCAAGAAAACTTGGGAGAAACAAGTCCTTTAATGCATCTCTTTACAAATTATCCCAACTGAAGATGAATTTAGATGACTGTGCCTGAATTTATTATTAAAAGATCAGTTTGCATGTATGATGTCATTCTGAGTTTTTACTATTAGGAAAGCAGATGCTTTAAAAATAATATCAAAGACAGTTTATGCAGATTACATTTCTTGGAGAAACACATTCTTTCAATTATTTTTCCCCCCCAGAAGAAAGATATCTAACTCTTGGCAAAAGAGATGAATAGTTTTCCTTTAATCGGGAATATTTCCTTTTGCCATGGAAGGCTGGAATTGACCAGTTTTCAAGTCTTTAAGTTATTGGAGCTCCCTGATCTCCTTGCACCGTTGCTCCCTCCTTAAAATCACCTTCCTGGAATGCAGTGATCTCTTTTCTGTCTCTTTGTCTCTTTCTCTCTCTTTCATACACTGGCTCCTCTCTTTCCCTTTCTCTTCCTGTGTCCTCATTCAGTGCTTCCCAAGGCTGTCTGTGGCTCACTGACATTTTCTCTTACATACACCATTGGGAGTTTTTCTAGCTTATGATTTTAGCTATTATTTCTAATGAAAATATTGAGGATCAAAGCTACAGTCCCATCTGAAAATTTTCACCAAATTCAAACACGTTTCCAAATATCTGCTGTGGCGTAGCTACTTGCTTATCATTCCCAAAGTTACTTCAAAAAGAACCAATTTGTTCCTCAAAAGTGATTTTTATACTCCAAAAGTTCTTTGTTCCTAGTGTTTACCAGTGTGTCATGAGAACAGCCATTAACCACTCAATTATTTTGGCTTAAATTGACTTGTCTCTTATTCCTTGATATTTAGTGAGTCTCGGAAACTAATTAAATCCACCCATCACAATATATCTCATTTCTTTGCATTATCATTACTAGCATCTTGGTCAAATTTCTCATCATATCTGATTCTCCATCAAGTCTCAAGGTTACCAGTATTGTTTCTTGTCAATAATATCTCCGCACCACCACTGGATGAATACTTCCAGAACATCACCTTTGTCATTGTCCCTGCCTTCTTCAGGAACATTGGTGACTTTTCCTTTTCTAACATCCAAGGTCCTCAACTGCCTGCATCTGCTTCACATCTATACCTTATTTTTATGTTTCTTCTGGCATGAACCTTTGTCACAAACTTCTGATTTCACCAAGTTCACCAGCCTGAGTTCATCCAGTCTCTGAACTCTTGCTTGTGATTCTTTCACCCACAAACACCCACCTCCTCTCCCCATTTTTCCTTTATTCACTTGATCCTTGTCCTTCCAAATGTATCAGATCTAAGGTCCAGTTATCCAGCTTTTCCTCTTCACATGCTTAAAAACATACATTATATACACTAGAGTTGAATCTCTGGTCTTACAGGGTTATCTGAACTCCTCAGCACATTTTAATGCTCTTGAAGATCACATTTTCAATTACGTTCAGGCCCAAGTACTTGGCAGGTGCTCAATCAATGCTTGAATGAATCTAAATACAAACTTTTCCAAATCCCAAAGTTTTAAGGATCCAATTTTTTAATGCATAAAACAGGGAACATATCAAGATTAATAAAACATCCAGCTTCTGAGATATGATTTATTCTGTGTCACTAAACTTAGGGGGGGGGAATCACATAGGCATCATTTTGCATTTTGTCTAAATCCTAAATAGATTCTGCTCAACTTACGAAGGGTAAGTGAGGTAAAATAATGTGCACCAGGCAACTCAGTGGAGTAGATGCCCAAATGAACTGCAGATTTGCCTGGATGGAAAAATTAGTTTCCTAGTCAGGTTGTTGTCCTGGTGCAGCTTGTTCTCTGAAAAATATGGACTCTGCGTCACAAAAGAAGATTGGATTAATAGAGAGAGGCTGGCTTTGTGAAACCGTTCGCAGGACCAGAAAAGCATCTGCAAAAAACATGAAATAATGATTGTAGATGAATGGACCCATCTCTGTGTGAGGGATAGTTGTATTTGTTATGAAGTTAAATATCGGCAAAATAAAAATTGAGCTCTCTGGAAGTATGAAACATAAATGCTGTTATTTCACTGCTTTCTGTGGGATACCTAGTCATCACCACAGCCAGCAGATTGTGAATGGACATTTCAAAGCAATTTTTTAAGAAAGAAAAATCAGAGATTTTAATTTTTTTAAAAGAAATATGCAAATTTATCACTGTTCTATCTTTACGTTTCTTTAAGTTTCATTTCCTTCTCTATTTTCTGGTGTCTTTGTCATTTCCCTGCCCTTTGTCCATAACAAAATGTTCTGACATTTTGGGCTACAGCAAAATCTCATTTCTAAAGGTCCCAATTGTTCAGTGTGAGATGGGACCATGTAAGTTTTATATGACTTTTTTTACTGATCGGTTTCAGAATTTAGCTTCTACAGTACCTTCATAATGCCAACACTTTGTCATTACCTCTTTTTCAGGCATTTCTTGAGTTTTATTTTGTACTCTTTTTTAATGCCAATCCTCCTATCTTGGAAGGAATCCACAAATTCACATCAGCAAGAAAATAGCAGAAGGCAGCAACTTCGTAGCTAGTTATCATTACTGCCCTTCCTCATAAATAATAAGAACTTTCCTAGTTTTCAAAACACAAATAGTATATTTTGATTTTTGCATTTGATGCATGAGAAAGCTATATGCATAATGAATCTTTGTATAGTAAATTATGTTTCTCTTTTGACCTTTATTGTAACTTCAGAGTTATAGATGCAAGTGGAACAAATGGGTTCCATTGTTGGAAATCCTCATTTTCACTTTAGGCTGCTGGTATGCTTTTCTGAGACCAATGTTTGTATGTCTAAGTTTCCTCTTATAACCTATATTAAAAATTCTAATTAATTCTAAAGTTATATACTTAATCAACTATATTACACCTCTATTCTGTGTTTTATTACATTGAAGTTCCTTAATTATACCTCTGTCAAAATAGATTTAAAACAATACAAATATTAAAAGTATTGCTCTTCCCTTCAATATTTATAAGACTCACTACTGATGAAATAACACAATGTTGTTATAATTCCAACAGATGTCTGTCTTCTTGCACTCTGTAGGGGTTGGAATGGTCATTGGATTTTTTGGCTACCTGGATTCATTGTCTTCACCCCTTTTTTTCTTTGGGGAACTTCCCCAAGTCTTCTCCCACTCTAAAAGTAAGACTCAGTTGATTTAAGTCAATCAGTCCATGCCATGCTTTTGACCTCAGTTATTGGTTCACTTATAAGCATATGATGTAATTTGGGTCAATATGAAATAGTATGCTCCAGGAATTGTGTGGAAGGGGCACCCGCTGGTCCTTTGAGCAGTGTGATTTGAGATCTGTAAAGATACTTCAGCATTTAGATATCACATAACAGGACCTAGCACTTAAAGGCACGGTGCAGGTAATAGAATACCAGGTAGAATGGTAGAACTTCAGAATAAAGTTGGCTATGGAAATAGAGTTGGAAGAGATACAAAGCTGTTGGATTAAGCTATACCTGAAGACAGTTTACCTATAGATATTTCATTTATGTGTGTTCAACACCTCCTCCTGTACTTTTAAAACTTATATCCCAAAGTCATTTGAGCTGTGATTCCTGCCACTTAAAGCCAAAGGCTCTTTTTTTTTTTTTGGCAGTATTTTTAAAAATAATTATTTTATTTATTTATTTTTATGTGGTGCTAAGGATTGAACCCAGTACCTCACACATGCTGGACAAGCACTCTGCCACTGGCTACAGCCCCAGTCCAAAACAAAGGCTCTTGATGCAGGGGTTTAGCTAGTATTTACAAATAATATGTGATGTTTATAATATTATGATTGAGATATAAAAAATACATATAAATACTTCAAGTTAAATTTCTGGGAAGAATATTTTCCTTATCTAAAAATAATAGAAGTTTGAAGATTGGGGATTATTATTTTGGCAGCTAGCACTAAAGTAGCAAAACTGAATACATCTTGATGATGATGGCATTGTTATGATAATATCATTATATTTTAATTGACCAATCCTCTAAAAATTAATCCATATATTCCATTTCTGGGTATACACTCAAAATAACTGAGAGAAGAAACTTAACATATATTTGTATGCCCATCATCGTAGCACCATTGTTCACAATAGCCAAAAGGTGGGAGTCACTCAAGCTTCCAATGATAGGTGAATAGGCAAACAAAATATGGAATATACACACAATGGAATATTACACAGCCTTAAAAAGTAAGAAAAATCTGACATGCCACAACATGGATGAATCCTGTAGACATTATGCTAGGTGAAATGAGCCAGACAGAAAATGGACAAATATATGATTCCACTTATATGAGGACTTAGAGCAGTCAAATTCATAGAGATTATAAAGTAGAAGGATAAGTGACAGGAGCTGGGGTATGGTGAGTTATTGATTAACTGATATTGAGCTTTAGTTGGGGAAGTCAAGAAAGTACTAGAGACATTACCTAGTGATGATGGTGCCCAGCAATGTGAATATATTGAATGCCACTGAACTGTACACTTAAAACTCACCTTCTGAGTTTGGCTTATTTCACTTAACATAATGTTCTCCATCCATTTTCTTGCAAATGACATAATTTCAGTTTTCTTTATGGCTGAATAAAACTCCATTGTGTATACATGCCACATTTTCTTTGTCTATTCCTCTGTTGGTGAACACCTAGGCTGGTTCCATAATTTGGCTATTGTGACTTGTGCAGCTATAAACACAGGTATGCATATATCTATATAGTATGCTAATTTTAATTATTCAGGATAAATACCTAGGAGTGGTATAACTGGGTCACATGGTAGTCCCATGCCTAGTCTTTTAAGGAACCTCCATACTAATTTCCATTGTTCCACCACTAATTTACAGTTCCACCAACAGTGTAAAAGTATATTTTTTTCTCCACATTCTCTCTAGCCTTTATCATTGCTGGTATTTTCTTTTTTTTTTCTTCCTTTCTTTCTCTCTTTCTTTCATACTGGGGGTTGAACCCAGGGGTACTTAACCCCTGAGCCATATCCCTAGCCCTTTTAATTTTATATTTTATTTAGAGACAGCATCTCAATAAGTTGCTTAGGGTCTCGCTAAGTTGCTGAGGTTGATCTGAACTTGTGATCTCCTGCCTCAGCCTCCCAAGGTGCTGGGATTACAGGCATGCACCACCACTCCTGGCTTATTGCTTGTACTCTTGATGATTGCCATTCTTAATGGTGTGACATGAAATCGTAGTGTAGTTTTGATTTGCATTTCCCTAATTGTTAATGATTCAAATATACTTTTAAAATGTTATTTCTCAAATAAAACTTTGTTATTCATTATATCTTTTAGTAAGTTTGAAACATTACAGAATTTTAAAATAGAATTTTCTTGTTCTTGTTATTTCAGAACAGACAATATGGACCAACTTTCCTTCTGAAGACATCTAAAACCCAAGAAAAAGTATGGAAACAACATCTTTCTAAAAGCATCAAAGAACTAATATTGCCAGGCACGGTGGCGCATGCCTGTAATCCCAGCACTTGAGAGGCTGAGGCAGGAGGATCGTGAGTTCAAAGCCAGCCTCAGCAATGGCGAGGCACTTAGTAACTCAGTGAGACCCTGTCTCTAATAAAATACAAAAAAGGGCTGGGAATGTGGCCCAGTGGATGAGTGCCCCTGAGTTCAATCCCCGGTACCAAAAAAAAAAAAAAAAAAAAAAAAAAAAAGAACTAATATGATGGTGAAGAATTACTTAGCAGAGAAATGAGGGGAGATATGGACATGCTAATTGTAGTATTTGTGCTGATTTTGTCCAGGGGGAATTTTATGATCTAAAAGAAGGGGCTCAGAGGTTTAATAATGGTAAAAATGTGGAGGGCAGTGAATACTAGGGTCTGAGAGGTAACTAAACCAGTCTCACTTTTAGTAATCAAGGTTAAAAAGCCACTATCAGTAATTAAGGTCCATCTCTTGACCTTAGAAACAACAATTCTGAACAAAATGTTAATTAACTTGTTTACTACCAATTGATAAAAAGAATAACCTATCATGAACCATTTGATTTATGCCAGGAAGGTAAAGTTGGCTTAATATTTGAAAATTGGTCAATATAATTTGTCACATTAACAGATTGAAATAGGAAAAATTGACCATTTTTATAAATGCAAAAGATCAAGGAAAAGATTTAAAAAATTAAGAAACTGTATAGATACACATTAGAAAAATGTGTATTTATAAAATCCTAAACCAAATGCTATATTTAATAGTTAAACTCTTTCCCAGGGATGCAATTGGATAGCAAGGATAACTTCAAATTTGTTATAACACAATACAGTATTTATCATTGACAATTAACTGAATATTTAAAAATAGCTTGTAGAGAGAATTTTGGATGCTTCCAGCATGAATACATGATAAATGTTATAGGTGATGAATACACCAATTATTCCCAGCTGATCATTACATATTGTATACATATTTATCTCATAAACATGTAGCATTGTGGTGTGTTAATTAGAAACAAAAATAAAAATTAAAAAAGCTAAATATTGTCTTGATATGATTGGAAACAAATTAAGTTTGCTTACTAACAACTCTGAGGTAGTATCATTACAATTTAGTAAGTCCAAGAAAAATACAAACTATTTAAAAATTAGAAAGGAAGAAAAAAGTCAATAGGTAATATGTAGAAAATCTGAGATAAGTGGCACCTGCCTGTAATCCCAGGGGCTTGGGAGGCTGAGGCAGGAGGATTTTGAGTTCAAAGCCAACCTCAGCAACATTGAGGCTCTAAGCTACTCATTGAGACTCTGTCTCTAAATAAAATACAAAACAGTGCTGGGGATGTGACTCAGTGGGTGAGTGCCCCTGAGTTCAATTCCCAGTACTGCCCTCCCCCCACCCCCAAGTCTGAGTTAATAGATAAAAATTAGAATTAGAAATGTAGAGGGTTTACTGATTAAAGTCAATATAAACACTAATTGCATTTCTATGTATCTGCAACTGTGTTTAGAAAGTTTTGAGACAATATTGAGAGAAATTTTAAAAAGATTAAATGAAGAGATATACCATGTTCATAAAGATTCAAAATTATAAAGATGCCAGTTTCCCCTAAATTGATCTATAGATTCAAATCTCAATGAAAACCCCAATAGATTTCTTTTTTTGTAGAAATCAGTCACATGTTATGTACTTTGTATGGACATGCAAAGGACCAAGAATAGCTAAGACACTCTTGAAGAGAAAAAGCAAGGCAAAGCAGAATACCTGAATTGTAGGGTATGAAGACAAATTAAAAAATTATAGTAAGCAAAACAATATGACTTTAAGTACTGGGGATTGAACCAAGGGAATGCTTTACCACTGTGCCATATGCTCAGTCCTTTTTTTTTTTTTTTTTTTTTTTAAATTTGGAGACAGGGTCTTGCTAAGTTCCTAAGGGTTTCACTAAAGTGCTGAGGCTGACCTTGAACTTGCAATACTCCTGCCTCATTCTCTTACTTTGCTGGGATCACAGGCCTGGGCCACCAATTCTGATGACAATATTATTTTTGTACAAGGGTAAACAAACAGAAAAATGAGGCAAAATGGAAGTTCTAGGCATAGACCTACAGTTACCCACTTGTTTGTGACAGGAGTGACATTAGAGAACATTGGATGACATTTTGGTTTTCTCACTTAAAATATGTTGGAATACTTGAAAATTGGTAGAGAAAAAGTGAAACTTAATTTCATACCTTGTGTTATATGTAAAATCCATCCTGAATGTATTATAGATTGGATCATGAACTTTTAGAAAGCAATATAAGTGGATGTTTTCATGTCCTTAGTTTAGGAAAATTCTTAAAAAGTTAACTGAAAGCACCACTTATAAGGGAGCATAATGATCAGTTAAACTTAAATAACTTCTATTTATCAAAAGAGCAGTCAGAGAGTGAGAAGATATTTGCAACACATATAACTAACTCATAAAGCTTTTATTCACCATATATAAAGAGCTACAAATTAGTAAGTAAAATACTACCAACACTTTAACATAATAAGCAAGAGATTTGAAGAGGCATTTCACAAAAAGAAAATCTATATGTTTAATAAGCATATGGAAAAGGTGACCAATATTATTAGTAATCAGGACATGGTAAGTTGAAACCACAGTTTGATAGCATATAGAATGTATAATGACTGCAAGAATGGTTAAAATTGAAGAGAGAATAACATATCACAGTGAGATACATGAAAATGAGAAATTTAATGCTGGACTGGGGAAATTTAAATTGGTATCTCTCTTTGAAAAACTGAAATTATCTACTCAAATTTGATTATATGTCTATCCCACATACTGTATGATCCATTAATTCTACTCCCACATATGGGAGCAAAACAGTAAAATGTTTGTAACACCATTTCTTGTAATATCCACAAGATGGAAATGACCCTAATGTTCACCACTGGTAGAATATGTATATAAATTTGGGACTATTAATACAATAGAATATTATACACTAATGAAAATGAACCAACTAATGCTTTCTCCATCATGGACAAATTTTATAAACAAATTATTGAGCAAAACCACTCAGATACAGTGTTCATTTTATGATTTCATATTGACAATGTTTTTCAGCAGGCATATTAAAGTTAAGAGTATAGGAATGTTTATTTAGATGATAACACTGTACAGGGAAGTAAGGAAGTGTCTTAGTCTGTTTTGTGTCGTTATAACAAATGCCCGAGGCTGGGTATTTTATAAAAAGTAAATGAGGTTTATTTTGGCTCATAAGTTTGAGGCTGCAAAGTCCAGACCTGGGTGTCTACATCTGATGAAGGCCTCAAGCTACATCATAACATGTCTGATGGCATCAGATGATGGGAGTGCATGTGGTGAATGGTCTGTGTGCAAGAGGGATTCAGGGGAGTGCCCAAACTTTCTTATAACTACATACTCTTTAAAGTCTGGAGGGCATCATTCTCTTCCAAGGGTGGCACCCCCATGACCTAAGTACTTTTTGTTACACTCTACTTCTTAAAGGTTTCACCACCTTTCAACAGTTCCACACTGGGGACCCAGCTTCAGGCACATGGACTTATGGAGGACGACCCACATTCATTCTACAGCAAGAAGTAATGACTCTACAAGTCAGAGCAGTCTTTGCCTTGGCCCAGTGTAGGGAACGGTTTGGGATCGGGAAAAGGACAGTGGAGATTATTTGGAGAGTTGGCAATGTTTTGACTTTTGACTTGATGTTTACTCCATGATAATGAGTCAAGATGTACATTTTTAATGCATTTTATGTGTGTGTGGTATTTTACAATAAATGTTTTTTAAAAGTGAAACAAAAGCAAGAAAATGTACAATGGGTTGTATGAGGTTCGATTTTAGCTGAAAAGGGCAATGATTATCTGTGGACTACAAGGTCATTAAGAAATGGTGATGCCGATAAGGCATAGGCTATTTGTGAGCCACAGATTGTAGGGGAAATAAATAGGACTCATATGCTAAATACACAAATCTAGAAAAAACAAATTGTTAAGAAAGGGTGACACTATAAAATTGAAATTCTGACTCTGTGCAAAACTGACTTTAAAAAAATATAATTTAAAACTGAAAAAGTAGAGATATTGTTTTATATGACTGGAAGTTCAGTCTTTAGGGATTTGAATGCTCAGCTGCATGATTTATTAGTTAGCAGTGTCTAATGATTAAATATAACATTACAGAGTAGCTGGATCAGACAGCATAAGAATGTGGTTCAGTTTAACATCTGAGTCTTTACCTCACTACTCCCATGCTTGCTAATATAAGCTCTGCTCCTTGAAAATAATCTTGGGGCTTGGTTATACACATTGGGTAAGTGTTGATGGGTAAGGCTACCAATTTTGACGATAGAAAGGGACTCACCTATCTATTCACAAGGGAATATATCTGAAAGACATCTTTGAGTGAAACTTCCATGTGTTTGCATTTATTGTGTGTATGCATTTTACAAGGTATTGGCTGAGCATTATGGATATAATACCTATAATACGTCTCTGCTTCTAGCCATCCATTCCATTCCAGCTGCTCCACCCTGCCCCAACCCACTAGGTATTCTTGAGAGGCTGATGTAAATATTTCTATTACTTCCATTTGCTTTTGGATTACTTTCTTACGGGCAACTCTGTCTGCTTTTGGTCAGGTCCCATAAGAAAAGGTCTTAAGCAGGAGGCATTAGTTTCTGGGAGGTTCAGGTGAGGTAGAGGATGGAGAGCAGAAGCAAGCTGTGCTATAATCTGCTACTGCAAAGGACACAAGAACTGCTAGTTGAGGAGTGTTTACTTCCATCAGATAGAACAAAGCCTGAGTACTGGGAGGACCAGCCTTTTATTATTTTAAGAACAGAGATTTCAGACCCATATGTGAGGACCTTCTTTGGGAACGATTCTCTGATTCTACAAATATGAGATGACTTATCTTTATAATTAACCCAGCTGTAACACTTTCCTAATAATATTGGGAATCAGGCTCTTTAATTCTCAAGCTTTTACATTTGAGAAAGCTCGTTACAAAGAGGAAAACAGTCTGATCTTGAAAACTCTTGATCATGATAAAATTATATAATTTAAAGAAGAAAGAATAAAACGAGAAATTTTAACTTCATGTTTTAGAGAACATAAGAATGTATTATCCTTGCTGGTAAATGATGACTGAACAAGAATAAGGTTATAAATTTCAGTGAAAAGCAATTTTTAAAGGTCTATTTTAAAACAATATATTATTCCTCTGAACATACATATTTACTCTTGGGAGTTAAATTGCATTGGAAAGACAAAATATGACTCTATCCACCTAAGTGTTAAAGTAATTGATATCTGATCCAGAAAACTTTTCTATTAAACATTACCAAGCACAGATCCATTACTGAATATTTATTTATTTAGAAAATAAATCTTGATATTTTCATCAAGAGGAGACAGGATATGCTTATTGTATTACTTTATTATTATTAAAATACAACCATGCAAGAATAGGAACTATGCAGAATTGCATTATTTCATTGGAATATATGAATAAAAATCACAAGCAAAATCTTTATAAATGAAAACATAATAATTCTAGGGCTGGTGAATTATTATTTGTTTTATATACCCTGACTACTCTGCATGAATCAAACTGGATTTTTCCTTAAATAAGAAAAATGGATAGCTATACTATAAAAAATAAGTAATTTCTTCTCCATGAAACATAATACAATACAGCTCTATTATAATATGACTTTAAGATTTGGGTGGGTCTTAGCCCGTTTCCGAAACAGAAAAGGATGCAGAGTAAGTTTCTGATCATGTGTAAGTGTGGGTGTCCTTTAAGGCAGATTTGATTTTTAACCCTCCCTCATCAGCCCTATAGAAATTAAAAGGGCAGTTCTAGTACCTACTACTGGTGATGAGTAGACTTTTGCATGACAAATCACTGTAAAACCAATTTCTCATTTAGTTGACTTATTCAATTTAAAAAAAAAGTTTAAAAATTGGCTCTGTATTTAAGCATTATTTCAAAATTAATCAATCATATAATTTACCTCCTCCACCCTGCATCTGTTTTTCCTGTGGAAATCTCTGACAGAGGTGACTGCGAACTGTGGGCTGGCTAGAGAGAAAGCACTGCTGGGGGAAATCTCTCCCTGCTCCTCACCACCACAAGCCAGAGCTTGTCATGTGACCAGGGAGTACTGTTCTCAGGCCTAGCGAGGCTTGATGAAGGTGACCTGGAGTTGGGCAGGTTTCTGAGTTGGAAATTTGTTTGCCAGCCTCCACTGGCAGAATTAAAGGTGCTCATCTCCAAGTTTTAATGATAATAACTATTTCTCCAGCAAAACTTTGATAGGTAGTCTCCTCATCCAAGATTTTTGAGGTTCAGATTATATGACAACCTTTGTCTACTGATGGTTGGTTTAGATGATTTCTGTAATTTAGAAATTCTTACATATGGCCTCAATTTCTTTTGCTTCAATGAGCACCTCATAATTTTATTTTTTTGGGGGTGGGTACCAGGGATTGAACTCAGGGGCACTCGACCACTGAGCCATACCCTCAGCCCTATTTTGTATTTTATTTAGAGACAGGGTCTCACTGAGTTGCTTAGCACCTCGCTATTGCTGAGGCTGGCTTTGAACTCATGTTTATTTCCCATGGGACATCAGCATCTCTCCTGCAATTGTATCTTTCTGTGGATAGATACAAACATGCTTGAGATCCTCACCTGTAGCTGTCTGTGGAAGGGTGAGTGTGAGGTACAAGGGTGTGTGTACAAACTCAGTGTCTTTGAGTATGGAATTGATTGCACATGGAGGGGTGTCTATGAAGCAGTTAGCACTGAGCAGGAACTTGTGCACTTGTCTAGCCAGAGTATCATGAGAAAACAGACTTGTGTCTGCACACATCTGCTGTGTGATTGTGCAGTCTCGCCTGCTACATGAATATTTGTTGAAAGGGGTTAAGTGAATAAATTTTTATCAGGATAGAAGCTTCTTCAACTCTTTCTACAAAGTTTATAAAATAATTCTTGTTTTGGGGACATGTCAAAAACAAAAACAAACAAAAAGTAACTATTTCTCCTAGGCCCAATCTCTGTTTGTGTGCCTCACTTCCTAGTTATTACCTGTGGCTCCTGATGCCCCCTCTAGCCAGCTCCCTGCACCTCCTGGGAGAGATGTTCAGCTGCTAAAGAAAACACCCAACCTTCCTTCCCCCTTCCCATCCATGCTCTGTGTTCTCACTCACCTTGGAAGTGCCTGGGGGGAAAAGAAGCCCCCCTCCCCACTGTGCACACACAGCTAGATGATCCTTTAATTCTTCATACAGAGGCAAATCATGTCCTCAAGTCAATAGTCTTAGCCCAAGTCATGATTTCCACAGAGAAAAAAAACCAACTAGGCCCAGTGAGATTTAAACTCTAGGCTGTTTTTTTTCTACCTCATGATCCTCCGCCAGAAGCGGCGTCTTTCCTCTCAGGGTCTCATATCGCACTGTCATACTCTCGCAATTAGCAATTATAAAATAATAGAAACAATCATTAGTAACTTATAATTATCTTCTCTTCCACAGCATAAGATCCTTTAGCATGAATCGTCTTGCCAGAAGATCATAATTCATCTTGATAACAGGTTTGATGGAGTTATAGGAGACATGAGTCTGGCTCATTAATGTTATTATTGTTTTTAAACTCTCAGTGGCAACAGTGCTTCCTAAGTATTAATTAATCGTTATGACTTCTCCGTGAAGTAGGTTAAATATAACTAAACTCCTTCTACCAGAAGAGAAATCGGCAAACTGATGATCTCCTCAGTGACTCCCTCTTCCTTACCAATGGGTCTGAGAGCAGCCGTGGGAATGGCTGCATCAGACTCATTTTCCCGTGAGGCTACATGGGCATGACTTCTATGTGCGACTTGTGCCCCTTCCCTCAACCCCTCCCTCCCCCCCAAAAATCCCACCCTTAAATATCCACAGCAAAATGATGAAAAGCTTGTAGCAATTAGCAAAGCTTTAAGTTCTGGAAAAATTTTACCTACCTTCTTATAAAATGCTCAACCCAAGTATAATCAGCATGAGTGGTCATTATGTCAAGGTTTGTGTGTTCCCCTCCCACTGTTCCTCAGAGATTACTATCCAACCATTATTGGTTGGATTCATTTAGTATCATTCCTCTAAAGAAGTTGAGGCATTGTGGAGAAAAATAAGGAATCCACAGGACCTAAGCTTAATGCTTCTGTCACAGGGAGATAGTACAGCTCGATGGCAAAGATATGGGTTAGAAAGCTATTTGTCTTTTCTCAAGAAATTTTTTTCTTGTTTCTAATGCAAATCGCCTAACCTCATAAATTATGGGAACAACAAGGGACAATAAATGCAGAGCACATGGCGCTTTAAAAATGACCAACAACAGAGTATGTTTTTAATCTTATGCATCAACAACTCAGCCCCAAAGACCTAAAAACAAGGAGTTGGAAGGGCCTTAATAGAAGACTGTGATATTTTGCTTAACACTAGTCATCAATGAACGGCCCTTCCCTTAACATAGAACAAAACAAAACTGCTTGACACTTGACACACAGTAGGTAGGAAGAAATATTTTGGATGAATGAATAAAGGCAAGTGACTTTTAAAGACAAAGAGAACAAAAAGGACAATTCCAAGAAAGAGAGAGGAAAAAGGACAATACCAATGTGTGTCCTCTCAGGTACCCTTGGCTATCCAGAGCTCATTTGGAAACCAGTGATTCAAAAAGAGAGAAGCTTGAGGGGTGAACTAGATGGGGAAAGGAAAGCAGAAAGAGCAGACGTTGGGAAAAAATCAATCTTCAGGAAAATACTATAATCACCTAGTGTACTGGCGAAGGACGTAGGGGAAGGTGACATTTTACCAAAGGTATTGCTTTGGTTTTTTTTAAAAAGTCTTGAAGTTTCTGGGTTTTACCCCTTCCTTTTAAAACAGAAATAGGAAGGCTCAAGGGATTTTGTGCTAGACCTATAAGGCCAGTCCTACTTAAAACCTTAAAAGCAACTTCCCATTTCAACTCCTTAGATGTAAATAGACACACCCTGACATAAACAGCAAGCAAACCAGAAAGGGCTCTACATTTATTTCAATAGAAATAAAGGATCAGCTGATAATTTAAGATATTGTGTCTTACCTGTGTAGATGTACTCTACATATGCAGGGTGAGTTTTTGTGAAAACCTCTTTTACTTTTTCTATTTTATCAGCTCTTATTTTTGTTGCAAATGGTGTGTACATAACTGAGAAAGATTCAGCTCTGGTGATGGCTTCTTCAATCATGGCCTGAGAAGAAGCAAATGACCCATTTTGGCATCAATAACAATATATGACTTTTTCAGAAAGTAAAAAATATAATTACCTTTATGGATGATTTAGAAATCTATATACTGTGCTGCAAAGATAACATATTTTGGTGCTAAATATTCATTAGAACAAAATTGTAATTAGTTCTGGAAATACTATTTCATATTAAGAAATGCAATTAAATGAAGAAAGTTTGTAAACAGGTACTTCTACACAGAGTTTGTTTTACGATGAAAATAAAAATTCTATTTTTCAAGGTGTCATTTTTTGGATTGATTTTAAAAATCAAATTCTTAATTCCAACACTATAATTAACTTACTGATGAGTAGACGTTAGGGAGTATTATTGAACTATCTGGATTTAAGTACTTTCTATAAAAGGCATTGCAAACTAGATAAGACATCATTTCCCACCCCCTCCTTTAGTACCTGGGAAAGCCTTTTGGAATAAGAAGAACCTTTCTCAACTTCCTCCCAGCAAAGCGTCCCTTCCCTCCACATCACAAGTGACATTTATGGTGGATTCAGCTGTTTAAGTTCTTTATATTTCCCCATGTACAATTCCTGGTAAAGCTCTGTCATCGCCTGGAGCTTCCTGTTTTAAATAGGTCTATTACTATCTGTAACAGACTAAAAAGAAAGTTATGTAAAGTTTTAAAAGGAACTTATTCCTTTCCTATAACTTTTTCTTCTAATAAGGCTTGACTGTTGAATAAAAAGTGTGTCTATAGTTATCTCATTTTTTTCCCTGAAAATGGCATAGAACCATATTGCTTAAAAATCCATATTTATTTATAGGAATAAAAATTTCCTCTTAACAACTAGGAGTCCCAAAAACCTATAAGAAAAAAGTAAAAAATTTGAACTAACAGAGAAAAAAATACACTGAATGAACAACAGTTTATATTATTATCAACATACTATTTTGAAAACATTTCATATGTCTTCAGAGTTGGTTTTTTAAACTAAGCAGCTTGCCTACTCTATTTCTCAGTGATTTTTGAATGCCTTCTATGACCATCTATGTTATCCATAGAAAAGAGTTTTGTGTTTTATGGATGCAAAGGGTCCTTCTTTCTCTGACACTAGCATTAAAAAATTATGTAAAATTAATGGTGGGAAAATTTTGGAATGAACTTCAATAATTTTTAAAAGACTGAAGGACAGAAATTACATCTCCTGTAACAAGGTTCTTTCCAAGTTCAAAGAATTGAAGGGAATGAAGAATAGAGTTGTAGGCCAAACCCAGAGCCCGCACTCAGACAGCAGTGGTGATCGACAGTGAGTGGCAGGGCCTGGATACTGAGGTCCAGATGCCAACAAGCACAGAGCAGGCAGCAAGTGTGGAATTCAGAGATGTAGACTAAAAACTCGAACATGGTGTTAGGCCCCAGGTACTGGTCCTCCAGCAAAAATTAAGATCCTTTATGTCAAGTAGGAGAAATAATGCCCCAGGGTAGTGCACACGTTCTGTTCACTGCTGTAACCAATGCCTGGATGGCTTGTCCAGACCAAGCAAGAGTGCAGCTAGGCAGAGATGTGTGTGCAGTGATGTGCTGCAGAGGGAAGCTTTTCCAGACCTTGGTTATAAGGTCAGGATTTGACTTTACTGCTTATTGAAGCTATTTTTTTTTTTTTTTTTTTTTATTAGTTTGCTAGGACTGCCATGATGGAATACCATACCATACTCTGAGCGGCTTAAACAACACAAATTTATTTCCTCAGTTCTGGAGTCTAGAAGTCCAAGAACAAGGTGTTAGGCATGGTTTCCCTCTTCTTGGCTTGTGGATGGCCATGTTCTCCCTATGTCTTCATATTGTCTTTCCTCTTTGTGTGTCTATGTCCCAGGACCTACCGTAAAGACCTCATTTTAACTTAATTACCTTTTTAAAGATTCTGTCTCCAAATACGGCCTCCTTCTGGAGCACTGGGAGGTGGTAGTGTAACAAATACATTGCGGGGGGAACATTTAAACCCACAATGGTTTCTAACACTGTGAAAAGCTTTTCTGTTGTTCTCTCTCAATATCTTGGTGGAGAGCATTTTGTCTTAAATTCTGGATGAACAAATTTAGTGAAGGTATTTCATCCTCCTGATTGCTTCCAGAAAGACATTAGCAATATCCCAATCAGGCCAGGACAGGAGGAAACACTCTCCCCACCCCATTTCTCTTCCAACTGCTGGCAGCTTAAGTGGATGCTGGCAGAGTAGCTTTGCTAAGCCATCTCACAGCAGGGATGGCAAGACTTGTGCCCAAGAACTTGCACCAGCTTTTTTTTTTTTTCCAAGTGGCAAGAGTGTGGTTTTCACATGGCAGCTTGATCTGCTTTTTGAAGGATCTGTGCTTTCGACTGAATGCTCAAGGCACTGCATTCAGACCTCAGGCTTGCCACCCAGGAAAGAGCGCTGGAGAGCTGGCTCCCTCTCCCCGCACTGAGAACCAATAGTGATGGTTCTTTTGTGACTTCTGCTCTCCATCCTGGAGATGTGTAAGGAAGTGGGTGATGAGTAGAGTATGTATTATTATTCTGTGGAGATGCATTCTCAAAGGAAATTATTAGAGCCCCAGGAAGAACTATCACAACAGAGTACAACTGAGAATACAGAGATCCTGAAACATCTTCTCTGTGTTTTAAGTGCTTTTTTGTTATTCTTCTAGAGACAGTTTTGAGGCTTTGAACAGTCTTACATTGCTCTTGTAAAGGAATAGAGTAATATTATATATTTTTCAGCATCCATGATACATTATTGAATAGCTCATTAATGAAGGAATTTAGAAAAAAAAATGTAGCATCTGTACTTTATTAAAATAGTGGGAAATTTTATTATTTTGGCCTAGAGACAAAAATATCAGATTTTTATTGCCTCATGATAGTAATTTCTTAATTAAATTAATTTTAACTGATACATAAAACATATACTTATCATACATAGCTATACTTATTAACAGAGTACCAAGTGATGTTTTGACATGTATTTGTTATTTAATTAGGTGAAATATATCCATTACCTGGAACATTTATCAATTCTTCATGGTGAAAACTTTTAAGCCCTTTCTTCTAGATTTTTGAGATGTGCCTGGTTAATTCCCTTAACATAATGATCTCCCATTCCATCCATGTTGTCACAATTGACAGGATTTCACTTTCTATTATGGATTCCGTCACGTCCATTCACCATCTTTTCCTTATCTATTCATCAATGATGGAGACTTAGATTGCTTCCATTCTTCCATCCTTTACCTACTCTTTTTAGTAATGTAATGAACACAGGCATGCAGATTTATTTTCAACATACGGATTTTATTTCCTTTGGATATATACCAGAAGTGAGATTCCTGGATCATATGTTAGTTCTATTTTTAATTTTTTGAGAAACCACCATATTGTTTTCATAATGATTGTTCTATTTTACTTTCCTACCAAGGGTTTACAAGGGTTCCCTTTTGTTTACATCCTTGTTGGCACTTGTTATTCTTATCTTTTTGATAACAGCTGTTCTTACTGAGTGAGGTGATATCTCGTTGTGGTTTTAATTTGCATTTTTCTAGGATGATCAGTGATGATGAGCATTTTTAAAATGTACTTGTTGGTCATTTGTATATGTTCTTTTGAGAAATGCCTATTTAGGTATATAAGTGGATCATTTGTTTTTCTGCTGTTGAGGTTTTGGAGTTCTTTATGTATTGTGGATATTGATCCCTTGTCCTAGTAGTTTGCAAATATTTTCTTCCAAAATTATATCAGTTGTCTCTTCACGCTGATGAATGTATTTTCTTGCTGTGCAGAAGCTTTTTAGGTTGATGTAATACCATTTGTTTATTCTTGTTTTTGTTCCCTGTGTTTTGGGGGGCTTGTCCAAAAGTCCTTGCCCATTCCAATATCCTGAAGCATTTCCCCTGTTTTCTTATTCTATATAATTTCATAGTTTCAGGTGTGACATTTAAGTCTTCAACCCATTTTAAGTTGATTTTTGTAACTGGCAAAAGGGGTCTAACCAGTTTCATTCTTTTGCATAAGGCTATCCAATTATCCCAGCACTATTTATTAAAAAGACCATCCTTTCTCCAATATGTTCTTGGCACCTTTATAAAAAAATCAGTTGACTATTAATGTATGGGTTTACTTCCAGGCTCTCTATTCTGTCCCACTGATATATGTCTGTTTTTATGTCAGTACCAAGGTGTTTTGATTACCACAGCTTTGTATACATTTTGAAATCAGGTAGTATAATGTGTCCTGTTTTGTGCTTTTGCTCAGTATGGTTTTAGTTATTTCTTTGTGAGTGGTTTCATACAATTTTTGGATTGTCTTTCTAGATCTGTGAAGAATGTCACTGGTATTTTGATAGGGATTACATTGAATCTATAAATTGCGTTGGGTAGTAAGGCCATTTTAACAATATTGATTAGTCTAATCCATGAACATTGGATGTATTTTTGTTTTTAACGTCTTCTTTCACTTCTTTAATCAGTTTTTTATAGTTTCATTGTAGGGATCTTTTACTTTTTCGATTAAATTTTTGTATAGTTTTTTTAAAAATTTGCTATTAGCATATATCAATGCTTTTAATTTTTGGATGTTGACTTTATGTCCTGTAACTTTGCTGAATTCTAATAATGCTTATAGTGGAGTCTTTGGATTTTTCCATATGTAAGACCATATCATATGTAAACAGTGACAATTTGACTTCATTTTCCCTTTTCTTTTATTTTTTTCCCTTGCCTAGTTCCTTTGGCCAGAACTTCCAGCACTATGTTGAATAAAAGTGGTGGATGTACATATCTTTGTCTTTTTCTAGATCTTAGGGAGAAAACTTTTAGCTTCATCATAATGTTAGCTATTGGCTTATTATATATGTCCTTTGTTACGTTGGGGTCTGTTTCTCCTATAGCCAATTTCAGTGTTTCTATCATAAAGAGATGTTGGGTTTTATCAAATGCCTTTTCTTCACGTATTAAGACAATCATATGATTTTTGCCTCTTATATTATTGATTGATTGTATCATGTTCATTGATTTGTGCATGTTGAACCATCTTTGCATCCCTGGAATAAATATAACTTGATTATGGTGAATTATTTTTACATTTTAAAAAATGTGCTATTGTATTCAGTTTGCTAGTACTTTGTCAAGGAATTTTGAATCTATGTTCGTAAAGGATATTGGCCTGTAGTTTTCTTTTTTTGTCATGTCTTTGCCTGGTTTTGGTATCAGAATAATGATAGACTCATAGGATGTGTTTGGAAGGATTCCCTCCTCTGCAATTTTCTAGAATAATTTAAGAAGCATTGGTGTTAATTATTCTTTAAATATTTGGTAAAATTCAGTAGTAAAGATGTCTGGTTCTGGGCATTTTTGGGGGGCACTTTTTACTAATGATTCATCTTATTACTTGATTACTTGTTATTGGTATATTTAGGTTTTCTGTTTCTCTATGGTTCAGTCTTGGTAAGGTGAAATCCAGAAATCTGTTCGTTTCATTTAGGTTACTAAATGTTCTTGATATGAGTTGTTCTAATTTGGTTATTCAGAGTTAGATTTATCTTCAAAATTGTCTAATATGTGGAAATTAAAATTATACTTATAAATTTTTAAAAGCTAGAATATTTTGAAATAATCAAGGGTGTCAAAATGATTTTAAGTTACATTTTATGGTCAAAAATTTTCCTTGATTTTGAAAATAAAGGAGAAACTAGATGAGAAATTGTTGCTTACATAAAAAAAAAACTGTACTAAAAATAGAGGTAGATTTCCAATGATACTTTTTAATTTGGCATAAACACTCTGCAGTTGAATTACTTCACTAACGTGTAAGTTTCTGAGGTGTCAATAAATGTTGCACACATGCAGAGAATGCGGAAAAGCATCTATCCCTGAGTCCTGTTGTTAAATGTACATTGTGGTTAATTATGCTTTCTCTGCTGATACTCAAACAGAAGATTTATAAGTTACATGATAATATTCATGAGTCCTAGTAACTCCCTATAGCTATCGTCACACTGATCAAGTTTTAAAGCTTATATTATAGTTACATAAGCCAAGAGTGTATGTGGGCAGCTCATTTCCTTGACAAATTGCAACTTAATACTTTCTTATTGTGTTTTAGCTAAGTTAGAAACAACTACCTTTGAAATCAACTTTCCCAGGACATCTGTACAAAAGTGACTGTAGGAGAGAAAGGAGCAGGGAAACTTTATCAAGGGTAAACTAAAAACAATAAAAGCAGAGGGATAAAGACAACTAGCAAGAAAAAAGAAAAGAAAACTTGGGGCTGGGGTTGTGGCTCAGTGGTGGAGCGCCTGCCTAGCACATGCGAGGCCCTGGGTTCGATCCTCAGCACCACATAGAAATAAATAAATAAAATGAAGGTATTGTGTCCAACTACAACTAAAAAAATAAATATTAAAAAAAGAAGACTTTATTCCCCCTCCTAAGAAGGTTGGTTTTTCTCAGTAATTTTTAAAAATATTCAAGGTAGCAAGAATAAAACTCAAATAATTTTAGGATGATGGAATTATATAATTATTTTTTCTATTCTTTGGGTGGAGGTTTGGGACAGTTAACTTTTTAACAACGTGCCTGGTGATTGTGGTTTAAGTTAGTGGAAATCCAGTCACTTTCAATTAGCAAATGTAATTAAATCATTATATATTATAAAATTATTTCATTGTTCTCAATATTAAGGTTGGCCACAATTTGGGCAAACTGGTTTACTTAGAAGACTAGATCTGGAAGGAAACTTAGGAATTTTCCAACCTAATGTGTTGCGATTTGGGAAGGTTTAAGTGACTTTATAAGAATAAACAGATTTTTTTTTTTTTTTTAAGATTTAGAACTAATGGCTTGTATTATATTTCACTTTCTTTTTGGAAAATTAAGACTTTACTTCCTGGGTATATCAGAAAGATTTTCAGGACTCTTGCAGCTTATTGTATCTGATATGGGCCAATGTGAATGTGGGCGAGAGTGACATTAATTTTTTCCATGCCTGGCACATAAACCATGCTAAGAATTTTCTTTCTGTATTGGCTACCTGAAGGCAGAAGAGTCCCAGAATGTGGGAGAAGATGGAGCTACAGAGTGGAAACTATGTGTGTTCTCAAGTTGAGGATTGTACTAGAACCAATCAGAAATACCTACATTGGACTACAGTGTGAGAGACAAATCAAATGTTTCTGTTTTAAGTAACTGTGATTCGGGGGTTGTGTGTTATAACAGTTAGTCTCTCCCAATATATAAATAATAATAAATGAATTTTTATCTACTAAGCCTTATGTATTATGAAAAAGTGAAGAAAAACAGCAATTTAAGAGATAAAATAACAACTGTTCACTTAGTATTGTAATAAATGCTTTTATATTAATTCTCACAAAATCCATTTAGGTAGGTATTATTAGTGATTGAACATTATTTTATTTTCAGAGTAAATATTACTAAATTCAAAAGAAATTTACTATTCCTGCAAGCTATAAATGATCAGATAAGTATGTTTAGTGGCTAACATAACATTTTGTTCTTTTATTGATAATGATACAATTTTGAATGATGACTATAATTCAGTAGAAAATGGAAAAATACTATTTTGTGAATGACATTTTTTCAAATTTAATCCAGAAAATATATATTACCTTGATTGGAAGATTTCAATTTTCTTGAAATTTACAATCAACCTTAAGAGATTTTCCTAAATAGCTTACCTTGATTCTTCCCTATAAATCATTGACTGTATCATTTATGCAATAACGAGGATTGATATTTTTATGTTGGTTTTATTAATATAATGGTACATCAGAATAAAACATGTAATAATGGCTGCTTGCCCCTGCCTTCATGATCAACATTTTAATACTGAAATATTACCCTGACTTTACAGGAGTTCTTTTATGAAACTAAGTTCTGTATGTTCCCAATACAAGGGAATATATGCAGTTTTGACAGTACATCTGTCATTCCAGTGATGTGAAAGTTATAGGTATCTTCATGCAGTTTAAATAAAATATTTAAATTTTATTTGCATTATCTGGAAGTCACTAAAGATTATATGATCAAGTTACTTGTATCAAGGTAAACAGATTTTTACAGAGCTTTTCTGAATTCTCTACTCTGCTATTCTTTCTGTAATTATATTTTAGTTTTGTAGTAATTTTATAACATGTATATGTACATATATACATATTTGCACTTGTGTGTGTAAATATGTTGTATGTGTGTGTGTGTATGCTGTTGTCCACCATCCAGTTTGTAAGGGTCAGGCTTAGAGCTTTGATTAGATATGATGTTTCCATTAGTTGAATAACTTCAGCACCAATACCTACTTTTTTCCCTGCATTAATTTTTAATAATTTATATTTTGTAGCGAAATTTTATTTCCATGTCCTTTCAATGCATAACTGAGGAGTTGGAAGGGACCTAAGACACTATTTTATAATCACTTGACTTTATAACTAAGGAAACAGTCTTGGTGAATTCCAGTGATTTATCTGAGGTCACAAAATTAGAGATGGAAGTAAAATGAGAGCCTAAGTCTCCCAAGCCAGTGTTTTTTCCTATACTGAAGATCTTTTTTCTCTTCTAATTAGATTGTAAATTCCTAGAAATAAGATCAACATTAATCTCCTTTTCCTCTCTCCAACACAGTCTTATTCCCAACTCCAAGGACAACTAGAATTTGACTCTAACACTAACTGAGGAAGAAATGGACTACATCAAACCACATCTTGATCAAGATCCTCTTCATAACAGTCCCAACACAAAACAGAATATTCATCATTTGCACATACTGACCACAAGTGAAATTGTTTCGTCCACAGTCTCTCATTAGATTTAGGATATGCTATCAACTAACATGCCTATCTCAAAGAGAAAAACCTTACAAAAATTAAATGAAAGGCTTCTTGGTAGGGGAGCTTCAATACTAATGGGCTTAGGTTGGTCTGGCTTATTCACTGGCAAAGTACATATAATTTATAAATAGAATTTAAATTATGCTCTTGTTCTAACGACCCTGAATAATTTTCTGCTTTCACATTAGGGAAACACCAGCTGATAGAAACTCAGAGTTGCAAGTGTGGGTTTCAACAGCCTCCAGACTCTTTAGGATGCCACAGAGCTTTTATTCTTGATGACTTAAAATGAATCACCAAGTGGTATCACAGGAATAAATAGCTACATTACCTGCAATTATTTTATAAGGACAAATGGGTATTACTAATGAGCTTTAGCCTCTGTGTTCAGTGGTAAATGTCAACACAGTTTGGGACCCTTTTTTGGTCCTGTATTTCATGTCTCTACTTTGTTTAGTCATAGGAAGGTAAGGGTTCCTGTCCTTAATTGTGTGATGTTTTTTCATTAAATTTCTTGACTGATGGTTTTAAATTGAGGTATGGCTTGTCAGTGCACACAGTAATTAATGGCAGGATTAAGACAAGGACCTGGTGACCTGGTGCCCAAAGTTGTATTGCCTTTTCTGCCAAGTATTTGTTTTAATTCCTGGCCTACTATGTAAGTTGACTTTAGATGGAACAGTTGGGGATGCCCTTGAAGAAGTGTAAACTGTAGAAGAAGTTGAAAGTATACAAGGATGTTTAACCTGGACACAAGACTTTAGGTTGCAGAGATAAACTTCCTGTTATCAAATAGCAATGTGCTCTCGGATTTTGCCTGTGTGGGCTTCTTTAGTTTATGGATTAATCCTTAAAACTCATTTATTAGTTGAATGTCCACTGTGCATTATTAGCTAAGTGCTGTACATAAGTTATTATGTTGATTTGTTAAAATAATGTTGTGGGGCTGGAGTTGTGGCTCAGTGGTCAAGTACTTGCCTGGCATGTGTGAGGCCCTGGGTTCGATCCTCAGCAGTGCATATAAATAAATAAATAAATAAAATAAAAAGATCCGCTGACAACTAAAAATATGTACATATATATATATATACATATATATATATATATATATATATGTAGCATTGGAATGCAGGCATTGTTTCCCCATTGTACCAATGAGGAAAACTTTGTGTTAATTCCAAAGCATACTACTCTAAGCACTAAGATAGGATTCAAAATAAATGAAGAATTCTTGCATAGAGCTGCAAAGGACAGAAGTGGAAACTTCAGCGTGAGGAAGGCCCTAAAAGAGCTTTCTCACAAGCTTTGTTCACCTTGGAAGCTAGTAGCTCCTCTGGAGCTGCACACCCTCTGGTGAACAGATCAGGGAGCTGCATACCCTCTGGTGAACAGATCAGACCACAGTATATTCAGAATCCAGTAAAAGGGAAAACTGTGCCTTGTCAATAGTACTCAAAGTCTGCCTTTGGTGTTCTCCTACCTTCCCCTAATTTCTTTTCTCCCTCAAGTTTTAGCCTTTCCTGGCAACCGACATTTCTTATCCTTTCTTATTTTTTCTCATTTGCCTGCGATTAATTTCTTTCAGGCTGTGGCTTCACCCAAAAGACTTTCTATTTTAAAAAGCAACAGATTGCAAGAGATTGATTTTATGGGGCAGTTGGCCTCCTAATTCATGACTTTTCATCATGTCACCCTACCATCAAGATATCTCAGAGGGGGGAGAGAACTGCATCTGCGAGAAACACAATGGATTTATCAGAATGTATGCATGAGTATATGTGTATATTATATATACATATATATATTATTTAAATCATATGAACTTTTCCCATCACTTTCTGAGATTACTGTAAAACCATACAAGTGCCGTTAAAAAATACACACATATATATGAGGGTGTGTATATGTGTGTGTGCGCACGTGTGTGTTTATTTCTGTGTGCCCTGTAAACAAGAACAAAGTACAACTTCAAGAGATATTCAATGAGGCTGGGGATATAGCTCAATTGGTAGAGTGCTTGCTTCTCCTGCACAAGGCTCTGGGTTCAATCCCCAGCACCAAAACAAAACAAGCCAAACCAAGAGATATTCAATGAAATAAAGTGCTATTGTCAAAAAGCTGCCACTGAAATATTCCATGTTATCTGTCCAGTGTCTAGTTCATCCCAATTTGCCTCTCATGAATGAATGTTACAGCAGGCTAACCTGGACCTGATGAAGGCTGAAAAATGAGTGAAATGAAGACTTGCATGCTAATTACGATGTTTTTCATCCCATTATGTTTGGGCTTAAAATGATACTCTGAAGAGGTTTTTGAGAGGTTATTTTCCCTCCTAGGTTGTTGACTCATAGTTTAAGCTGCACTACATATCATAGCACCCATACTTCTTGGATAAAAATAGGTTAGCTCAACAGTTACTTTACCATCCTGAGAAAAAATAAAACAGCCACATGTTAAAGGTTGCCATTTGAAATACCAAGCTCTCATTATTTGGAAGAAGGAAATTTATTATGAAAAAAAAAAATATTCAATTCAGGTACAGGTAGAATAGACAGTCTTCAATAATTAGTGAGGAAAACAGAATTATATGAAATCAGAAAAAGAGGGGAATTTATTTTTAATTGGTGTGCAAAACTGCCAAAAGGATGACTGAATATAAATAAAAATATTAAAAGCTCTGAGTTTTACCGATTATATTATACCTGGCTGAACTTGAACAGCTTAAAAAATTTCACGATTTCATGGAATAGTTATTCTACATCTCCAAATGCTAAAAAAAGTGACCTCAATTTCTCTGCAAGCTTGTAAATCAATAACCCATAAAAATCTATGGAAAATATAAAAGGTAACCATAAAAACTTCTAAATTTGCTTTTGCTCATAACAGTCTTTGATTTTCAGATGCAAACAAAGACAAAGAAGGAAACAATATGCCCACAAATTTAAACTGGAAAGCAGTCTTTATGTAAACAAAATAACCTTGTGGCAACCTAGTAGAATAGCCATAGGAATCCTGGGAATCAAATAGCTAGACCTAAATTTGTTCAGGTAAAAGAAGGATAAAATTGCCTTAAATCTCTAAAACCCATATCATTCTCAAATAAGAGAAAATGAAAAGAAATTTAGAGGTTACTTTTTCCTTTCCTTAAAAATCATGAACAACCCAAAAAGCTTTTTAGAAGATAAAAAAAGAAAAAGAAAAACTGACTATTTAAATGATATGGACTTTCTCCATCACTTTCTGATATTACTGCAAAACCATACAAGTGCCATTAAAAATACACATTTCTGAAGAAGAGCACAAAATAAGTATTGCTCAGGAATAAATAGCTCAGTATTAATTTTATCACTTGATATGATGCCACTCTTTTTTTTAAGGATCCTGAATTATCAACATGCACGTAAAGGGCTGAGGTACCAGTGAAACATGCTGCCCCTGGCAGGGCACTTTCCAAGGCACTTTCAGGGACTTCTGCCCCCACCACACTCTTGTGTGATCTGAATGCCTGAAGTTGCTTTAGCAAGGGACAAAGCCATTTATTCTGCAGTGAGAGTTAGTGCTTCAAAGGCAACCTCTGGAGAGGTGGCACTCTTGCTGAAATTCCAACTGAGGTGAAGTAATTGACTCATTTTTGGAAGAGGGCTCTGGCTCTTGGCATGTACATGTGGGATTGAATGGGGTAGGGATGATGTAGGGAAAAGGGAGAGCAAAAGCAACCTCACCTACATGACAGTTTGACTAAGGCAAATATATAACAGTACTGAAATATAAAAAGGAATTTATATATGTGTACGGTTCAGACCGCCCCCCCATCCCTCCCCTCCCTCCTCGTTTCTTCTCTCTATCCTTCCCTCCTCCTTTATTCCCTTCCTTTCTTCCTCCCTGCCTAATGCCTGGGACACTCAGAACATCAATAGAAGAACTACACAAAATTACACAACCAGCAAACAATGTCACGGTCACTATCTCCTTCACAGGAACACTCAACCTTGGATCAAATACATGCCTCAATTATATCTTTCATTTAAAAAGTGAACCTCTCCCACTGGCGTACTACCTCAAATAGCATCAAAGCAAAATGAAACACAGGCAGCATTTAACAACGCTGGTAACCATGGAAACATATCATTAAAGAATATATAAACAGGAATGAATAATTAGATGAGAAATTCATTTCTACATTTATCTTTTTCCAAGACCCAGGAAAGGAAGCTTTCTTTTACCTCTTGTCTCAATTTGGATGCTGCCTCTTTAGCCTGTCTTCTAATTGAAAACTGTGAGACTTTATAAAATGGGGTTTTAATACTGCTTAACTTAATAGACAGATCTTTGTAGGCAAGTGACTTTAAAAGATTTCATTGCTTATTGTTGTCTAGATGTAACACTGAAAGCAGAAAAAGATATTGAAACAGTTAAGGAGTTTGCTTTTGGGTAGGGGGTAGGCAGAAAACCCTGACTTTTGTCATGGTGGGAAGGGAGCAGCAGTTACTAACTTTTAACAGTGGCAAATATAAAATGCCTAACTTACTGGGGCCATCAGCATAGTTGGAAGATGGGGAGCAGAGAATCTGAATTATAATTAATTGTATGAGTTGCACTGTCAGTCAGGTAGGGACCACCTGTGCAGGGCACCTGAGGCTCTACCACTGCACATGGTAGAGCAGATACTTTAAAAAAAATTGAAATGGCCTTTGAAACATCTAGTCCAGGAGTCACATATCAGAATCACCTGGTTTGTGTGGCAAAGGGAAATAGAAAAATATAAAATTGAATATCACACCCAACTCTGGGAATCTAATATTTTAAATGTTTCCCAAGTGATTATGGCAATTGGCTAGTAGACCCATGTTTGAGAACCACTGACCTAGGCCAACTTCCTCATCAAAGGGAAGCAGAAACTCAGATCTAGAACACTGTGGTACATTGAGTAGTTGCTCTCAGCCCCCGCCTGAGCAATATTGCACTCGTGCTTTTGTTTTGGCTTTGCAGCGGGCAGAAGAAAGTCCTCTTTGCTCTTGGACCTGACCATGTGGCTTCCTTTGGCTACTGTGATGTTAGCAAATATGGTGTGAGCAGAGGTTTGCAATGTGCATACATAGCTTGGCTTTCTCTTTTGGAATCCCACATTTTGTCATAAGAACAACATACAGCAGGTAACTGTTGGTCAAAGGAAGAGGAAAGACCTGTAACACATTTGGACTTCTCTGCGCTTGGAGCCAAGCCTTGCGAAGCCTAAGCCTTAATCAGTTGAATCTGGGCCAACTTGCTTACTGTTATGAGCCACTGAGTTTTAGAGTGGTTTGTTATATAGCATTGTTAGGGCAGCCATAGATTCATACAGAAATGAAATGACTTATCCAAAATTAAGTTCCAGCATTGGAACTGGAAATTACATCTTCTGAATGCCAGGTCCTCTTACTACTGTTCCCTGCTTCCTGTTTCCTTTTGCTTCATTTTCCTGCATGAACTAAGCACACATGTCCCTTGCTTGGCCTGCTTGGCCTGCATGCCCTATATTTTAGGACATTCTGTCAACTTGCCTCATACAGAGCTTACCTTTCTCTCTCTCTTGTTTCTTTGCGATTCTGCTTTCACTTTTCCAAGGGGACTAAGAAATCACAAATAAACTAATTTCCACAATTGAATTCAGAGGTCACCCATTACTGAGTTTAGCAGTAAGATAAAATTTATTTTGCATATGACCTGAGACTGACTAGCAACTCGGTGACAAATGTTGGGAATCTAAGCTTGATATATGGAAATTATCAGGGAAATATATTTGGATAAGTGTTTTGGGTGTTTCTTGAATTATGTCTAATCTAGCTACTAGAGTACTCAGGTTGCTTTCAGACATGCCTCATCCAAATATTTTATAAACTATCTGTATGACAAGGCCAAATAAATAAACAAATGGAGTATAAATATAGACCATTAAGAGAAATGTTCGTATACTATTTCTATTTTGTTCTTTTTTGTGGAAAGCTTTTTCACAAGGAAGCAAATCTTTAGAGAAAAACACATTTTTCTTCTCCAGAAAATGTAGATGTTTTGTTAAAGATAATAACAAATGTTTCTGGGTCCTTGACTTTCATTATGATGTTGAGATACAAATTTTCACAGTAAATGACTAATATTTGGTTGATTTTGCAATAGTAAGAGGAAAAACAAGGAATAGGAAAGAAGTTAGTCTTCATTATTAGCCTAAACACCCAAATTGTGTTCAGTGTTATTATCCTACATTGTTCCTGCTCAGTGCAAAGGCATCAATAGCTTGCTGCTGCCTTGACTGCCATGTTTGAAAAAAGAAAATAGCCAAAACCTTGGGAGTTACATGGAGGTTCCCAATGAGTCCAAAGACTCTTGGACATCTGCAACCTTCTCCAAGTTTTCCAGTGAATTCTGCACTCAAGCACAAAAATTGTTCACAATTGTAAACTTAAAACACATGCTCACATGCACAGAAAAATGTCTATCAAATTCATAATCACAGAATTTCTTTGTTTTGTTCTTTTTGTTATTATTTTAAAAAAATTTTTAGTTGTCAATGGACATTTACTTACTTATTTATTTTTACGCAGCGCTGAGAATCGAACCCAGTGCCTCACACATGCTAGGCAAGCACAATACCACTGAGCCACAACTCTGGTGCTCTGTTTATTATTTTTGATTTTAAGGATAGTATGTATTTATTGTGAAAGACAGACTTATTCTCATTTGTAGGGAAAACTACTGTGAACTGCTTAGTATATAAACAGTCAGACCCTCTTCTTCCATATATGTATATATATATATATATATGTATCTATAATATTTAATTGATGATAATAATTGTACATATTTATGAGGTACAATGAGGTAATTTGATACATGTATACAATGTATAATTATCAAGCCAGGGTAATTAGCATTTCTTTGCATAATCACTGAATTTCCCAATTACAAAACAATGATGCCCAAATATTCTCATGTCAGAGATTACTGGTTTGAGTTTCATGTTAAATCAATATTTAATTTGGTTGATTGATTTAACAAATAATTATGGAGTTGATTTTTGCATTGCACTTTGCTGGCACCATGAAAAAAAGAGATTAACAAGAAGTGGTGTGTAATTTTTTTTTTTTTTTTTTTGTGGTACCGGGGATTGAACTCAGGGGCACTTGACCACTGGGTCACATCCCCAGCCCTTTTTTGTATTTTATTTAGAGACAGGGTCTCACTGAGTTGCTAAGTGCCTCGCCATTGCTGAGGCTGGCTTTGAATTCGCGATCCTCCTGCCTCAGCCTCCCAAAGTGCTGGGATTACAGGCGTGCGCCACCGCGCCCGGCTGAAGTGGTGTGTAATTTAAGTGCTCTACAGCCCAGTAGTTCTTCCTGGTAAATATTCTGTGGTTGAAGACTCGAGTTCCCCCTATCTATAGGGGATACATTCCAAAATTTCCAGTGGATGCCTCTAACTACAGATTGTGTCTGATCCTATATAAACTATGGTTTTCCCTACATATACAATCTATGCTAATGCTTAATTTATAAATCAGGCACAGTAAGTGATTAACAGCAATTAATAATAAAATAGAACAATTATAAAAAATAATACTAATACAAAAGTTTTGTGAAATATGATCTTTTTTGCTCCCATAAAATGTCTTATTGTACTTTCACCTTTTACTCAAAGCGTTTTATAGCTTCTCTTTGGCATGTGTGAATTGCCAAAATCACTACTCTCTACTCTTACATTTTGGGGCTATTGTTATGTGTCATTTAAATACAAACACTGAAATACTATGACAGTTGATCTGATCACTGAGAAAATTAATAAGTGACTAACAGGCATGTAGCATATATAGAATGGATATGCTGGAAAAGATATTATTTATGTCTCAGGTGGACCAGAGTGGGATAGTGTGAGATTTCATTATGCTACTTGGAATGGTGTGCAATTTAAAAGTTATTTATTTATGGAATTTTTCATGCATCTTTTCAGGATACTGTGATTGTGGGTAATTAAAACTGAAGAATGCAAAACTGTGTAAGGAGGAATACTGTACATATTCCTTGAAGATGGAATGATGTCTATTTTGTTCATTGCTATGTCCCCAACACATAGCACATTGTTTTACACATAGTTGCTCAGTAAATATTTGGAATATGAATTTTCCTGGCAAATACAATTTGAGATTAAAGAATAAAGGTATTCCCTAACTTAAGAAAAGTCTGGACACACTGGATTGGAAAAGTTTCGAGCTTGAATGACCACAGTGCAATTTATGGAGGCAATAGATGGCAATACCATTGTGGTCACTATTTTTGCTTTGAGCCTTGGAAGCAGCAACTTTCTCCTGCTAGGCACAACATGAAGGAGAAAAGGGGTGTTGCTACGGTGAGCATCATATAAAGAGAAGAAGTAGGGCAGAGGTCTTGACCTATAGCCTGAGAACCCTTATGGGGAGGCTTTAGGAATCCGTACATGGTGCACCATCTTTTTTGAGAACAGCTGGGAAAAATTTTTTGTCTCTCAGTGTAACTAGCTCCTGGTTTTTTCCTTTGAGAGATGACTAATTACACACACACACACACACACACACACACACACACACACACACACATTTATTGAGCTGCCTTTGGAAATCATATAGGCCATTGATAGTTTCGAGATGGGGAACATTTCAATGCCAAGTACACTCTGAATTGGATGGGAAGTCTTGGTGTTCTCTGCACAGATGGAGGACCTGTGAAGTTGGCACTGACTCAGCCTTTGCTGCTTCACTAAAGAAAGAGGCTCCACATGTCAGGCTGTCTACACAGGCCTGTGTTGGTGTCAGCAGCGATTCCAACAATACCCAAAGAGGTCTTTCTCCTGCTGAGAAAGTCTTCAGCTTCCTCAGAGCCACAAACTCAAATTGGTGCCTTTTCAGGAGCTCTTTGTCCAGATACAAGAGAATGCCATGAGATTCTTTGCTATTGGAGAAATTTGTCAGTAATTTACAAAAGGGGTTTAAAAGTGATTTAGTTTGGTTATTTCTTTAGAAATTTTTAAGACAAAAGAAGACCTCCCCTTAGGACAATTCAATAGTGCGAAGTTTATTGCAGGACTAGCTTAATAATGGCTGACATCTTAGCTACATACATGAGGTAAATCTTTGGATTAAAAATGCTAAAGTTATTATTAGAGGTACTGATAAAAACCCATGAAAAAAATTTTTTTTCATGTTAAGCAGTTACCTTAAACAAGGTGACTGGAGTTAAATAACAGTATGATTTGTTCAACCTGGGAGTGAAATCAACAGTCTTGAGAGTCTCCAGAGACAAAGATCTTTAGACACTTGGCAAATGACTTATCTCCCATAAAAGTCATTTTTGGTCCAGATATTATTAAAATTGGAACAAATCACTGACAGTCATGGTGTTATAGACCTATCAAAGCTGGCTTCATTGACTTGAGGACAAAATAAATTATGTAATGTGAATTAAAATAGAAAAGTTTGGTGTATTGATGGATCATTACCTATATGAGATATAGTGAGCTACAGGAGCTCTAATTCCATTTAGTATTACAGATTTTATGAATTGAAAATTTACCCCTTATTGCCACTAAAATGAAATATTGAAAAGGATGTGATGTCAAATATTTCAATTTCTTTTACTGGAAAAATCACAATAACTTTCTCACAGTAGTGAGAAAGCCACAATTCTCTGTAAATGCTGCTTTGGTAGTATGACTACATGTAGATAAATTTCCAAAAGCAATGAGATACCTAGTAAGCACATTTTTACAGATATTGTTCTAGGTGGATGCTTGCAAATTGAATCAGATTCTCAGAGGGGTCTGAGACTGCAGATCGAAGGTCTGAAGGTTGCAGATTGACTTAAGAAAAGGAAGAAAAGAATAATTAAGGTGAGAAATGAGCTGATCAGGCAGCTTGTCTATATTTGGCAGGGTTTCTCTGCAGTTGTTTTGTGAGAGTTCCGCAACAAAATCAGCTTTTTTCACCTTTTCTCCTGCAGACCACAGTTGGCTCTGTGATACTGCAGAAGATAAAGCCATATACAAGACAAGCTTGGTGACTGAGAACATGGCTGAAAGTGAATATGGCAGAATAGAACAGGGAATGGAGGAAGAGGAAACTTACTTGTTTTCACGATATTAAATCTAGCCCTTAATCTAAGGGGCTGGGAGCTTGGGAGATAGACTAGAGTTTATAACTGGATAAAGTTCTTGTAATAATATTACTTTAGGATCAACACATAAATACAATAAGGTAGGTGCTTCAAAGTAGGTAATCCAGCCCGACTGGGTACTTGCCATTTTGCTCATTAGTTCAGAGTTGTGATGAGCTCTCAAGGTGTTTCTCCAGGAGGATGACTGATAACAGAGGACTTGGTATCAGAGGTTGCAGAAGCATTGCACGCAAGGATGAACATCACAAGTTATTTTCAACCCCCTCTTGCTTGGTAGAGGTGATGCTATTATAGAATATCATGTGCAAACACTTTTATTCAGAGTGATATATCCCAGTGTGAGCTGTCACACAGTATAGAACTTTATGCCTTTTTTATTTCTTGCTGGATTGATGACAAAAAACATGTTCCTAACACAATCGAAAGGTGTTCTTGAGGTCACCAAAGCAAAAATCTTCTTTTGAATCTAAGAGTTTGCTAGTCAACAATCTTCAAAAGTAGATGTATGGGCTGGAGGTATAGCTTAGTTGGTAAAGTGCTTGCCTCACATGCACAGGTTAAATCCCCACACACAGGAAAAAAAAAAAAAAGGGTAGATGTGTACTAGTACTCAAATTTTTACATGCTGAAAATTTCCTTTATTTTCGGTGTCCAAAGACAATAGCTAACCCGGGGGAAAGGGATTTTTATGTACTCAAAAGGAAGATAACAGATGCTCCCTGACTTATGATGGAGTTATTTCCCAAAATCCATCGTTAGGTGAAAATATCAGTAGTTGAAATGCTTTTAATACACCCAGTCTACTGAACATCACAGCTTAGCCTAGCCTACCTTAAATGTGCTTAGAACACTCACAGTAGCCTACAGTAGGGAAATACAAAGCATATTTTATAAAAATGTAGTGAATATCTCATGTAACTTATTGAATTTATTGAATGTTGTAGTGGCAGTGAACAACAGCTACATGGATAGGCCTTTGCACCACTGTAAAGTTAAAACATCATAAATCAAATCATTTTAAGTTTGGAATTGTCTATGTGTAAGAACTTATCTTAGAGAGGAGGTAAAAACAGTGTCTGCCTAGTCAATCTTAATGGAGGTCTACAAATGTATACACAGATGCAATCTCTAGTCTGAGATGTTTGGGAACATTCTTAAATTGTAAGTGTAATTGCCAGGATGGATTTGGCACCCCTGTCTTCAAAGATGACATGTCCATGGCAATGTCCAAAATCCCCTTCTGATTTAGGAGAGAACAAAGTTTGGGGTAGGATGGGGTGAGATGTGTACATTTGAATGAAAATAAAGGAATTGTTTAACAGAAGAAAGTATATAACTGATGAGGGAATAGTGTGTTGTTCTGGTGTTGGGCCTAGAGTTTTTTTTTTTTTTTTGTATATGTAGTTTATCTGCAGGATGAAATTTCTAATTATGTTGCTTCATTTTTCCTTAAAAATTTTAGCAAGATATTTGGAAGAGCCTAAAAATTTGGATGTAATTATAGTATTAAAATGAGCTTTGCTGGGCGCGGTGGCGCACGCCTGTAATCCCAGCACTTGGGAGGCTGAGGCAGGAGGATCAGGAGTTCAAAGCCAGCCTCAGCAATGGCGAGGCACTTAGCAACTCAGTGAGACCCTGTCTCTAAATAAAATACAAAAAAGGTCTGGGGATGTGGCCCAGTGGTCGAGTGCCCCTGAGTTCAATCCCCAGTGCCAAAAAAAAAAAAAGAGCTTTAAGAATAAAATAACCCAATCAATAAATGGGCCAAGGAACTGAACAGACACTTCTCTGAAGAAGATATATAATCAATCAACAAATACATGAAAAAATGCTCAACCTCTCTGGCAAGTAGAGAAATGCAAATCAAAACCACTCTAAGATTTCATCTCACACCTGTCAGAATGGCAGCTATTAAGAACACAAACAACAATAAATGTTGGAGAGGATGTGGAGAAAAGGGCACACTTATACATTGTTGGTGGGACTGCAAAATGGTGCAGCCAATATGGAAAGCAGTATGGAGATACCTTGGACAACTTGGAATGGAACCACCTTATGACCCAGCTATCCCACTCCTTGGTCTTTACCCAAAAGACTTGAAAACAGCATACTAAGGGACACAGCCACATCAATGTTTATAGCAGCACAATTCACAATAGCTAAACTGTGAACCAACCTAGATGCCCTTCAGTAGATGAATGGATAAAGAAAATGTGTATATACACACAATGGAGTATTAGTCAGCAATAAGAGAGAATAAAATCATGGCATTTGCAGGTAAATGGATGGAGTTAGAGAATATAATGCTAAGTGAAGTTAGCCAATCCCCAAAAGCCAAATGCCAAATGTTTTCTCTGATATAAGGAGGCCAATTCACAGTTGGGTTGGGATGGGGAGCATAGGAGGATTAGAGGAACACTAGAATGGCCAATGAGGAGGGAGGGCAAGGGAAGGGGCAAAAAGGTGAAGAAAAAAAAAAGATGGTAGAATGAGATGGATATCATTACCCAAAGTGCATGTATGAAGTCATGAATGGTGTGAATATACTTTATATACAACCAGAGATAGGTAAAAATGTGCTCTACAAGTATAATATGAAATGTAATGCATTCTGCTGTCATTTATAACAACTTAGAATAAAAAATAAATAAATTAAAAAAAAAAAAGAATAGAGCTTCTCAAACTCTTTATGCTGGTCATCCCTTACTTCCTAATTGAATCTCCTTTACTTGCAGCAAGAGTCGTAACTTCCCCTAAGTTCTATTACTAGACTAGTTGGTGTTAAAAAATGTACTGAATCAGATCTGACTTCCAGAGGGGCAATTTTCCACTGTGCAATTAACTTTCTTTTTTTCTTTTTTTTTTTTTTTTTGTTACCAGGGACTGAACTCAGGGGCACTCAACCACTGGGCCACATCCCCAGCCCTTTTTTGTATTTGATTTGAGACAGGGTCTCACTGAGTTGCTAAGTGCCTTGCCATTGCTGAGGCTGGCTTTGAACTCATGATCCTCCTGCCTCAGCCTCCCAAGTGCTGGGATTACAGGCGTGCGCCACTGCGCCCGGCTTGTAGTTAACTTTCAATTAAGGAAGGAAAAGAACACAAAGAGAAGTATGTTTTTCTTGCCATTTATTAATACAAAATAGTAAAACAAAGTATTTGCTTTATTCTTTTTAATATTTAAACATGTATGTATTGGTAAGTAAACAAAATAAGAGTATTGATGTTCTCTGAAAATTAAAGGAAGCTGAAAACATTTTTATTTATAAAAATGTCAAGCTCTTAATTTGTCTCACATTATACCTGTGTTGGATCTATTTTTTCCTAGTTCAATGTAGAAAACTTAGTAGTACTCAATATATGTTTGTTTAATGAATGAACAAGTGAAGGCTGATATTTATTGGGAATCTACTCTCTGCCAGGTCTGCTAAATATTGCCCAATCCTCGAGATTCAACTCCTTTCTTTCTTCTCTAAAGAAGTCTTTCATATCCTTTGACAAAAAGTCTTTCTTTTTTAGGAAAAGAAAGGTGGAGGGGATTTCATGAAAATTGAAAGGAGATCAGTAGAATAGAGGAAAGGGACTGAGGGAAGAAGGAGGGAAGGGAAAGAGAAAATACTGGGGAGTGATATTGACAAAACTTATATTGTTATATCGTGTGCAAGTATGAATATGTAACAAATCGGCCGGGAGCGTTGGTGCACGCCTGTAATCCCAGCACTTTGGGAGGCTGAGGCAGGAGGATCGTGAGTTCAAAGACAGCCTCAGCAATGGCGAGGCACTTAGCAACTCAGTGAGACCCTGTCTCTAAATAAAATACAAAAAAAAAAAAAAAAAAAAAGGGCTGGGGATGTGGCCCAGTGGTCGAGTGCCCCTGAGTTGAATCCCTGGTACCACACACACACAAAAAAAGAGTAACAAATCCTTCCATTATGTATAACTATAATGCACCAATAAAAGTGTGAAAAGAAAAAGTCTTCCTTTTTTGTCTATTTATTTTTCATTCTTACTAATTTTTACATCTATTTTGTTAGATGCCCATAAGCAATTACTACAGTTTGTATGTTACAGATTCCTTTAGAAAAGTCTTAATAGTATGAGAAAATTGATAATTTTTTGAGATTAAAGTTATTATCTATGTGAAGATCAACCTGAACTATTTTTTACAGGTCTCAAGTACAGTAGGACTGTCTTTAATTTTTTATAGTAGGTAAATTGAGATCCACAAATTTACACATAACAATATAAATGACTGGGAATTTTATATGGTATACATAGGGCTTTGCTGCCTACTAAAGATAATATGAGATACACAGAGACAGAAAACTAGCGCCTCAATACAATAGAGAAAGTGTGGGAAAAATCATCACAAGGCTGCTGCTGATTATATCTCACTTTCGTTTTAGTAGTTTAGCAGCTCTTATTCTAGTTGGTTCAAAACATTCGTATTCAACTAAATTATGTAATCCTGAAATATAAAGAAACCCCCTACATTGTCTGGGGAAGGGAAGATATAGGGGAGAAAGTTGGCACTTGTAGTTGAGTTTTCAAATATTTAAAGACATTTCATTTGGAAATGAATTTCCCTTTGGTCTATGTGGCTCTAGAAGAAACCACTGAATGGAAGTTCTCATGGAGTGGAAATCTACTTTACATGAAGGAAACAGTTTAATAATTAGTAAGTTTTGAATATTTTTGGGAAGTGGAAAAGTAATCTCTCCATTTTAAATCTATTTCAGCAGAAACTTACTGACAACTTATGGGGGAAGAATAGGACAAGAAATGATTTGTAGGTTTTGAAGGAGATCATCCTGTAAATTATAAATTCTCCTTATAATTGTAAGAAATTATGGATCATTTTTTGGCATCTAATTGATCTTTGTATGGCTTCTTGCTGTCATTTTGAATATAAAGGAGAAAGATTTGTATTTCACTGATGATTAAGTGTTTCAAATAATGTTGCTTAACAAATACACCTGATCTTAGCATTATCTTTTACTATGTAATTGATAACATTTCTAACATCCACTTTTACAGGTCATAGATCAACAATAAACTATGAAAATACAACATTCACATTTTTATTAGAGCATATTAATTATATAGAATAGTGGGTTTCATTGTGGTATATTTGTGCATGCCTAAAAACATAATTTGAGCAATTTCATAATTTGGGAAATTTCCAATTGGGAAATTTTATTTCCCTTCCTCTCCCCAATTCTCTTCCTCTCTTGTATTTTTTCTCCCTTCTAATTTCATGGAGTTCTTTTCCCTCATTTTTCCTCTTAGTTTCTACCTGTGAGAGAAAAAAATATGATACTTTTCTGAATTTATCTTTGATCATGATCAAAGATAAATTTTTATCATGATCTCCAGTTCCATTCATTTTCCAGAAAATGACATAATTTTGTTCTTTATTATGGCTGATTAAAACTTCACTGTGTATATGCCCTATTTTCTTTATCATTCATCTGTTGACGGACACCTTCAGCTGATTCCTAGACTATTGCAAACTGTGCTGCATAGGTATGCATGTATCACTAAAATATGCTGATTTTATTTCTTTGGATAAATACCGAGGAATTGTATACCTCAATCATATGGTAAATTTATTTTTAATTTCTGAGCAACCTCCATCCTGATTACCATAGTGGCTGTACTAATTTATATCCTTATCAACAGTGTATTCGAATTCCTTTTCCCCCAGAATCCTCACCAGCATTTATCATTATTTGTATTCATGATGGTTGCCATTCTAACTGGAGTGACATGGAATCTCAATGTATTGACTTATATTCCCCTGATGGCTAAAGATGTTGAACATTTTTCATATAATTTTTGGCCATTCGTATTTCTTCTTTTGAGAACTGTGTTCAGTTCATTTGCCATTTACAGATTACTTGTTTTTTTTTTTTTTTTAATGTTGACAACAGTTTTTGAGTTCTTTATATACTCTGGATACAATGTTCATATTTTAAAGGATTATGTCATTATAGCAGCATGCCTGGAAAAATAGTTCCTGGGATGTCTAAAATTTATATTGGGTTGTAAAACTGAAGTATGGGCCAGGGGTTAACAACCTTGAATTTGCCCTTAAAATTAGTCTTGGAAAATCTACTTCATTATAAATATATTACTACTGGGTACTTTCCTGATTGATATGCCCAGAGCTACCTTTTTCAGCAGTCTTTTAAGCACCAATTCTTCATTTTGGTCCTAAGCATGAGAGGAGCTCCTCCTCCCCAGTTGGGACATCAATTTTTACCTGCCAATATAGCTTGATGAGCTTGCTTACACACTGGTCACTGCCTCCTCTGAGCCAGAATATGTAGTCAGCAATCATGGCACTCCTGAGAACAAGAGCAGAGTTGTAACAAACAAATTCTCAGGACGAAAGGAAAGCTTTAAGAGGTAGTATGTACAGATACTGAGGAAGATTTTGTAATGTATAAATTTGACTTGACTAAAATTAAGTAAAACATAAAGCACATTTTAGAATGTAGAAATATAGAATGTAGAAAGCTTTTTTTTGTAGCTAAACTAAAACTGTGAGAAGAAAGAAGCCATTTGTCTTCTAGATGTTTTTCCTGTTTGTACAGTATAAGAATATTTAAAGACTATAAGGGAATGCTTTGTTTTTGTTGCTTTGTATTAAGCTTCCAAGCATTTCTAGAATAAAAGCAAATTTATAGACTTTAAAATGTCTTCAAATCTAACAGCACATACAGCTATAGACAAATATTTAAGCATATCTCAGACTTTACCCAAGTTAATGATTATTAACCTCTGATTAAGTTAGCTTTTTTGAAATTGAAAATAAAAAAATATCCAATTCCAACAGATAATTCCCTTCCCCCAAGCCTTGTGCCTAATTGAATTAGTTTTAGTATCTAGTGTGTACAATCACTGCTTTGGTCTTATTAAGCTGAGGCAATATTAAAAACTATTGTGCAATGGATATTAATTCATTACTTAGCACCCTTTGGAAAAACAGTTTACTTTTATGACTATTTCTTTGCTAGGCCTCTCTATTTCTTTTCTCCAGAGATTCTAAATCCAATTAAATGTGACTAGAAGTAATTCCAAATTGTCACGTTAGCCAATTAAACATATAATAATCCTGTGTACCTAATCACTAGTACCAAAATTTTATTTATTTAAGTAGAGCTATCACTGTATACCCCTGCATGTTTTTCTTATCTTTGCCTGCAGATACATGTTGTTTCTTGACATCACTGTAAATTGAATTAGAAATGTTCCTTCCCTAAATGTAGGTTGTCTGAGACATAGCAACTATAAACTTACTATAGTACTCTGTTGAAAGAATTAAAATGTTTAGATTCTTGCTTAGTACAGAGAAAAATTAGGACCTTAAAGATTAACAATGGAAACAAATACCAGCATTTGGAGGATTACTCAGTTCCATGATTTTCTTCATATACATGTGATATTGGAAAAAAGCTGCACACTGATATTTCAAATAGATGATAATAATCTAAGAATAATATTTTAAGATTCCTTTCATATTTTCCAAAGCCCTTAATGAAAAGATAAAGGGCTAGGAGGTTTAGATGCTGTGAGGAGATGTATGGAGTAGAAACATGTTACAAAAATTATAGGCTTTAGAAGGACAAAAGTGTATTTCAAATGATTCCATTTTGATACAAGCCTGTGGAAAAGTCCTTTCTCATGACAGCTTAAAAAGTCAGTTTACTTGACTTGTAGGTGCCTGTTACCTAATGGAAATTCATTTGATAAATTCTGAATTAAAAAAATCCATGGACAGAAGCAGAATTAGACAATACAAGGCAATTGAATGGGACTGTGTTCCAATAAAACTTTATATACAAAACCACATAGTGTGCTGGATTTGGGGGTGTTTGCCTAAGTCTGAAGTAAACAAATTATTAGATTGAGCAACAAGTAGTGGGTTTGGTGTAACTGTTAACCTATAGTCAGATATCAGCTTCCATACATTGTAACCACAGCACCCCTGAGATATTTCAATTTACCATTTCCCCTTTAGGAATAATAGCACATATTTTATTAAAATTATTGCAGGAAAAAAACTGAAATTTGAAAACATGCAAAAAAAATATAAAAAATAATCCTAGAAACCTAGCCACAGTGGTATAGGTTAAGTAAAATTTCATTGATAGAGGTTCTGCAATATTAATGATTGTCATCCTTGGATTGTAACAATCATGAGTAAGATAGAGGTGGATCCTCAGAGTGGATTTCTAAGACTTTCCTGCATTTTTAATACTTTTGGTGATTTGTTGTTGAGTTTACTTTTTAAAATTGGAAGTTTTATCATTTTTGTTAACGTTTTCCAAGTTATTTCTTCTGTAATGATGTGTTGTCATGTAGTTTGCTCTATTCCTAAATGTGATTTTGTTACACCTGGGGTGTCTTTTTCCAAAGGAACATAGCTTCTAATTTATATTAAAATAACTGAAGAAATAAGATGCATTGAATTCATTATCTACCATACCTTGGTGAAATTAATTATTATTATTATACAAGCATTAAATAACAAAATGTGGCTTTTCAAAGTTTTGTATTTGCTGAGATATATTTCATAAGTGTGATGTATACTTTTAGTACCTGGCATACAGTTGGGTTTATATTACAAATACATGCTGGACAGTGGTGACTCCAACCCATTTGCTTCCCAGTGGAAATGGCACCTATACTTTCACTGTCCACCTTCCTTTGGTTCCTCACTGTAGGTTGACTTTATGGCTCAGCCCTATTGAATCAGTAAAAGTCAATAGAGGAATATGAAAAGTGCCTGGGAATGTTTGTGAGGCAACAGACAAGGGTTTTTCATCATGCTGAATTTTTAAAAGGCAAAGATAATTGATTAATCAACCAGCTGAGCATCTATAAGGAGTCAATTACCAAGCGGAATCCTGGCTCTGGCAAACTCACCCTATGAGTCAAATGTAGACAGTAATCCATTATTCTTCCTCCTGTCTGTCAGGTTCCTGTTTACTATCAGAACAACATCCTAGACACTAGTCAGTATGACTCAATGTTACTTTAACTGTCTGCATTTCATTGTCACTGTTCTATTCATCTTACTTTCATTGATCTAATGAATTGTTGCTGCACTGAACTGTAAGATCATATTAACCCAATCCTTTTAATTGACAGTTGGTGGCTTAGTATCCATCCATTCTAAGTACTTAGTAAAAGCTAAGCATGTGAAGTGTGTTACATTGTAGAACATCAACTCAACCCCCCTACTTCCACACTGGATCCCATCCAATTGTACCTATCCACGGAAACTGCTCTAGCTGTTCTCTTGCTCTCTACCTTATTTTCTTTCTTTCAATTTCATAACACAATGTTATGTTCCCATCTTAAAACAAAACACCTCCAAAGCATCTCTTTCCTCACTTCCCCCCATCCAGTTAATGCCTTCTTTTCTTTGTTATTAAAAATGAAACAACAAATTTTTCAAAAACTCTCTACTTGTTGTCTCTGAACTTGTTCTAGCAGGGCTCTCATTTCCACTGCTTCACTGACACCACTACTAGTGGTTTCCATGTTGCCAAAAACTGTGGTTTACTTCTGTCCTCATTTTACATGCACTCGTAAGTGGGAGCCAAACAATTACCCACTCCCTCCCCCGGACACCCTTTCCCACTTGGCTTCTATAGCTCCTCTCTTTCTAGTTTTGCTCTTCTTACTGATTGCTCTCTTTCATCTCTTTTGCTGTATCTTCTCACCTCCCTAGAGGTACCCTGGGATGCAAGTCTTGGACCTCTTCACTTTCTTTTTATACTCACTCCCTTGGTGAACGCATTGGTTTTATAATTTTAAATACCAAACATATCTTGTCAACTCATATATTTACACTCTTGGTCTAAAACTCTTTCTGAGTTTCCAAAATCTTCTAGAAGTTAGTTTTCTGATGCCTCTACTACTAGTGCACCTAGTAGGTATCAAACTTAACATATTCATACCTGGAACTCTGATTTTCCTTACTTTCCCCCAAACTCTAGTAGTCTTCTCCATCTATCCAATTTCCTGTTTAGGTTTTGTTTTATTTTATTTTTAATTAACACATAATAATTGTATAAATTTATGGAGTACAATATTATGTTTTGATGTACATACATGTATATATTGTGTAATGATCAAATCAGGGTAATTCGCATATCCCTCACTCAAAATATTTATTACTTCTTTGTAGTGAAACATTTGAAATTATAGTACATTAGTTTTTCTTCTTTCCATATTTTTATTGGTATATTATAATTATACATAATAGTGGGATTTATCGCTATATATATGCACATGCATGCAATATAACAATAAAATTTGGCCAGTATCATTCCCCAGTATTTCCCCTTTCTCTGTTTTCCTCCCCCACCAGTCCCTTTCCTCTACTCTACTCATCTCTCTTCAGTTTTTATGGAATCTCCCAACTTTCTTTTCTTTTTGCCTCTCTTTCACATATGACAGAAAACATACAATCCTTGACCTTGAGTCTGACGTATTTTGCTTAACATAATGGTCTCTAGTTCCATCCATTTTCTTGCAAACGACACAATTTCATTTTTCTTCAAGTCTGAATAAAACTCCATTGTGTGTATGTGTGTGTGTATATATATATATATATATATATATATATATATATATATATATATAAAATCACATTTAAAAAAAATTCACTCATACATTGATGAACACTCAGGCTGGTACCATAGTTTGGCTATTGTGAATTGTGCTGCTATAAACATGGTTAGGCATGTAGCACTGTAGTATGATGACTTTAATTTTTCAGGATAAATACCAAGCTTGGGTCATCAGGTGGTTCCATGCCTAGTCTTTTGAGGAACCTCCATGGTGATTTCTATAGTGGTTACAATCCCACCAATGGTGTAAAAGTGTTCTTCCCCATATACCCTCCAGCATTTATTATCTGTATTCTTGATGGCTGCCATTCTTACTGGAGTGAGATGAAATTTCAATGTCATTTTGATTTGCACTTCCATAATTGCTACCAATGTTGAACATTTTTTTCCATATATTTGTTGGCCATTTATATTTTTCTTTTGAGAAGTATGTTTAGTTCATTTTGCCATTTATTAATTGGGTTTCTTTGGGTTTTTTTTTTTTTTTGAGTTCTTTGTATATTCTGGATATTAATCCTCTGTTAGAAGAGTATCTAGCAAAGCTTTTTTCCCCAATCTGTAAGATCTCTCTTCACTTTCTTGTTTTTTTTGCTGTGCATAAGAATTTTAACTTGTACCATTCTATTTATTAATTCTTAGTATTATTTCCTGAGCTTTAGGGGTCTTATTTAATAGTCATTGCCTGAGACTATAAAATTATAGAAAGTTCTTATTGATTCTAGTCACCCTATTGTTCAAAAGAACACCAGAACTTGTTCCTTCCACCTAGTTGCAACTCTGTATCTGTTGATCAATTTATTCTCTGTCTACCTTCTCCAGGCTCTGGTAATAATTATGCTATCTTTAGTTCTAGGAGATCAACTTTTTAGTTGAGCGAGAACATGTGGCATTTGTCTTTCTTTGCCTGGGTTATTTCACAAAACATAATGTCTTCCAGGTTCATCCATGTTGCTGCAAATGACAGGGTTTCATCTTTTTATGGCTCAATAGTATTCCATTGTGTATATGCGCCACATTTTCTTTGTTCACCTGTTGATGGAAATATAGGTTGACTCCATATCTAGGCCATTATGAATGGTGCTGTAACAAACATGGGAGTGCAGATATCTTGTTGACATGTTGATTTCACTGCCTTTGTATATATGCCCCAGTAATGGCATTTTGGGGCCATGTGGAAGTTTAGGTAAAAACGTTGACATCATCATTGACTCCTCTCTTCCTTTCACATTCCCTATCCGCTCTAAGATAAAATCCTAGTCAGCTTATCTTTAATCTATTTCAAAATCCTGCCCTCCTCACTGACTGGTCCATAGCCTCTCACCTGGATTTATTTCAACAGCCTCAAAACTAGACCCATTAGTTTATTTTCAAGAGTGATACCATTACAATTAGTATACCAGTGCAGGCCACTCCTGTGCTTAAAACCTTAAAGACATCTTATCTGTCTTGTAGTAAAAATCAGTCTTTATAATGGCATTTGAGTTCTGTGTCATCTGATCACAAGTTACTTCTCTGACTTTACTTCCTGCTATCTTCTCCTAACTCACTGCTCCACACACACTGCTCATATCCCACTGTTCCCAAAAGAATAGTCACATGATTGACACTGGAATTTTGTGCTTTATAGTTTCTCTAGTGGAATGTTCTTTCCTTAAGTATTTCTAAGACTGACTCACTTCCTCATTTTTCATTTTTCTCATTTTTCTCAGTGATAAAAATGTCTTTGCTTTATCTTCTCATCTCCCCAGATCCCTACCTTTGGGATACCCTGGAGTACAATGCTTGTACCTTTTCACTCATTTTTTTTTGTCCTGATTTTAAATATAAAATATAAACATCTTTCTGATTTTCCAAAATCTTCCCTGACCACACTCTAACACCACCCATTACCCTTAGTGGTGTTATTATTATTTTTTTTTTTTACTTGTAGATGGACACAATACTTTTATTTATTTTTTATGTGGTGCTGAGGATCGAACCCAGTGTCTCACATGTGTTAGGCAAGTGCTCTACCAGTGAGCTACAACCTCAGCCCCTCTTGATGGTGTTTAAACTTTTCCACATTACTTATCACCACAACAAAATGTTTATTTTATTTTTTGTTAGTCTCGATGGTGTTTACTACTGTCTTCCTCTACTGCAGGGGTTCAGCAGACTATAATCTGTGGGTCAGATGTGGTCTATCACCTGTGTTTGTAAGTACAGTTTTAATGGAACACAGTAATGCTCATTCATTTGTGAACTGTTTACATATCATCTGTGACTGCTTTTGTGCTACAATGGCAGAGTAGAATGCTTAACAGTGGAGATCCTATGGCCTACAAAGCCTGATATATTTACCCTCTGGCTCTTTATTGGAATGTACTGTCACTGAGGGCAGGAATCTTTGTCTGTTTTATTTACTGCCCTGTCTCCAGGGCCTATGGCAGTCCCTGGCCTGGTAGTCACACAATAAATATTTGCTTATTTAATAATCACACATTATCTTGTTTATTTATTATCTTTTTTTATATATCATGTTAATTATATATAAATATAACATTACCTTGTTATATTTATATATATAATTTAAAAAACTAAATTCTATGCTACAAAGGACCTAAGGCTAACAGAGTTACACAGCTTACTGGATTCTAACCCAAACAGTCTGGCCCTAGGGCTATATATTTGTCCATATTTAATAGGATAATTTTGTAGTGAAGATGGCGTGATAATGGAGTGACATTCTAATTTGTTCAATATAGAATCCAATGCAAGTTGGCTCACAGCACAGCTTAATAAATGCTAATAGATGTTGATGTATGTATTACAAAAATTAAAGAGAGAAGTTACCAGGAAATATATTGGCCTAATATGTTGTATCTAGAATTTTTAACATGATGCCTTCAGTCACATGTCACCTATTATTGCTTCCCTGCAAGGAAATCTACTATTGCTTTGATGCTATTTGAATTAATTTTGTACAACTGCCACTGAATTCATATTTGTTTATTTAATATACCTGTTAAATGTAAAAGGATCAAAAGCTGGCTTTAAAAATGTATATGTATATATACACACACATACATAAAGTAAAAGATTTTTATGTAATGGACCCAGCTTACTATGGATCAAAGCTTGTTCCTACAGAATGTCCAATCTAAATAAAAGATTTAGACATGTTATTGTTTATGAGATAGGTATCAGTTTTTATTTTCCAAACTAATATCACAAAAGGATAATGAGTATAAGGATATTCATGCCAGGTAATTTTTCAGATTAGACATTCCTAAACACATTGTGTGATTCTATGAGTGTGTGGATATACAATTGGCATTTCCCAAGGCCTATGTTCAGATTCAGAATTTATAACATTTCTACTCAGTGTGGCCACATGGTGGTGTAAAACAATAAGATATGGGTAAACAAAAGAAAATCCCTGCACACGATCAGCTGTGTGGTCTCATTGGGTTGACTGGCGGGGACCTTGAAAAGTCATTCTGTTCATCACCTTGCCTTTAGGCAGGATCACACTTAAACCTTTCAAATGAGACTGATGAGAATCTATTCTGTTTTAAAGACCTCTACAGAAGGACATTGCTCTGCTTTCCTCACTGATTCCAGAGTTTCACAGCCATAAATAGCATCTTCCGCAGTTTTAATCTGCTGGCTTTAGTTCTCTCTCCAGTGCTAATGCAACCCAACCAGATCTTATCCTTGGAATAGTGGTTCTAAATATCCTCACAATAATTTATTACTCTTCTCTTTCCTTTTTTTCTTTTTCTTTTTTTTTTTTTTTTTTCTTTCTTTTTAACCCCAATAGCTTTAATTTTTCTCCATGGTTTCTTTTTTCTTGCCACTAGTCAGTTGCATGGTTGTCTCGTCAACTTATTAAGTTCTACCTTTTCTTCTCTTGTCTTCCTCTACCACTGGAAATTAACCTGTGTGTTTGTATCCAGCTATTTCACTTATGTAACTTGCATAGATACTTTTTGGAAGTGTGTGTATTGGGTAGTTCTAACTATAAAATTGTTTCATATTATCAACATCCTTGGAAGGTCATTTCTTTTCTCATGTACTTAAAAAAATCCTCAGAAATATACATATATGTCATTGATCTTAAATAAATTAATATTGGTGCAAAATGTATACTCCTTTTGAATATAAATGTGCATCAATATGAAAGAGATGCTATTCGGATCAAAAAAGAGCCAAACTAGCAAATTCACTCCAGCAAACACCCAGGCACACATAGAGGAAACATTATCTTTTCGTAGGTGCACATATTTTCCACACAGCAGCCAGGTGCAGTGATTTTTAAAAAAATGTTTAAGTGTAAATGACCTCAAATGAAATCAAGCTCCTCTGGTGACTTACAAGCTTCTGTAAGCTGCTCCTGTTTTTCTCCTGAGCACATTTTGAATCACCCTCCGGTCAAACTCTCCTGCCTTCCCACTCCTCAAGCAGAACCTTAACCTCTTCCTGAATAAGCTTCATTTGTTGTAATTACTTGTTAGTTTACTTGGTTATTGCCGTCTTTCTCTAGACCTGTGCTGTCCAATAGGGTTACCACTAGCCATATATGGGTATTTATATTTAAGTGTGTAAAAATTTACAAAATTTAAATTCAAGTCAGTGTCTCAGGTACCAGTCATGCCTCCGGTGCTCAGTACCCACTTGGGGCTAGTGGCTACCATACTGAGTGGCACTGAACATCTCCACCATAAGCAGAAGGTCTGTTCTCGATTCTAGGCCACAGGAGTCTATCACTACACTACCTCATACACCACATGATAAAAAGGAGGTGCTCCATGATTTTTATTGATTTTTTTAAAATAAAAATTATATCTATTTATGTGCTGAATAATTTATGTCTGCTTCTCTTTGGGTTTTGCCCTGATTATTCACCCCCTTTCTCTGCCACTCGTTATCTGATGTTTGTCAGGAGGCTCAGGCCCTGTGGTGCTTTGGGTTCATGCATTTCAGTACTCAATAATCTTTTATTGGATTTCCTGATGTTAATTTCTTGCCACATGGTTGACTGTTGGTGTACTCCCTAAACACTCTATTCCCTGTGGCTGGTTAAACAGTGTGGTAACACTATTGCTTGCTCAGGCTGAGTTCTTCCCCCTTGTGCTCATCCCCTGCCTGTCTCACCAGCAGATACATCTTCTTCTTAGTTGGCTTATTAATCTGACACAGTCAATTTTTCCTTTCCTGACCATGTCAAGAGAGGTGTTATTGCTTCAATAAAAAGCATATGTTTGGTGAAGAGGTCTGGAATGAATAGAACTCTTTTCAGATTATTTATGAAGGCTTTACTTGAAGTTTTCTTTCTTGTGTGGAGCTCTAATACCAGCAAATGCCTCTTATTTTATTATAATAGGAAGTTTTGGGGTCATAGCAACATGCATAAATGTAAGAACATGATGCTGATTTCCATAAGCTTCCAAATTGACTATTGATGTGACACCCATATTTCAAAAAGAAACCAAAAGGCAGGCATTTTATATTCATAAAGAGCTATACAAAATATTAAGTACATAATGTTAACTTAGAAGTATGAATCATAAGCAGGATTTTAAAGGGGGGAAATCATCACTTTTTATTGTAATTGAATGATCCAGTGCTGAGAACTAAACAGTGGCTAGCATTATTTTTGTTGTTGTTGTTTAAAAATGTATTTTAAAGTTTTGGTGCTGGAGATTGAACCTGGGGGTGCTCTATCATTGAGCTACACCCCTAACCCTTTTTATTTTGAGACAAGGTCTTGCTAAGTTCCTGAGGCTGGCCTCAATTTGAGATCCTTCTTCCTCAGACTTTCCAAGCCACTGGAATTATAGGCATGCATCCCCATGCCTTAACATTATTATTAAGTGGTAATGAAGAAAACAGGAACTATTCTTTTGGCTAGGGACATATTGCTTGCAAGAGACTTGAAAGTGAAAAAGCATTCATACAGGATCTGAGGGTTTGTGTAGAGGAAGAGAGTGAGAAAAGGCCAGAAAATTATGTTTGGGACAGAATGTGATAGACTTTGGATTCCAGGCAGTTGCATTTGGGCTTTGTCCTGTAGGTGTGGGGGAACAACTAAAAACTCTTCAGCAGGGCGAGTAACATGGAAACTTTGGGTCTTGAAACCTCAGCCACTACTACTATGGATTCCATGATGGGAAGGAATTTTACCCAGCTAGGACCTCTCAGGCTTGCATTTAGCCTTTGGCCACCCTGTGATCACAGGTGTCTCTAGTCTGCTTTCAGGTATGGTTTATAAACACTGCCCCTTGATATTTGGACTTGGCTTGCTATCCAGGATGAAGAAGAGGGTCTGGGGAACCTGGGTCCTGATAAGAACACATGGATATAGAAAGTGATATGAGTACCTGTTTTTAGTGGACTCATATTTACATATCTCATAAATTCATCAATTCCACAAAAATGGAATTCTAAGATGAATAGGCCATTTCCTATTATTACTTTCTAATGGGGAGGCAAACAGGCACAAAGATAATTATATCAGCATGAGTAAAGTGGAATAATCAATATAATGCATTAATGCAGCTGGGAAGACTGGTGATATTTGAGCAGGGGAACCTGGGTCAGCTTTAAGTGATGAGCACAGTTAGCAAGCAAAGGGAGAATAAGGCTGAGAAGTGCATTCTAGGCTAAGGTTATGGCTTGAACACAGGGTCAGGGGTTAGATGTAGGAGGAAGGGTCCCAGCAAGACCATCTTGCTAAATTTAAAGAAGTTAAGGAAGGCAGATATAAGGCATGAAGGAGCTTGGATTTTATCTGATGGGAAACACAGAACCATTGTAAGGTTTTACATAGAGTAGCCTGGGCAGTTCTGTGGTTTAGAGAAGTTTGGCAACTCCTTGGAGAAGAAAAGTGAGAAAACTGGAGTTGGATAGTCACTGTAGGAGGTCTTCTGAAACACAACAGATAAGCCTCAACTAGGGCAGTGACGGTTGGAAAACAGAAGTGAGTACCGTTTCTAAGGACCAAGTCAAATGACAAAAGCAGGTGAGGAGGCAATTCAGACCTTAAATATAGCACAGTTCATCCTGTCTCAGGCCAGGGGTCGTTTCCACAGACGAGGGTGTCCTACTAATAAATCTGTGAGAAAAGGAAAACCTGAGACTGACTTCTTTCCTTTTCCAGCTGAATAAACTAATCCATGACGCTCTAGGAAACCATAAATAATGATAAAACAATAATGAGTTTGGTCTAAAGCCAATACTGTGATTCTTCAGGGGACCCTGATAGGTATCACAGAATAGCATCAAGTTAAATAATGCATTGTCCTGACTCTGAGGAGTGTTGGCAAACACTGGAAAACCTCAGAGAAGCTTCTTTAGCATGTGTTCTTAAAGGTCTCCTTCTAGAACATTCCTCCAGTGAATGATCCTGCTGAGCTCCTGTCTCCTGTCCCAGTCCCACTATATCCCAGGCCACTCCCCGATGACTCAGAGTCAAACTCCCATTTTTGAAACATTCCTCATCAGCAGAAAGCACCATCAACTTTAGGTATGAGTGAAAATACAGAATATATGCTTTTCTAATCTTGAATATGATCACAAAGTTTTAATCAGTTTCTTGCAGGATCAAAAAAAAGGAAGGGGAAAGATTAGGATAAAATAAAGAATGCCATCTTAGGTCATCCTGAAAAGGGACAAATGCTAGAGGAGAGGCTGACTGTACAAAAATAGGCAATCCTGAATTTAATTTTGCTTCCAGTAGTTCACACCAGCAGTTTCTGGAGCCAATATAAAATGTAAAGCAGTTGGAAATAAGAGTACCCAGAGCAGAAAATAAACCCATTCACAGCAGAGGAACAGCTTCCAGTGAAAGTAGCCAGAACTAACTGTCCTGTTACTCCCTAGAAATAGGGAATCAAAGCCTAGTCTTACTGCTTGCCACTCCATCTCCTGATGTCAGCCTGGACAGGGACATGCTTCATTATAAGTAAGGGTTATACAGCTTGATGAAATATCTTAAATTATTAGGCATGTTGTGCAACTACTCAATCACAGTGATAAACACATCGGCTTATTTCTCAGGAGTGTTAAGACCTACAGTACACGACTATTATGGTTTAGGATATAAGGTGTCCCCCCTAAAAAGCTCCTGGGTTAATGCGGGAATGTTCAGAAGTAAAGTGATTGGATAGTGAGAGATGTAACCTAATCTTTCCATCCTAGTTTGAATTAACTGGTGGTAACTGTAGCAGGTGGGGCTTGGCTGGAAGAGGTGGGTCACGGGGCAGGGGGGGTGGTAAGCCCTGGAAGGGTGGTGCATCATCCCTGTGGCCCCTTCCCCTGTCCCTCTCTTTCTGCTTCTTGATCCCACCAGGACTGAGCAGATTTCCTCCTCTGGGCCCTTACTCCATCATGTGCTGCCTCTTCTAGGGCCTAGAGCAATGGAGTAGGCTGTCTGTGCATCAAGACCTTTAAATTCCTGAGCCCTCAATAAAATATTCCTCCTCTAAGTTGTTCTTGTCCCAGTTGATAGAGGGGCTACCCCCGCCCCTTCCACCAAGGGAAGTTTCAGTATCCTTGTTTCATTTTCTGGGTAGGAGCCAATGGATTTAAAGGTTGCTTTGTTCTCCGGGCAGGATGTTTATTCCCTAGGCAGGAGCCAATAGGTTTAAAGGTTGCCCTGTTCCATGGGCAAAGTGCCAATAGCATTAAGGGTCACTCTGGTACACTCCCCACCAGAAATCCTTATTTAAGCTCCAGTCCATTCGGAGCTAAAGACACACAGCTTGTCTCTGCTGAGAGGAGGCAGCCACTGCACCAGCTCCAGACACTGTCTCCAGCCCAACGGCAGCTGTCTTAGCCAACAGCTCCAGAGACCACAGGTGGTGCAACCAGGCACCCACCTTCTGTTCAGAGCTCGCACACTCCCCTCTCCCTGACTCCTCTCTCCCACCAGAGCTTGCACACTTCCCTCTCCCTGACTCTTCTCTCCCAGCACCTCTTTGACCTCTGACCAGCCATAAAGGCTGGTGAATAAATCGCTTGGCTGCACGGTTGTCACTGGTGTGATTTTTGCCCTTCACCAGTGGAGCCAACCCCTGGTTCTAGAGCAAGGGCAGGAATGTGGTGGTGAATGGGAATGTGGTGGTGAGCACAGGCCATGGGCAGGCCTGAGACCTGGCAAGCTATGGCTGAGGCAAGTCAGGGTGAACTGACCTGGTGCACTGACCTGTCACACTGAGGCAAGCTGGCCAGGGTCCAGCCCTGTGCAGATGCAATGGAGTCGCAAACCTCTGATCATCTGTGATCAGCAGATCTCAACCTCCAGCTTCCCCATGAACAGTGGAAAAATGAAAGGGGGCAGACCTGAATGGGATCTCAGGGATAACCCAATAGTGTTGGTACTTTCCAAACCCCGGTTAGCAAAAATTTGGAACAATAGCGTCGACCCAAGTGCCATATAAACACCTGGACTTGCACACTCAAGGTTCCCTCTTGTCCCTGCCAGAGCTCCTTTCACCCTTACCTTCTGTTGTCCTGTGAATTTTATTCTTTGGATTTACAAGACAAGAAACTGGATAGAAGTTGTCAGTGAGCTGCTGGGGTCTGCTGCAACACTGGAAGGCATGGCCCACATCAAGAGCTGCAACACACCACTCAATGGTAGTGGAGAAGAATCAGGCTTTGCCATCTGTGACCCTCACAGCGGACACTGGCAGGCAGCCCCTGCTGTGATTAGCTGCTAACACTAAAAATAGGCTTTCTTGGCTACAGAGGCCTGCAGCTTGCATGGGTCCCCCCTGCCAACAGAGGCAGAAAATCGAGTTTTGTCTGAAACTCCGGTTTCAACAGCAAAGCAAAAGCTGACAAAAACAAAGAGGGAGTGAGGGAAAGTGATTAGTTGGCATAGACAGACCCCAGTAGAGTGAACTGTGTCTTTGAAACTTGGAACCTATTTCACAAGAAATCCAAAAGTATACACAGTCTACATCGTCGTGAGGTTGTCAAGGCAACCTGAAGACAACTGTTCCAACCAAAGTTTATGGAAATGGCATATTGTTACTAGCTATACAATGTTTTATCAATGAGATACAATCCAATAAAAATGTTAAGTGATTTAATCATTCTAAATTATCTATCAGTAAAATCAGGTTTCCTTTTCAATGTTTCTGAACAGTGGTCATTCTTAGAAATTTTAGGTAGTTATTTTTGTGTTAAGTGGCACTATCCTACAGCATTGCTGGAGGTTCAGCATCTCTGGGCACCTCACTCTTGGTGCCAACAGTGCTTGCCAATTACTTTGATAACCCAAACATTCCAGTCACTTCCCATGATATGGGAAGGAGTTGAGAACCACTTGGAGATGTTTTTGGAGATTCTGAGGGGGCTCATAAGCACAGAAAGGTAGATGGAACAGATTTTTTTAAGGTTTTGCAAATGAGTTTTACTTCACAATATTCCTTAGTTGGGATACTATTATCAAGAGAAACGTTATTCTCAGTCATGAAAATGACAATATATTTTTTTGGTATTGAAATGAAACAAAAAAGACTAGCAAGAAGCAAACCACATTATATTAGAAAAGTATGTATTCTCAGAAAAGGTCCCCTGAGTTAAAAATCATCTATATGCAAGTAGGTAGAGAAAAAGGAGGAAATATCATTTGCACAGTCCTATGTGAAGGCTGAACTTAGGTAATGGAGCCATGCAATCTAGTCTTTTATGACATGCTTGATCATTTGTGGATAAGCCACAAATCCAAGTCTTTGTTCCAACATTCCACGTCCATATCCAGAATAAAGACAATTATAATAATTCCCTGTATTCTAAAGGGTGTTTAACTAACAATATGTATAAAGCAATTTGAAGTCTATGAAATTATCTCTAAATTTTAGATTGGTACATTATAATTTGTATTAGCATTGTTAACCTGAGGGTGAACATGGAGAAGATGAATGTTGAAAGTCGAGTCAGATGTCACCAACTCAGGCAAGATTGGCCCCTGTACTGAAAGGACAGGGACACTGTGAAGGAAGGTCACAGAGGATTAGATACAGAGCTGGGGAAAGGTGGCTCATACTTGGAGAGCATGTTTATATTAACATGGTCACAATTGTTACACAGGACAGTAGTGACCCAAGAAGAGTGGATTTTCAAAACAAGTTTATACAAAGCCTTCTGATTTTAGTGATCACTAAATTCATCATCATCACTACCAACAACACCACTCTCTATAATAACAACAACAAAAACTCTGTGGAAAATTCCACAAAGATGCAATAGAGAGTCAGTTCTGTAACAGTTAATAGCTCACTGGTGGAGGGCCGGTTTGTTCTTCCAAAGGACCAAAGGGCTTTAAAGTGATACATAAGCACTTGCTGTTTTATGAGTGATGAGTATCTGGAATAGATATCAGGCAAAATTCTGCTGTGTTCAAACTTGCTTTCTGGCCATTTCTAGAGTCCCTTCAAAAAAGTCCATGGCCTCTGCCCTGGCCCTGCTTCTCTTTCTTTCTAATGTGCTCTGTTTGTATTCCTGCTGCCACATCTCCCATGGTGAAGCCTGCTAGCCCTTTCTACGGTTGGTATTACAGGATTCAACCTTTTCCTTTCTCAAAGCCTTCTTTCAAGCATATCCTTTCTGTGTCTAATTTTTTCAAGGTAACAGTACATCTAGATATTAGCAAGGAATTTGAGAAATATCAGAAAATACCCCACCTCCAAAATGTTTTCCTCAATAACAAAGTGCCATAAAGTGACACATTTTCTTTCCTTTTGAGTTGAAATATTAAATGATACCGCATATTTGTGTTTCCTTGGAGGTGAAGGCATTATCACTCACTGGCAACTTTGAACGAATTGGTTTTTTTTATCAGATTAACAGAAGGCAACACAACACAGGGGTTGAAAATTCAGATTTGGGAGCTAGATTGCTTTTGTTTGAATCTCAACTCTGTCATTTGCTGGATATGTCACTTTGGACAAGTTATTTAACCTTTCTGTGCCTCAGTTTCCTCATATTACAATGCAGATAGCAATAGTTGCTAATCTCATGTTTGTTAGGAGGATTAAATGTGCTCTTAAATGTAATGCATATCAAGAAGTACCTGATACTTGTAAAATGCTCCATAAACCTTAGCTTGGCAATTAGTATTCTGCCCAGGTATTAACACTGATAATTAAGAAGATGAAATACACATTGCTGCATTGGGAAGCTTATACCCAAACAGGCTTATTTAGACTGCTTCAAAAGTGTATTGATTTTTCTCTCTTCCCCCAGCCCCTTTTCTCTCCTGGGAATTGAACCTAGGGCCTCATGCATGCTAGGCAAGCATTCTACCACTGGCTACGTTCCCAGCCCTGAATTTCTCATTGTTATTAAAGTTTTTTTGTGCACTCAAAAACCTTATAGAAGTTTGTACCCAGTATAGGTACTGTAGGTTTGCAAGCTTACAATGAGAATGTTACTCCTTTAGTGAAATCGTGCTTGGATTTTCCTGCTTCCACCCTGTCATAACATTGGGCTGTGTCTTCTTTTAGAGGGCACTTTTAACCCTCCCTTGGAGATTGCTTATTGGCATTTTAAAAAATATTTATTAATTGTCAATGGATCTTTATTTTATTTATATGCAGTGCTGAGAATCGAACCCAGTGCCTCATACATGCTAGGCAAGAGCTTTACCACTGAGCTATAACCCCAGCTGCACCTATTGGCATTTTAAAGGCATTTTCAATATAGTAGAATTCTGTGAAGGCCAGGGATCATGTCTCATTTCTATGAATTCATCAGACTTGCACAGTGTAGGCACTTGATTGCTAAATGAATAAATATTTTAATCTCCATAGGGCAGGAAATTTTGAAGTTTTGCTCATTGCTCTATCTATACCCAAGTGTCTGGAACAGTGAGTGCACACAGTAGGCGAGTAAATATTTGTGAAATAATTTTGCTAAATGAAGGGAGGCACAGATGTGCTGTTAAAATGGGATTCTATATACACCAAACTACATTAAACATTTTGAAAGATATTCCTCCAGAAAAAGTGTGCAGTGAAGAAGCAAACTGTGACACATAGGCTAGGATGTTTGCTTGATTTTTTGGAGGTATTTCTGTGAGGGAGGAGAAGGCCGTGATAGTTGTTATCCATAAGCTATATTCTGTTTCTAGCCACAGGTACCACCTCATTCATCCAACCAAAAGTTATTGACCATTTACTTTGTGAAGGGCACTGTGGCTGGTGATAGGTGGCCCAAGACAGGAAAGATATACAAGGATATGCATCACAGAGCTGTGTCTGAGCTGCTGCAGTCATTGGAATTAAGTGTGGTGCTCTCATCATTTGTGAATTTGGTGTGATGGTCTCAGCCAGTCCACTGCTAAGAGAACTCCCCTGTCCAGGCCTTGGCTAGAGAGAAGCAAGTCAAGGTGATCTTACTGCACTTTTCTATTTGGATCAGGGTAAGTAGGCAAGAATTGATTTAAGTTACCTGGTCCAAAAATATTGGTCAAAATATGCATGACTAGCAACAGAGATTTATGAACTAGGATATTCAAAAGAGGAACTGTCAGCAGCAGGAGCAGAAGGGAAAAGGAACACAAAGTGATCTCCCATTATCTGTAGGTCTCCCTTCTTCATCTCCCTCTCCGCATTGGCTGCCTGGATGGATATACACTGCAATATGTTTGCTAGGGTTGTTTGGTCAGGAGCAAACCTCAAAAGAGAGTGGTAAGCACTGTGGTGCTCACACTCTTAAGATGTTCATATATCTGTGCTCCCACAATTGTCCTAACCAATTCCTTGTCCTAGGGACACAGGGCCCCTTTCACCATCAAAACTGTCATGATTAGGTGACAAATGGCCTGGCCTCCTATTGTTCCCTCAGGGGAGATGTTTCCGAGAGCACGTGCCTGTTGCCCAGCCTTCTTCCTTCCTAGGCAAAGGTTCCCGTTTAATACTCTGTAAAGACAATTACCTGTCCTCTCTCCAGTAGGGTTGTAAGCTCTTCAAGGGCAGAGATCTCACTTTGGTTCTTCTATCCCTTCTTCCTAGCAAGAATGGATTATATAGCAGGCTACAAGAGATTCTGTTAAATCATATTGAACTTTTCACTTGACTTCATATTACTGAATAATGCATATATATGGATGATTTTTTTCCTCCTATAAGATAAATGTTTTCTTAGAGAATATATTTGTCCTCAGTCAGCTGAAGATGGAGTGACTTTCCTAAAATTTATCAGATATAGTTCATAGGAACTGTGTATTTTATACCCAAATTGTGCTTTATAAAAGGCATATTTTTTAGCTTTTAATTTATAAATTTAAATCAGAAAGCCTGACTAATAAACACAGATGCATTTTCAATACTTCACAGATTTTGCAGCACACATAAGTATGCTGATAAAAGGAAGCAAAAATTCTGTACACTGGTCCTTAAATAGAGAGAAAACAAGCAAAGCTGAAGGAAGACACACACACACACACACACACACACACACACACACACACAGAGAGAGAGAGAGAGAGAGAGAGAGAGAGAGAGAGAGAAACAGAGACTGGGGGTATGGATTCTAGATATGGTGAACAGGAGAAGTATAGTGTTGGGAAGTAAAATGGTCGGCATGTTGAAAGTATGCAATTACTTATATGGGTGCTGACTATGTGTCGGTTAGAGTAAGTATTTGTATTAGTGAGTTTTTGAGGCAACATTCATAGAAGAATCTATAACTTGCATGTTGGATTCTAGCACCACAGTTATTGGGTTTGGTACCTTGAATTGGTTCATGGCACTGTCTTCAGGAAATGTTCACATTCCTTCTGGGGTGCAGGACAATGGCCATCTCTTGCCTTGAAGGTCAATGTATGCACACACAATGCTATTTGTTCCTCCTTTCTTTTGACAACCACAGTTTTCATATTTGTCTTGTTTTTAAAATGTGCTTTTCATTTTGCAAATGTGCCCAGAGGCATTAAGTAATGGCAGTATATTTATAAATTAAAATATAAATAGATAATTTTGGAAAGTAACAACAGCTGGCAGGTATTTTTTTCATGTGAGTTGTTTTTAAGGAAGAAAATAAACATCTCTGTGAAGAAAGAAAAGAAACAAAAACCTGCACCAATTCACAGAAGAGTAGACAGTGCATTGAGAGGCTTTTAATGAAATTCTAAATTTTATGAAGACCAGAGGAGAGTAACTATGTCCCTGGAGAGAAGGCAGGGAGTCCTAGGGTGTGTGGTAGGATGGCAGGTTAGACACACTATAAGGAAAAATATTCATAGTGAGTGTAGAGGGGACTTTGCTTCTTAATACATTCACATAATCCACATTTTCTGGAAAGAGAAGATTGAACAGTACCCTGTTAATGCACTTCTGAGCAGTTACTTTGAACCTGGGGATCATCAAAGATAGACAAAGAAGTCTCAAAGCCCTGTCCAATCAGCTCTTCCTGATTCAGTAAAGTACTCCTCCCATCTTCATCCCGGAAAAGATGATACAGTCACTGTCACCCTGGGGAGAAGCAAAGATTCAGGACTCTACTTCCATGACCAAGGTTTTGAGGAATTTATTTGAGGAAAGAAACATCTTTCCCATTTCAGAAATTAGTTGATAGAGACAACTTGAAGACAATTTTTTTGAGCAATTATACCTAAAACTCAACAAACCTAGGAAAAGAATACTGTGGAATTCCTAAGAGAACTTTCTGAGCCCCAGTACGAGGGGCAGATGTTCCTAGTACTTTGGTGAGGAATCCAGATGCTAAAGACTGATATAAAAGCCCAGTGGGCACAAGGTCACATTATACCTGCATTAGTTTAGCAGGATTCCAAAATATTGGTAAAAAAACCAACCAAACAAAAAAAGAAAAAAATGAAGATTTAAGTAGTGGTAAGTGTCATTTAATTCAACAAGCTGAAGCTCACGGGCAACAAATGGTCAGTTAAATCAAGAATAATCATTGCAAGTTTGAAATCTATTTTAAAAATAAAAGAAAGACATAATGAGTTTTCCTGATCAGTGGCAAAGAAATCAAACTTCTGCCAGGTAATTGGGTGGTGCGTCCTTTAGGCCTTTGGGGAAAAAGTTAATAATTAAATGAAGGCTAAGGAAGAGTTTGTTGGGCAGATAAGATGAAATGATAACAGGAAGGACCAACCAGATACAATCTTTATGAATTTGCTGAAGTAGTCCAAGAAGAGCAATCCTTTAATGACAATTTCTGAATATAATCTCCCTGTGGAATTACATACTGAAAATTACAATAAGTATGTAATGTTTGTATGAACATATGTGTACATAGACCATATATACAAAACCATGCACATGGCAGCAGATGATACAAAGGACCTCTAAGTTTATGTCTGATGTTACCTTTATTTTTTTCCCCTTTTCTTGGCTTTACATGCTGACATTTGAAACCAATCACTCCATGTGCTGAGATTCCACTCTATCTTTTTCTTGACTGGAGTACATGTGTGCCAGCCCTCAGGAATCCCAGAAGTAAGTTGGTGTGTATGGGTGTGACATTCCATACTATGCTGCTAAGATATAAGCTGGAATATTGACTTGTTTTCAAAGGTTGATAAAGCCTGGGGAGGGCTGGGGTTGTGGCTCAGCTGTAGAGCGCTCGCCTAGCACGTGCGCAGCCCTGGTTCGATCCTCAGCACCACGTAAACATAAAATGCATTGCATTGTGTACAACTAAAGCAAATAAATGAAATATTAAAAAATTATAAAAAAAAAAGCCTGGGGGAAGTTCAAGTCATGCAAGAGAGTAAAAACAAAAAAAAAAATTAACATAATGGTTTCATTATAGAATTTGGGTCACATCACTCCCATAAATACTTTCATCGAGTTTTATAAAGTTCTGGAATTGAGTTTCCCTCTTATTCTGTATTTTTGTCCATGGGCACCTGTTGTAAGGACATCTTAGAATCCATTTTATTAGATTCAAGATGTAGATGCCCAGAGTATGTTAATCCAGATAAGGAACTCTTTTTCAAAGAATTTGTTTTTCACAAGGTTGACTTAAAATGTCAGTGTGTTATTCTAAGAATTTAAATAGCAACAATATCATCTTCCATTTCAGAGCGCTCTATCTCTGGTGTATTAGATGCTGTCTTCTAATTTCAATTCCACAAATATTTATACAGTGACAACACTGATTGAGTCTTGAGTTGGTATTAACAGAAACAACAACAACAAGGCAAACTGGACAGTTCTCTACTCATTGGTGTCTCATGGTAATTGGTATTTAACACAATTATGACATAGAAATATGCACTAATAGTTGTATACACAAGATATGGAAATAATACAAAAAATAATAATTCTTTTGGGAGAAAGTGGAATCAGGGAAACCTTTTCAGAGGAGGTAGGTCCTTGAGAAGGCTTAAAGAAACCACAGGGAGAAGCTGTTCTGAGCAGAGAGTATTGCTATAGACAAATGGGCAGAAGTGTGAAATAGCAGGTGCTGTGCTTAGGGAGTATTTCAGTACTGAAATTGTCTGTGTGTGTGTTGTGTGTGTGTGTGTGTGTGTGTGTGTGTGAGAGAGAGAGAGACAGAGAGAGAGAGAGTTGGTGGTGGTGGGCGGGGGAAGACAGGGTGAAAAACAGTGTTAATTGTAAGAGACTTAAAACATTTTTCCCCCGGGACAGACAGACAGATATATATGTATATGTGTGTGTGTGTGTGTGTGTGTGTGTGTGTGTGTGTGTATACATACACACATACATACACAAATATATATGTATATTTGTAGATTACAGAGAGCCATTTAAGGTAATTAGTCTGGAAAGAAATGTGTTCATATTTTTTCTGTAAATATTGTTTTTATAACCTGCTTTTAAAAAGTAACAACATGGTAAGGATATCTTTCATATTTGTAAATATTCATTTATATCATGAATAAAAATGGCTGCATTGCATTCTGTGGGTATTTTCAATTCCCTATGTTAGAAAATTAAGACATTGTAGAGTTAAGTTTTTGAAAATAATAAAGAATTCAGTTTAGAACATGGTTCTCTTGAGATGCATATAATATGGCTAAATGGGGGTATCCAGAAGATGCTCTGTTAATGTGAAGCTTGGGGCAAGATCTGAGAATGTGGGAGTCATTTTTATATTGATTACTTAGAGTCAAGAGAGGAGACTTAGTGGCCAAGGTAAAGTAAGTGCAGGAGTAAGAAAGAAAGTAGATAGGGGATAGAACCTTTGGAAATAATAATTTCTAAGCATTGAGTTGAAGAATAAGAGACAGGAAAGGAAAAGTCACACAGGGAAACATCTGAAGAATATTCTGTAGGGAATCTGATAGAAAATAAAAGCTGATTCTCATAACTTTTGGAGAGAGGAGACTAGGCACTACTACCATTATATTTTTCCCTTTCCATAGGGGGTAAATGTCTTACCGAGACCAACACGACTATACGTGATAAAGCTGGATTGCTAATCCTGATTTTCCAGCTTCAATGTTAATCAGGTTAGCACTAGATTTTTATGATTCAGGTAATTGAAGAAGGAGAGTATAAAAGAATAGCAGAATAAGCTTCAGAAGCTAAAATTAAGATAGAATCTGTAGGAGATAAAATATATAGAAAAAGAACATGTTCTTAAATTACAGCAGGCAAAGAAGGATATCCCAAAATAGGCTGGGAGAGAAAGCTGATAAAAATGTCTTGAAAATGTTAAGTCTTGGCTTTCAAATTTGAGAATATGGTGGATAAAATGATTAGAGAAACCCTACCCAGTACAGCCCATGCTCTTAAACATTGTGGACTATATATATATAATATTTAAAACATTTTTTAGTTTGAAAGAATTTTAAACTTGCAGAAAATCGGCAAAATGAAATTAATACATAAATAATAAACTACAGACTTAAAAATTTTACCGTTTTTTTCTTTAGTGTCTTTTTCTAACCTAGTAGTGTCTCCTTAAGACTAAGGAGACAATCTTTAACATTTCTTCATTTTTTCTTTGTCTTTTATAACCTTGATTGTTTTAATGAGTGCTGGTTTATTTTTATGTAGAGTATATCCCAAGATAGGTTTGTCTGATGTTTTCTCATGGTTAGACAGAAGTTATGCTTTTTAGGCAAGAACATGACAGAAGTGATATTGTGCTCTCACGGCATACTCTGGGGTCCATAATGTTGATATCTTATTACTGGTAATATCAGCCTTGACATTACTTATTATTATTATCAAAAGGCAAATATAGTCACTTGACTAAGTGGCATTTGCTGAATTACTTAACTGAAGTTACAAGTTTTCCTTTTGACATAGTTTTCCTATGAATATTTATGAATATACCTAAGTGAATCCCACTATTACATACATCCACAAGAATGGAGTCCTAATTAGAATAAGATATATTCCATGCTTGTAAAATTTTATCAAAATGGATTCTACTGTCATGTATAACTAAAAAGAGCCAATAAATAAGAGAAAAAATGGTATATAGTTGGGGAAGATCCTTAAGACTCTGCTAATATCATATTTCTCAAATTTTTGCCCACTGATTTTGGCATTGATTAGTGGATCTTCTAAAATGGCATTAATTAGTGGATTTTTTAAATGATTATTTTAAAATGGTTAATTAAAAAAATTGTTTTCCAAAGTGGTCAAACCATTTTGTCTTCCCATTAAAAAAGAATGAGGGTTCCTATTGATCAACAAATTTATATGCACTTGATATTGTCACTATTCTGGATTTTGGCTATTCTAGTATGTGTGTAGTGGTATTTAATTGTTTTAATAAGATGTTAAATACCAAACATCTTTTCTTAGGCTTATTTATTATCTGTATCTTTATGTGTGTAGTGGTATTTCATTGTTTTAATAAGATGTTAAATACCAGACATCTTTTCTTATGCTTATTTATCATCTGTATCTTTAGTGAGATGTCTAGTAAATCTTTTGGCTCATTTTTAAATTGGGTTCTTTTGTTTTATTTTTGTTGAGTTCTTTGTATACTTTGGATAATAGTCCTTTATCAGATATGTTTTTGCAAATATTTCCTCCGGTCTCTCTTCTCTTTTTCTCTCTCTCTTTCCTCTCTCTCTCTCCTTTCCTTCTCCTCCTCCTCCTCCTCCTTCTCTCTGTCCCTCCCTCCCTTCCCTCTCTTCTCTCTCTCCCTCTCTCTCCTTCCTTCCCACTCTCTGTAGCTCTAAATAGCAAACCCAGGGATTTGCAGAAATGCTTTACCACTGAGCTATGCCTCCCAACTTCTTGATAGTATCTTTTACAGAGTAGATGCTCATAATTTTACTGATAAATTTTACTGATAAGATGAAGCTTATCAAGTATTTCATCTATGGATCATACCTTTGATATTATATTTAAAAAGTCATAGTCATATTCGAGATTTTTTTCATATGTTATCTTTGGCTACTTTGTTAAAGATCAATTGACTCTTTAGTGTGTGGGTTTATTTTCGGATTCTCTATCGCATTGTATTGATCTTTTGCCTATTCCTTCATCAATACTGCACTGCCTTGATGACTGTAACTGTATAGTGAGGTTAGAAGTAAGGTAGTGTCAGTCTTCTGACTTTGTTTTTATTCAATATTGAGTTGGCTATTTTAAGTCTTCTTCTCTTTTGAAACTTTAGAATCAGGTTGTTAATATATACACAATATCACTGGATTTTTGATTGATAATGTGTTAAAGTTATAGATCAAGTTTGGAAGAACTGACATCCTTAGAGCATTGAGTTTTACTATCCATAAACATGGAATATCTCTTTGTTTATTTCAATCTTCTTTGATTTCTTTGTTTTCCTAATACAGTTTTTCTACATGTTTTGTTAAATTTATGATTACGTATTATATTTTGGAGGGTTTGTTAATGTAAATTGCAGTGTGTTTTAAATTTCAGATTCTACCTTTTCATTGCTGGAGTGTGATAAATTTTGTATATTAACCTTGTATTCACAACCTTGCTATAATCACTTACTAGTTCTAGGAAATTTTAGTGGATTCTTTTGAATTTTTTACATTGATGTTAATGCCATCTACAAACAAAAACAGTTTTAATTATTTCTTATAAATATGTATCTTTTATCTCCTTTTCTTGTCTTATTAGGATTTCCAGTAACATATTAAAAAGGACTAATGAGAAGTAACATTCTTGTCTTGTTTCTGAACTTGGGAAAGTTTCAAAATTCTTGCTCTTAAATGTTATGCTACATGTGGTTTTTTGTAGATACTTTTTATTGAGTTAAGGAAGTCCCCCTCTATTTCTAGTATGCTGGGAGTTTGTATTGTGAATGTGTGTTGGATTTTGTCAAATTCTTTTTCTGCATTTGTAGATATGACCATACAAATTTTGTCTTTGGCCTATTTGATGTGATGGGTTACATTAATTGATTTTCTAAATGTTGAACTAGCCTTTTACACCTGGGGTAAATCCCACTTGGTCATTAAAATTTCTTTTGAAATATTGTTGGGTTGATTTGCTAATATTTTGTGGAGGGTTTTGCATCTACGTTCATGAGTTTTCTTTTCTTACGATATCTTTGCTTGATTTTGGTATTAGAGTAATGCAGTCTCAATGGAATGCATTAGAAAGTATTCACTTTGCTTATATCTTCTGGAAGAGATTGTAAATAATTGGTATAATTTCTTTATTTCTTTTCTTAATTTATTTTAGTTGTAGGTGGACAAAATATCTTTATTTTATTTATGTGGTGCTGAGGATTGAACCCATGGCCTCACACATGCGAGACGAGTTTTCTACTGCTGAGCCATAGACCCAGTCCCTGGTATAATTTCTTCCTTAAATATTTGGTACAATTAACCAATGAACCCATTTGGACCTACTGCCCTATTTTGAAGATTATTAATTATTTATTTGGTTTCTTTAATAGATATAGACCTATTCAGATGGTCCATTTTTTTTTCTTATGTGATTTTTGGCACTTTATGTTATCCAAGGAATTCATCTATATCATGTATGTTATCAAATTTGTGGGTATAGAGATGTTAATGATATTCCTTTACTATCCTCTTAATGTCTGTGGGGTCATAGTGATAGCCCTTCTTCCATTTCTGATGTTAGTAATCTATGTCTTTTTTTTTGGTACCAGGGATTGAACTCAGGGGCACTCAACCACTGAACTGCAACCCCAGCCCTATTTTGTATTTTATTTAGAGACAGGGTCTCACTGAGTTGTATAGCACCTTGCTGTTGAGGAGGTTGACTTTGAACTTGCTATCCTTCTGTCTCAGCCTCCTGAGCTGCTGGTGTGTGCCATCAGGTAACAATTTATGTCTTATTTCTCTGTTTTTATTTTGCCTGAATAGAGATTTATCAATTTAATCTTTTAAAAGAACCAGTTTTTGGTTTTTGAAAAATTTCTCTATTGACTTTCTACTTTTACTTTCATTGATTTCTTTTTTTTTAAAATTTATTTATTTTGCGGTAGAATGCATTTTGACATATTGTACACAAACGGAGTATATCTTCTCATTCCTCTGGCTGTACACAGTGCAGATTCCCTCCAGAAGTGTATTCATACATATATATAGGGTAATAATGTCTGTTCTAATTTTTCTTATTTCTTTTCTTCTGCTTAATTTGAATTTAGGGGCTGGGGATATAGCTCAGTTGGTCGAGTGCTTGCCATGCATGCACAAGGCCCTGAGTTCAAACCCCAGCACCACAAAATCAAAATCAGAATAAAAAACAAAAACAAAAACAAAAAACCCACTAAATTAATTTGAATTTAATTTGCTCTCTTTTATCTTGTTTCATACTGTAGAAATTTATATGAGCATTATTATTGTCATCATTGTAATTGTTAATATGTATTAATTGTACAAATTAATAGGATTAACTGTGATATTCTCATACATGTATATATCATACATAATTATGTCCATCTATCCTTATTTTATCCTTGCCTTCCCCTCTTTCTTTCCAGTAAATGTATGTCTACATACATACATATGTACATATACATATACATGTACATACACATATACATGCATATATGTATATAGATGTATATTTTACACACATATAGTTATATATACATATTATATGTTAATATTATACACATGTGTACATATATGTTATACATATTATATAGACTTTAAAAAAATTTTTATTATTCTAATTTGTTATGCATGATTGCAGAGTACATTTCATTTCATATTACATATTAAGAGCAAACTTTTCAAGTTGCTGGTTTATATAAAGTAGCTTTACAACAATTGTGTCTTCATACATGTATTTAGGGTAATCTTCATAAGTTTTTTTTTAATTATTTATTTACTTATTCATAATGCACAAGTATAGCATCTTTATACATACAACTGCTTGTATACAAAGTATATAAGTACCATTCAGATCTTCAATCATGCATTTAGGATAATGATATCCATCTAATTCAACCACCAATTTTTTTTTCCTTCCCCCCCCTCCCTCTCCCCTTGCTCCCCCCTTCCCCTCCCTTTCCTTTGATCATTCTAGTGTTCCTCTAATCCTATGCACCCCCATCCAACAACACTGTGAACTAGCCTCCTTATATCAGAGAAAACATTGGGTATTTGGATTTTTGAGATTGACTAATTTCACTTAACATTATATTCTCCAACTTCATCCATTTACCTGCAAATGCCATTATTTTATTCTCTCTTATTGCTGAGTAAAATTCCATTTTGTATATATACCACATTTTCTTTATCCACTCATCTACTGAGGGACATCTAGGTTGGTTCCACAACCTACCTATTGTGAATTGTGCTACTATAAACATTGAAGTGGCTGTGTCACTGTAATATGCTGTTTTTAAGTCCTTTGGGAATAGACCCAGGAGTGGGATGGCTGGGTCATAGGGTGGTTCCATTCCCATTTTCCCAATAACTCTCCATACTGCTTTCCATAGCGGTTGTACCCTTTTGCAGTCCCACCAGCAATGTATGAGTGTGCCTTTTTCCCCACATCCTCTCCAACATTTATTGTTGTTTGTGTTCTTGATAGCTGCCATTCTGACTGGAGTGAAATGAAATCTTAGAGTAGTTTTGATTTGCATTTCTCTAATTGCCAGCGATGTTGAGCATTTTGTCATGTATTTGTTGATTAAATGTGTATCTTCTTCTGAGAGGCGTCTTTTCAATTCCTTAGCCCATTTATTTATTGGGTTATTTGCTTTTTTGGTGTTAAGTTTTTTGAGTTCTTTATATATTCTAGAAATTAGTGCTCTATCTGATGTGCACGTATTAAATATTTGTTCCCAATTAGTTGGCTCGTTATTCACCTCACTGATTGTTTCTTTTGCTGAGATGAAGCTTTTTAGTTTAAATCTATCCCATTCATTAATTCTTGGTAATAGTCCTTGTGCTACAGGATTCTTATTAAGGAACTTGGGGCCTAATCCGACATGTTGGAAATTGGAGCTTACTTTTTCTTTTATTAGGTGTATTGTCTCTGGTCTAATTCCTAGGTCCTTGATCCACTTTGAATTGAGTTTTGTGCATGGTGAGAGATAAGGGTTTAATTTCATTTTGTTGCATATGGATTTCCAGTTTTCCCAGGACCATTTGTTGAAGAGGCTATCCTTTCTCCACTGTACATTTTTGGCGCCTTTGTCTAATATAAGATAGCTGAAATTGTATGTATTAGTCTCTGTGTCCTCAATTCTGTACCATTGGTCCACCAGTCTGTTTTGGTGCCAATATCATGCTGTTTTTGTTACTAGTGCTCTGTAGTATAATTTAAAGTCCGGTATGGTGATGCCCCCTACTTCACTTTTCTTGCTCAGGATTGCTTTCGCTATTCTGGGTCTCTTATTTTTCCAGATGAATTTCATGACTGATTTTTCTATTTCTTTGAAAAATGACATTGGAATTTTGATTGGAATTGCATTAAATCTGTACAATGCCTTTGGTAGTATGGACATTTTGACGATATTGACTCTACCTATCCAAGAGCAAGGTAGATCTTTCCATCTTCTGAGTTCTTCTATGATTTCTATCTTTAGTGTTCTATAATTTTCCTTATAGAGGTCTTTCACCTCTTTCGTTAAGTTGATTCCCAGGTATTTTATTTTTTTTTGATGCTATTGTAAATGGGGTAGTTTTCATCATTTCCCTTTCCAAAGCTTTGTCACTGATGTACAAAAATGCCTTTAACTTATGGGTATTGATTTTGTATCCTGCTACTTTGCCAAATTCATTTACTAGTTGTAAACGTTTTCTGGTAGAGTTTTTTGGGTCTTCTAGGTATGTTATCATGTCATCAGCAAATACTGCTAATTTAAGCTCTTCTTTTCCTATCTGGATCCCTTTAATTTCTTTCATCTGTCTAATTGCTCTGGCCAGAGTTTCCAGCATTATGTTAAATAGCAGTGGTGAAAGGGGGCATCCCTGTCTTGTTCCAGTTTTTAGAGGGAATGCTTTCAATTTTTCTCCATTTAAGATAATGTTAGCTCTGGGCCTTGCATAAATAGCTTTTATAATGTTGAGATATGTTCCTGATATTCCTAGTTTTTCCAGTGTTTTGAACATAAAGGGGTGCTGTATTTTGTCAAGTACTTTTTCTGCATCTATTAAGATAATCATATGATTTTTATCTTTAAGTCTATTGATGTGATGTATTATGTTTATTGATTTCCTAATGTTGGACCAGCCTTGCATCCCTGGAGTAAACCCCACTTGATTGTGGTGCACTATCTTTTTTATATGTTTTTGTATCCGATTTGCCAGAATTTTGTTGAGGATTTTTGCATCTATGTTCATTAATGATATTGGCCTGAAGTTTTCTTTTTTGGATGTGTCTTTGCCTGGCTTTGGAATTAATGTGATATTGGCCTCATAGAAACAGCCTGGAAAAGCTCCCTCTTTTTCTATTTCTTGAAATAGTTTGAAGAGCATTGGTATTAGTTCTTTTTTGAAAGTCTTGTAGAACTCAGCTGTAAACCCATCAGGTCCTGGACTTTTCCTTGTTGGTAGCTTTTTGATGACATCTTCTATTTCTTCGCTTGTAATCGATCTGTTTAAATTGTGTATAGCCTCCAGATCCAGTTTAGGCAAATCATATGACTCTAGAAATCTGTCAATACATTCAGTATTTTCTATTTTATTAGAGTACAAGTTTTCAAAGTAATTTCTAATTATCTTCTGTATATCTGAGGTATTTGTTGTGATATTCCCTTTTTCATCACGAATGTTAGCGATTTGAGTTTTTTCTCTTCTTCTTTTCGTTAGCATCACTAAGGGTCTGTCAATTTTGTTTATTTTTTCAAAGAACCAACTTTTAGTTTTGTTGATTCTTTGAATTATTTACTTAGTCTCAATTTCATTAATTTCTGCTCTGATTTTAATTATTTCCTCTCTTCTACTGCTCCTGGTGTTGATCTGTTCTTTTTCTAGTGATTTGAGGTGTGATGTTAAGTCATTTATTTGTTGTTTTTTTTTTTTTTTTCTTTTAAGGAATGAACTCAGTGTAATGAATTTTCCTCTTACTACTGCCTTCATAGTGTCCCAGAGATTTCTATATGATGTATCTGTGTTCTCATTTACCTCTAGGAATTTTTTAATCTCCTCTTTGATGTCTTCTTCAACCCCTTGTTCATTTAGTAGCATGTTGTTTAGCTTCCAGTTGTTGGAGTAGTTTTTCTTATTCCTTGTTTTGTCATTGATTTCCAATTTCATCCCTTTATGGTCTGATAGAATGCAGGGTAGTATCTCTATTTTTGTATATTTGCTGAGAGTCGCCTTATGACATAATATATGGTCTATTTTGGAGAAGGAGCTGTGTGCTGCTGAGAAAAAAGTGTATTCTTTTACTGAGGGATGAAATAGTCTATATATGTCTGTTAGGCCTCAGTTATTAATTGTTTTAAGGAGGCCTAAGGTTTCTTTGTTTAGCTTTTGTTTGGATGATCTATCCATTGGTGAGAGAGGTGTGTTGAAATCCCTTAGAATAACTGTGTTGTGGTCTATTTTACTCTTGAACTTGAGAAGAGTTTGTTTGATGAATGTAGGTGCTCCATTATTTGGGGCATATAGATTTATGATTGTTATATCCTGTTGATGAATGGTTCCCTTAAGTAGTAAGAAATATCCATCTTTGTCCCTTTTGATTAACTTTGGCTTGAAGTCTACCTTATTTGAAATCAGAATGGAAACCCCTGCTTGTTTCTGCAGGCCATGTGAGTGATAAGACTTTTCCCAGCCTTTCACCTTCAGTCTATTGATGTCTTTTTCAATGAGGTGTGTTTCTTGGCGACAGCAAACTGTTGGGTCATTTCTTTTAATCCATTCAGATAATCTGTGTCTTTTGAATGGTGAGTTTAGGCCATTAACATTCAGGGTTATTATTGAGATGTGATTTTTATTCCCATCCATTTTTATTTGTATTATGATCTTTAGCTTGATTTGGTTTCTCTTCTGGTTGGTATTTCCCTTAGTTTAATATCTCCCTTTGTTTTTCATTGTTATTTTTCTCTTCTTCTTCATGAAAAATTTTGCCCAGGATGTTCAGAAGTGCTGGCTTTCGAGATGTGAAATCTTTTAACTTTTGCTTGTCGTGGAAGGTTTTTATTTCATCTTCGAATCTAAAGCTCAATTTTTCTGGATATAAGATTCTTGGTTGACATCCCTTTTCTTTCAGAGCTTGAAATATGCTATTCCATGATCTTCTTGCTTTTAAGGTCTGGGTAGAAAAATCTGAACATAGTCTGATCAGTTTCCCCCTATATGTAATCTGCTTCCTTTCTCTTGTGGCTTTTAATATTCTCTCCTTGCTCAGTATATTAGGCATTTTCATTATAATGTGTCTTGGTGTGGATCTGTTGTGATTTTGTACGTTTGGTGTTCGGTAAGCCTCTTGAACTTGGTTTTCCCATTCATTCATCAAGTTTGGAAAATTTTCTGTAATTATTTCTTTAAATAAATTACTCATTCCTTTGGCTTAAATCTCTGCCCCCTCCTCTACCCCAATCACTCTTAAGTTTGGTCTTTTATGTTGTCCCATAATTCTTGAATGTTCTGTTCTTGGTTTCTTACCATTTTTGCTGTGTAATCTAGATTTTTCTCTAGGACATATATTTTGTCTTCATTGTCTGAGGTTCTTTCTTCCAAGTGATCTACTCTGCTGGTGATACTTTCGATTGAGCTTTTATTTTGGTTTATTGCTTCTTTCATTTCTGGAATTTCTGTTTGGTTTCTCTTTAGAGCCTCTATCTCCCTATTGAAGTAATCTTTTACTTCCTGTATTTGTTTGTGGAGTTCTTTGTCAAAATGATCTTTCACCACCTGTATTTGCTCCCTCATCTCATTTTTGAGTTCATTCTTAACTTCTGCAAACATTTGGAATATGTAATTTCTAAATTCCATCTCTGGCATTTCACCAACTGTGCATGCCATGGAATCTAGTGAGGAGGTATATTGATTTGTTTGTGTCACTTTCTTCCCTTGTTTCTTCATATTGCTTGTGCGTCTATTCCTCCTGCACTGTGGGACCTTGACTATTTTGATTTTGCCTTAAAACCTTACGTTGCTCCTGTAGTACAATGTTATCAGATCCCTTTATATTTCCTTTACACTTTAAAATCAAACACTTTCTATTCAGAGAATCCCAGTTTGATCACAATGTACAGATTTAGTTAACCCAGATATTGTTTCCAATTTACTCTGTATGCTTCTGATGGGGTTTTATAGTTTCAAGTAATGGACACAGAGGTGATATGTTTAGGAAGAAGGAAGTGAGTGTATTGACTTGTTCTTTCTTAGAAAGTATGAAAAGAGAGTTGTTTGGAAGTGGCTTAGTATCAGCAGATGAAGAGGAAAGATAATGGAATGAATGATTAGGTGGAAAGACCGATTTATATATAAACCTAACTTATGCAGCGGTTGAGAGAAGAAATAAAGAAAGATAGAAAAGAAAAAAGTAGAAGAAAAAAAAAAATGACCAAGGAGTAGAAATTAGTGTAAGAGAGTGAGAGAGAGAGTGAGTCTAGAAAATAGAGAATAAACTATATATAACACCACTTTGCTATATATTTCAATTGTACCCATTCTAAAAATCCCAATTTCTGCGTATAACTTATTTATGCTTCTGTTGAGTATGCAATGGCAGGGTGTAAATAAGGAAGATGAAGGAAGAAGAAAAAATACAAAAGTGAGAAGGAAAGAAAGAAATAAAGAAGAGAGGAGCAGATGCAAACAAACACACTGTCAATCAAAACAAAAACAAAGCAAAAAAAAAAAAACCACCTAAGAAACAACAAAACAAACAAACAAACAAACAAACAAAAAGAAAAATGTTGAACACAGGAACAAGTCTCAAACAAAATGGACCCTTGGAAGCCCTTCTTTTCTCCCTTCCAGTTTAAGCCAATTGACCTGGATCTTGTCCATTCAGCAATCCTGTTAGTGGAGTCAAGGCTGCACCTTTGGCCAGTTGCAGAATGGCACAGTGGAATAGTGGATGGGGCTTATCCTCAGGTCTGACCCTGTGTGTAGCAGCAGGGAGCTGCCACTCTGGGCCCTGGAGGCCAGGCAAACTGGTGGCTGGGTCTCTCCTTCTGGCGGGCAGGTGCCTACCTCTTGCTCTGGTCGCAGCTGGGCAGGTTGCACTCCCCCCAGGAGTGGAGGAAGCCCTTCCCCAGGTCTGGCCCTGAGTGCAGCAGCAGGGAGATGCTACTCTGGGCCCTGGAGGCCAGGCAAACTGGTGGCTGGGTCTCTAGACATTTTTATCATATATGTATGTTTTAGTTTCCGTATATAAGACAGAACATGCAATATGTGTCTGGCTTATTTTGTTTAAAATGATGTCCTTAAGTTCTATCACCTTTGTTATAAAGAACAGAATTCAGAATTGCAGGGGCTGGGTTTCTGGCTCAGTGGTAGAGTATTTGCCTAGCACATGTGAGGCACTGGGTTCAATCCTCAGCATCTCATAAAACATATATATATATATATAACACAAATATATGTGTATATATACACACACATAGCAAATAAAATATATGTATAACAAATAAAATAAAGTAAAAAATATATATAACAAAAAAAATATATATAACAAATAAAATAAAGTTAAAAAATTTTAAACTTTAAGGATGAAATTAAAAATATAAAGAACAGAATTACATTCTTTACTATGGCTGAATAATACCCCACTCTGCATATATACACCATATTTTCTTTTTTCACTCATCTGTTCATAGGCATCCAGAGTGGTTATATATCTTAGTTATTGTGGTTAGTGCTATAACTAAACATGGGCATGCAGGTATCTCTTCAGTATGCTGACTTTATTTTCTTTGGATATATATATGTATAGCAGGATCATGTGGTAATTCTATTTTTTAGTTTTTTGAGAAACCTCCATTCAGCTTCCCATGGTGGCTATACTAATTTACTTCCCCACCAATAGTGTTGAACTCTCGATCTTCCTGTCTCAGCCTCTTGAGCTGCTGGGATAAAGGTTCTTTTCTCTCAACTTCCTTGCCAGTATTTTTTGTTTGTTTGTTTCTTAAAAAATACAGATAAAAGGCATTTAAACTGGGGGTGAAATGGTGTCTTACTATAGTTTTGATTTTCATTTCCCTATTGGCTAATGATATTGAGCATTTTTTCATGTATTTATTGCCTATTTGTATTTATTATTTTGGGAAGTGTCTTTTTCAGATCATTTTCCCCCTTTTGATGATTGATATTAGATTTTTTCCCTTTTTCAATATTTATTCAGTGCTTTAAATTTCCTTCTAAGCACTGCTTTCACTGTATTCCATACATTTTGATAAGTTGTATTATTATTTTCATTAAAGTAAAAATATTTTTATTTTTCTTTGGTGATTTCAACCTATGTATAACACAGAAATATGTTGTATCATCTCTATATGGGGATCTTTCGACTATTTTCATTAATTTCTAGTTTAATAACACTATGGTCTGAGAGCATACTTTTTATGATTTTCATTGTTTTAAATTTGTTAAGGTGTGCTTTATAACAGAATATAGTATATCTTGGTAATATTTCATTTGAGTTGGAGAAGAATTAATTGGCTGTTGTTGGATGAGATAGTTTATAGATATCAGTTACTTTTAGTTGATTGAGCTATTGAAGTTGAATTCAATGCATTCTTTACTTTCTTTTTGTAGGATCTGTCCAATTCTGATAGGTGTTGAAATCTATTTAAACATTTACTTCATCTATTTCTCCTTGCAATTCTATTAGTTTTGCCTCACATGTCTTGACAGCCTGCTGTTAGATCCATACATGTTAAGAATTGTTATGTCTTTTTAGTAATTGATCTCTTTATCATTGTATAATATATCTTTTTTCATCTTGGTAACTTCCCTTTCTCCTGAGTCTTTTCTGTTTGTCATTAATATAGCTACTCTTGCTGTCTTTTGATTATTGTTATCACAATATATTTTATCACCTTTTATTCATCCTTTAATTTTTTTTATCAATATGTATCTTCATGTTTTTTTAAAAAATAGAAAGTATATGATTGGGTCTTGATTTTTGATGCAGTCTGATAATCCCTGTTTTCATTTATGGGGTTAGAGTATCAATATGTAAAGTGATTACTGGTATATTGGATTAATGTCTATCATATTTATTACTGCTTTCTATTTCTTGCCCTTGTTTTATATTCTTATTTTTGTCTTCTATTTTTCTCTTTTGTGTTTCTAATTGAATATTTTAGATAATTCCATTTTCTCTATTTTAGCATATTAATTCCTTCCTCCCTTTTCTAATATCACGGCTGTCATTCATTTCACTTATCTCAAGGCACATATATTTGTATATATATTTATATATATTCCAATGTATTGTTGCTATGATTATTATTTTTTTTAAAATATTTTTATTTATTTGCTTTAGTTGTACACAATGTGTTTTTTATTCAATGCATTTTATTTGTACATGGTGCTGAGGATCGAACCCGGGTCGCCCACATGCTAGGCGAGCGCTCTACCGATGAGCCACAATCCCAGCCCCTGCTATGATTATTTTGAACAAGATGTTATCTGTTAGATCAATTAAGAATAAGAAAAATAATTTTAAAATTTACCTCCATTTATCTATCAGAACAACCCTGAAGGCACATCAGAGATTTTTGGTGCTGTCCATCCATTCCAGGCCCCAAATCCTGAATATGTCAGAAGAGGAGCTCTGGGCACTCCCAAGACCTCCACGTCAGGTTGCAAGTCTGTGATCCACCTATGCCAACGCAGCATTCCTTGGCTGCCCTAAGTATGTGTTAAACTCATGTTAGACTCTCCAGAATGGGTTTAGTGCCTTTATAAAAGTACCTGTGGGAGTAAGCCATCTCTTTTTTGCCCTTTTTTACAATGTGAAGTTACATATTTCTGCTCCTTACTTTTCCTCCTGGTGTTCTCATTACAAGTATTTTCACCTGCCTAGTTGGTGCACAATTCTTGCATGTTCTCTTCTAGTTTTTACTTTTCATCTGCTCTTCAGGTTTGGAAGCATAAACTGTCATTTCCTTAAGCTCCTTGGCCATTTCCAGTCGAGTGATGAGCCCATCAAAGGCATTCTTCCTTTTTGTCCCGTTTTTGATCTCTACCATTTCATTTTGATTTTTTCTCAGAATTTCAATCTCTCTACTTAAAATATTCATCTGTTTCTGCATGTCATCTACTCTTTTCTTCAAAGCTCTACTATACAAATCATAAATTAAAAAAAAATTCCTGGTTTGATAATTCCAGCCATATTTGACACTGATTCTGATCTTTTTCTGTTGTTCTCTGAAAACCATGCTTTTAGTTTTTTGGTATAACTTTAACATGATGCAGGGAGTAAAAAAGCAAGCAAACAAACAAACAAAAAAAACTACAATACATAAGCTTTTACTAATTTAGGAGGAAGCATTCTTTAGTCCTATAATTAGGCCTCAGTCTTTTAGAAAGCCCTACCCATGGACTGTGAACTTCACCAGTGCTTTTTAGTTTTTTTTTTTTCCCTTTTCTCCCTTAGGTGTCACAGGATGGCTAAAAACAGGTAGAATTGGACAGTCCTCTTCTACCAGGTGAATCAGGCTCTGATAGAATACCAGCAGGTTAGGCTGTGATGGTAGACCTTGTTAATAAGGGCAGAATGCTCTAGTATATTTCATATTTTCCCCTGTGATCTTTCTATGATGGATCTAAGAAAAAATGTTGATTTTTTTTCAGTTTTTTCAACATTTTACTTGTTATTAGTGTAGAATGGTGACTTCTAATTTTCTTACATGGTAGACTGGTAACCAGAAGTCCATTAATGAGTCTTGCCTGCAACAATTATTGTTGTGGTGTTTGCTCATATTGATTTTCTCTCATTCTCTCTATACCCATTAATTGGCATTCTTATGCAAAGAAGAGTTTTTCTTTATCCTCATATACTTAATTATTAAATTATTTTTATATTATTTTAGAATTATGGATATTAATTTAATTATAAAAGTTATATGATACTATCAATATTTACTTTGAAATTCAGCTTTAGTCACTGAAAGCTCTTTCTGCTTAGTTCTTATGTCTAACAAGCATTTAAAAAAAAAACCTTGGATAGAGTTATATAAGTAAAGGGGGCTTGGTAATCATACACTGAAGCAGTGTTTTTCTGAAAATACCTGCTAATCCTTAGTGGTTTAGTAACTGTGGCTTTGGGTTTCTTCTTTCTTTCTTTTTTTTTTTTTGTGCTTCTGGGGTTCGAACCCAAGGCCTTGCACATGCAAAGCAAGTGCTATTATCACTGAACTGTATCCCTAGTCTTGTACCTGTGTTTTAACAGGACATACATATAGAGAAAAGGGAATAAAACTTGGGGCCCGAACAGAGTGAAGATTGAAGAGATTGTTCCCTTAAATCTTTCCTTCAGAAATAACAAATTTAATAAAAGAATTAGGAATAACTCTCAGAGAAAAATGGTAGGACTAATACCTGTCTTGGCCTTAGATCTTGGTGGAACACAGGAAAAGTAGAAAGTATTTGTTGGGAATTTCTAACCAGAACCTGCACTATTCTGATTTGAAATTCTAATTCTTCCTACAACTTATATGAAAGAGTAAAAGACCAAGAATAGACAAAACATACCTGAAAAAAGAATAAGTTGGGGAGATTTGTTATCAATAAATATTATATATGATAGTGTGGTTTTGGCCATGCAATAGACAGATAGATGTATGAGTCAAATAGAGACCAGAACTCAGCATGCTTACTTATGGACATCAACAAAAGATATCAACAGTACAAAGGGATTCAATTAGATGATGTCAAAATAATTGGTTATCTAATGAGGTGAAATCATGGTAACAGATTCTTACCTCATGTCATGTATAAAACTCAATTACTGTAGCATTAGGTCAACATTTTAAAAGCAAAGGGAAAACTTATAGACAATTTAGAAGATTATCCTAATGAACTTGGGATAGAAAAGGATTTCTTAAAAAGTAAAACAGTACAAATCATAAAGGAACTTGATTATATCTGACAACACTAATACTAATTCCTTAGGCTTATTTTCAACAAAAGTTACTAGGAAGAATATATTTTCATAAAGTAGAAAATATTGCCTATAATAAACATTACTATAAATTATTAGTATCCCCAATCTATAGGAACCCTAAGATTCAATGATAAAAAAGACATATAATTCAATAAAAATGTGGAAAAGATATGTACAAATGAGCATTTTGCAAAAGAGGAAACATTATTGGCTAATGGATACATTTAAAATGCACAATAAATACATTAAAATTGCTCATTAGTAATTAATAAAATGGAAATAAGTATAAGACAATACTACCTCAAACTCACATAAGTGGCAAATAAGAAGTCTGATAGCACTAACTGCATTCTTTAATGCAAGGAGTCCAGTTATGACATAAAATTAAGCTCAAATTTCGTATTTGTTACTTATTAGCACTGGTATCTTTGATAAATCATTTAAACTCTAGCTAGAGTTTCCTCATTTGCAAAGGCAGAATATAACCTCTTGGCTCTTATGAAGAACAAAGATAATTCCCGCACCAAACAAGTGACATAAAGTTTGGCAGAGAGTAGAGGGTCATAGATGATGATTGCTAAAACTGACATAAATTGAGGTGGTAGCCAGGAATGTAATGTTCATATCAGTTTCACTGAACAGAATTATTAGGGTTTTAAATATCTTTCTTCAAAGCTTATAACAATAACACAAGCAGCAGCAGCAATAATTAATTGAGGGTTTACTATGTGCCAGGCACTGAGTTTAGTGTTTGATATTCATTATTTCATTTAATTCTCATTGTTACTTTGTAACATTGTATTCTTATTTCCATTTTATGGTTGAGGAAATTGAAAGTCAAAGAGCTTAATTAACTTGCCCAAGGTCACACAGAGCTAGTCATTTATAGCTCTGGAAGTGGAACAGAATTCTTTTTGACTTGACTATAATTCTCTAGTATAAATGATTCCTTAGCAGACAGATCCAGAAACAGAACTTTTGTCTTATAAGGAATCTTCACAATTAGTGGAATCAAGATTAATTTATGTGCATAATAGTGTGATGAACTGATGCCAGTATTAAAAAATAAGGTAGAAAATTCAGTCAGCTCCTGGCAGCCTGCTATTAGGATCTCCAACCTAATCTTTTGTCAGGTTGTTACTGCTTGTGACTGAAATGAAAAAGGGTAAAGGAGGAATTGGAATTATGACCAGCTGATCTGAATACTCCTCTTTCTCTATTTGAAATTCCATTTTCCCATCTTGGGTGACTCTATATATAGTCTAAGGCCCTTCAAGAATAATTGAAATATTCTCAGAATGAAGCAAGATGCTCAAATTCTTGATATATGCATACACTAAATTTAAAAACACAATGGTCAGAGTCTTGCCCATTTCAGTTCCTTAAACCAAAAAGAATCTTGCCCTTTCAATCTAGTATTAGCAGTGGGATTCCCCAAAGCATCAACCCTCAGTGAAGAAGAGGATATAATGGTCTTGTGATGCAATAGCATGGCTAAGAGATGGCTCAACACATTTTGGTTTTGATGTTGAGAAACTCATTGTCTCTTGAGGTAGCTTCATCTGTTTTCAAAGAGCTACAATTGTTAACAACAACAAAACCAACAATAATGGCTCATTTTAATTGAGAGTTTATGATATTTCAAGTACTGCAATAATGCTTGATATAAATTATCTCACTTCAACTGCTAATTTCCTTTTTGTATTATAAGTTATTACTGTATAGAAAGGAAACACTTTTTTGTGTTGATTTTGTAAAGTGCAATGTTGTGAATTCATTTATTCTAGTCTTTGGGATTTTCTATGTATAGGATTATGGCATCTATGAATAGAGAACATTTTATTTCTTCCTTTCCAATCATCTGGATGCCTTTTGTTTCTTTTCTTTTTCTTTCTTTCTTTCTTTCTTTCTTTCTTTCTTTCTTTCTTTCTTTCTTTCTTTTGTTTTTTCAACTAATTGTTCTGCTGGAACTTCTGTATTAAACAGAAGTGAAAAAGTGACATCTTTGTTTTGTTTCTGATCTTGGAGGGAAATTTAATAGTCTTTTGTCATTAAGTAATGTTAGCTATAGCCATTTGATATGGGCATTTATTATGATTAAGTAAAAAAATCATTTTAATGACTAAGTTTGTTACATAAATATGCTTAATCTTACTCAATTTCTTATCGCTCTTTTTCTATTTTTAAAAACTATAATATTTTGATGAATAACTGTTCAAAAAGTATTATTGAAACATATAATATTGACAACTTTTTTTAATAAACATTATTGAGTGGCAAAGAACAACAACAAAAACCCATTATCTCACTTCTTCCTGATAATAACCTGGGCAACACAGATACTATTATTATGTCAAGTTTACAGATTGAAGTCACAGAGGTTTTACAGCTGTTTATCATAATATTAGCATCTGCAGATTAAATTCTAATTAATTTGGCAACACTTAGGAAACAGCACAGAACTTTAGGAGTTAAACTTCAGCTCTTTGGGGTTAAACATGTCCATGTTTAATTGATTTTCTACATTCCATTTTTGTAGAACTTTTAGAATCAGGTGAACATCTAATTGAAGGGGATGGAGGGAGGAAAGAGATCTTGACTTCTTCACATTTAAAACATGACATTTTGGGGCCTCTGCATGTTTTCTTTTATGTAGTTTTTATTGCTTCCACCCATTTTTATTTTTAAGATGCAAGGCTGGATCTATAGCAAATAAAACAAACCTTTCTCTGTACTCTGACACACATTTTTAGACCAATATTTGCAGAAAGTATACTCAGTACAAGAACTGTGCATTCATAAATTATTTTAGAAATGTTTAGAGATTATGCAGATTCATAGCATACCACTGCAAAGAGAAAAAGAATGATGAAAATAATTATTATGAATATCAATGCAGGATGGAAGAATTCAGTCAATCAATGTTTGTTTTTCTCTAATTAATGAATGTCTTGTCAACAGTCTGATTTTTAAAAAAGATTTTCTATTATTTTGTAGAAAATGTTATGTATCATTGCAATAATTTATTTATAATTTGGAACATGTCCCAAAAGTCTGATTTTTATTAAGTTAACCTGCTTTTCTTTAGCCACCTGCTATCATTGCATTACTGAAATTAGTATTTTCTGTTATCAGATTAGACATTTCAAATTCTGAAACTTTATATCCTTAAGACAAAAGAGATGGCTATGAACTTGAAAGTTTACTGTATTTCAACTTTCACTTTTTCCTTTGAAATCACAAACAGTATACCTCTACTTCTTACCTAAAAATTGCACGAGCTGTGGTTTAAAAGTGAGATGTTTGACTTAAGCTATGGAAAATAACTAAATCTGTCTCCATTACTGTCAGTTTTAGAAACTATATGACAAGATGTAACATTTTTGCCATGCTTAGGTTAAGATTCATACAGCTTTGAGATATGTGGGAAACAGGAAAGTCATTTAATGGTAGAATTACCAGGTTTGTCTTCCAACATATAATCTTCCAACACATGATCTTCCAACATATATGCTACCTATGAGTAATGCCAGAATGAATCAGAGAGGCTCTGGCAATGGCAAAGTGCACCCAATAAAAAGAAAGAAGATCCTTCAGACAGATGGCCAGTTTAAGAATAAAAAATGAGCTTACAGCCTTCATTCAGTCTATTAGTAGGCAGAAACAAAACTTATTTCAGCCAAAAGTATCTGTGATGCATTTTTAGCATCTTGCATGGTGAATGAATGGATTTCATACTTCTAATTGAATCAAAACTCAGTTCAAATAAACTCCCAACCCTACTATCATCTCTTCAGAATCACTTGTCTGGAGTCTACCTGTCAGAATATTCTCCTCCTTTGCAAAATACATAATAATCTCATTTAAAATCATAGAGTTCCATGACACGGAAAAAAGCTGACACAGTTTCTTCTTGCTTGCTGTTGTAATACTGCTCCTGAGTGATTGCTTATCTATGGAAACGTCACTGTTTTATATTACTAGACTTCTGAACGCTTCAATTTATTTTTGGATCAACCTTGGCAGATTGCAATTTATATATGCATTATTTCTAGCAGAATCAACTTTGAAGAAAAGAACAAGAAGGAGGAGAAGGTAGAGGAGGAGGTGGCAAATGAGGAGGAAAAAAAGTGACGTCCCACCCATTGACTCCCACCTCTACTAATCAAGTATTAATACTTGACTTGATTTTGCTTAATAGAAACATACTGCATGGCCAAAAAGGAAAACTCTGGGATATCTTGATGCCCATACTCAACTAATGCTAAATGCTGTGTCTCACTGAAAAATTAATATACTAATGTGTCATGCCTTAGGCATAGCTGACCATTTATTTCTAGAAGAGAATCTATTTTTGAAGGCATTTGTTTTTTGTGCAGTTTTCATTGTACACTCATCCAGAGAGTGGGTTTCCAGAAAATTCAAATATCCCAATAAGTCTCAAACTCTGTTGAAATAAAATGGTAGAAGCTCAGATGTAATCACCAATCCACTGAGGTGCTCAATGTTGATTTTCCCTATCTTGGCATCCTTAGTTTCAGGTAGATAAAACAGAGAGTTCTTACAAATGGTCACACTAAATATGACTTGAAGCATATGCTATAGTTAAAAATACATTTCTTTAAATAGGTAAATTTGGTCACTCCAGAAATAATCCTGAAATAATCTAAAAATGATGAAATATTAAAAAGAACAGCAATCACTATAGACTTCATGAGATGCATTGAGAATGACTTATTCTTTAAAAATATTTGTAGTTGTAAATGGACACAATATATTTATTTATTTATTTATTTTTATGTGGTGCTGAGGATGAACCCAGTGCCTCACATGTGTAAGGCAAGCGCTCTACCACTGAGCTATAGCCCCAGCCCAAGAATGACTTATTAATGGACCAGAAGGCAGTGGAAGCTTAAATTGTGTAATTATGCTGATGTATTTTTGGGTTAATCCTGAGATGGAAGAGTCAGATTTTGGAGAAAGAAGACAGGAATGAAACATGAAAAAATGTAAATGTAGTATCTTAGTCCATTTAGTGCTGCTCTAACAGAATATTTGAGACTGGGTAATTTATAAAGAACAGCTATTTATTTCTAATAATTCTGGAGACTGGGAAGTCCAAGGTCAAAGGACCACATCTGGCCAGGGCCTTTTTACTGCCTCATCCCACATGAAAGGTAGAAAGGTAAGAGAGCATGTGTATTTGCACATGTGATGATGGGGCAGGGGACAGAACTCATCTTTTGTCAGGAAACTCTTCCCAATATTAACTAGCCCATTCTTATAATAGAATTAATCTACTCATGAGGAATTAGCCCTCATGATGGAATCACCTCTTAAAGACTTCAATGGTCCCACTTTTAAACACTGTTACATTGGGAATGAAGTTTCTAGCACCCAACTTTCATGCTTTGTTGGACACATTCAATAGGGGGATGAGAGTGGCAGCAGTTGAAATGAGGAGTAAACAGAAAGAAATAGGAGCAAACAAAAAGACACCGTCAGAGGCCAAGAGTGAGGGAGGCAAAGCTGAGAATCAGCCAAAGAAAAGTTTTAGTAACAAAAATCAATTGATACACCTTTGTAGTTTCTTTCCTGTTTGTTATCTTTATCCCCAAAGGTACATATGACAGAAAACAGCTCTGAAATCCAGGATATCATTCACTGCTTTATTTTAAAAGGGAAAAGACAAATGGTTTTAGATTACCTATTTTTATTATTTATTTTATTTCTCACAATATTACCTATGCTATATGATATTAAGTAAAAGCATTACGAAGTAAGAAAGCAGACCAGAGAGTGAATTAACTAAAGCTCTTGAACTGAACTCTGTAAAATACATCTTTTTCTTTGATGAAGGACTGCTGGCTTTATATTAAAATCTTCTCCCAAATGGATTAGCACAACACTTGACATGAGAAGGAATTCTCTTGCTGGTGGGAGGAGGCTCAGCCTTCACCCTTAAGTGATGAAACTTCAGTTTTCATTCTAAGCTGGAACCGAGAAGTTAATTCAGACTACCTATCTGATGTTGCAGCCCACAGCTTTCTGTGGGCTCCAGGATGATTTGTCAGATGACAAGTTTGTTGAATGACCAGTTGATCAAACTTATAGACATATTTATTTACTAAAAACTAGCCTACTTTTGGCTCTTTGGAAAATGTATAGCAGTCCTGCAGATGGATGTGAAGGGAGCCAGAGCACCAGGGTCCTGAGGCCTGCAGTTTTTCTCTGTTCCATAACCTTCCCCTCTGTGGGATCACAGCCCAGGTTGTGCTAGGTGCCCAATGTTGACTCTCTTGACCTTGGCATCTCTAGTGTCAGGAGATAAAGCAGAGAGCTCTTACAGTGATCTCATTAAATATGACATGTTGCAAATGCTATAGTTAAAAATACAGTTTATTAAATAGGTAAATTCAGTCACTTGACATAAAACTGGAAAATGATTCTAGAACTTATGAAATATTAAAACCAAAATTGCTCTAAAATATTAGAAAGATTAATATCAACTGTTAAACTTTCAAATTTGAATTTTGATTATGTTCATAAGGAGATAATAATCATAGAATATGTTCAAGATAAGGATGTGGAGGGAAAAAGCACATTCATACATTGTTGGCGGGACTGCAAATTGGTGCAACCACTCTGGAAAGCAGCATGGAGGTTCTTCAGAAAATTTGGATTGGAACCACCATTTGACCTGGTTATCCCACTCCTTGGTATATATCTAAAGGACTTTAAATTGGCAAACTACAGTGATGTAACCACATCAGTATTTATAGCAGCTCAATTCATAATAGCTAAACTATAGAACCAATGTAGGTGCCCTTCAAAAGATGAATGGATAAAGAAATTGTGGTATATATACACAATGGAGTATTAATTAAAGAAGACTGACTTTTCCAGCAAATGATGCTTGTAGAGAAGGTCATGCTAAGTGAAATAAGCCGGTTCTCAAAAGCCAAAGGTTGAATGCTTTCTCTGACATGTGGAAACTAACCTAAATTAAGGGGGATGGTGAGAGAAAAAATAGAAATTCAGTAGATTAGACAATGGGGAATAGAGGGAAGTGAGGGTAGTTAGGAAAAGGAAAGATGGTGGAATGAATCTGACATAATTTTTCCATATACTTATATGAAAACAACACTGTGAGTCCTACCATCATGTACATTACAAGAATGGGATTCTAACTGGAATAAAATATATTCTGTGCTTCTATAATTATATCAAAATGGATTCTACTGTCATGTATAAAAAGGACAAATAAAAAGGACACATGTTAGCAGATTGAATAAAGAGGTAGCTATACTGAAAAAAAAAATTGCTCAAGCATAATAGAGTGACAATCACACATAGAAGAACACATTAATGAGAACAATCATTCTATGATTTTCACTCTTGAAATGCTGAAATTCTTCAAAGATAAGAAAAATACTAAAAATATTAATAAGGAATACATGGATAAGAAAATGTATCCATATTAATTAAGTATATTAAATAAGACTATTTCTTAAAATAAGGTTTCAGTGAACCTTAATTTGGTGAATTCTACAAATTGGTCATTTGGCAAAACGATGCTTGAGTGAATTATATTTTCATGAATGGATCTACTTCAACTTTTTAAAGATGACACTGTGTTTAAAAAAAAAACTAAAATATTTGCCAACATTTAAAAGTCAATAAATTTCCTGAAAAGCTCTGAATTTATACTCCCTCTTGAAGGTTCAAAAGGTTTCTAACACAATCTATATTCCTATATAGCAACATTTGAAGGACTTAAGCAGTGGGCACTACCTTTAGAAAGGCCTGTGGTAGGGTGACCACATGGCTGCTATGCTTGGGACAGTCCTGACTCATGCTTGTTTTCCTGGGATGATTCTTAATCAGGTCCACTTTCACCTCCACAAGTGTCTAGTTTGAAAGATAAAATACATGGTTACTCTAGTTAGTGTTCTCCAGTTCACTGTCATTCACAGAACACCCTTTAATATTGTAATTGGAACACCATCCACATCATCTGCCTGGACTTTGCAAGATTTTGAGTGTGTTGCTTATGCTCTAGAATCCTATGTCTAGCTCACATATTTAGAAATACACAGCTAATTCTTCCTCAATGATGAATGAAGAGGCTTTGCTGCATTTGCTCCTTTAGTTTTGCCTTCTGTTTGCTTCTTCATGCATAGTGTGGTCTTAATTAAAGATCCCTTGCAATGTCATCTATTTTTTTTTTTCATTATGGATCTTCACTGTAGAAGATCTATAATCTTCTTACTGATATAGCTTAGTAGATATCAATAACACAACACCACAGACTTAAAAATTAGCTAAAGTAACTCATAATCCCCTTGTTGGTGCTTGTTCCATTCTAGGCTAGGAGCTAGTTATTGAGCATATGGAGATGAAAAACACCATGCCAGTCATGTTAAGAGTCTTAGGTCTCTTCACAGAATAGTCAGTCTTGACTTTTCTTTTCTCTCTATGTGTATTTTCTCATTCTATCATTTGTCTCATGAAGGTATCAGAAATGAATTCCAGGTGATTGTCAATTCCAGAAATATGACTACTTACCATCCTAAAGGCAATATTAGTGTTACCAATGAGTTTTAAAATTGCCAAATGGGGTGTGTGTGTATGAGCACACCTGTGTGCACTTACATATATATATATATATATATTGGGTGACTAAGGGCAGATTTGAGCAAAGACAGTCTACATCAACTCTGATATTTTTATATGAAAAATAGAGATGTTAAAGGGTGAGGTTACTTTCTATTTCAGATAAAGTCTAAAAGGATGGCTGATTCTTGGGGATTGGGAAGGAATGGTGGTGGTTATGGTAATCTTAATTTTGTTTGGTGGTAGAAAATGTGATTTCATCAATTTAACCATGGCCAGCTGTCTCCTCAAGAGTAACCAGCATCCCTGTAGAGCCTAAACCATAATACAATATTCCTAATTTTATTCAATTTCTATCATTATATATTCTTGCTCTTTCTTCCAGTAGGATACTATTGAAAGGACGCTGACATATAAACTAAAAGGATCTGCTTATTCTAAATCTGACTGATGCCTCCCATTTAACCATAGGCAGTAGCATGTCCTCCAGTGTCCTTGGATGAGAGCCTGAGCTCTTAGAATGCTGTCATGGGTGGAAATGTTTGGGCTCAGACAACCTCAAGCATTCAAATTTCCAGGGACTACTTACAATATTCTATTTTGGATGAGATTTTGGCTGGTCCACTTCATTGGGAATCATGATCTCTGGATCGCCTAATTCATATGACAGTGGCATTCCTTTTGTATTTGGTAGGTGACTGTCAATTCTAGAAATATGACCACTTAGCATCCTAAAGGAAATAACTTTGGTGTGTTGGTGTTACCAATGAGTTTTAAAATAACATGCTTACGAAAGTCCTGAAGCAAACTATCCGATTTCTAGGAGATTGATTGATAAAAATGAATGCTGTACATATTGATTTACATTAAAGATGTTATAGTTAAGAAATGCTAAGATATTCATGTTCATGATTCATAACATTCTTCCCTTGAGGTTGGGGGAAAGGATGATGCGTACTTTATGTCAAGGGCTGTAATTGCCAAGAAAACTGAAATGGAGAACATTGATATCTAATAATCATTTCTGTTTCTCTGTTGGAAAGTCCATACCAGTATAGCCAGCAGTTACCAGGAACTTTCTCAAGGATCACTGTCATGTTAATCATCAAATGATGTTAAACAGGTATGCCTATTTCAGTCAAGAACATAGACTATAGTGTACCTATGTTAGGTGGCAAATACTAACAAATTCATAATTTTATTTTCTTGTTGCTTGCTTGTTTTAGGACCCATAAAGAGTTTGTTACCACTTTGGTAACAGATTCCTATTCTCAAAGAGTTTTACCCATCGCTCAATGTATAGAATGCTATTTCTTACTCCATTATACCAGTTCTAGGTACTAGCCAATGGTTTGCTAGTACCTAGGTTTTGATATAAACAAACAATGAAACCTGGATTTGTAGCATTTGCCAATTTCCATAGAAATTTCTCCCAGAATTTCTAATTTCTACTATAGTTTAACAATCCTCTCCAAATCCTGAATTGGCTATTCTTTCAAGTCTGCACAAGCATACCCCTAGCAGTTTTTCTATTAGTTATACTCTTGGTCTGAATGTATATCTAGTCTTCTATTGATCTTTTGGTTGGATTCAAGACACATTGGCAAACCACCTCTTAATGAGTGTTATTTTGCATATGCCTATATTCTGTTTATGCTGAATCTTGATACTAACTTTGTTTGTAGCTAATGACCTTTATAAAAATCCGTGTTTTGAAGTGTGGGACAGAAGGATGCTTACTATCATCTCTTAATTCCTCTCTCCTTCACACAGTTAGGAAAAGTGTATGAGTAGAAAGTAAGCCAGTGGCACAATTTGGTAGAGAAAGTAAAAAGAAGTTACATGTGAGTACACTAGGTAAAACACATTCAAGAAATATTATGGGGAAAATGGAATGCAAAAAAAAGAATGATAGAGACAGGCAAAAAGATGATGTGCCATATTTGTTTTCTGACTGCAAAGTGACAGCAGTTGGGATTCATTTTGCCTTTCATATCCAAAGTTTAATTGATTAGTTCAGGCAACTCCTGGAACCATCTTACACGAATGGAAGTCATGTCAACCTCACAGTATCTTATGGAATCACTTTATTTTCCACTTTGACTCCTGTTGCCAGTTTCAAAGAAAATGTTATTTACAAATATTCTAGAGGCAGTAGCTATCTTCAACCTAGGTGTCCCATGCCTGTTACCATAGATTTATCCTTGGGAGTTGTGCTTGGCATAAATCTAGAAATTACTAATTTTTTTTTTCTCACTGAATTCCTGGACTGATAAAATGGAGTAAGAAACAGCATTCTATATATTGAGAGATAGGGAAAAATTATTGAGAATAGGATTCTGTTGTAATAAGCTTGATCCCAGGGGGAGAAAAAAAAAAAAAAAAAAAAGCCTTGGTTGTCACGGGTGAGAAGGAATTCAGAGTATAGCATTGAGACTGTTATAGAACTCCATTCTCTGCCATAGTCTAGGTTCTGGGGATGAGAATATTAGGAGCTGTTTAATTAGGTTTCTTTTCAAAACACATCAGGATCCCAGAAACAATACTAACAATCCTTGTTGTTACCTAATTGATACCACTTCCTCTAGAAATGGACTGCTGGGATCCTTTCCATGTGATTGGATTTCATCGTCAGAACACAAGAGTCACGGAGTTGTGTCATTACAATCTCGACCAGGAATGTCCACCAGAGTAAGAGGTCAAGTTCATTTCTACTATCTGGGCAAGTTTTCCCATCATTGTTAGTGACCTCATGACTGGAAAGTTTGAATTTTGCTAAGAGCTATGAACAAGAAATAGCTTTAATTAAAGAAAAAGATAGTCAATAATTGGTGGTTTGACATTTATAAGACAATAATTTGGGTAAAATCATATTCCATGAGAGAAATGGAAAGTTCTCTTATGCTATTACCAGAATCTGGGAACAAAATTAATTTAACTTCAAATAAATCTTCACAAAGTTATAACAAACATACCGGGCAGCTTCTGAATATCTCTCCAGACATCTAAACACTGTTGCTTGACGAAGATGGTTTCGGAAATAGGCTGGGTTTAGAACAATGCTCCTGTGAAAAGACAGAAGAAATGTAAACATTATTAGGTTTTTAAAAGACAATTACCAGAAGTGTAGAAGAAGGAAATCACATGCATTAAATCATTCAATTTTATATACTATCTATTTTTGAAAAGACTAATGAATGAAGCCCATTCTTTCTGTAATTGTCAAGTAAGACAAATAAGCATTCTTGAAAAGCAAATTGTTTGCATCATATAATCAACTTTATACTTCTGAATATCTTCTATAACTCTGATAATGACAAAGAATTTAAATTCAACCTAAACTACATATAAGACATGCTATTTTATTTGCTTGTGTTAATAAATCAGGTAAAACTCATAGGTTATTTATGCTAAGTTTACTTTTAATAAAAGAGGAGGTTGTTGGCTGCTGAATTTCAATGAAAATAAATGAACTGCAATTTGGGTGACATGTCTATTTGAATTTCGTAAATTAGGTTTTGTCTTACCCCTGCCAAATGATGTAGTGGCATGAACTGGTAAGATCGCATCTTACTTTGGGTCCCCTTTTTTTCTTGACTGAAATTACAAGGCTTAACTTATAGATAAGTTGATCTGTCCATCCTTGCCAGCTGACTCTTCCATTATCTCCTAGAGTTCTGGAATCTCAGTCCAAATTCAGGTGAGAATATGGCCAGATCTCAGCTATCTTTCCCCTGCTAGAAATAAACTGGTGGACACTTTCCTTCTTGCTTCTTGTGAGACTATTAGGGGTATGCGCTGTTTGAGGCATTCAATATAATGATGTGAACTGGACAGATGCACTCTGTACCCCATCATCAGATGGGAATAGTAAATTGGTGAAAGTTGGGAATGTAGCTTCTATTATGCTTCTTGATGTGGGGTTCAAAATGTTACAGAAATGATAAAGGATTACTAAGTAACATTTTTTGAAATTGTTATTGCAAGCCGATAATAATTTGGAATTAGTTCATTATTGAAGTAATTTGTTCTTAATGTGCTTTTTTTTTTCTTCCTGAAAGGTGCACAGAACTTTTTGATATTCAGATGAAAACTATAAACCTCTGTTCAAAAAGTGCATGCAAAAGTTACTCAACTTTAGGGAAGTCATGTGACCTCTTCAGGGCTATTTATGAACTTTGGGCTAAAAAACATGTAGACTAAAACAATCCCATTTCCAGAAACATTGCTTATGAAAATGCAAAAATGGAAAAAAAATCTGTCTGGCTCATGAAGAATTGTAGAATTATATGGTGATGAAATAGATTGATTGTATAATTTAGCTCACTTTAAACACAAACCCAAACCAGAGAGTTTAAGGGGAATTTCTAAAATCATACATAATTAGTTGAAGAGTTATTATTTCAAGTTTGTGGTTCCTTCTTTAGCTATAAAGTCTGTATTATACCTTACTGCATCTCTTGTGATGAATTCCAAATTATGGGAGTCTGAGTTAATGAGGCCTTGCTGTACTGTCCAGCTAATAATTTGTGAAAATTAGTACATTAATCCCCTAAGAATATAGGTCATTTTCTTTAATGAGTTCTCAGTAAAATGTGGGAATTTAAAAATGATCACATGGGTTAATTTGATGTCAATATAAAACTACAAATATCTACCACTGATACTTTCTATTGATTTATAAAAAGTCTTTACAAACCATGTTTACATATTTTATCCCATGTGAAAACAATCTTATAAAAGCAAGTGAACACAGCTAAGATTAGTGTTCTGACTAGGGCCTGGGTTTTCTGTTTCTGACCAAAATTTTTTCTTTTACATCATAACTAATTCTCTCCTTTTACTTTACAGTCATTCATTCACTTATGCATATTTAGTAAGCATCTACAAATGTGATGGACAAAGTCCTTAATGAATGGATGTTTCTAGACTTAGGTATTCCTTGACACATAACATTCTAGTTCTGCTAAACTACTTTCCAAGATATTGCTGTGTCAATAAGTTCTTGTGACAAAAATTGATTGGAATGGAGAAGACAATCGAATCCATGAACAGGAGTAGTAGATAGGAAAAAGCTTAAAAAAAGAGGCATCAAAGTGACTTCGGTTGTAGGTAGAGGAGTTTTTGTGGGTAGTGAGAATTGGTGAGGTAGATACTGTGGAAATTGTATAAGATTTTAAAAAAGAATTGAATTTGAATTTGAATTGAAATTGAATACGATTTTTAAAAAGGATTAAAATTGGGGGAAAATGCTTGTAATTATGAGCCCTCTTTGATGAAGAAATGCAAGCAGAGGATATGGATACTGTTGTTAGACTAGTTTTTTGACCATGATGTCACCTGACCAGAACCACAGGTGTCCTAGCTTAATAAGAAGGACTCAAAGAAGACCCAGTCCCAGTCTCTACCCGAAGGTACAGTTATAAAAGAATTAGAAACTTTTTAAAGAGGTGTAACATCTGACAGTCTATTATTTTTTATTCTCTTATTGAAAAATTCATTGTGTGTTTGTCATATATCCCTATTAGAAATTTGGCATGCAAATGCTAGTGGTGATTGTAACACCTAGTTTTAACAATTTTATCATCTTAGTCATGCTTTCTAAAATGGAATATACTTTTAAAGATATATTTTATGTTGTATGCAACTTCTAGAGGAAATGATGATTTGTCCTTTAAAAAGTTCCTAATCATTTGTCATTTGATGCCATTTGGGGAGATGCAGGAGGCCGGCTATGATCAAAATGGACAATCTTGCTAGGGCTACTGTGAAAAAAACTGTAATTGTAATCAGAGAGAGGTCTCTGTGCTGATTAGTTTGATTTTTATCACAGAGGAAATAAATCTGATTTAGCTACGCTGATAGGGCTTTTGGTCAAAAACAAAAACCATGTTAGAGAGAATAGCTAAATTATACAAGTCATTGAATTTTTGTCAAAGGAATGGAGTTAGTAACAGACAAATCACTGCTCACTCAGTTGATTAGCCCCATTCTCAGAGAATGGGATTGTGTAAAATAATAAATTTTATAAGACATAAAAGTTTATTTTAAAAATCAATTTCTAATATATGGTATAAGCTTTGCTTTTTATGATTTCTATTTATGGATACTTTAAATTTTATCTTTATACTACAGTTCACATAATTTGATGTGTGGATATGTGCTTGTTTTATTGAGTTCTAAGTTTGTAAAACAGTGAGGTTAGTAAGTCTGTTTCAGGAATTATCCAAGGTTTCCCAATTCACTTGTCAAATGATTTTATCCTTCTTTTAGTGAAATCATATGCCACTTTTGTCATATGTTAAATTCACATGCACATCTAAGTCTATGGCTGGACTTTCTATGCTTTCAATATGTCTATTTCTATTTCTTTGGCCATATATATATATATATATATATATATATATATATATATATTTTGCACTGGGGATTTAATCCAGGGGTGCTTAACCACTTAGTCACATCCCTAGCCCTTTTTTAAAATATTTATTTATTTACTTTAGTTGTACACAATGCAATGCATTTATGTTTATGTGGTGCTGAGGATCGAACCCGGGCCATGCATGTGCGAGGCGAGCGCTCTGCCGCTGAGCCACAACCCCAGCCCCATCCCTAGCCTTTTTAACTTTTTTATGTTGAGACAGGGTCTCACTAAATTGCTGAGGCTGGCTTTGAATTTGTGATCCTCCTGGCTTAGCCTCCTCAGCTGCTGGGATTATACACATGCCCCACCGCGCTGGGCTAAAACTGTCGTGTTTTTAATTTACAATGCATTTTAATTTCTAGAAGGGAAAAAACTGTCTAATGTTCTCTTTGTGAAAAAACTTGCTAGTTAACATGGCATATTTATTCTTCCTGATAAACTAGAATTTGTTTTCTTAAATTACAAAAAGTTTATTTATTTATTTATTTTTAAATTGATGCTAAGCTAAAGATCTTAGATTAAATAGGAAGAATAGATATTTTTATACACTTGTGTTTTCACCCAGGAATGTGACATTTTTCTTTACTTATTCTTTAATGTCTCCCAGTAATATTTTAACCATTCTCTTTGTAAAAGTAAAAAATTTCAAATTTATTGTTAATTTTTAAATTGTTAAGTTATACATGAGAATATATGTCTATATACACATATATATGTTTGTATGTATGTATATATCAACATATGTACCACTCTAAGAATGATCAAAATCAGAACTGAAGAGATTTTTAGAAATGCAAAATCTTGCCCGCTGACCTCCGCCCTAGTGTGGCCAGGCCCAGTTCAGCTCCACTGACCTCCGCTCTAGCGCAGGCGGGCCAAGGACAGCCCAATCGACCTCCGCCCGAGCCTGGCCAGGCCCAGGTCAGCACTGCCGACCTCTGCCCAAGAGCAGGCGGGCCCAGGTCAGCTCAGCCAACACCCGTGGAGCTCAGGCAGGCCTAGGACGGCTTCGCTGACCTCCGCTCAGAGGACCGCCTCTTCTGATCAGCAGACCACCACAGGAGCTCAGATTCGACCAGTTTGGCCCACACCAACCTGAATGGGACCCAGGCCTAGGGTAGGTCCAGAGTCCACCTGCGAGCACAAGCCTAACCCACTTCCATCTTGAGACACTGAAGACATAGCCATAGCCTTCCCCACGTAATAGCCCCTACCTTTTGACAACAGACAGGGCCTAAAAGCAGCCACATCTCAGAGCAGGCATCCCAAAGACGTTGTAAAGCCCACCCTTTCAGCTCCATCTCTGGAAGACATTGCATTCATCTTGGGGCACGTTCACTGTTATCTTGAGTTATCTCCACTCCTGCTGACACCACTTTTAGTTGCAGTAGCATACATCGAGGGACACCTGCAGGTTCTGAAAGCCCAACATTAAGGTGAAGCAAAGACAACCTGCACGGATATTACAAGAATATAGGGTAGAAATTGTAATATCTCAGGTCTATACTGCAAGAAAGGAAGGCAAACAGACAACATGAAAAAAGAATGGAGAAAAGTACCCCAAACAAACCAGGATACTACAGTAACAGAACCCATGCTCAGTGAAGTTGATGAAATGTTAGGAGTTCAGAAGTTTCATAATTAAAATGATCTGTGAATGAAAAAATGACCTAAATGAGCAAATACAGGCAAAATTAATCACTACAACAAAGATATAAGACAGCAAATACAGGTAGCAAAAGATTACTTCAAAAAAGAGATAGAAACTCTGAAAAAAAAAAGTCAGAAATCCTTGAAATGAAGGAAACAATTAACCAAATAAAAAACGCAATAGAAAGCATCACCAACAGACTAGATCAACTGGAAGAAAGAACTTCAGATAATGAAGATAAAGTATATAATCTTGAAAATAAAGTTTACCACACAGTGAAGATAGTAAGAAACCATGAACAGAACATCCAAGAATTATGGGAGAGTAACAAAAGACCAAATCTAAGAGTAATTAGGATAGAGGCCAGCACAGAGTTTCAAACCAAAGGAAAACACAATCTCTTCAATGAGATAATATCAGAAAATTTCCCAAGCATGAAGAATGAATTGGAAAACCAAATATAAGAGGCTTACAGGACACCAAATGTACAAAATTACAATAGATCTACACCAAGACACATTTTAATGAAAATGACTAGCATACAGAATAAGGATAGAATCTTAAAGGCTGCAAGAGAGAGGAATCAGATCACATATAGGAGAGACCAATTTGTATCACAGCATATTTTTCAGCTCAGACACTCAAAGCCAGGAAATCATGGAGCAACATATACCAAGCTCTGAAAGAAATTGGATGCCAACCACAAATCTTATATCCAGCAAAATTAAGCTTTAGATTTGAGGACAAAATAAAAACCTTCCATGATAAACAAAAGTTAAAAGAATTTACAACTCAAAAGTCAGCACTACAGAACATCCTCGGCAAAATATTCCATGAAGAGGAAATGAAAAACAATGATGAAAATCAGCACAGAGAGGTATTTCAAAGGAAAAACCAATCAGAGAAGAAACCATGTCAAGTTAAATACCAAAAATAAGCAAAAATGGCTGGGAATACAAATCACGTCTCAATAATAACTCTGAATGTTAATGGCCTAAACTCACCAATCAAAAGACATAGACTAGAGTGCCGCCAGGCCCAGACTCCATCCACTCCCGCCGTCCTCCGCCCCAGAACAGGAGACAGCAAGGACAAACCTGCCAACTCTGCCTGAGCCCAGGTGGGCCCAGGGCAATCCCGTGGACCTTCACCAGAGCGAGGCCAGCCCCAGGTCAGTCCCGATAGTCCAGCGCTAAGGGGAGGCACAGACAACCTGCAGGGGTATTATAAAAATATAGGGAAGAATCTGTAATAATTCATATCTACACTGCATAAAAGTAAAGCAAATAGACATCATGAAAAAACAGGGGAGGAAAATACCCCAAACAAACCAGGATTCTACAATAACAGAACCCATGCTCAGCAAAGTTGAAGAAATGTCAGAGAAGGAGTTCAGAAGGTTCATAATTAAAATGATCTGTGAATCAAAGAATGACCTAAATGAGCAAATACAGGCAAAAATTGACCACTACAACAAAGATACGAGACAGCAAATACAGGTAGCAAAAGATTACTTCAAAAAAGAGATAGAAACTCTGAAAAAAAACCAGTCAGAAATCCTTGAAATGAAGGAAACAATTAACCAAATAAAAAACACAACTGAAGGCATCACCAACAGACTAGATCAACTGGAAGAAAGAACTTCAGACAATGAAGATAAAGTATATAATCTTGAAAATAAAGTTGACCACACAATGAAGATAGTAAGAAACCATGAACAGAACATCCAAGAAGTATGGGACAGCATCAAAAGACCAAATATAAGAATAATTGGGTTAGAGGAAGGCACAGAGTTTCAAACCAAAGGAATGCACAACCTCTTTAGTGAGATAATATCAGAACATTTCCCAAGCATGAAGAATGAATTGGAAAACCAAATACAAGAGGCATATAGGACACCAAATGTACAAAATTACAACAGATCTACACCAAGACACATTATAATGAAAATGCCTAGCATATAGAACAAGGATAGAATTTTAAAGGCCGCAAAAGAGAGGAATCAGATTACATATAGGGGGAGACCAATTCGTATCACAGCAGATTTTTCAATTCAGACACTCAAAGCTAGGAGATCATGGAACAACATATTACAAGCTCTGAGGGAAAAGGGATGCCAACCAAGAATCTTATACCCAGCAAAATTAAGCTTTAGATTTGAGGACAAAATAAAAACCTTCCATGATAAACAAAAGTTAAAAGAATTTACAAGTAGAAAGCCAGCACTACAGAACATCCTCGGCAAAATATTTCATGAAAAGGAAAAGAAAAACAATGATGAAAATCAACAGAGGGAGGTAGTACACTAAAAGAAAAAAACAATCAGAAGAGAAAACATGTCTAGGTAAATACCAGAAATAAAAAGGCTGGGAATACAAAACACATCTCAATAATAACTCTGAATGTTAATGGCCTAAACTCACCAATCAAAAAACATAGACTAGCAGATTGGATCAAAAAATAGACCCAACAATATGCTGCCTCCAAGAGACTCATCTCATAGGAAAAGACATCCATAGGCTGAGGGTAAAAGGTTGGGAGAAATCCTACCACTCATATGGACAGAGGAAACAAGCAGGGGTTTCCATCTTCATATCAAATAAAGTAGACTTCAAGCTAAAGTCAATAAAAAGGGATAAAGAAGGACACTATATACTGCTCAAGGGAAACATACACCAACAAAACTTAACAATTATAAATATTTATGCCCCAAACAATGGACCATCCATGTTCATCAAACAAACTCTCCTGAAGTTTAAGAGTCAAATTGACCACAACACAATAATTCTGGATGACTTTAACACACCCCTTTCACCACTGGATAGATCTTCCAAACAAAAGCTGAACAAAGAAACTATAGAACTCAAAAATACAATAAACAACTTAGACTTAACTGACTTATATAGAATATTTCATCCTTCAACAAGCGAATACACTTTCTTCTCAGCAGCACATGGAACCTTCTCTAAAATAGACCATATACTAGGCCACAAAACAACTCTGAGCAAATACAAAAAAGTTGAGATTCTACCCTGCATTCTATCTGGAATGGAATGAAATTAGAAATCAATGATAAAATAAGAAATAAAAGCTACTCCAACACCTGGAGACTAAATATTATACTACTGAATGAACAATGGGTTGCAGATGACATCAAAGAGAAGATTAAAAAAATCTTAGAGGTGAATGAGAACACAGAAACAACATATCGAAATCTCTGGGACACTACGAAGGCAGTTCTAAGAGGAAAGTTCATTGCATTGAGTTCATTCCTCAAAAGAAGAAAAAGTCAACAAATAAATGACTTAAAATTATATCTCAAAGCTCTAGAAAAAAAAGAAGAACAATCCAACACCAAAAGTGGTAGAAGACAAGGAAATAATTAAAATCAGAGCTGAAATTAATGAAATTGAAACCAAAGAAACAATTGAAAAAATTGACAAAACAAAAAGTTGGTTCTTTTAAAAAATAAATAAAATTGACAGACCCTAATCAAGGCTAACAAAGAGAAGAAGAGAGATAACTCAGATTACTAACATGTGTGATGAAAAAGAAAATTTCACAACAAACACTATGGAAATACAGGAAATAATTAGAAATTATTTTGAAAATTTGTACTCCAACAAAATACAAAACACCAAAGGCATCGACAAATTTCTAGAGTTGTATGATGTGCCCAAACTTAAGCAGGATTATATATATAATTTGAACAGACCAATTTCAAGTGACAAAATAGAAGATGCCATCAGAAGCCTATCAACCAAGAAAAGCCCAGGACCAGATGGATACACAGCTGAGTTCAACAAGACCTTCAAAGAAGAACTGATACCAATACTCTTCAATTTATTTCAGGAAATAGAAAAAGAGGGAGCACTTCCAAACTCATTCTACGAGGCCAACATCACCCTGATCCCCAAACCAGGCAAAGACATATCCAAAAAAGAAAACTTCAGACCCATATCTTTAATGAACATAGATGCAAAAATTCTTAATAAAATTCTAGCAAAACAGATACAGAAACATATCAAAAATATAATACACCACAATCAAGTGGGGTTCATTCCAGGGATGCAAGGATGGTTCAACATATGGAAAACAATAAATGTAATTCATCACGTCAATAGACTCAAAGATAAGAACCATATGATTATCTCAATAGATGCAGAAAAAGCATTTGACAAAATACAGCACCTCTTCATGCTCAAAACACTAGAAAAACTAGGGATAACAGGAACATATATCTACATCGTAAAAGCTATATATGCTAATCCCCAGGCCAACATTATTCTAAATGGAGAAAAATTGAAAGCATTCCCTCTACAAACTGGAACAAGACAGGGATGCCCTCTTTCACCACTTCTATTCAACATAGTAATTGAAATGCTGGCCAGAGCAATAAGACAGATGAAAGAAATTAAAGGGATACAGATAGGTAAAGTAGAACTCAAATTATCATTATTTGCTGATGGTATGATTTTATACCTAGAAAACCCAAAAAATTACACCAGAAAACTTCTAGAACTCATAAATGAATTCAGCAAAGTAGCAGGATACAAAATCAACACCCATAAATCTAAGGCATTTCTATATATCAGTGACAAATGCTCTGAAAGGGAAATGAGGAAAACTACCCCGTTTACAATAGCATAAAAAAAAAAAAAAATACTTGGGAATCAACTTAACCAAAAACGTGAAAGACCTCTATAATGAAAACTACAGAACACTAAAGAAAGAAATTATGGAAGAACTTAGAAGATGGAAAGATATACCCTGTTCTTGGATAGGCAGAATTAATATTGTCAAAATGACCATACTACCAAAAGCATTATATAGATTTAATGCAATGCCAATCAAAATCCCAATGACAATCCTCATAGAAATAGAAAAAGCAGTCATAAAATTAATCTGGAAAAATAAGAGACCCAGAATAGCTAAAGCAATCCTTAGTAAGAGGAGTGAAGCAGGTGGCATCACTATACCAGACCTTAAATTATACTACAGAGCAATGGTAACAAAAACAGCATGGTATTGGCACCAAAATAGGCCGGTAGACCAATACAGAATAGAGGACACAGAGACTAACACATATAATTTCAGTTATCTTATATTAGACAAAGGTGCCAAAAATGTACATTGGAGAAAAGATAGCATCTTCAACAAATGGTGCTGGGAAAACTGGAAATCCACATGAAATAAAATGAAATTAAACCTCTATCTCTCACCATGCACAAAATTCAACTCAAAGTGGATCAAGGATCTAGGAATTAGACCAGAGACACTACACCTAATAGAAGAAAAAGTAAGCTCTAATCTCCAACATGTTGGATTAAGCCCCAAGTTCCTTAATAAGAATCCTGTAGCACAAGAATTAATACTAAGAATCAATAAATGGGATAGACTCAAATTACAAAGCTTCTTCTCAGCATAAGAAACAATCAGTGAGGTGAACAGAGAGCCTACTAATTGGGAACACATTTTTACCACTTGCACGTCAGATAGAGCACTAATCTCTAGAATATATAAAGAACTCAAAAATCTTAACACCAAAAAAACAAATAACCCAATCAATAAATGGGCCAAGGAACTGAACAGACACTTCTCAGAAGAAGATATACAATCAATCAACAAATACATGAAAAAATGCTCAACCTCTCTGGCAATTAGAGAAATGCAAATCAAAACCACTCTAAGATTTCATCTCACACCTGTCAGAATGGCAGCTATTAAGAACACAAACAACAATAAATGTTGGTGAGGATGTGGAGAAAAAGGCACACTCATACATTGTTGGTGGGACTGCAAAATGGTGCAGCCAATATGGAAAGCAGTATGGAGATATCTTGGAAAACATGGAATGGAACCACCTTATGACCCAGCTATCCCACTCCTTGGTCTTTACCCAAAAGACCTGAAAACAGCTTACTACAGGGACACAGCCACATCAATGTTTATAGCAGCACAATTCACAATAGCTAAACTGTGGAACCAACCTAGATGCCCTTCAGTAGATGAATGGATAAAGAAAATGTGGTATATACACACAATGGAGTATTACTCAGCAATAGAGAAAATAAAATCATGGCATTTGCAGGTAAATGGATGGAGTTAGAGAATATAATGCTAAGTGAAGTTAGCCAATCCCAAAAAGCCAAATGCCAAATGTTTTCTCTGATATAAGGAGGCCAATTTACAGTGGGGTTGGGATGGGGAGCATAGGAGGATTAGAGGAACACTAGAATGGCCAATGGGGAGGGAGGGAAAGGGAGGGGGCAAAAGGGTGAAGAAAAAAAGAGATGGTAGAATGAGATGGATATCATTACCCTAAGTGCATGTATGAAGTCATGAATGGTGTGAATTTACTTTGCATACAACCAGAGATTGGTAAAAATGTGTCTATATGTGTAATATGAAATGTAATGCATTCTGCTGTCATTTATAACAACTTAGAATAAAAAATAAATTAATTTTAAAAAAGACATAGACTATCAGATTGGATTAAAAAAAAAAAAAAGAAACATCTCATAGGCAAAGACATCCATAGGATGAAGGTGAAAGGTTGGGAGAAATCCTATCACTCACATGGACTGAGGAAACAAGTAGGGGTTTCCATCTTCATATCAAATAAAGTAGACTTCAAGCTAAAGTCAATAAAAAGAAATAAAGAAGGTCACTACAGAGTACTCAATACACCAACAAGACTTAACAATTATAAATATATATGCCCCAAACAATAGAGCATCCATGTTCATCAAACAAACTCTTCTCAAGTTCAAGAGTCAAATTAACCACAACACAATAATTCTTGGAGACTTTAACACACCTCTTTCACCACTGGATAGATCTTCCAAACAAAAGCTGAACAAAGAAACTATAGAACTCAAAAATACAATAAACAACTTAGACTTAACTGACTTATATAGAATATTTCATCCTTCAACGAGTGAATACACTTTCTTCTCAGCAGAACATGGATCCTTCTCTAAAATAAACCATATATTATGCCACAAAACAACTCTTAGCAAATATAAAAAAATAGAGATACTACCCTGCATTCTATGAGACCATAATGGAATGAAATTAGAAATCAATGATAAAATAAGAAATAAAAGCTACTACAACACCTGGAGACTAAATAAATATGCTACTGAATGAACAATGGGTTGCAGATGACATCAAAGAGGAGATTAAAAAATTCTCAGAGGTGAATGAGAACACAGACACAACATATCGAAATCTCTGGGACACTATGAAGGCAGTTCTAAGAGGAAAGTTCATTGCATTGAGTTCATTCCTCAAAAGAAGAAAAAGACAACAAATAAGTGACTTACCATTATATCTCAAAGCTCTAGAAAACGAAGAACAATCCAACACCAAAAGCAGTAGAAGACAGGAAATAAATAAAATCAGAGCTGAAATCAATCAAATTGAAACAAAAGAAACAATTGAAAAAATCAACAAAACAACAAGTTGGTTCTTTGAAAAATAAATAAAATTGACAGACCCTTAGGCTAACAAAGAGAAGGAGAGAGAAAACTCAAATTACTAACATACACAATGAAAAAGGAAATATCACAACAAATACTATGGAAATACAGGAAATAATTCAAAATTATTTTGAAAACTTGTTTTCCAACAAAATACAAAACACTGAAGCCATCGACAAATTCCTAGAGTCGTATGATCTGCCCAAATTAAAACAGGATGATATACACAATTTGAACAGACCGATTTCAAGTAACGAAATAGAAGATGCCATCAGAAGCCTACCAACCAAGAAAAGCCCAGGACCACATGGATACACAGCTGAGTTCTACAAGACCTTTAAAGAAGGACTAATACCAATACTCTTCAATTTGTTTCAGGAAATAGAAAAAGAGGAGCACTTCCAAACTCATTCTATGAGGCCAATATCACCCTGATCCCAAAACCAGGCAAAGACATATCAAAGAAAGAAAACTTCAGACCAATATCTCTAATGAACATAGATGCAAAATTCTCAATAAAATTCTGGCAAATTGGATACAAAAACATATCAAAAATATAGTACATCATGATCAAGTGGGGTTCATTCCAGGGTTGCAAGGATGGTTCAACATACGGAAATCAATTAATGTAATGAATTACATTTATCAATAGACTAAAAGATAAGAACGATATTATTATCTCTATAGATGTAGAAAAAGCATTTGACAAAATACAGCACCCCTTCATGTTCAAAACACTCGAAAAACTAGGGATAACAGGAACATATCTCAACATTGTAAAAGCTATCTATGCTAAGCCCCAGGTCAACATCATTCTAAATGGAGAAAAATTGAAAGCATTCCCTCTAAAGGCTGGAACAAGACAGGGATGCCCTCTTTTACCATTTCTATGTAACACAGTTCTTGAAATATTGGCCAGAGCAATAAGACAGATGAAAGAAATTAAAGGGATACGGATAGGTAAAATAGAACTCAAATTATCACTATTCACTGATGATATGATTCTATACCTAGAAGACCCAAAAAATTACACCAGAAAATTTCTAGAACTCATAAATGAATTCAGCAAAGTAGCAGGATACAAAATCAACACCCATAAATCTAAGGCATTTCTATGTATCAGTGACAAATTTTCTGAAAGGGAAACGAGGAAAACTACCACATTTACAATAGCATAAAAAAAAAATCTGGGAATCAACTTAACAAAAGGTGAAAAAGACCTCTATAACAAAAACTACAGAACATTAAAGAAAGAAATTATAGAAGACCTTAGAAGATCTACCTTGTTCTTGGATAGGCAGAATTAATATTGTCAAAATGACCATACAGATTTAATACAAAAGTGCTATATATATTTAATGCAATTCCAATCAAAATGCCAATGACATTCCTCATAGAAATAGAAAAAGCAATCATGAAATTCATCTGGAAAAATAAGAGACCCAGAATAGCTAAAGCAATCCTTAGCAAGAAGAGTGAAGCAGGTGGCATCACTATACCAGAACTTAAATTATACTACAGAGCAATAGTAACAAAAACAGCATGGTATTGGCACCAAAATAGACTTGTAGACCAATGGTACAGAATAGAGGACACAGAGACTAACGCATATAATTTCAGTTATCTTATATTAGACAAAGGCGCCAAAAATGTACATTGAAGAAAAGATAGCCTCTTCAACAAATGGTGCTGGGAAAACTGGAAATCCATATGCAACAAAGTGAAATTAAACCCCTATCTCTCACCATGCACAAAACTCAACTCAAAGTGGATCAAAGACCTAGGAATTAGACCAGAAACACTATGCCTATTAGAAGAAAAAGTAAGCTCTAATCTCCAACATGTTGGATTAGGCCCCAAGTTACTTAGTAAGACTCCTGTAGTGCAAGAATTAATATCAAAAATCAATAAATGGGATAGATTCAAACTAAAAAGCGTCTACTCAGCAAAACAAACAATCAGTGAGGTGAATGGAGAGCCTACTAATTGGGAACAAATTTTTACCACATGCACATCAGATAGAGCACTAATCTCTAGAATATATAGAAAATTCAAAAATCTTAAGACCAAAAAAACCCAAATAACCTGATCAATAAACGAACCAAAGAACTGAAGAGACATTTCTCAGAAGAAGATATACAATCAATCAACAAATACATGAAAAAATGTTCAACATCTCTGGCTATTCAAGAAATGCAAATCAAAACTACTCTAAGATTTCATCTCACACCAGTCAGAATGGCAGCTATTAAGAACACAAACAACAATAAATGTTGGCAAGGATGTGGGGAAAAAGGTAAACTCAACATTGCTGGTGGGACTACAAAATAGTACAACCAATATGGAAAGCAGTATGGAGATTCCTTGGAAAACTGGGATTGGAACCACCTATGACCCAGCTATCCCACTCCTCGGTCTACACTCAATGGACTTTAGAAAGCATACTACAGGGACACAGCCACATCAATGTTTATAGCAGCACAATTCACAATAGCTAAACTGTGGAACCAACCTAGATAAATGGATAAAGAAAATTTGGTATATATACACAATGAAGTAAAAAAAAAAAAAAAGACGGTAGAATGAGATGGATCTCATTACCCTAAGTGCATGTATGAAGACACGAATGGTGTGAATATATTTTATATACAACCAGAGATATGTAAAAACGTGCTCTATAAGTGTAATATGAAATGTAATCCATTCTGCTGTCATTTATAACAACTTAGAATAAAAAAAAAAGAAATGCAAAATATGGATTCTCACCTTAAACTTACTGAATCTATATTTTTAAAAGATAAATGTAACTGATCTGTAGGCACAATGAAGTTTGAGAACAACTATATATATGCATAATAAGAATGGAAATTATTCCATCATATTTCCTGAATTTTTATTGATGATATTTAGGTTTCTGTTAAAATGCTTATTTCATATTGATGTAACTTAGTATAACATTTACTTAATTTTATTCCCATTATCTGCAAATGCTTTTTAATATTCATATCTATTTTTCTTTTCATACTGCATAGGCTATGTGTTTTTAAAAGAATTTAAATAAATAGAATATCTAGGAGTACTTCAATATTTCAGTAATATTTATGATTATAAATCAATTTGAGAAAAAAATTTCTATTATTATTTCAAAGAGTGATTGTCAAAGAAAATATCTTCATTTTTTTCAAATGTCTGAATTTATCAAAATAATCTTTGTGCACTTTGTATTTTGATATTTTATAGAAATGAATTAGATTGATGAATGACTAAAAAAGCTTAAAAAACAATAAATCAAATATTAAAATCAATAAGTAGGGAAGTTAACAATAAAACAAAACCACAGCCAATAAAACACAAAAAGTCTTCTTTTTATTATCCAACTGTGGTTCTTATAAAATATTGTACTAAAATTGAACTGCCCAGTGTTGAGACTTTGTTGATATTTTTAGTTAATCAGAACTTAGATTTAGCTGTAAATTCCATTGTTTTGTTTTCCAATGTTGATTTTCACTTTTAGATAGTCATACCTTAGTATCCATGGAGAATTGGTTCCACAATTCCTGTAGACACTAAAATCTGTGATGTTCAAATCCTAATATAAAATACTGTAGTATTTCCATATAACCTATGAACATTCTCTCATCCTCCTTAAATCATGTCTATATTGCTTATAATACCTAACACAATGTGAAATGTTATGCAAAAAGTTGTTATACTACATTGTTTAGGGAATAATGACAAAAAAGGTCTGTGTATATTCAGTACAGATGAAAATCTTCTCTTTAATATTTTCTATATGAATTTAATGCTACAAATTTTCCTCTTAGAACTGTCTTCCTTACTATCCCAGAGATTTTGATATGTTATATCACTCTTCTCATTTACTTCTGAAAATATTTTTATTTGTCCCCTGATTTCTTCTGCTATCCATTTATCATCCAAAAGTGTATTATTGAATCTGTATGTGTTAGAGCGGTTTCTGGTTTTTATCTTTTGTTGAGTTTTCATTTCATTTCATTATGATCTGGTAGAATGCAAGGTATTATGTCTATTTTTTGTATTTGATAAGATTTGCTTTGTGACCTAAAATATGGTCTATTTTAGAAAATGTTCTATGTTCTGAGAAGAAAGTGAATTCAGTCATTGATAGATGAAATATTCTACATATATCTGTTAGGTCCATATTATTAATTGTATTTTTATTTCTGTAGAATCTTTACTTAGCTTATGTCTGCATAATCTATCTTGTGGTGAGAGAGGTGTATTAAAGATACCTAGTATTATTTTATTGTGGTTTATTTGATTCTTAATATTGAGAAAAGTTTGTTTTAAGTACATAGATGCACCATTGTTTGGGACATAAATATTTACAGTTATTATATTTTCTTGTATGATTCCCTTAAACAGTATGAAGTGATCTTTTTCTCTTCTAAATACTTTTGGCTTGAATTCCACTTTTTTTGATAGGATACCCCTGCTTGTTTGTGAGTACCATTTGCTTCGTATGTCTTTTCCTATCCTTTCACTTTCAGTCTGTGGATGTCTTTGCCTGTGAGGTGAGACTTTTGCAGATAGCATATTTTTGGGTCCTGTTTTTAAATCTAATCTGCCAACCTATGTTTCTTTTTCTTTTCTTTTCTTTTTTACACAATTGGAACATGACTTTCCATTTCTCTGGTTGAACATGATGCAGAGTCACACCATTCTTGCAATCATACCCATACATAGGGTAATAATGTCTGTCTCATTCCCCCATCTTTCCCTCCTACACATGCCCTCTCCTTCCACCCTCTTCCCAATCCAAAGTTCCTCCATTCCTCCCATGCTCCCCGCTATGCCCATATGGATAAACATCAACTTATCAGAGAAAACATTCGGCCTTTGGTTTGTTGGGATTGGCTTACTTCACTGAGCATGATATTCTCCAACTCCATCCATTTACCCGAAAATGCCATGATTTTATTCTCTTTTAATGATGAGTAATAGTCCATTGTGTATATACATACCACAGTTTCTTTATTTTTATTTACCATCTATTGAAGGACATCTAGGTTAGTTCCGCAATTTAGATATTGTGAATTGTGCTGCCATAAACATTGAGGTGGCTGCATCACTGTAGTATGCTGATTTTAAGTCCTTTGGATATAGACTGAGGAGTGGGATAGCTGGGTCAAATGGTTGTTCTAATCCAAGTTTTCTAAGAAACCACCACACTGCTTTCCTGATTGGTCGCACCATTTTGCAAGATCACCAGCAATGAATTAGTGTACCTTTCCCCCCACATCCTTGCCAGAACTTATTGTTGCTTGAATTCTTGATAATTTCCATTTTGACTGGAGTGAGATGAAATCTTAGTGTAGTTTTGATTTGCATTTCTCTAATTGCTAGAGATGTTGAACTTTTTTTCCATATATTTGTTGATTGATTGTATATCCTCTTCTGAGAAGTGTCTGTTCAGTTCCTTAGCCCATTTATTGATCGGTATATTTTTATTGTTAAGTTTTTGAGTTCTTTATATATCCTGGAGACTAGAGCTCTATCTGATGTGCATGTGGTAAAAATTTGCTTTCATTCTGTAGGCTCTCTATTCACCTCACTGATTGTTTCTTTAGCCGAGAAGCAGCTTTTTAGTTTGAAACCATCCCATTTATTGATTCTTGGTTTTATTCTTACAGTTTAGGAGTCTTGTTAAGGAAGTCAGGTCCTAAGCCAACATGATGAAGATTTGGAACTGCTTTTTCTTCTATTAGGCACCGAGTCTATGGTCTAATTCCTAGGTCCTTGATCTACTTTGATTTGAGTTTTGTGCAAGATGAGTGATAGAGGCTTAATTTCATTTTGCTGCATATGGATTTCCAGTTTTCCCAGCACCTTTGTCGAAGAAGCTATCTTTTCTCCAATATATGCTTTTGGCACCTTTGTCTAGTATGAGATTACTGTATTTATGTGGGTTTATCTCTGTGTCCTCTATTCTGTACCATTGGTCTACAAGTCCATTTTGGTGCCAATACCATGCCATTTTTGTTACTATTGCTCTGTAGTATAGTTTAAGGTCTGGTATAGTGATGCCACCTGCTTCATTCTTCTTGCTAAGTATTGCTATGGCTATTCTGGGTCTCTTATTTTTCCAGATTAATTTCATGATTGCCTTTTCTATTTCTATGAGGAATGTCATTGGGATTTTGACTGGAATTGCATTAAATCTGTATAATGCTGTAGATAGTATGGTCGTTTTGACAATATTAATTCTACCTATCCAAGAACAAGGGAGATCTTTCCATCTTCTAAGGTCTTTAATTTCTTTCATTAGTGTTCTGTAGTGTTCATTGTAGAGGTCTTTTACCTCTTGTGGTAAGTTGATTCCCATTATTATTATTATTTTTTGAGGCTATTGTAAATGGGATAGTTTTCCTAGTTTATCTTTCAAAGGATTTGTTACTGATGTAAAGAAATGCCTTTGATTTATGGATACTGGTTTTATTTTAAATTTAAATTTTTTTTTACAGATTTCCATAAATATCTTTTATATTATTTATTTATTTAACTTAATTTGTTATACATGCTTGCAGAGTGCAATTCCTTTCATGTTACATATAAAGAGCACAGTTTTCCAAGTGGATATTGGTTTTATATCCTACTACTTTGCTGAATTCATTTATGAGTTCTAGAAATTTTCTGGCGTAATTTTTCAGATCCTGTAAGTATAAGAATCACGTCATTGGCAAATAATGACAGTTTGAATTCTTCTTTTCCTATTCCTATCCTTTTAATTTCTTTCTTCTGTCTAATTGCTCTGGCTAGAGTTTCAAGGACTATGTTAAATAAAAGTGGTGAAAGAGGGCATCCCTGTCTTATTCCAGTTTTTAGAGGGAATCGTTTCAATTTTTCTTGATTTAGAATGATGTTGGCCTGGGGCTTAGCATAGATAGCTTTTACAATGTTGAGTATGTTCCTGTTATCCTTAGTTTTTCTAGTGTTTTGAACAGAAACGGGTGCTGTGTATTTTGTCAAATGCTTTTTCTGCATCTATTGAGATGTTCATATGATTCTTATCTTTTAGTCTGTTGATGTGATGAATTACATTTATTGATTTCTGTATGTTGAACCAACCTTGCATTGCTGGGATGAACTCCACTTGATTGTGGTGTACTATCTTTTAAAAATTTTTTTTAAAATTTATTTTAATTAGTATACATGACACTTTAATATGTCATACATAGATGAGATATAATTTCTCATTTTTATGAGTGTACATGTTGTAGAATCATATTCATCATGCAGTCACATATATACATAAAGTAACAATGTCTGTTTCATTCTACTATCTTTCCTAAACCTATATCCCCTCCCCTCCCTTCCCTTAACTTCCCTCTACCTAATCCAAGGTAATGTTATTCTTCTCTAGTGGCTTATTTCACTAGATATTATGATATTATCTAACTCCATCCATTTACTGGCAAATGCCATAATTTCATTCCGTTTTAAAGCTGAGCAATATTCCATTGAATATATATGCCACATTTTCTTTATTGATTCATCTATTGAAGGACATCTAGGTTGGTTCCATAGTTTAGCTATTGTGAATTGAGCTGCTATAAACATTGGCGTGGCTGCATTACTGTTGTATGCTGATTTTAAGTCCTTTGGGTATAGACTGAGGAGTGGGATAGCTGGGTTTCATTCCAAGTTTTCTGAGGAATCTCCATACTGCTTTCCAGAGTGGTTGCACCAATTTGCAGTCCCACCAGCAATATATGAGTGTACTTCCCCCCCCCCCCCATTCTTGCCAACATTTATTGTTGCCTGTATTATTGATGATTGCCTTTTGACAGGAGTGAGATGAAATCTCAGTGTAGTTTTGATTTGCATATCTCTAATTGCTAGAGATGTTGAACACTTTTTCATATGTTTGTTGATCGATTGTTATTTCTTCTTCTGTGAAGTGTCTACTCAGTTCCTTAGCCCATTTATTGATTGGGTTATTTGTCTTTTTAGTGTTAAGTTTTTTGAGTTGTTTATATATCCTAGAAATTAATGCTTTATTGGAGGTGCATGTGGTAAAGATTTTCTTCCAGTCTGTAGGCTCTCTCTTCACATTATTGGTTGTTTCCTTTGCTGAAAAGAAGCTTTTTAATTTGAATCCATCCCATTTTTGATTCTTGATTTTACTTCTTGTGCTTTAAGAGTCTTGTTAAGGAAGTCAGATTCTAGGCCTACATGGTGAAGATTTGGGCCTAGTTTTTCTTCTATTAGGTGCAGGGTCTCTGTTCTAGTGCCTAAGTCTTTGATCCACTATCTTTTAAATATGTTTTTATATTCAATTTTCCAGAATTTTATTGAAATATTTTCATCTATGTTCATTAGAGATATTGGTCTGAAGTTTTCTTTCTTTGATGTGTTTTTGTCTGGTTTTGGAATCAGGGTGATATTGGCCTCAAGGAATGAGTTTGGATGTGCTCCCTCTTTTTCTTTTTCATGGAATAATTTGAGGAGTATTGGTATTAGTTCTTCTTTGAAGATTTTGTAGAACTCAGCTGTGAATCTTTCTGGTCCTGAGCTTTTCTTTGTTGGTAGGCTTTTGATGGTGTCTTCTAATTCATTACTTGAAATTGATCTGTTTAACTTGTGCATATCTTCCTGATTCAGTTAGGGTAAATCATATGATTCTAGGAATTTGTTGATGTCTTGGATAGTTTCTATTTTATTGGAGTAAAATTTTTCCAAAATAATTTCTAATTATCTTCTATATTTCTGTAATGTCCATCTTAGTATTTCCTTTTTTCATCATGGGATTTTAGTAATTTGTGTTTTATCTCTCCTTCTCTTTGTTAGCATTTTTAATGATTTATCAATTTCATTTATTTTTTCCAAGAGCCAACTTTTTGTTTTGTCAATTTTTCCAATTGTTTCTTTTGTTTCAATTTCATTGATTTTAGCTCTGATTTTAATTATTTCCTGTCTTCTACTAATTTTGGTGTTGATTTGTTCTCCCACCCCACCCAAGGGCTTTGAGAGATAATGTTAGGTCATTTATTTGTTGACTCTTTATTCTTTTGAGAAATGAACTCAATGCAAAGAACTTTCCTCAGTACTGCCTTTGTAGTGTCCCAGAGGTTTTGATATGTTATATCATTGTTCTCATTTACCTATAAGAATTTTAAATCTCCTCTTTGATGTCTTCTTCAATCCATTGTTTATTCAATAGCACAGTATTTAGTCTTTAGGTGTTGGAGTAGCTTCCATTTTTTATTTTATCATTGATTTCTAATATCATTCAATTATGATCTGATAGAATGCAGGGTAGTATCTCTACTTTTTTGTATTTGCTCATAGTTGCTTTGTGGCATAATATATGGTCTATTTTAGAGAAGGATCCATGTGCTGCTGAGAAGAAAGTATATTCACTCACTGATGGATGAAATATTCTGTATATGTGTGTTAAGTCTAAGTTATTGATTGTATTATTGAGTTCTATAATTTCTTTGTTTATCTTTTCTTTGGAACATCTATCCAGTGATGAAAGAGTTGTGTGGTTATTACACCTATCATTATTGTGTTGTGGTCTAGTTGACTCCTGAAATTGAGAAGAGTTTGTTTGATGAACATGGATGCTCTAGTGTTTGGGGCATATATATTTATAATTATTATGTCTATTGATGTATGTTTCCCTTAAGCAGTATGAAATAGCCTTTTTTATCTCTTTTGATTAATTTTGGCTTGAAGTCTACTTTATTTGATATGAGAATGGAAATGCTTGCTTACATAGTCCATGTGAGTGTTATTTTTTTCCCAAACTTTCACCATCAATCTATGGATGTCTTTTCCTATGAGATGAGTCTCTGGAAGGCAGAATATTGTTGGGTCTTTTTTTTTTTTTTTTTAAACCCAATCTGCCAGTCTATGTATTTTTATTGATAAATTTAGGCCCTGGTTTTTGTTTTTGGTCATTTTTGTTTATTTTTGGTTTTTAACTTAACTTGGTTTCTCCTTTGATTGATTTTTCCTTTAGTGTAATACTTCCCTTTGCTGATTTTCATTTTTTTTCTTGTTTCCTTCTCAAGGACCATTTACCAAATATGTTCTGTAGTGCAGGCTCTCTTGTTGTAAATTCTTTTAACTTTTGTTTATCATGGAAGGTTTGTATTTTGTCATCAAATCTAAAGCTTAATTTTGCTGAATATAAGATTCCTGGTTGGCATCCATTTTTTTTCCCCCAGAGCTTAACATATATTGTTCCAGGCTTTTCCAGCTTTGAGGGTCTGGGTTGAGAAGTCTGCAGAAATCCTAATTGGTTTCCCCCTATATGTGATCTGTTTCCTCTCTCTTGTGGCCTTTAAGATTCTATCCTCATTCTGTATGCTAGGCATTTTCATTATAATGTGCCTTGGTGTAGATCTGTTGTGATTTTGTACATTTGGTGTCCAGTAAGCCTCTTGTATTTAATTTTCTTTAGGTTTGTGAAATTTTCTGATATTATTTAATTGAATAGATTGTTCATTCCTTTGGTTTGTATCTTTATGCTTTCTTCTATCTTAATAATTCTTAAATTTGGTCTTTTCATGTCATCCCATAATTCTTGGATATTCTGCTCTTGATTTCTTACCATCTTCACTGTGTGGTCAACTTTATTTTCAAGATTATATATTTTGTCTTCATTGTCTGAGGTTCTGTCTTCCAAGTGATCTGGTCTGTTAGTGATACTTTCTATGGAGTTTTTAATTTGGTTTGTTGTTTTCTTCATTTGAAGGATTTCTATTTACTTTTCAGAATCTCTATCTCTTTATTGAAATAATTCTTTTCTTCCTATATTTGCTCACATAGCTCTTTATTGAAGTTGTCTTTTGTTGCCTGTGTTTGCTCTCTTGTATCATCCTTTACTTTTCAGAACATTTAAATTATGTACATTCTGAGTTCCTTCTATGACATTTCTACTGTGCTGGCCATGGATTCTAATAATGTTATGTCTTGGTTTGATTGTGGCACTTTCTTCCTTTTTTTTTTTTTTTTTTTTTTTTGTACTGGGTATTGAACTCAGGGGCACTTGACCACTGGGCCACATCCCCAGCCCTTTTTTGTATTTTTATTAGAGACAGGGTCTCACTGAGTTGCTAAGTGCCTCTCCATTGCTGATACTGGCTTTGAACTCATGATCCTCCTGCCTCAGCCTCCCAAGTGCTGGGATTACAGGTGTGCACCACGTGCCCGGCCTCTTCCTTTGGTTTTTCATGTTGTTTATGTTTCTTCCTCTGTATCAGTGTGGATTCAATGTATTACAATTTCTACCCTATAGACTTATAGAGTCCCTGTGGTTTTCCAATACCTCTCCTTTAGTGGGGAGATCAATATCAACAAATCCCAATGTAAACAATATGTAGGCTTAAAACAAATATCTCCTATTAAGACTAAGACGTATGGTGGGTGAATGAGATGGATATCACTATCCTAAATGCATGATTAAAGATCTGAATGGTACTTATATACTTTGTATACAAGCAGTTGTATGTAAAAAGATGATATACTTGTGCATTATGAATAAGTAAATAAATAATCTAAAAATTAAAAAAAATGGATTTCGCCCGGTGTGGTGGCACACGCCTGTAATCCCAGCACTTTGGGAGGTTGAGGCAGGAGGATCGCGAGTTCAAAGCCAGCCTCAGCAATGGTGAGGCACTTAGCAACTCAGTGAGACCCTGTCTCCAAATAAAATACAAAAAAGGGATGGGGATATGGCCCAGTGGGTGAGTGCCCCTGAGTTCAATCCCTGGTACCACAAAAAAAAAAAAAAAAAAAAAAAAAAAGAAAAAGAAAAAATGGATTTCAAGGGCTGGGGTTGTGGCTCAGCGGCAGAGTGCTCGCCTTGCACGTGCGTGGCCCAGGTTCGATCCTCAGCACCACATAAACATAAATGCATTGCATTGTGTGCAGCTGAAGTAAATAAATAAATGTTAAAACAAACAAAAAAAGACTAAGACATTTACAGTTTTGTCGCAATAGTCTGTTCAATTATTAACTACAACATAAACAGTGGGTTTGTGAAAGGTCTACAGTTTCTAATGGTGGACAAATATAGAGTGAGGGGGGTGTAGGACAAGATGTTAAGGAGGCAGGAGGAGAGGATATAGTGGTATTGGATGTATGGAAGAGGAATCAAAAGAAGTTGGCTGGGAGCAGAGGAAAGAAAGACTCTAGGGAGACAAGATAATTGGGAAGAAAATAGAGAGTACAACAAACAAACATACAAAAGTTAATACAAAAAAGAAAAATGTAAAAATAACATGGTATATATGCACAATGGAATGTTACTCAGCAATAAAATAAAATAAAATAATGGCATTCACAGGTAAATGGATGAAGTTGGAGAATATAATGCTAAGAGAAGTTAGTCTCAAAGATCCAAGTACCAAATGTTTTCTCTGATATAAGGAGGCAGAGTCACAGTGGTGTTGGGTGTTGGGGTACATAGGAAGATTAGAAGAACACTAGAGTAGTCAAAGGGGAGGGAGGAGAAGGGAGGGAGCTAAAGGGGTATGGGGGGAAAGAAAATGTGGTATAATAAGATGGATATCATTACCCTAAATGCATGATTGAAGACTTGAATAGTACGAATATACTTTGTATACAAACAGTGTTATGTGAAAAGAGGCTCTATGTGTGTATTATGAATTGTAATGCATTCTACTATTACAAATACAACAACATTGAGTTAAAAAAAAGTTAAAATAACACACAACAAAACTATAATATACTATTTAGACACCCCAGGTCTCAGTAGCCTAATGCATAAAATGTAATTGGTTTCACAAATGTTGGGGATGTGAGGGTGGGAAAAAATATAGAAAAAATCTCAAAGGAAAATTGAATGATTATTTCTGTTGGAGTTCAGTATCTTCCCTCTTTCCCTTCTTTTCTAATAGGTGGGGTTGTCTGGTGTTTGCTGGTATCTCCACCCTCAGGATGGTAAAAGTTGTTAGAGTGGAAAGTTTGGTCTTGGAGACGTAACTCCTGGAGGTGGGGTATAGCACTTGCCATTCCCTGTTGGAAGACTGCATCCCGAGGATCTCCTTTGAGGCCCACTCATATGATGAGTGTGCCTGGTCTTAGCCCCTTATGTCACCTGTAGACCCCACAATTCCTGGTCTCTACTTTTGTCTCTGAATTGTATCTCACTCACCCCATCCCTTTCTACTTTCCAATCAGGAACCTCTCTCTCCAAAGGTCCTGTAGGCTAAGCACTGGGATCTGATCCTCTGTTGTGGAGAGCTGTTCTGTATCAGGCAGATCAGGGCCAGGCTTTGAGAGTTACAGGCCAGCCACATAGCTGCAAGTGCTGTGTTGGGTTGGTGGCTGTGGGATGGGGGTTGGGAGACTATAGGTACTTTGATATTGCTTCTAGGCCCCAGTTGGTGTACCAAGATGGGAGTTGCCCCAGTTAAAGATGGCAATGGAGGTATCTGGGATAGCCCAAGATGGTGACAAAGGTGTCCCAAGATGGAAGCAATCACTGTCAGAGGTGGGGCAGTGAGGGTGAGCTGGATGGTGGTTTGGGCAGCATGTCAGAGACGCAGCTCTGTGGTGTGTGGTGCTGCAGGGGGCAGCTATCTCCAGACCCTGTCTGGTGTCACCAGGTGCAGGTTGCCACATGGAGGGGAGTATGGCAATGGTTGCAGTGTCCCAAGATGGAGGTGACCAGGGGAGTACTGCCTTGGTAAATGGGGAGCAGGTATGTAGCAGGGTCTTCATGGGTGTGGCAGGGACTGTCACTGGTGGGGATCTATGTCTCTTGATTGAAGAGTTTAGGCCACTTACATTCAATGTAATTATAGAGATATGGTTTTTATTTCCTGCCATTTAAATTTATTTCTAATATTTAAATCAAACTTGATTCTCCTTTTTAAGTATTCTTTTAGTGTAATTATTTCACTGAGTATGTTTTGCAGTGCAGGCTTTTTGGCTATGAATTCTTTTAGCTTCTGTTTATTATGGAAGGTCTTTATTTTATCTTCAATTTTGAAGCTTAATTTGCTGGATTTACTAATGGTTGGCATCCATTTTCTTTCAGAGTTGGTATATAGTATTCCAAGCCCTCCTGGCTTTTAGGGTCTGGGTTGAGAAATCACTTGAAATGTGGATTAGTTTACCTCTAAATGTGACCAGTCCTTTTTCTCTTGCAGCTTTTAAAATTCTATCCTTATTTTTTTTTGTGTGTTAGGCCTTTTCATTATTATGTGTCTTGGAGTGGGTCTAGTTTGATTTTGAATATTTGGGGTCTTATATTTGAATTTCCATCTCATTCTTAAGGTTTGAAAATATTATGATAGTATTTCATTGAAAATATTGTGCATCCCTTTGGCTTATATTTCAGAACCTTCATCTAGCCCAATGATTCTTAAATTAAGCTTCTTGATGGTACCCCAGATTTTTTGAATATTTTGTTCATGGTATCTTAACCATGGTATCTTTTCTTTATGATCAACTTTATTTTCAAAATTATATACTTTGTCTTTGTGGCCTGAAAATCTATCTTCAAAGTGGTGATGTTTTCCATGTAATTGTTAATTTGTTTTATTGAGTCTTTCATTTCCAGTATTTCCATTTCAGAATCTCTCTCTCTCTCTTTAGTGATCTTTCACTTCCTGTATATTTTTCCCCTAATTTCACTCCATCTTTTTTTTTCCCTTTTTTTTTTTTTTTTTTTTTTTTTGTGGTACCTGGGATTGAACTCAGGGGCACTCAACCACTGGGTCACATCCCCAGCCATTTTTTTTTTTTTTTTTGTATTTTATTTAGAGACAGGGTCTCACTAAGTTGCTAAGTGCCTCGCCCTTGCTGCGGCTGTTTTTGAACTTGCTATCCTCCTGCCTCAACCTCCCAAAGTGCTGGGATTGCAGGTGTGCACCACCGCGCCAGGCTTCATAGAACATTTTAACTATGATCTTTCTAGATTCTTTCTCTGACATTTTCTCATCTGTGGTGTCGTCCATGGAGTCAGTTGTTAAACCATTATGGACGCTTTGGGTGGTTTGCTCTCTTGCTTTTTCATATTTTTGGCACATCTATCCATCTGTTGAGATAGTTTTCACTTTTTTAAGCAAGACTCTACTTTGTGAACTCCTTTCTCTTCAGAGCCCTGGATTCAGCAAATATCCAGATATTAGTAATGTAAGTAAATGTGTAACCTCTGCTGGTCCCAATATCAGCACCACATTGAGAGATGCCACTGAACCCTATTTACTATAATTATTTCAGAGCCAGGCCTCATACAAATCCAGTTATAAACTTGAGGTAGAGTTCTGGAGTAGGTAAAAAATGTAGTTATTAAATTTAGTAAGAATTCTATAACATTAAATGAGGGCTGGGGTGGTTGGGGAGAAGAAAAACTGGGCAAAAATAAGAGGGAAATAGACTGAAAGAAAGAAAGCAAAGATAAAAATAATAATTCACATCAAGGCAGAAAGGAGAAATAGATGGATGGTGCGTATTAGATGTATGTAATAGATGGAGGTAGTATCAGATAATGTGAGAGGATGAATAATAAAAGGAGCCAGTATAAACTAGAGCTAGGAAAACAAAGGTAGGAAGATTGATTCCAATTAATGTTTTAAACCATTAAATGAAATACATTCAAATGGGTTAAACGTACAGCGTTGGCTATTAAGGTAACAACTACTATTTATCAAGTTAAAGAGTTATTTACATGATCAAAGTTGACATTAGAGATATTTAAAGTAAACTATGCCAAGGTGAAGAAAATTCTTGTTGAATCTTGGTTTGGACTTCACTGGGGTTTGGACATTTAGCAGATGTCCATTGTTCTTTGACCGTCGATCCCTCCAAAGTTTCTGGGGGCACAGGAGCCAATTTCCTAGTTGCTCTGGCCCTTCCGCCATCCAGTTCTGGTTTGTCAGCTCAGGGACCTGTAGCTGACAGCTCAGAGGGTGCAGTTCTGTGGCTTGGTTGTTTTTATTGTGTGCAGGAGTTCAGGATCCTAGCTCTGGAGTGTCCCTGTGATTGCTCTGGGTCACCATGTACCTCCTCTACAGGACTCTTTTCATGATGGTGCAGATCCTGGTGACTGTCTGTGAGCACAGAATCTCTAGATGTGGATTTTCTGTGGGTGTTCTGTGGTGCAGAATTATTTCCCTGGTTGAAGCTGCTCTCTGGGGTACTGTAGTAAAGGGACTCACTCAGGTGGCTCAAATGGGTTCTGGTTTCTACTGACCCAGGCTGTGAATGGTGGGCATTGATCCCACTTGTTGATTATGATGGATGCAAGGTCCAGCCAATGTCCAAACAATGTCCTTTCACTAGCCAGTTGTGATGATGGGTCAGGCTGGGAGCCAGATAAGGCTGAGAGCAGTCACTTCCCATTGCCTTGGATCAGGCAATTTTCTTTTTCATTTTTTTTTTTTTTTGGTACCGGGGGGGACTGAACTCAGGGGTACTCGACCACTGAGCCACATCCCCAGCCCTTTTTTGTATTTTATTAGAGATAGGGTCTCACTGAGTTGCTAAGTGCCTCACCATTGCTGAGGCTGGCTTTGAACTTGCGATCCTCCTGCCTCAGCCTCCCAAGCGCTGGGATTATAGGCGTGTGCGCCACCGCGCCCTGCTTCAGGCAATTTTCTTTCTAACCAGATTCTTAAGCCTTCCCACTGCAGGATACTTCCCTATGGTTTAATTTGCAGCTGCCTGGACATGGGAAGATGCTGTGTTGATTTAAGGGATGACTAGTTGTCTGAGGGCTCCACAAGATGGTTGTGCCTCCCCCAGCTCAGCTTTCTTTTTACAATTTGGTTTTAAGCTATTTGATGTGCTTTAATAACACTGTTGTTCCTATTGGACTTTAAAATTTGCCTCTCCAAATGTTTTTAAATGAGTAAGCTTAGGAGTTTTTCCACTCCCTCTCATTCTTTCTCTGTTGCCACTTCCCTCTTCCCTTGTAGTGGTTCGGGTTGGGGGTTGGGGAACTCTGCACTTATTTTCTACTCAAAATTGGATCTTCAGCATATCTTTACCACAAGCACATCAGATAGAACACCAACCTCAAGGATTTATAAAGCTCTCAAAAGCCTTAACACCAAAACAACAACAACAACAACAACAACAAACAATCCAATCAATAAATGGGCCAAGGAACTAAACAGACACTTCTCAGAAGATGATATGCAAACAATGAACATATATATGAAAAAATGTTCAACATCTCTAGCAATTAGAGAAATGCAAATCAAAACTACTAAGATTTCATCTTACTCCAGTCAGAATGGCAGCTATCAAAAAAACAAACAACAATAAATGCTGGCGAGGATGTGGGGAAAAAGGCACACTCTTACATTGCTGGTGGGACAGCAAATTGGTGAAGCCAATCTGGAAAGCAGTATGGAGATTCCTAGGAAAACTTGGAATGGAACCCAGCCATTCCACTCCTTGGTCTATTCCCAAAAGACTTAAAAACAGCTTACTACAGGGACACGGCCACATCAATGTTTATAGCAACACAATTCACAATAGCTAGATTGTGGAACCAACCCAGATGACCATCAGCAGATGAATGGATAGGGAAACTTTGGTATATATACACAATGGAACACCACTCAGCACTAAAAGAGAATAAAATCATGGCATTTGCAGGTAAATGGATGGAGTTGGAGAAAATAATGCTAAGTGAAGTTAGCCAATCCCAAAAAAACCAAAGGTCGAATGATCTCTTTGATATGAAGATACTAACTTATAAAGGCAAGAGAGAGGGGATGAGAGGAATGAAAGAACTTTAAATAGAACAAAGAGGGGGGAGGGGGAGGGGGCAAGGGGATAGGAATAATAGCAGACTGAGTTATCCATGATTACCCTAAATACATGAATGAAGACACAATTGTTGTAAAAAATATTTTATATAAAACAAACAAACAATCAAAAAAGCACCTGTCTAGGGCTGGGGTTGTGGCTCAGAGGTAGAGCACTCACCTAGCATGTGTGAGGCACTGGGTTCGATCGTCAGCACCACATAAAGTAAAATAAAGACATTGTGTCCACCTAAACAAAATGGATCTTCAAGTCTCTCTAGGTCTCAGACTTTGTAATACTGAGCCTTAGAGCATTTATTTTGTCACCCGCCTCTCAATTCTGCTTTTCTTTCTCTGCCTCCTTTTTGTGTTGTGAGATTAGGAATCACTGCCTATCCATCTTCCACCATCTTCAGGAACCCAATGGGTATCTTTTGCTTCCACATTTCCACCAAAAGCCATGAGTTTTGGACTGGGCTCCATGAATGAAAATGCTTGCCATCCTATCTCTGAAGGGCATACAGCTTTAGCTTTACATGAGATCAGAGAAGAGGAAAGTGGTCTAAGTCTCTTTACCTTGCTTGGTCATTAGCAATAATTGATTCATCTTCCTGAAACCACAACCCTCTTAATCTCCTAATAAAGTGCTGAATTAAAAAAAAAAAAAAAAAAAAAAAGAAATGGTAAACCTAGAGGATTCCAGGAACATGAAAATATTTTTAATTTCAGCAAAGCATGATATCCTTGTGGAAAAGATGGTGACATTCAAGCTGGAAAATAGCATCATTCAGGAGACTGCAACTAGATGAAAAACTAATTAATATTATTGAAGTATAATGTGGGTTATTATGAAAGAAGGCATTGCCCTACCCCTTTCTGAGTACATTAATTCCATTAGTGACTAAGATTAAGAAGTAGAAAGGATGTCTATCAAATTTTCAGTTGGCATAAATCTTACCCAATCAGGAACTAATACGATGACAGAAGCAAAATTCAAAATGATCTGGACTGGTTAAAAATAAAAAGCTTATGTTATGGATTTAAAAATATCAGATTTACAACTATAATCATGGCTTAGTTTGCTCATGTAGAAAAGTCTGAATATTTTAACTAACCACAAGCTAAATGTGATATGAAAATATGTTAGAGCTACAAAAATTGTACATAGAATTCTATGTTAAATCAATAGAAGGTATTGTTGACAAATAATAAGTGCTATTTTCTGTGGTTTAGCCATATATAGTCTCTTGAATTTATCTATAGTTCTAAGCATATCTAAGAATCAACATATGGGAACATGTATAGAATGTCTAATTGGCCTGAAAAAATAAAGTGTATGCAAAATATGGAATAAAATAAATGTTTAAATAATAAAATAATATTAGGGACTCAGTAAGTACTTTCAAATACAAGGGACTTCTTGTGAAAAATAGAATATGTAATACCAGATGACAATAGGCAAATACCAGTGTTATGAAGTTGCAAATAGTTCAGTTCGACATAAGGAGGGACTTAATAACCAATGATGCAACAGGCTTTGAGAAGTGTTTCCTTTTATTGAAACATTTAAGTGATATTTAGAATGCCATCTGTCAGGACATGTAGAAGAAATTTTTCACTGAGTGGGAGATTAGGCTAAATGACTTTCAAGTATATTTTAAAAATTCCTTATAATACATTATTCAGCACTATGAAGAGTCTCCGATTTTCCCTACTTGCAAGTGTAGCAAGCTTCCCTGACATAGCTGCATCTTCCACTTCCGTGATGTCTTGGTCTGATAGAAGACATGAGCCCCCAGGGTCTAAGAAAAAGGACAGTTAGGCATAGAGTAGCAGTACTCTCAGTATTGGTCTTTTCCTGCACACTTTCCCTGGGCCACATTCCCAGATGGTGATGCCAGGTGACACTGTCACATTTAGTAGGTTTCATCACAGGAGAGTAATCCTTAGTTTAGGGAATGTAAATCTTTTGTAATGGGCTGGAAGCACACCTGTCTTTTGTTTCAGAGGAAAATATCATTTTCAGTTTCTAATACGGATGTAATTTGACTTGCCTTTTCTTTCAAGGCTATTTGTTATATAACCATCTTTGAAAAGATAGTCTGGAGCAAAGGCCAGTCAGTGTTTCGGTCCAAGACATACAAAATGCAGGAGTTGCATGGTACAGTATCTTCCCACACAGATAACTTCTGTTTAGATGTGTAGTCCTTGTTATATTCATATTATTAATAAAGAGTTTATAACAAGGAAAAAAAAGTATAGGAAAAGGACAGGATGCTTAATATTAAGGAAGAATTGTTATAATACTATTTATGTTCTTTCCTATGACAGGTTTAAGGCAGTTTATAGACTATTTACAAGGTTAAATAAAAGTCAATAAAAAAACAACTACAGGGAACGACAAAAACAAAATATATAAATTGAATGACATCAACATTAAAATCTTTTGTGCTTCAAAGGGCACTATACATAGAATAAAACAGCAACCCATGGGGAAGATTACAGGGGAATATATTTGCAAACTACATATATTACAAAGTGTTAATATCCAGAATATACAGGGAACTCCTACGACTCAACAATAACAGAACAACCCAATTAAATTGTACAGAGTATTGTAATGGATATTTTTCTGAAGAAGATATGTGAATGGCTAATAAGCACATGAAAAAATGTTCAACATTACTCACCATAGGGGAATTAAAATTAAAACCATAATGTGATACAATCTCACACACATTAGAATAACTACTACGGAAAAAAGAAACAGAAATAACAAGTGTTGGCAAGAATGTGGAGAAACTATGTGCATTATTTGTGAAAATGTATAGTGGTGCAGCCTCTAAGGAAAGCAATATGGGAGTTCTTCAGTAAATTGAAAACAGAATCACCAGGTGATCCAGCAATTTCACTTCTGGGTATATACCCCAAAGAATCAAAACAGAGTCTTAAAAGAAATACTTGTATTTCATGCTTATCACAGCATTGTTCACAGTAGCCAAAAGGTGGAAGCAGCCCAAGCCTCCATTGATAGGTGAATGGAGAAACAAAAGGTGGCATATATAGATAAAATTCAGTGTTAGCCTCAAAAATCAAAACATGTGATATGATGTGGATAGATCCTCAGAACATTATACTAAGGGTAATAAGCCATGAACAAAAAGATAATAATATGTGATTCCACTTATATCTTAGTCTGTTTCTGCTGCTATAATAATACCAATGGTTAATTCATAAGTAATATGTTTATTTGGCTCATGACTCTGGAGTCTGTGAAGTATAAGATTGAACAGTTGCATCTGGTGAGGTTCTTCTTGCTGTGTCATAACATGGTAGAAAAGATATCACATGGGTAAGACAGGGTGGGAAGGGAGGCACACTGATTTTTTTTTTTTTTTAAATCCAGAACCCACTTCTATGATAACTAATCCACTACTATAAAAAAGGCATTAATCCATTGGTGAGTGCAGCACTCTTATGAGCTAATCACACTCTTAACAGTGTTGCATTAGGGATTAAATTCAAAACACACAAATACTGGATGATACTTTACAAACATAGCATATAAAAAACTAAAAGTAGTCAAATTTGTACAGATTAAAAATTAGAATGGTGCTTCTCAGGTGCTAGAGAGAGAGGGAAAAAGGGAGTTGATTCTTGGAAATGGCTTTTAGTTTTTCATGATGAGAAGATTTCTGGAGATTGGTTGTACAACAATGTGAATAAAAGTCACAGTACTGAGATGCACTACTGAGGTCTGGTGCCCTGGCACATGCCTGTAATTCCAGCGACTTGGGAGGCTGAGGCAAGTTCAAAGCCAGTCTCAGCAACTTAGCAAGGCTCTAAGCAGCAAAGTGAGACCCTATCCCAAAATAAAAAGAGCTGGGGATATAGCACAGTGATAGAAAGCCCTTGTGTTCAATCCTCAGTACCACACACACAAAAAAAAAATTGACTAAAATAATTTTATGTTATACACATTTTGCCACAGTTAAACAAAATAATTTAATGAGGCAAGCAAGATAAAGAGTAGAGAAGTTAAGATGAAGCCTGGATGAGGTTAGTAAACAAAATTCATGTCATAAGATCCTGAACATTTCATTGAGATGGACTGTACTTTTTTGGGGGGTTGGGGGTAGGGTAGGATTTGCTGGTAGCTAATGGGAGGAGGGAAATAAACTCTTTTAAACAAACAATTTTCTCAATTCAAATATTTCTTGTAGTATAATCAGAAAAATCAGTTTATGCAAGGATGCCCTATAATGTAAAATTTGTGTTCTTTTTGACAGATTTATAGAAAAATCAGAAAGTGTTCCACATTGTTTCTTCTTAGGTCCTCTTTCACCATGGGTTATTGGCATGGTACCAAATCTTAATCTGGTAACCTAAGTTTCCGGGATAGGTGGAAGTAACCAGAATGAAAAGAAAACTACTCAATACTGCTACCACTACACAGGGATTCAGAGAAACAGTGATGTGTCTTATTTTGTCACTTGCTTTGCTATAGAAGAGTGACAATTAGAATTAAAAGCTAAAATGATGCATAACAGTCCTCCACTTACAGAGAGAAATTAAGAAGTCCAGGTACTCAATTTAAATATCATCCACTGACAATCAAAGCAGAAAAATAGAATGACCCAATTAAAATTACACGGTAGAAATGGAACTATTTTATAAAGTATCAGAGCATAAAATTAGAAATAAAAGCATGAGTTTTTGAAATAAGAAAACTGCAGCAGATCATCGTCAAATAAAGGACATAGTTCTACAAAACAGTAGCAGAGTACTTCTTCCTCTTCTTCTTCTTTTTCTTCTTCTTTTTTTAAATGAAAGCATGAAAGTGAAGGCTAACTCTTCTGAGAAACAACTACTGGGGGGAAATCATTCTCAGCTACTTCCTGAGATCTCAGCATGTTCATGGCATGGGAGAAGAAAATGAGTTTTGGATCAACAAAGAAGAGTAACTTGAATATCATCTCTTACATTTGCACTCAAAATTTCAATTAATTGTATAACCAATTATGTACAAAATATTAAACTATGAAATTATCTCAAATGAGCCACAAAACTTTATTTCTTGGTAGAACCAAGAGTTTATGAAATAAATACTTAAAAAGAATTCACCATATTGTCACAACACTGAATAGTATGTAGGCAGAAGGGTAATCAAGAACTCTAAGGATAGTTCCACTGTAGAATTTGAATATGAGATTACCTTATTTAGAAAAACAGAATGAAGGTTAAAAGGATTCAAACAAAATTTTAACGTCCCATCAATATTGAGAAACAGGAATCTTTAGGAGGAGGTCTCCTGGAGCTTCAAGTCTTTACCTTAATGAGTATTATTAGGATCATGCATTAAATAACCATCAGAAATAAACATGGGACTCTACTGAATCTTTAGAAGTGTGCAGTGACATGTCTTCTTGATCAATAGAGAACATTTCTTTTTCTCTAAATTTCTTTGAGTATTTTAGTTGGTCAATTTTTCTTTTTTTTAATATTTATTTATTTGCTTTAGTTGTACACAATGCGTTTATTTGTACGTGGTGCTGAGGATCGAACCCTGGCTGTGCACGTGCTAGGCGAGCGCTCTACTGCTGAGCCACAATCCCAGCCCTCAATTGTTCTTTATCCAGGAAACTTTCCAATTATGGGAAAAAATGCTGTCTAATATTATCATCTTCATATACATATATACATATATATGGCACCCAGTGAGTTCCTCTCACATAATGGGCACTTGATATTTATAGAATAAAAATGTTAATGAGGTGGTACAATACTTTTCCTTAGGAGCCCCCAGAGAATCTAATGTTATCTAAGATTCACTAGGGATCTATATCTATCATGACATGACTATATCAAGGTGCCCTTTCCACTGACTTTGTGCCTATATTCAATTTGAATGCCAAATTCACACAAACTCATAATCTTTATCTTTACGCAGGTATATTAGGAATGAAAGACATTTAATGTAACAATGGGATATAGAAGTAGACATAGATGGAGCTTCTGAAAAAAATTCCCAATACAAAATTATATTCCTTAATTTGAAGACCAGAAACAAAGCTGATATTTTTATAGACTGTAATTGTGTCTTCTCACTTCCCCCTCCATCTGTCAAATGTCTGGATAAAGTAAACATGAAATGTCTTCCCATTTATTTTTCATCTACATTGTAATCCAAAGACTATCCAGTAAAAGCTGTTAGTAAATCATTTGGTCAGTTCTCTCAACGAAATAGTTTTTAAGTAACACAGTATATCAACCTATCTTTTGACATTTTCATTTTTTGTTCTTGACATTTTCTCTTAAAAAATAATACAGTGTTGGCCCTATTATCTTTTCTTCAGGGTCTGTGATACAAATACCAACTATCATCTCTTGTAGAAAAGCTATCAAGATTCAGAAACCAGAGATGCAGATGTAAGGTTCTATTCATCTGTCGGTGTAACTTGAGGGGGCGGAGGGTGGAGTTGTGGTGGTGGTGGTTCAAGAACAGCGTGTCAAGTTTCCCATGTTTTTTCTATTCTCTGTGTTACTTGGGTGGGATGCATTTTAGAATGATTACTTTGAAAAGTACAATTAATAAATTCCCCTCTGTTCTAACCTACAAGAAATTACTTATGATTCATTCAGCAACAATTATTGGGTATAAACCATGTTCCAGACACTGTACAGGTTCTAAAGAAAAGAGCCAAAAGGGTAAATACATACTTAAACTGATATTTTGAGCACCTTATTGTATGGAAATACTAAATGTCTGCCTGCATTCTATTACTTTTTATGCTATGTTCAAATAGCAAATTATGCAAGAATCTCTGTGATGACTGAAATAAGTTAATATTTGATTCCATGATATAATTTTACTGGACCATAAAATGAAATATTTAAGTTTTGGAACCTGACAGAGAAATTTTTGATTTCTAAATTCTGAGAATTAGAAGGATTTTTTTTTTTATAGAAAAACCAAAACAATTTTTATATCATATGTAAAATATATTTGCTCATATTAATAGCATAATTTTGACTTTGTGGACTAATTAATTAATCCAAATAACAATGTTTTACCTAACATAAAGCTTTTTGTAAAAGAGAAAAATATTTAACTACTATGCTCTATGAAACTTTAGGACTTCTGACAACTGTCTGTGATTTTTCTTGCTGAATTAGAAGAATTAATAGGATTGGACCTTAATGGACATTGTATTCATATATATAATTCTCATCCCAGTTAAACTCCTAGATGATATTGATATTGCTTGCAAGTTTAAAGTCAAAATATGAACTTCGATATGAGAAAAGCATTCAATGCTGTATTCAATATTTAGTTATAGATAAATTACCATTACTCAAAGTGATTCCAATTAGGGAAATATACTAATTACTAATACTGTAAAAGAGAATTAATGATTTCTCTTTGAAACACATACTCCTTTCTTTATTGACAAAGATGACTAAAAACCTTATTTTGACCATCTCTCCTCTTTGGCTCATTGTGTTGATTCTCAACCTGATGTGACTTATATCAAATAGAGTGTCCTAGTACATTACTTTGAAAAGAATATGTTTTCTGAATATCTTTATAAGTGCAGCCATTTCTTTGAATAAAATGACAACAACATATATTTTGCTATATTGTTTAAAAGTATGTTAACAAAATGTTTGATCTCAAATGAAACTATTAACCTAATTGAAAAAAATCATAAAAATACATAACAAGGAATTATGTAATAAGCAAATTGAAGCTTAAAACAGTTAAATTGTGTGATGCATATAAAGGATATGTGAAAAATGAAAGGTTTGAAAAAGTGACTTACAATGATAGGAAAGTTTAAAACTTGAAAAGGGCTAATCTGGAAAGAAATCAGAAAGTGAGTTTTCAGGTTTCATTTTGAAATGGTCACACTTAGGGAAGAAAGATAGAAAATCTGAATTGGGAGAGTAGTTAAAAAATGACTTGGTGATAGATGGAAAATCGATTTTAAAAACCGCCATGAAATTTGCTTTCATCAATCATCAAGGAAGTTGGAAGTATATTAAAGAATTGTTTATTAGTGATAGAATTTTTAACTTTATGAAAAAATTACTATGCTTCAAGGATGACTGAGCAAGCACGTGATGGAAACACATTCACAGAGCACAGTCATTGCAACTATTCTCGAGAAAGAGGAGAAATCCAAAAGCTGGAAGGATACTGAGGATGCTATGAACTAATATAATGGTTCTCAAAGTGTATCCTACAGATTCCCAAGGTTTACTGTATATTAATTAGAGGTTCATAAAATTAAAGCTACTTTCATAATAACGTTACTATATTATTTTTTCAATTTCACTGTGTTGACATTTGTACTGCTGTTGTGAATGCCATGGTGGGTAAAAATGTTGACTGTTTTGCAAGAATCAAACCAGAGATATCAAACTGTTCCATCAGTCATTGGGTGCATTCTTCACCACCAGGTGCACTCATGCCACCAATTTTTGAAAAAATAAATCTCAAATCTCAATTCTTGAGTAATGGTATGACAAATGGGAAATATGCATCAAGAACTTCTGCAAACCAAAATTCGATGGATGTCCTGAGAAAAAGCACTTGTGCACTTACGCCATTGTTTACATTTGTGATCTGACTTAGCCAGTGTTTCCAAGGAACATCATGTTTTACTTGGAAGAACAACTAACAAACTATGATCATCAGACATGGAATTTGGCAGACATTTTCTTGAAAATGAAGTAAGTGTGCCTGTCACTTAAAGGAACACAACTGACAGTATTTATTGCCAGTGACAAAAGTTTGAGCTTTCATGCAAAAATTATAATTTTGGAAAACTTAACATCTGTCACTGTAAGTTTGACAGCCTCTCAATGCTTAAAGGATTTTCTCATGAGATGGGTGATATTAACAAATGTGATTTTTAATTTGCTATTGCATAATGAAATGTTCCACCATTTGGAAATCTGCATAATATTTTCTGAATGACCAATGGTGATATTACAAACTCATCATGAATAGGTAAACAACCCGCTCCAAGTGCAAAATGGTTCAATGATTTTTAATGTTACAGAGTACAAAAGTTGATTAATGTGTTAAGAAGTCATATTGCAATTAATCTTTAAGAAATTATCATTTGTCAAGTGTTAGTAGAGTATCAAGGAAGAAAAATTTAAGATTATCTATAAAGACCATTGAAATTATATTTCCTTTTCTAACTACATACCTTGTGAGAGACTGGATTTTGTTCATCTAACTTAACCATATTGCAATAGACTGAATGCAGAATCAGATATGAGAATTCAGCTCTTTTATGATGTCAGACAATATATAGACTTGCAAAAATGTGAAACAATGCTACCTGTTATGCATGCCTTAAAAACATAGTCATTGTTTTATAGAATATGTACTTAAACTAACATGTAACAGGTTTACTGTCATTTTTAGAAGATAAACAAATATTTTAAAATTTCAAGTTTTAATTCTTATATGATAAATATTTACAGAGATAATTCATATTAGCAAAAACTGTTTGGGATCTTTAATAGTATTGCAAAACATAATGGGTGATAAGACCAAAGTTTAAGGACTACTATACAACTAAGTGGTCAAAATTTGGATGAAGGCTAAACTTTAAGAATGAAGAAGAAGCACATGGAACATACTTGTCTCATAATTTGTATTACACTACATCACCCTTTGGCAGTCTTTCCTAAGACCAAAATGTATGTAACTTCTCAAAATTTTAAAAAATATTTTCTTTTCACAAATAACTAAGAACACATTTTTCAGAGACTGTATATGTTTACCAGTTTCCACCACAGACACTTATAGGAACAAGTAAGCTCATAGAAGCTCACCTTAAGTTTATATAAGTAAACTTTACAGAAATCTAAAAAAGCAAAAAGATTGAGGCTACATATGTAGTGAAGTTACATACTATTTGTTTTCACCTGTTAATCTCTAATTCTTAAACATTCAAAAAATCAAACACTCTTGTGAATTCAAATGTCTTTTGTGTGAAAGTCATATTTGCTAACAAAAGCTTAATAACTGGTAATATTATAAAATATTTATATCCAATTACAAAATTATTGTGCACAGGTGACCCAGGAAAAGCACACAATCTGAGTTTTTCCAGTGAGGAAGATTGTTAAGAAGTGTGTATGTCACATCTATAACCTGTGAGCAAATTTAGAGGTGGTACCACCAAGGAGAGAATTCTTTTCAAACTAAAGATGCTATCATTTAACATATGGCTGCTCCTCAGACTTCCATGAAAAATGATAAAGGTCATAGGTCCAAGAGTTGATGAATATGAAGAATTTTTGCCATAGCAACAGATCGGGAAATGATGAAGGGATTAGAGAATATAGCAGTGATACACTATGGAATTTTCAAAATACTCATTGAAGCTGATACTCTGTTGTTAATAATGTAAAATACCTATGTAATAATCATGGGAATATCCATTCATGAACTGTGTAAAGTCAAAGGGATATCAGACTGGTACCTAGGTTTTTCAAGTCATCAGGTCTTCTAAGGCAAACTAGTAGCACAAGGACAAGGCAGGTGCAGCTAATAAGAAATTTCTATCTGGAAAAGAAGGGAATCAGACACAGGCTGGTAAGAGCTACAAAATGAATAGGGATTGTCATCTGAACTATGGTTTTATTGGCTCTAAAAAAAACTGGTTCGGTCTAAGTTTGCTCAAGCTACTTTGTAATCTTATATGTAATAGCCTGTGTGGTGACTTCTCCATGCCATGTGTCCCAGAAGAGACCCTTAGGACTGAGAGGGTGAGAAAACATTGAAGGGAGTTGCTTTGAGAACAAGATATAAACATTAGTTTTATAGTTTAGCTTGAGTGGGGTAGATTCAGTGAGAATGAGTGTTAGCCCCTTTGAACTGTGTTGGTTAAATTTGGAAATGTGGGTAGTCTCTCATATTTCTTCCAAGGTACTTTTTTTTTTTTTTTTTTTTTTTTAACATTTTTGGACATCCAATAAGTACCTCTCCATGTATTTTCTCACACTTCCTTAGTTTTAGTATTGGTCATTACCTATTTCAGTTTTTAACTACTTGCCTGGAAATCTTTTTCTGTGTCAAGGCAACAAATAAGGAGACTAAAACAAACACGTTCCCATGGAGACCATCAAAAATACTTTCTTTTTTGTTGATGAGCATTAGATAGACTGACCACTCACTGAGCCAACCAGCACAAATGTGCTCATGAAAATAAATTTGAGGATTGAAATTCTTGGAAATATTCATGTTGGACACCTAATATGTTTGAACATAAAACATATGGTATAGCTAGATGCTGTGGCGCATGCCTATAATCCCAGCAAATTGGGAGTCTGAGGCAAGAAGATCACAAGTTCAAGGCCAGCCTCAGTGATTTAGCAAACCCTCAACAATTTAATGAGACCATGTTTCAAAAATTTTAAAAAGGGCTCAGTGGTAAAGCATCCCTGGGCTCAATACCAAGAACCAAACAAACAATCAAGAAAAAACCCACAGTGGAGACCTTAAAGCTAAGATTCGCACAAAATTTTCCACTTGTAAAACACTTTCGTAGCCGGGCGCGGTGGCGCATGCCTGTAATCCCAGCACTTTGGGAGGCTGAGGCAGGAGGATCGCGAGTTCAAAGCCAGCCTCAGCAATGGCGAGACACTTAGAAACTCAGTGAGACCCTGTCTCTAATAAAATACAAAAAAGGGCTGGGGATGTGGCCCAGTGGTTGAGTGCCCCTGAGTTCAATCCCTGGTACCACAAACAAACAAACAAACAAACAAAAAAAAACCAACAACAACAGAAAAACACTTTCATATCTGTAAAATCATTTCTCCCTCTTTACAGGAGTTGAAGGAGATGTTATCCTTATACATTGTTTAGATATGTGAAACTGAGACGAAGGAAGTTAAGTGACTTGTGAAAGTCAAGTCTAGCCAGTGATGTTGCAGGAATTTAAATTCAGGTCTTGGTTGCTGAAGCCCATTTTCCTATATTACAATGAAACATATAACTCCTCTACCTTTCTTTATTTGTAATTGCAAAGTTGATTCTTGACAACCTAAAACTTCTTTTCCCTGTCAATTGATCTTATAGGATGATTAGGAAGTAGAAACAAACATATCTCTTCTGTTCCCATTATTCACACCTTTCCCAGGCCACATTACTTACATGCTTTAGAACAGTTAAAATCAAAAGTACATGAATACTTTTAATAGTCTAGTGAGAATTTACAGAGCAAGAGGCTTCCAAAAAGGCTAAATGACTTCTTCAAAACATCAGAATGGATTTTAGATCTGGTGTATTAGAAAGAGGGAGATGAATAGAAAAGAATCATCTTAGAATAACATATGAAAACCCACCCACAGGAGTATATATGCAGCCTCCTTGCCAGCTTCAAGTATCAAAACCAACATCATTTCCTGAAGGCATGGAAACTATATTTGCTTCCCCTGATTTGTTTTCCAAGGACCACATGGAAATCAAAAGCAGGGAACTAACCAGTAATAAATAGCAGATTCACATCCTAAGAGAGACCCCAAAGGTAGATGTATTGTTCCATCACAATACCACCCAATTACATTAATATACTGTTTTCTTGTGTGAAACATTTTTTATATCCATGAGGAAATGCAAAAGAAAAATAAAGGCCAAACGGACACTGACTTCAGAGTTAAGATGGAGTGAAATTACTAGAAGAGAAAGACTGAAAGCCACCATGAGAAATAAAACATCATGAAAATTATAAATGAAAATGCAGTCAACTTGAATATAAGGGTTAAGATGAAATATCGGGGGTAAGGATTCATAGAAGGAATGTCAAAGTATAACAGTAGCAACATGGGTGTGCTCTGGGCAGGGCTATTTTAATTAATTTATGGGAAGCTTTGTTATAATAAAAACAACTTCAAATATAATAATTTGAAATCCAGTAAATAAATTTAATAAATGGAATATGACCCCCTTTTCACATCTTTTGCAACCTGAACAGGCTCAGGGAAAATACTCCAGCTTCAGAATCTGCTTGTTAAAAGCTTAAGAAAGGCCCAATCTATCTTCTTCTGTCTTTGTTATGTCTTAAATTTTTTTTTTTTTTCTTTCTCAGCTGTGTGGGGTGGTGCATTCCTGCAGTCCCAGCACTGGAGAGGATCACATGGACTCAGGAATTCAAGACCAGCCTGGGCAACATAGCTGAGAGTCCGTATCAATTTTTCCTCAGTTATAATAAGATGTGGTAATTCTTACTTTCTTCTTCCTCTCAATCAGTGAGGTGATACCTTACCCTAAGTTTCAGGGACAATGTTGACTACATCCCAGTGCTACACCAATCTGCATGGGAATGCCTCCTGATTTTAAGGATGAAATGAGATAATAGAACTTTTAGGTGAAGGAAAATTAATAGTGATGTCATAGGTGTACTGGGATATAGTTTTTTTTCACCTATGAAATTTTAATAACTTCACTGGAAGTTGTGGAAAGGACTGAGTTGGATAGCATATATAAATGGTTAACTCATACCTGCCACATGGTGGGAATTCAACGAATGTTTATTCTTTTTTTTTTTTTTTTTTTCCAAAGAGGTATTTCTTAATGTGATCAACTTTGTGTTGCAAAAAGACATTGCGATTGTTCCAAGCAGTATGGTGTAGTCAACACAATCTTTGCCCTTCCACAGAATTGTCATGTTTTATGTTCCTTTTAAAGGAGAACTTGGTATGTTTAATATGATCTTTAGTAGAAGCATCTTTTTTATAGGTGGACTTATTTTCATTGGTATATAATAACAAGAGACATAGAGGTACTAATGATCCATACAACATTTTAATATGCTTGACTCCTTGAAGAAGAAAAGCATCTAACTAGCAAAAAGTCTAAGCAGGTATTTAAAAAATGACAATGCTATGACTTGCTTTCATTTTCTCCAGACTTGTAAGTCCATGCAAACATAAATACATGTATACACAGGCACACAAATATGCCTAGAGTGTTTGCATTTCATTTGATTGAAAGGAATAATTGGTAATGTAAGCATCAAAGAAAGAAAAAACTAAGAAGAAATAGGATTTCTTTTCTTCCATCTCCCACTTCCACTTTTCTTCTTATCCAGGATTTTATTTAGGTTTACCTGAGATTGCAAAAATTATTTTATCTAATTTGATTGACCCGCTAAATTTCATTGTCAATTTAAAAACTTTCAGGATAAAGAAAAGAACATTGTACTTAAAGTTTCTCATTTCTTAAGATCTGCAAGAAATTTGCAAAAGTCCTAATAGTACTACTATTAACCTGTTCATTCAAAACTCATGAGTATCTTATTACTATGAGTTAATGTCATTTCTTTTTTTAAATTTATTTTTCATTTATAATAATTACAATTCATAATGCACATGTATAGCATCTTTTTACATACAACTGTTTGTATAAAAAGTATATTCGTACCATTCAGGTCTTCAATCATGCATTTAGGATAATGATATCCATCTCATTCAACCACCTTTTCTTTCTTTTCTCCCCCTCCCTCCCCCCTTGCTCCCTCCCTTCCCCTCCCTTTCCTTTGACCATTCTAGTGTTCCTCTAATCCTCCTATGTACCCCCATCCAACAATACTGTGAACTAGCCTCCTTATATCAGAGAAAACATTTGGTATTTGGATTTTTAAGATTGACTAATTTCACTTAGCATTATATTCTCCAACTTCATCCATTTACCTGCAAATGCCATTATTTTATTCTCTTTTATTGCTGAGTAAAATTCCATTTTGTATATATACTACATTTTTTTATTCACTCATCTACTGAGGGACATCTAGGTTGGTTCCACAACCTAGCTATTGTGAATTGTGCTGCTATAAACATTGAAGTGGCTGTGTCACTGTAATATGCTGTTTTTAAGTCCTTTGGGAATAGACCCAGGAGTGGGATGGCTGGGTCATTGGGCTGTTCCATTCCCAGTTTTCCAAGAAATCGCCATACTGCTTTCCATAGCGGATGCACCATTTTGCAGTCCCACCAGCAATGTATGAGTGTGCCTTTTCCCCCACATCCTCTCCAACATTTATTGTTGTTTGTGTTCTTGATAGCTGCCATTCTGAAAGACCTACCTTGCTCTTGGATAGGTAGAATTAATATTGTCAAAATGTCCATACTACCAAAAGCATTATACAGATTTAATTCAATTCCAATCAAAATCCCAATGGCATTCTTCAAAGAAATAGAAAAAGCAGTCATGAAATTCATCTGGAAAAATAAGAGACCCAGAATAGCCAAAGCAATCCTCAGCAAGAAAAGTGAAGCAGGTGGCATCACCATACCAGACTTTAAATTATACTGTAGAGCAATAGTAACAAAAACAGCATGGTATTGGCACCAAAACAGACTGGTGGACCAATGGTACAGAATTGAGGACACAGAGACTAATACATACAATTTCAGCTATCTTATATTAGACAAAGGTGCCAAAAATGTACAGTGGAGAAAGGATAGCCTCTTCAACAAATGGTCCTGGGAAAACTGGAAATCCATATGCAACAAAATGAAATTAAACCCTTATCTCTCACCATGCACAAAACTCAATTCAAAGTGGATCAAGGACCTAGGAATTAGACCAGAGACAATACACCCCATAGAAGAAAAAGTAAGCTCCAATTTCCAACATGTCAGATTATGCCCCAAGTTCCTTAATAAGAACCCTGTAGCACAAGAATTATTACCAAGAATTAATGAATGGGATAGATTTAAACTAAAAAGCTTCTTCTCAGCAAAAGAAACAATTAGTGAGGTGAATAGAGAGCCAACTAATTGGGAACAAATATTTAATACATGCACATCAGATAGAGCACTAATTTCTAGAATATATAAAGAACTCAAAAAACTTAAACACACACACAAAAAAAACCAAATAACCCAATCAATAAATGGGCGAAGGAATTGAAAAGACACTTCTCAGAAGAAGATACACAATTAATCAACAAATACATGAAAAAGTACTCAACATCGCTGGCAATTAGAGTAATGTCATTTCTGAAAATTTTAATTATCCTCAAAATTTTGGAGAACGATATACCAAAATCTGTATTTCATAGATGTCTACTTTATTGAGTGTTTTACTCAGCTTTTTGGTGCTGTGACCAAAAGGCCTGTCAAGAGCAATCTCAGAGAGGAGGAAAAGTTTATTTGGGGCTCACATGTCAGTCCACAGTCAACTCTATTCCCCGGGGGCCTGAGGTGAGGCAGAATGCCACGGTGGAAGTGTGTGGAAGAGGAAAACAGTTCAGGATAGTTCAGGATATGACAATCAGGAAGTAGAAAGAGACTAAGCTTGCCTCATCAGGGACAAAATATAGACCCCAAAGGCATGCCCCCAATGATCTACCTCCTTCCCCCACCTGCCTGCACTTACCACCCAGCTAATCCATTCAATTGGATTAAGGCACTGATTAGGTTAAGGCTCTTAAATCCAATCATTCAACCTCTAGACTTTTTTTTTTTTTTTTCTTTTTCAGTATCTCATACAGGAGCTTATGGGGATACTTCATATCCAAACTATAACATTGAGTATTAGTTGCAGAAAAAAGTGTCTTAAAAATATAAAATTTTCCTGTATGAAAACGTAGGGTTTATTACTATGATTACCTTTGAAAACAATCTGTATCAGTTATTGGTGATGGAATTGAAATAAAATACAAACCTGATATCTTTTGAGATTCAGGAATAATTTAAAGCAATTTACTTGGATTTAAATATAAGAAAACAGAGACAAAGAAAAGTCACTTGTGAAAACCCATGATAGTAAGTGGTGAGGATGGATTCAAATCTATGCCTTTGGTTGATTCATGTTCTTATATTTTTACCTATTGAGTTATTTAGATACATATTGTTTAATTTCCAAGCATTTGGAGGGATTTTCTACATACCTAAGAATTACTAATGTAATTCTTAAATTTTAAAAATTTATTGAGCCTTATTTATAGCTCTGATAATATGCTGTTTCTTCAAACCTATTTTTATGACGATATAGCAAAATTTAACATAAAACAATCTTTTGTGTCTGTTATATAGTGAATGTTTCTTTTTAACTTTTAATCTCTGCTTCTTATCAATAAAATGTTGTTGAATCTTGAAGTTTAATTCAGACCAATAGTCTCTGTCTGACCAGAACATTTAATCAATATGTATATACTTAATATAATTATTGGTATGATTAAGTTGCTATTGTTTTCTAGTATCTAGTCTATTTTTTATGCCCTTTATTCTTCTTTCTTGATATTTTCAGTTTATAAAATATTATTCATTGTTTAACTCCATTATTGGCTCCAATTATTTTTATGCTTTTACTTGTTATTTTAGAGATTATAATATGCATCTTTAATTTATTACAGCCTATTGAGAGTTAATTTGACGCCCTCTTGTAACAACCTCAGTGTAGCAAAATTCTCCTTCTGATAGGCCTATGAGTAATGTAGTTCAATTATTTTAATCAACGTATATAATCCTATTTTTAATTACCTTAAAATTAGATAATAAAATGCTTCCCCCCTCCCACTCTTTATAGGCCCATCTGTAAAGAAATATTCAGAAGAAAATAAAACTAATTCAATTATAATTTCTGGTATTCTTCATTCATTATCATAGCAACAAGCTTGATTCTATTGCCATTACTATCAGCATAAAATACATCTATTATCATCCCCCAAATGCAGTTTTTCTTGAGATTAAGTTTTCAGCTTTTACTTTTATTTACTCTAATTTTTAAAATTTGTTGTTTTTAGATACACATGACATTAGAGTCTCTTTTGACATATTAAACATACATGGAGTATAAACGGAGTATAACTTATTCTAATTAGGATCTCATACTTGTAGTTGTATGTATTCTATTTTTGAATAACAGTTTTTTAAATAGAATTCTGATTTTACATTTTTTTCCTTTTGACACCTTAAATTTGATTTTTCATTGTTTTTTCCATTCACCTGATTAAAAGTCACCTGTTATTTGTACCAGTGTTCCCTTGTATATAAAGTGTTGTTATTCTTGGATTGGTTTTAATATTTTTGCTTAATCTTGGGTTTTGAACAGTTAGATTAAGATGTTCCTAGATATGGTTCTCTTTGTGTTCATCTTAACTGAGGTTCACTATTTTTGGGAAATTTCAGAAATTAATTTTTATATTTCATTCTCTTTCCCTTCCCTCTGGGACTTCAATAACACATATGTTCTGTTGTTTTTACTGTACCTGAGGACAGGTCACTGATGCATTGGTAATTTTTTAAAAAATATATTTAGTTTTTTGTTGTAGTTGGACACAATACCTTTATTTAATTTATTTATTTTTTATGTGGTGCTGAGGATCAAACCCAGGGCCATACATGTGCTAGGTGAGTGCTCTACTGCTGAGCCACAACTCCAGCCCCTGCATTAGCTAATTTTTAAAAATCTCTTTTTTTTCTGCCTGTTCTTCATTTTGGGTAATTTCTCTTGATTTGCCTCCATGTTCTATAACAATTCTTTAGCAATTTCCAATCTGATGTTATTAATAAGTATTTCTTTCATACATTTTATTATCTTATGCTAAATCTCCATTTTGTTATTATCTATAGTTTCCATTTTCTGTTGAGATTCATGTTTTAACTATTTGTGAACATTTTTATTTAAGGCGTTTAAACATTTATATAAGTTTGTTGAAATCTTGTTACCAAGTCCAAATTCTGTGTCACCTTGAGGTTTATTTCTATGGAATGATTATTTTTTAATTATCAGTCTCATTTTCCTATTTCTTTGAAAAAATAATAATTTTAAATTTTATGTTGAATATTTTGGATCAATTTTTGTAGGGAATCTGGATTATGACATGTCCCTGAAAACATCCAAGGTTTTTATTTTCTGTTAGAAAATGAAATGACAGATACTCTTGCTCTTAACTATCTTGGATTTAATTTTTTTTTTAGTGCATGTCTATTTTGGCTTTGAATTTAATTCTAAGGTTTGGTCTTTTCTGTAGCTCTTGGTCCTTACTTGTAAAGCATGATTTTTTGGGTCTTTACTAAATACCTGTGGTGCTCAGTAGGGTCTCTTCTCTCTGATAAGTTAACATCTCTCAGCCCTGCATTCATCTAATATTCCCATTTAGCATTTATTTATGTAGCATACAATGTCTACTACATGGAATCTCATTCCTTACACGCTTGTCTCAGATTTTGGCTAGGAACCTGCAGTGAATCCTTATGCAGACTATGCTCATCAACCCTTTCATGCTACTACTATTTGGGCACATGCCTTCTAACTGGTAGCTTTATGGGAAGACTTGTATTAAGTTCCCTGCCTCCTCAGTTCAGCAAGACTACTACTCTTCAACTTGGTCTTCATATCCCTGAATTTGAGTAGGAAAATAAGCCCAGCAAAAGATGAGAGAATTGTGGCATTCACAACGTGTATTTCCTTTCTTTCAAGAATCAGTACTAGCAGCTGAGCATGGTGGTGCACGCCTGTAATCCCAGCACTTGGGAGGCTGAGGAAGGAGGATCGCGAGTTCAAAGCCAGCCTCAGCAATGGCAAGACACTTAGCAACTCAGTGAGACCCCATCTCTAATAAAATACAAAAAAGGGCTGGGGATGTGGCCCAGTGGTCGAGTGCCCCTGAGTTCAATCCCCAGTACCAAAAAAAAAAAAAAAAAAAAAAAAAAAAAAAAAAAAAATCAGTGCTGCTCTGAGCATTGTCCAATGCTTGAGAATAGTTGCTTCATATATTTTGTCTAGTTTTAGTTGTTTATAGTTAGAACTAGTCCAGTACTAGTAAAGCAGTCATATATGGAATTTAAAAAATCCATGGGTTTGTATTTAATTTCCACAAAATCTTGTGAGATGATGTTTATGATGTAAGCACTTTTATTATAAGCCTAATCTTATGGAAAATTAAATTCAGGATAACTAGTGAGTAGCAGAGTCAGAATTTGAGCCTAAGTCAGATTCCATACTCTGTGTTCTGATTCAACATACTGTATTGCTGCGGCATTGTGAAATTATGTTTATTTCTTTTGTTTTTTAATGTTTATTTTTTAGTTGTAGTTGGACACAATACCTTTATTTTATTTTATTTATTTTTATGTGGTGCTGAGGATAGAACCCAGGGCCTCACATGTGCTAGGTGAGCGCTCTACTGCTGAGCCACAATCTCAGCCCCTGTTTATTTCTATCAGAGCATGTATCACATTGTCTCAAACATTTAATATAACTTAATATTTTTTACATTTTGTTTGCTACTGTGGCTGATGTATAAATGTCATGTATTTTCTGTGTAATTATAAATATCTTTCCATTGTCCAATACATGAACAGGCTCTTGGTGGGGATTCAATAGATAACTTTTTGAATGAATAAATGAATGCACACACCACCATTTTTAACACTGTTAAAAATAGACTCTTCCTACATATTTGGAACTAGACTTCATCTTGTCTGCCATCTTGTGGCAACAAAATTCTCCAACAAAAACTAGAGGTAAGGAATATAAAAATGTGACATGCATCATTAGAATTTTCATAATTAAGCACATCAAAATATAATTACATGATAGGAAAAGAATTATAGCAGGATTTCCATCTTTGATAAGACAGCTGTAATTAGGAATCAGACTTAGGGAAGTTCAAAACACCGACTGATAAACAGTGGTACTAGTTTGATGAAATGAGTACAGAATTGATGTGCTTGACTGGTGAGTCTAGGCAGCACATTGGTTGAAGTAAAAAGTGATAACTGTATTTGTTATCTTGGATTTGTTATAAGAAAAAAGTCATTTTTGATAATATTTTTTTCCTAAAGTCTTTGTATTGCATATTGTTACTTTTATTATTTAACTAGCAATACCTAATTGATTTCAAAATGTGTTTTTGTTGATCTTAGAACCATAAAGTTATGGTTCTTGTAGCCTTCTACATGACAAAACAATATGTCTATTCTTATCACAAGCAAAACTACATGATTATTTTTAAGCTAATTTTTGTGTTAGCAGGTCTCCTAAAAATATGCAGTAGACTTTGCATTTACATAAAATTAAAGAAAGGATGCTTCAGCAAATGCAAATAAATGCAAAAAAGGAATATTTTAATTTTGATGCATGATTGGTATCAACTATCACAATGTGGTAATAATACAAAAGCAGAATTTTGTATTCTTTGTATAACTGATGGTTATAAGCTATTTATAGACTAAATATCTTGATTAATTAATTTATTATGAAATATATTTATTGATTATACTTCAGACTCTGTTTTTATATCTGGAATCTTTGAAAATGTTTTAATATGAAAATCATATGCACTGACTTCTGTAGTTTTGCACTATGACAAGTGCAGAAAATGATTTATTTCTCTTGGTGCATTATTAATTGTATGAATTGACTGTTTAACCTCTATTGATTTGCATGTCTTACTTAATGTTCAACTTAGAAACAGAAAAATTACTTTATAGCAGAAAAAATGTATATTAAAGTTAATGCTAACATAATAGGGGAGATCATGCTACTATTTATCATTATATTACTTTTCCTCAATAGTTTTCAAGGTCTTGGAATAGCACTCTTAGTTTTAAGACAGAAGTTTTCTAATTCTAAACAATGAACCTATTGTAGCTGACCATGCATTTTCAGAGACTGTAGCATTTTATTGTTCTTATATTTGAATTTCATCTGTTATGGTTTAGATGTGAGGTGTCTCCCAAATACTCATGTGTGAGACAATGCAAGAAGGTTCAGAGAAGAAATGATTGGGCAATAGCCTTAAACCTTTCAGTGAATTAATCACCTGACGGGATTAATTGAGTGGTAAGTGAAGGCAGGTGTCCTGTGGCTGGAGGACGTAGGGCATTGGGGGTGTGGCTTTGGGGTATATATTTTGTATCTGGCAAGTGAGATCTCTCCCTGCTTTCTGATCACGAGGTGAACTACTTCCCTCTGCCACACTCTTCTGCCATGATGCTCTGCCTCACCTGGAGTCCTGAGGAATACAGCCAGCCTTCTATCAACTAAGACCTCTGAAAACATAAGCCCTCAAATAAACTTTTCCTCCTTTACAATTGTTCTGGTTGGGTCTTTGAGTCACAGTGTTGAAATAGCTGACTGAAACAGTACCTTATGTTTGAATGATCCTTCCTTCCCAGAACTAATTTTTAATAGGCTGAATTGACTCTTGATTTCAGAAAATCAAAATTCACACCATTAGAGACTTTTATTACTAAATATGATTCAAAAACCCATCAAAAAATTCTGGTATCCAGGAGATATTTTCCTTAAAATGTAAACTATGTTGGTGGTCCTTTTGAGTGTGTCATGGAGAAGGTGTCATATAATTGCAGTGCATCACAACTTATTATTGTTTCTCTATGCCTATAGATAGTTTTTGGACTAGTTTCAATTTTGATTAGCTTTCCCATCCAAGCCACCCTAGTAGCTCAGATATTCCAATATTTTGACATTTTGAAATATATGTTTCCTTTGTAATACTGCTTCTTTTAAATGGAAATGAAGTAAAATTCTTTGACAGACCATATATCCTGACATTGGGTTGGAAACTATGGATGCATAAAATGTTGCTAGATATATAGAAAGCAGAATTTTCTTTTGGCATCAAAGAGAATCTGTCTTTAGTTTCTATAGTTTACTTAAGCAGGAGAACTTCTTTCAAGTAGGTTATCTTCTGAATTTCAAAGTGGTTTTGTTGTCTGTAGGTTTTTGATATCAGATCAAGACCACTATTAGGGTGGTGAAAAATCTCAGGTTGAACTTTTACATCCCAGTTGATGTGAGTTTCAAATGACTTTTACCATATTGGCAGATTTCTCACTTACCTATGGGTCTTAATATAACTGATAATTATATCTCCTAACATTAACAAAGCAGATATTACATTTCCATATGTATAATAGTTTTGCCATTTTATTAAAAGAAGTATGAGGACACGAGATCAGTAAAGAGACAACACAAAAGTTCTAGAAAACTTGCTCAAAGGTGGGCAGGGAGGGATAAAGTCTTCATGATTTTAAGGAAAGGATTATTTGAAAGGCATAACATAATCACTTTATCTGTGCTGCAGAATAAAACTGATTATTACTGATAAGAGCAGGACCTTAGAAAATAGGACATAGGAGAGGATAATTTTTATAAAAGAAAAGATAGGCCAGATAATCATGGGAATTCTAGGAAGCCACATGATAATATGACACAGAATTCTCAAGAAGGATATAAATATGAAAAGGGAATCTTTAAGAAGATAGATAAAAAAGTATTTCATCCCTTTGGAAAGCTGTCCAAAGGCTTCCAGCATCCTTTGAATCAGCTGTGTTATCACCAAACAAACCATGAACTTTCAAGTCGTGGCTGATGCTTCACAGTCAGAATATCCTTCTGCCATTTCCCATCTGTTCTTGCATTTCAGAAACACTTTTTATCCTTCAATATCCCCTCCCTTTCTTACCTGCATCTCTCCCTCCTTTCTTTCTGTAGTAATGTGAAACTATAGTTATCTGACTTTTTAATTTTGCCCTGCATTGTGAAAGTTGGTTATGTATTTATTTCTTCCATTATGTTTTGAGATAAATAAATTGTCTCCATGTTTTATCTAGCTTTTCATAAATCAAGCAGTATATAAATATTTGGTTTCAACTTTAAATTGAAAAGAAATAGAAGGTGATCAGACAAACTCAGATAGATCCCTGTGCTTGCATGGATAGTATTTCCTTGTGGTTAGAAGTATCTCATTTTACCTGTGTGCATGATTCAGAGCAAGGTCAGGTTTCCTCATCCTTAGGTAGCAGTTAACAAGCTTTGTCTCGATGAAACTTGCCACACTTGCTATATCTTCAGCAGATGATTCAAAGGGTTTTCCCAAAGCTGCCCCTTTGCTGCAGAGCTTAAAAAAATAGAACACATTAAATTTCCTAAAAATCTTGTCATATAATTTATTTTTTAGGTAAACAAAACATACACATGTATACATACTTTCCAACTATAAGTAAAATATTAATGTTTTCATTGTAAATTAAATAAATTGTTCTTGTTCACTATTATGTGCTTATAATACAAAATAAGTGATACATTTTACTGTAAAATGTTTCATATATAATATTTTAAAAGTATGATACATTTTAAAGGAGTACCATTTGCTAAGAATGTCTGTTTTAAAAATAATGCACACAACAAGCAAAGTTATTAACAGAAAACTAGGCATAAATCTTATTAAATACCAGTGCTTTTATGAAAACCCAGCTGAGCAATGATCTAGCACACTATCAAGTTTGATTTAATATAATAAGGGGTATCGGAAGTAAACTCCTAGGAGCCATTAACATGATCGGTGATTAATTTGAGTCTGAATCATATTCTCTAGGATATTATTGAAAGAAAAGAAGTGAAAATTTATAAGAATTTATTGGCAGAGGCCACAGTATCTGAAAAACATGGCAAGAATGTGGAATTCTTAATAAAAATTCCAGGAAGTCAGTGGTTTCTGGGCAACATAGATAAACTATAGAGGAAGAAAATAATAATTTTTGAGAGGACCCCAAACATTAATAAGGATCAATAAAACGATAAGAGCGTACCAGCATTTTTCCCCCTCAGACTTTTCTACTGTTCCTTGGAATTAAGGATGATGGGAAAGGAGAAACCCCACCTTCTGTTCATGGACCTTATTCAGGATACTTTATTGTTTGCTCTCTTCTCCATCCATCCATCTGTGCATATATTGGGGGAAATGTTCTCACCAGAGATAGCAATTCTTGGAGGTAATATCAATTTGTGTATATAAATTAATATTAAATTTCTTGTATTCTAAATCCTCTTTGTTTAAATGACAGTTTAAAATAATTTTTTCTGTTATAGATTGTCTTGAGAATGACTAGCCACGTACATTAACACTGTTAATTTTTTTTAAAATGCAGTTTGATTACTTGAGAATGACTATTTTTTTATACTAGTTTTTTTTAATAGTTTCATCTCAAAACTACAAGCTACAAAGTAATCTAGAATCTAGACATCCGATAATCTTAGTATAAATTGGCAGTTCTTGAATACTATTATCTTTTCTTTGGATATTCTATTAATTCCATGGATTTATATTATTTTACAACTTTTTGCCATCTTGATGGATGAAAAATTGCAATTTATTCATTAATCAATAAATACTTATTGAACATTTACTATTAATTTCCAGTCAAAAATTTCTGCTTTCATAATTTAAAACCACTAATTTGGCCTTTCTCATAAATTTTGGCTATTTTAAGCTCTGTGTAAATTTCTGTTTTCTATTTTTTGTCTATTTCCACTGTCATAGTATTTTTTCATTAATTATAGTAGTTGTTTAGCTGCATGTTATTCCTTTTCTGTAGCAAATATGCGATCAATTGGGTTTTTACCTACAGATTCATACAAGTGTTAACTTTTATTCATGTTTTTATAAATGCTATACAAAAACATTATAAACTGGGTGCAATGGTTCACACCTATTTTCCCAGAGGCTTCTGAGGCTGAGACAGGAGGTTTGTGAGTTCAAATTCAAAGCCAGCCTTGGCAATTTAGCAAGGCTCTACCCTAAACAACTGTGTGAGATCCTGTCTCAAAAGAAAATATGAAAAAGGGGAGTGGGGTGAGAATGTGACGCAGTGGTTAAGCACCCCTGGGTTCATTTCTTAGTACCAAACAACAACAACAAAAAGTTTCTCTCAATTATTTTGAAAAAAATAAAAAAGAGATTATTTGTGTATGATACCATGGAAATGACCTCAGTCGATGCTATGTTTGGATGTTTCACATGGATAACCAAATAAGATTGTTAGTTGTTAATAAAAGTGAAAAGACATTTAACACATATTTAGCAATTATGCCTGAGAATCTGACTTCAGAAATGTCAAATGTGGTTGTAAATAGACCTTAACACATAATTTTATAAAGCTTTATAGTCCATATGTGATAGCTTGAGACAGCATCTCTTCTCTCCTATCAATATGATCCTATTGGACCTAGAAATGCATAAGCAGATAGTTTTCCAGGAAAAAAAAATGTATGGGATAACTATGAAATGCAAAAGATAGAAAACAAAACTACTAATATTTATGTGGATTTTAAAAATTAATATCTCATAGCATTAAAAGTGTAGACTTTCTGTTTTAGCAGTCTTTTCATCACTATGACCAAAATACTGACAAGAACAACCTACAGAAGGTAAAGTTTATTTTGGTTGATGGTTTTAGAGTTTCAGTCCACAGTTGGCTGACTCCATAGCTCTGGGCCCGAAGTAAGGCAGAACATCATGGCAGGAGGGCAAGGCAAAGAAAGCAGCTCAGAACATGGCAATTGGAAAGGAGAAAGAAGAGGGTTGGGGGATGAGCGGGAGCTCTCTGCTCATGCAGGACAAAATATAAACCCCAAAGGCATACCCCCAGTGACTTACTCCCTCTAGTCATACTCTACCTGCCTACAGTTACTGCCCAGTTAATCCATATTTGTGAGTCAATTCACTGATTTGGTCACATCTCTCATAATCTAATCATTTGACCTCTGAAAATTCTTGGACTGTCTCACACATGACCTTTTGAGTAATACTTCATACCCAAACCATAATACCTCTTCTTTATTTCTTAAGTGAAATCAGCATTTTTCTCCAAGTCTTAAATACCCAAACTTACTCTTTGAATAAAATCTTAACATAAAAGGAAACAATTCATGTTGGGACTCATGTCTGCCAAGGGGACAGGCTTTGGCTGCTGTTTGGAAAAATTTAAAATATTTAAAGTAAGCATAGCTGTTTTCAACTGGTCATGGGGGTTGCATCATTATGTATTCTTTGTGCCTTCCCGTATGCGTTATTCTCCAATTTAATGGTGTGGGGACAAGTCTCCTTTCACAAGCACACATTTTGTGAGTTGAATGTACAGGGCTATTCAGAGAGTAGCTTCCATGAGGACATTCGGATCCTTCATGACAAGAGGAAGCTGACCTTCAGATTTCAGATATTACAAACTTTGTCTACAAGCACTAAGAGAAAGTAAAGAATAAATGCCTGATCTACTAACATCTGCAATCGTTTTCATTTCCGTGAGATTCAAGGTCCAAAAAGGAATAAGAGTGATCAATCTTAACAAACAAATGAAAACACTTCATGAGTCCAAACTGTAAGATATTATTGAAAGACTGGAATGATTTTTCATTTCAGATTAAAATGGGAAAACAGGCAGCCTGCTGGATAGACTTTATGTGTATTTGTGGTAATCTTGCTTTATCCATTGAGTATTATAAGACTGAGAATGTTAATGATTTTATCAAAGATTGCTTTGTTGTTTTCCAAAGTAGTACATCTTTGAAAAGGGCTTGACAATAGGGAAATTGCTTTAAAAATGTTGAGTTTTAAGGCAGAATTATAGGTACATATAGACAGAATGCTAACATCAGAATCTTGAAAATCATTCCATATATTTTTATAATTTTAAAATTTCCATGCACACATTTTCATGAATTGAGAAGTTAATTCTCCAGAAGATGAATGACTTTAACGTGGTATGGATCGGTTTGAATGCAAAGAGAGTGACTGTGTTCCACTTCTGTTTGTATAAAACTAGACCCTTTAAATCTTTGGTAAGTCATGGACCTAAGGGAATAAAAACTTTTAAACTACCTGAAATTAAATATCAGTAAGAAGATTTTGAATTAGGAAAAAATAATATTATGAGTTAATTTTTGTTTCAAAAGGAAACTTAAAGCATTTTTGAATAAAGTTTAGGCATATTAAAAGTATAAAATTTAGGGGAAAATGCAGGTGAAACACTTCTAATTGCTTTAATGAGAAGTTAGATATTAAAATGAGACTTCAGTAGTAAATTAGAATTATAAACTGAACTTTTAATAAGAAGATGCCAGGCATGGTGGCACATGCCTATAATCCCAGTGGCACAGGAGGCTGAGGTAGGAGGATCCAGAGTTCAAAGCCAGCCTCAGTAATTTAGCAAGGCCTTATCAATTCAGGAAGACATTATGTCTAAATAAAAATTAAAATAAAAAAAGGGCCGGGGATGTTGCCCAGTAGTTAAGCACACCTGGGTTTAATCCCTAGTACCTACCCCTCTGAAAAAAGAAAAAAGAAAATGTTAATGAGATTATGTATATTTCATTAAAATATTTGATAATTTCCTGAAAATATTAAGATAATGAGACTTTAGAGTTATAAAACATGTTTCCTTGAGTTTCTCAGAGTTGTTTAAGTACTAAAATTCATTTTTAGAAATTGTTCACAAAGAAATTCCAAGGGTTATTTAAAAACATAAAAATAATTTAAAGCACAAAAATAGCAGAACTAATCAATAGTATTATCTTGTGGTCACATTCTAACAAATGCTGCCATATATTTTTCTTTAATTAGGGTTATCATTAACAAGATTTATATTGCTATTAGAATGTTTGATTATTATAATATTTTGGTATTAAAAAATTATTCAAATATTGTATTATGAGTGTTTGTCTATTATATACCTGGAACATAACTTTGAGTACTCTCTGAAGATTTAGGAGAGAACAATAAATCTTGAAAAACATGGCAATATTTGAGTTATCAAATATCTACAGATACAGATATATATCATCATCCAATCAATAACTTTAAGGTTTTCATATTCTTTTTATAAATTACAACATAAATAAAGATGAAGAGAAAGCTATCCATAATTCCAGCATCATACATAACTGCCATTAATTTGTGACACATTTCTTTCTATTCTTTCATGTTTTATATCATAATAAAGTATTAAATTATAAAAAACTATACTTTTTTATTTTAGTCTTTTTTATTGGTTCTTTTTAGTTATATGTGACAGTAGAATTCATTTTGATGTAATTGTACAAGTGTGGAATATATCTTAATTCTAGTTAGGAGCCCAGTCTTACACATTCTTACAGATGTTTATGGTGGTAAGATTCACTATGGTGAATTCACTATATTCACTATAGATTCACTATAATTTGCACATAATTTTATACTCTTTCATATCTTTTGCTTTTTACACTTTTAATTGAAAAATTAGAACTTATTAATTAAGATAGATTCATGTTATAATTATAGTCAAGGATTTCAATAGCCCCTCTCAGCAAATGATAAAATCTTAGAAAGTCAGTAAAGATGATATGAACAATATAATCAACCAACAGAATTTAGTGTGTGTGTGTTATGGTTAAGATATGAGGTGCCCCCCAAAAGCTCATGTGGGAGACAATCCAAGGATTTTCAGAGGTAAAATGATTATGAGAGATATAAACTAATGAGTGAGTTAATCTGCTGATATGAATAACTGGGCAGTAACTGTAGATAGGTAAGATGTGGCTGGAAGAGGTAAGTCACTGGGGTATGTATGCCTTTGGGGTTTATATTTTGTCCCTGTTAAACAGAGCTTTCTCTCTGTTCCCTGATTGTCAGATCCTGAGTTGCTTTTCTCTGTCATGCCCTTCTGCTTTGGTGTTCTAACTCACCTTTGGTCTCAGAGCTATGGAGTCAGCCCACCCTGGACTGTACATCTGAGACCATGAGCCAAAATAAACTTTTCATCCAGTATGTTGATCTTGTTAAGTATGTTGATCACAGCAATGCACAAGTTGACTAAGAAAACAGTGTGTATAATATATATGTATAAAATACACACAAGTATATACATATGTGTATATACATATACATACACACATAAAAACATATAAAATAGTCCACCCTCAAATACCCCAAAACAGCAGATTGCACATTTTTCTCAAAGTGTTCATAGAAAAGTTGCAAATATCTCATGAATATACCAGAGTGAATCTCACTATTTTATACATCCACAAAATTGGGGTTTTAATTAGAATAAGATATATTCCATGCTTATATAATCATATCAAAATGGACTCTGTTGTCATATATAACTAAAATGAACCAATAAAATAAAATAAATAGATAGTAAAAAAAAAAACTAACCTCAACAAATTGAAGAAATTGAATTTATTTTGAATATGTTCTCTGACTATAATGGAATCAAAACTCAACAGTTAAAAACCCTAAAATAATCCAGTTGGAAAATGAGCAAAAGACCTAACCAGATATTTCACTGAAAAGGGTATACAGGTGGCAAAAAACACATAAAAACATATTTGACATTACATTAGAGAATGTAAACTAAAACAATAATGAGATATTCCTGCACACCTCTCAGAATGGCTAAAGTTTAAAAAAAGTAGCAATAACTTCAGAAGCTGTGAATGTTGACAAAAGGGATCACTCACATACTGCTGATTGGAATGTAAAATGGTACAGCCACTGTAGAAAACAATATCTCAACTTCTTCAAAGCCAAACACACATCTATTGTAAAACCCAACAATTGCACTCCTAGACACTTAGTCCAGATAAATGAAGACTTGTCTGCACAGATGACCATATGCAATGAATAGAACCATAGTGAATCTTACCATCATATACAACTGTAAGAATGGGGTCCTAACTAGAATAAGATATATTACATGCTTGTACAATTATATAAAAATGAATTCTACTGTTACGTATAAATTAAAAAAAAACAATAAAAAAGACTAAGATAAATAATTATAGTTTTTTTTATAATTGGATATACTTTAAAGAATGAAAGATGCACTGTTAAACTACAGATGTAAATTGGGAACATACCAAGCTCTATGTTCATCTTCTCATGTATAATTAATATTAACATGATGTCCATAATATATGTGAACAATGCCCCCCCGAAAATGTCCATATGCATATTTGTTGATAGCAATGTAATTCATGATAGCTTCAAACCAGAAACAATCTCGACAACCTTTCATTGGGTGAATGGTTAAACAAACTGTGGTACATTCTATAATAAGGAATACTATTCTGCAATAAGAACAAACTAATGATATGTAATAACTGGAATGAATCTGTTAGAAATGGAACTGTAGGGTGATGGAACTGTTAAGGTATTGTGATTTTGGTGGGTAGATACACACACACAGATTTACACAAAATAAAATTTCCCTGAAATAACATCCACCCTTCCACATACATGAAGTGCAAGGAAAACTGAAGAAATTTTAGGATTAGTAGATTGTGTTAATGGTAATATTCTAGTTGTGAAACTATACTAAGGTTGCAAGATAGTCCCATTGGGAGAAACTGCATAAACAGCACATGGGATCTCTCTGCATTATATATGTGAATCTATAATTATCCCAAAGTAAAATATAAGTTAAAAATCATGTTAAAACTTAGGTGTTTTTAATTTTATTCCTTGTTTTCTTTTTCCTTCAGGATACCTGTGATCATGCTTAACTGGGATTTTGGATGAGAAGATAAATCATATCCAAGGGCAAGATCATTCCACAAAGTTTTTGTTAAATTATAGATTGAGTCCTATAATAAACAATAACTCCTAATGAGGTTTGTTGTAAAGTTTTGTTCACATTAGTCCATCTATATCCTTATTATCTGGGTCTATTATTATTTTTTTATTTTAAACTTAAAAAAATTAAACATTTTTGTCAGTACATTATAATTAAACATAATGGTGAGATTCATTATGCTGTATTTGTATGTGAACATAATTTGATCAATCTCATTCCTCAGTATCTTCCCTTTCACTCCCTTCCCCCTCCCTCAAGTGCTTGCTTTATTCTACTGATCTCCCTTCTAATATTGTTGTTTTAATTAGTACAGCATAATTATATATGTATACACACACATACAACACAAACAACACACACACACACACACACACACACACACACACACCTGAATCATTGTGCAGTTTCTGTACGTGGATATAGCATGATTTAGTAGATTTCATTCCTCAGTATCTTCCCATGTCCTCCCCCTAGGACATTTGCTATAAGGATTGTGTTTAGTGATAGCCACAGAGAGAAAGTGGAAAGTATAGTAACTTGATTGTTTTGTTTTATTAATCATATTTCTGTTTGCTAGCATTCACCTCCAAGAAATATTTTTTAAAAGAGTGGTGGATGGTAGCTTTTATGATTTCATAAATAGCTAAGAATGTGTTTTTGCTGACATGTAAGTGAATGTGGTTGGGTACACATTTCTTGGGACATCATCATTTTCTCTGGAAATTCTTAGATCTGCACATTCTGGTATTCGGCAAGAGAAGTAAAACTATACTTTTTTGATAAAACCACAGATAATTTAAAATAATTTCCTATGTTGAAATTTCTTCCTTTACCCATGTAAGTAGTACTTTTGTTTCTCTATTTCAAAATTATTACTACTTTTAATCCAGATGTGTTCAATTTTTATTTATTTTGCTTGGAAAAAGGCAATTTCTTTTGTTTGCATATTTGATTCTTTTTTTTTTCCATTGTAGAAAAGTTTTCTTCAGCCCTTTTTTTTTGATTTATTGGACATATTCCAACTGTAGTGTTTTCTTTCTTAAGAAAATAATCCTTACATTGTATCTTCCATCTCTATTCATTTCTATTAGGTTGTTTGATTTTTCACCTCTACAATTTAGAGGAGTGCTTTAAGATGGCCAAATCTTAATACTATGCGCTTTTTCATGTAAAATCAATACTAGTGATAACGACCACAAATATTTAAATAGTGTTTACCATGTTAAAGGTAATGTTCTGAGTGTTCCATTTCTATTACTTTATTTAACAACCACTACACCAAATATTATTTTCATATTATAGATGAGAAAACTGAGGCTTGGTGAACTTAAGTAACCTGCTCAGGCCATGTAGTCAGTAAGTGAGATTTTCCCCAAATGTTGACTCTAGAATTTGTGTCTTTATTCACTATCCTGGAGCTAATTGGAACTAAACATCTCCAATGAGATGGGTCCAGAAACCAAGAATAAGCATCTAGAAATTTTTATAGCAATTCAACAGAGAAATATTACATCTATTGAATCACAAAAATTAGTTTTTCTATTTTTATTTCTTATTTTAACTTATTTTTTGTAGTAATTATTTTTTCTGTATTTAATAAAGGATCTACCCACAACAGATTAGGACACAAACAGTCAAAGAGAACTGGTTCCTCATTAGAAATCAAGGAAAGAACTTTACTAAATTATCAGGAATTTAGAAAATTCAGAAATTATGCTTAAAAAGCCTCCATTCAGTTATCAAACTGGTCACTATTATATATTAGTGTGGATATCTCTGTCTTTCTGTCTTTGTCTGTCTCTCTCCTCTCTCCATAGTGTGTATCTATCTATATGGATATCTATTAATCTCTAGTCATCTGTTTATAAATTGGTATTAATATTATTATCAATTATTAATGTGGCCACTGTTAGATATTAGCATGCATATCTTTCTGTCTTTGTCTCTCTCCTCTCTCTGTAATGTGCTTATATCTATATGGATTATCTATCTCTAGCCATCCATTTATAAATTGGTATTATTATTTTCCATTCTATTATATTTTATTGTCTGTTTCTCTGAATATATCATGGACATTTCATTGTTAGTTAAATTATATATTATTATTTTAAATGGTTGTGTAAATTTTATGAGATTCCCATTTAATTAATTCTCCAGTAGGAAATTTCTCAGTGTCATAAATAAATAGTGTGCATCAAACAGTCTTGTATATGTATCGTTGCCTATGTTTGGTCACATCCAAATTGATATATTCTACCTTTCATAATGTATTCTTACATATTGGAATTGCTAAATCAGGGATATACCATATAATCCAAAACACACTTTAGAATTCACATCAAGAAAGTGCTATCCAGAAAAGCTTTACACTTTTACCAACAAAGCATTAAATTTCTTGGTTCCCTACCTTATCCACACACTAGGTATTAGCAATGTTTTAATCTGTTTATTCTTTGCAAATCACAGGATGAAAACGGCAGTTCTCTTAATCTGATTACTAGCTCAACCTCTTACATTTATTTGACATATGTATGGGTATACTGTTTGCTTATGGAATTTATTCATTTAAGAATTAGGCTGTCCTGAATTTTATTGACTTATTTTCATTTAATAAATATATAGATTTTTCTGAATATGTTAATTTATTGACTTATGTTTATCACATTTTGGTCTCAGGCTTTTGCTAGCTTTGTAAGACAAACTGGAAAGATTCCCATCTTTTCCAATGCACTGGAACATTTTGAAATAAATATTTGAAAAAAAATCTGAACTTGGCTCCTTTCATCTCTCTCTCTTTTTTGTAACTATTGTTCTGCTCTATTATTTTGCATCAATTTTGTTAATTTTTGTTTTCCAATGAAATTGTCAGTTTCATACAGATTTTAAAATCTGTCATTACAGTGGAGAACATTATATTCTTAGCACATTTTAAATGCCTGTGTTTTCATAGAGCCATCCTCTTGCTCATTCTTCTACTATGTAGTTTTGTTTACTATGTTTATTTCTTAACCAGAATTGCCAGCAGTTTATTTTATTTTCTCCAAGAACAATAAATTCTTAATTTATTAATTTTTCTATTCTTTTATTTAATTAATCAATTTTGGCATTTATGTTGTTTTTTTCCTCCCTGTCTTGTTTTCCTTTTTCTTTTTTGGTTCTTTTACTAATGTCTTCGGATAGTTAACCCATTTATTTTAGTTTTTTCTATATATATAAAATTGTTGAATATTTCTGTATTTAGGGAAATATTCATGGCTTTTATTTCTATCTCTTTCATAGTTATGAAAAATATGGGATTATTATTCTTTAAAATTTGCCAGTTGCTGTGGCACATACCCACAATCTCAGTGACTCAGAGGAGGCAGAGGCAGGAAGATCACGTTTCAGCCCATCCTAAGTACCTCAGTGAGATAATGTTTCAACATAAAAAATAAGAAAAGGGCTGATATATAGCTTGGCCATAGAGTGGAGCGTCCTGAGAACATCCCTAGTATTGGAAAGAACAAAGCAAACAGGCAAACAAACAACAATAAACACTTTGCTACCGACTTTCCTCATTACTTGCAAGACTAGGCTACCTTTTGTATATTTGTTAGTCACTTCTATTTCAACACCTATGCATTGTCTTATCAGTCCCTTTACATTTGTTCTCACTAATTTGTGCTGCTGTTGTTGATTTCTATGAGCTCAGTCATGAAAGCCTGGGGTTCTGTCACGTTCTTAGTTTCTTTTCTTGTTCTACAGGACTGAACTCCTTCAGAGAACTATCTTCACCCCATAGGGTAGTTCTTGTACAGGGCACAAATGTTATAATTGCACATAAGCCCAGGTTTAAGGTATCCCTCCTTGTTGTAGGGGATAAAGTTCTGTCACAGAATCAAGTCAACGCAGAAGTAACAGACAAAGATGGAGAAACATTTCTTTTTCTTTTTTGGTTCTTTTACTAATGTCTTCGGATAGTTAACCCATTTATTTTAGTTTTTCTTATATATAAAATTGTGAATATTTCTGTATTTAGGGAAATATTCATGGCTTTTATTTCTATCTCTTTCATAGTTATGAAAAATATGGGATTATTATTCTTTAAAATTTGCCAGTTGCTGTGGCACATACCCACAATCTCAGTGACTCAGAGGAGGCAGAGGCAGGAAGATCACGTTTCAGCCCATCCTAAGTACCTCAGTGAGATAATGTTTCAACATAAAAAATAAGAAAAGGGCTGATATATAGCTTGGCCATAGAGTGGAGCGTCCTGAGAACATCCCTAGTATTGGAAAGAACAAAGCAAACAGGCAAACAAACAACAATAAACACTTTGCTACCGACTTTCCTCATTACTTGCAAGACTAGGCTACCTTTTGTATATTTGTTAGTCACTTCTATTTCAACACCTATGCATTGTCTTATCAGTCCCTTTACATTTGTTCTCACTAATTTGTGCTGCTGTTGTTGATTTCTATGAGCTCAGTCATGAAAGCCTGGGGTTCTGTCACGTTCTTAGTTTCTTTTCTTGTTCTACAGGACTGAACTCCTTCAGAGAACTATCTTCACCCCATAGGGTAGTTCTTGTACAGGGCACAAATGTTATAATTGCACATAAGCCCAGGTTTAAGGTATCCCTCCTTGTTGTAGGGGATAAAGTTCTGTCACAGAATCAAGTCAACGCAGAAGTAACAGACAAAGATGGAGAAACTGGAAAACCCAGAGGTGAATCCTAAAGATGTTCTCATGATCAAAATATAAAAGATAATTTTTAAATTTCTTTTTCTTTATTCTATATTTTTAATTGGTACGTTATAATTATGAATAATGGTGGGATTTGTTGTTACACATTTGTATATGCACAGAATGTAGCAATACAATTTGGTCAATACCATTCCTCAATATTTTCTTTTACCCCTCCCTTCTTGCTCCCTCGTCCCTTTCATCTACTCTACTAATCTGTCTTAGATTTAAGAGCCTGCTTACCCCTGCACCTTTATGATTTTAAAAAGCAGTATTCTTTTGAAAAAAGTGACTAAGATTAGAGAATTGGAGAAAATAATGAAAATTACAAAAATATTAAAAGTTAGATTACAGAATAAATTCTAAACCAGAAGCAATAAGCAAAGAATCAATATAAGATAAAATTAAATTAGAAATGGAGAAGGCAATCTCTACAAATGAAAGATATTAAAAAGTCATTAGCAATGAAATTTTACAATTTCTGAGGCATTTTAATATACATAATTATATTTAAATTTTCATTATCTTCATGGACTTGATAAAACTGGCAATATTACCCCAATTTTACAGGTATTAAAAGCTATGCTAGAAGGTCTGGTCATTTGCCCCAGTTAGTAACAGAAACCAGAAGTGATTTTACATAGGAAATTCTATTTCCTGGACATCAGGACCATTGTCTTAAATAATTCATTAAAAAAAATCTTAGTATTCAGTACCTAGGTTAGGAACTCAGTGGACCTTCTTGCTACAACTTCCAATGATTTTCTTCTGAAAATGTGGCTTCTGATTTCCACATAGAATCTTTTCAAAGGCTTGTCCTTGTGTAAGAGATTAATCCAGGTCAAATATTTGCTAACAGCTTGGGTTGATTGTTTCTTCTCTTAGTTCTCCTGAATCTCAACTCAGTATTGTTAGAGCTTACATATGATACTTCCTCTGTAAAGGAAACCTACAAGCTTCGACCTTCAGACTTCATTGCTCTTTCTTTTACCATGTTGTCTGTTCATCAACCTATCTCAATATGGGGTATACCTCTGTTTATCCATTTCCACTTTGTACATGATTAATGGGATTAATGTTTATGCATGGATATAAAGAGAGAAGTGGAGAAATTGTAGGATAAAATCTCACTGAGATCCCTAGAATGAGTTTTGGAGCAGAAGAGAGAGATTGTTGGCATTCTACTTGCAAAAGGCCCTGCGTTTCTGAGTTGGCATGCAATGAGTAAAGATAAAAATTTAGTTTTAATTTGTTGTTCTTCCTTGGGCCTTTTGGGGGTTTTGTTTTGTTTTGTTTAATTCTACCTGGTTTTCTGGTAGCACTTTGCAATTACTCTACTTTTTGTGTCTTCATATGGGTAAATGCATATGGAGGGATGAAAATTAGGAAAAATCAGTCTCCATCCAAACCTGTAAGTTCTTTGATGGGATCCTTAAAATTCCTTCTTAGATACCAAACTAAATGTTCAAGTCTGCAAGGGTCTTACAATGACTAGTTTTCAATTTCAATAAATTTCTTTTCATACTTCTTTAGCAGAGTGGAAAGAAGCTCTACACTGTAGAATAACACCCATTGGTTTTAAATTCTCTATCATTTTATTGTATGAAAGAGGAATGAATCAGAGAGCTCATCACTTGTAACTTTCTACATGGTGCCACATAGATCTACTAAAGTGTCTCCCCAGGAGAGACAGAGTATGTAGGGCTAAGAGATGAAGAGAATTATATTCACACATCAGTGGACTTAAAAGTACTATCAGGGTTTCAGGAGTAATGCTTTTCAGCCAAGTAGGCCATGATGTGACCTCTATTAAATTTATGGGAAACGAGGTCACTCCCTGGGTGACAAGCTGTTGAATGACAGTAAAAAGTAATTAATCACTCCTACTCCTATTTGTTAAAATAGCTGTGCTTCAGACCCCCCCCCCCCCCCCGGTCAGGTAGGCTTAAAATTGAGGTGTGGCCACAGTGGGTTCATTCCACCGTGTTTCACCTTGATCTGACCAGACAGTAATTTGCTTATGCTCTGAAGCATGTAGATGATACACATTAACCTTCAGGTTTTTTTTTTTTTTTTTTTTCCCCAGGGATACCCCTAAACTTCAGCTATCTAATGTGTAAAGCAGATTAGAAATGTGGCAGGAGTGGGATGAATTAATACAATGAATTTTTCTTCCTTTTTGCTCCTACATTTTCACTCATAAAACTAGTGACTTTAAAATGAAGATAATGTTAATAGTATGCTTATTTTACAGTATTTACTGGTATTGTAAAGTAACTGCATTATCATATTCAAACTCAGATCTTATACAATAATTGTAATACCAAACATTTATTGAGAGCTATGTGTTTGGCATTGTGCTGTCCTTTATATATGGTAACTTGTTACATATTATTCCTATTTTCTCATGAGGAAATTGGGGTTAAGAGAGGGTATTAACTTATCAAGCAGTATGTGCTAGAGCTATGATTCAGATCCAGGTCTGCTGCCTCAATTAAATTCTATATCCTTTAGATAGTAAGGAAAGTGTTTCTCAACTAACCATTAACACTAATTAGTATGAGTTCCAATAGTTATCATTAATATTGCTTTCCTATTTATGACTATTCCCTCTCTATGTCTATCTCTATCACTATATCCATCTTAATCACTAAATTACCATTAAGGAAATAGTAGAATATAGGATAGGCAGGAAAAGAGATAGGTCAACATCTATTAAGCAACCAGATATGGCACTTTTATATATATCAACTACTTAATGCCTATAATCACCCATTTTTAGATGAAGTAGAGTTACCTATTCAAGCACAGGAGGCTAGAACAGAAGGGAAGAGAAGAAAGAATAAGAGTGAGAAAAGAAGAGATAGTGAATAATGGCAGACTGAGTTATCCATGATTACCCTAAATACATGTGTGAAGACACAATTATTGTAAAAATACTTTATATAAAACCAGCAACTTGAGAAATTGTGCTCTTTATATGTAATATGAAATGAAATGTACTCTGCAAACATGTATAACAAATTAGAATAAAAAAAATTAAAATTAAAAAAAAGAAGAGATAGTAGAAGTTCTATAGGAAGAAAAGGAGAACAGTGCTTATCAAGATCACAGGAGTCCTTGTCTAAGGTTCAATGGTGAAGGCCTTGGCTAGATGCAGTGAACAATGAATGGCTAGTGAGTTAATGGCTTTTATTAGGGGCCTATGGTTCCCTAGACAGGGGAGTTTCTGAAATACTCCTTCCTCCCCTTTGCTAAATAATGGTGACATGAAAATTAATATTCTGAGGACATTTGATGGTAATTGAGATTTTGTGGGACTCTTTGCCTTATGTATAAACTTCAGATCTATTGCTTTTCTAATTTTTATTCCTATGAATTAGATATTTTCCATAGCCTTCTAAAAGTGTAAGTGGAAAAAAAATGGGCTGTCTGGGAGGGTTATTCTCTTAGAAATGTTGGAATAACCTTAAGACAAGTGAGGTATGAAAAAATTACATGCTTAAGACAGGGTAAGAATTAAAGGAATTTTAATTCAAACTAAAATCCCCAAATGTGCAAATTCAATGCCCTATGATATATCACTCAATTTCACTCCTGTGTTCTTTTCCAGTTATCACAGACATCTATAGCAGTATTTGTTTTGAAGCAAACACCCTATACAGCACCCTGTATATCAGTGTCCAATTGCCATGAAAACATTGCAAGACAAACAATTCTCAAATTCACTAGCATGCAACAATACTCAATTTCATCCACATATACTTGTTAGCTAAGGTTGGCTGATCTAGGCTGCATTTTACTAGGCTGGACTCTTCTGAGATGATAGCTAACTACAAGTTAAGTAGGATTTATTAACAGATGTTTGTTTTCCATTAGACATGTTCTGTCATAGAGAAGGCAGGAATACAAGAGGGTAAGACAATTGTACCAGCACAATTGAAGCTTTGCTTATTTCAGTTTCATCATATCCCATTGGTTATGATCGAATCCAAAGTCAAAGCCCAAGAAAATAGAGTGTGGGTGCATAGTGCTGTGACTTGGCAGGCAGGGGAGTTGTGAAGAATGGAGACCAACAACTTCGTCCATACAAGTAGAGAAATCTGTAAGGATTTATTTCCCAAATTCCTCATCCACACACTCTCATATGAAGGTGGACAGTGTGGGATATGACAACAAAAGTCTGGGCCTCAACATCCACTGCTCCTTTTCTTTTAGCACCACAGTTGCCTTCAGGACAGAAGGAGTTCTAAAACTATTTTCCACAGTATGTCAAAGAGTTGTTATATCAAAACAGTTTTTTCAAATCATATAAATTTATGATATGCTTGTCTATAAGGCCTTTAAAACTAGTTAACATACTAATGCACATTGCAAATATCTAAGAGAAGGAGATGATATACAACATTTTGCAAACTTATTTGACCATAGAATCCCCTTCCTGCAACAAACTTGTTTTTTGAAAGAAGAAAGTCTTGAGGGCTTTGTGCAATTCATTTTGGAAAATGCTATTCCAAGGCAACTTCTATCTCTCTTACTTCTTAGTTCAAATCGGGCTGGCATCTGGTTAATACCCCAATTTGAGATAAATGTTTCTAAAAAGAATCTGAGGAGAGAAAGAAGGAGGTTTAGTGTGTCTTATCACAAGGCAATGTAAGTATATTATTGATACAAACTAGCATACTCTATTTCAATTTATATGCCACCCGTGTTACTTTAAAGTTAGTCAAATCCAGTCTCATTGTCTTTTAAAATTCCCTTTTAAACATTTCAGAGATATTTATTTGCATATTTAAAGAATACTAGAAATTAATGTTTGTGAATATGGAGAGATTTCTATTCTAATTAATCCCCACTGTTACATCAGGTGTGAAACTCTGGTAAGTATAAACTTTTTCACAAAATAATAATACCAATGGATATTTTCTCTCTCAGAATGTATGTTTAAATTAACACTTTGATGCTATGTTATGATGAATAACACTTTTAAAAAAACATGAAGCTGGGAAAATTTTAGCTCAGTAGAAAATATTTTTTTACACCTAAAATTTTTATGGAAGGCTATGAATCTGAAAAATTTCATTTTAGACAGCTGAGATTTTATGGCCACTCAGGGGTAATAAAAAGTTTGAAGAATATATTATATTATGTAGATGAGAGGAATATATTAGTCAATATTATGACTTTTTTTGAGTTTACTCTTAAAAATAGGATAAAGGAAAATTATTCACTAGTCTTTTAGGTAAAATGTCACTGTGCTTTTGCATAATCCCTCTCTTATCACTGTGTCCTAAAATTAAAATAAAGATTATACAGTGTATGATGCTTTGGCTATAGAGAACCTGGTTTCCTCCAACATGGATGGCCCTACAACACAGGCTCCTCAATTATAAAAGACAGCTAAGTCTTTAGAACTTTTCCACAGTTTCTGAAGAGCAGCTGAATGGTTAATCCCGTATTACTAAAAATATGTGAATGGAGCTTTGGAATTTATATAACACTTCTACATTAACTTATTTTCTCTTTCCTGAAGCTCTTTGTGGTGGATTGGGCATGCACTGACTTCTGTTTTAGGGGTAGTAAAATAAGATTTAGAAAGATCTAGTGATTTGTCCAAGGTCACACAGCTCATAAATAGTTAAAGGAGAAACTAAAAATAATTCTCTTAAATTCAGTGCTTTCCCCATTCCTTTGTATATTTCTTTATGAAATATTTTGTTCACAGGTTTGTTTACTGATTCCACATATATGTAGCTTATATTATAAGTTAAACTTCATTCCTTTATTATGACTTTGAAAAATGGTAGAAGGGAGTATGAGTTTAGAAAAAAAAGTATTGTTTCAAATTTACATACTTTAGGAGAAAAGAAGCACAAAACAAAACAATGATAAGAAGATCTGAACTCCTGAATGGGAAGTTAAAGCAATATTTATGAATCTATGCAGAGAAAAGTCAGTTTCTATAGCACATGTAAGTTATTCCTCCATATGAGGATAAAACTTTATTTAATGCACAACCTTTGAAGTTTCAGCGTTAAAAAACCTTCATGCTGCTTCTCAGAACTGGTTGTAAGACATAACAGAAAGGAGTACTTTTGCTAGAGAAGTAATCAGGATTTCAGGGGATATGAGAGTGGGTGATAACTTACTTTCATGACTCTCGGTCCAAGTGCACAAAGAAGAACACGATTATTTTCTCTCTTACCAACTAATGCCCTCCTATCAGTCAGCTAAAGGCTCTGTGAAAATGTTTTCCATTTCTGAAAGAAAGGGAAGGATTCACCCAGACATACAGGAGGTGGGTTTCTATACTGATCTTGCTTAGAAAAAATGGTTAACAGAGATGCCACTGCCAATTTCCTATTTACCTATTTTCTATCGACAAGTGGCCACCCCAAGAGAAAAATGGTTGAAGGAAAAAAAAAATGTCTACCTTAGTCAAATGTGAGGAAAGATAACTCATGAGGACATGTGATAATTAGAACACTTCTATAGTGAATTGTTCTATAATATAAACTTAATAATATTATTAAGGTGTCTTGTAGTAATAATAAAAATTATTTATTCAATATTTACTTTTTTCAATTTTATTTTTTAAATTTATAATAATTACAATTCATAGTGCCTGTATATAGCATCTTTTTACATACAACTGTTTGTATACAAAGTATATTTGTACAATTCAGGTCTTCAATCATGCATTTGGGAAAATGATATCCATCTCATTCAACCACTTTTTTTTTTCTTTTCTCCTCCTCCCTCCCCCCTTGCTCCCTCCCTTCCCCTCCTTTCCCTTTGACCATTCTAGTGTTCCTCTAATCCTCCTATGTACCCCCATCCAACAATACTGTAACTAGCCTTCTTATATCAGAGAAAACATTTGGTACTTGGATTTTTGAGATTGACTAACTTCACTTAGCATTATGTCTTCCAACTTCATCCATTTACCTGCGAATGCCATTATTTTATTTTCTTTTATTGCTGAGTAAAATTACATTGTGCATATATACCACATTTTCTTAATCCACTCATTTACTGAGGGACATCTAGGTTGGTTCCACAACCTAGCTATTGTGAATTGCGCAGCTACAAACATTGAGATAGCTGTGTCACTGTAATATGCTGTTTTTAAGTCCTTTGGGAATAGACCCAGGAGTGGGATGGCTGGGTCATAGGGTGGTTCCATTCCCAGTTTTCCAAGAAATCTATATACTGTTTTCCATAACAGTTGCACCATTTTGCAGTCCCACCAGCAATGTATGAGTGTGCCTTTTTCCCCACATCCTCTCCAACATTTATTGTTGCTTGTGTTCTTGATAGCTGCCATTCTGACTGGAGTGAAATGAAATCTTAGAGTAGTTTTGATTTGCATTTCTCTAATTGCCAGCGATGTTGAGCATTTTGTCATGTATTTGTTGATTAAATGTGTATCTTCTTCTGAGAGGTGTCTTTTCAATTCCTTAGCACATTTATTGATTGGGTTATTTATTTTTTTGGTGTTAAGTTTTTTGAGTTCTTTATATATTCTAGAAATTAGTGCTCTATCTGATGTGCATGTATTAAATATTTGTTCCCAATTAGTTGGCTCTCTATTCACCTCACTGATTGTTTCTTTTGCCAAGAAGAAGCTTTTTAGTTTAAATCTATCCCATTCATTAATTCTTGGTAGTAATTCTTGCGCTACAGGATTCTTATTAAGGAACTTGGGGCCTAATCCGACATGTTGGAAATTGGAGCTTACTTTTTCTTCTATTAGGCACGTATTGTCTCTGGTCTAATTCCTAGGTCCTTGATCCACTTTGAATTGAGTTTTGTGAGAGATAAGTGTTTAATTTCAATTTGTTGCATATGGCTTTCCAGTTTTCCCAGCACCATTTGTTGAAGAGGCTATCCTTTCTCCACTGTACATTTTTGGCGCCTTTGTCTAATATAAGATAGCTGAAATTATATGTATTAATCTCAGTGTCCTCAATTCTGTACCATTGGTCTACCAGTCTGTTTTGGTGCCAATACCATGCTGTTTTTGTTACTATTGCTCTATAGTATAATTTAAAGTCTGGTATGGTGATGCCACCTGCTTCACTTTTCTTGCTCGGGATTGCTTTGGCTATTCTGGGTCTCTTATTATTCCAGATGAATTTCATGACTGTATTTTCTATTTCTTTGAAGAATGACATTGGGATTTTGATTGGAATTGCATTAAATCTGTATAGTGCTTTTGGTAGTATGGACATTTTGACAATATTAATTCTACCTATCCAAGAGCAAGGTAGGTCTTTCCATCTTCTGAGTTCTTCTATAATTTCTTTCTTTAGTGTTGTATAATTTTCGTTATAGAGGTCTTTCACCTCTTTCATTAAGTTGATTCCCAGGTATTTTATTTTTTTTTTTAATGCTATTGTAAATAGGGTAGTTTTCATCATTTCCCTTTCCGAGGCTTTGTCACTGATGTACAAAAATGCCTTTAACTTATGGGTATTGATTTTGTATCCTGCTCCTTTGCCAAATTCATTTACTAGTTGTAAAAGTTTTCAGGTAGAGTTTTTTGGGTCTTCTAGGTATATTATCATGTCATCAGCAAATAGTGCTAATTTGAGCTCTTTTTTCCTATCTGGATCCCTTTAATTTCTTTCGTCTGTCTAATTGCTCTGGCCAGGGTTTCCAGTACTATTTTAAATAGCAGTGGTGAAAGGGGGCATCCCTGTCTTGTTCCAGTTTTTAGAGGGAATGCTTTCAATTTTTCTCCATTTAAGATAATGTTAGCTCTGGGCCTTGCATAAATAGCTTTTATAATGTTGAGATATGTTCCTGGTATTCCTAGTTTTTCCAGTGTTTTGAACATAAAGGGGTGTTGTATTTTGTCAAATGGTTTTTCTGCGTCTATTGAGATGATCATATGATTTTTATCTTTAAGTCTATTGATGTGATGTATTATGTGTATTGATTTCTGAATGTTGAACCAGCCTTGCATCCCTGGAATAAACCCCACTTGATCGTGGTGCACTATCTTTTTGATATGTTTTTGTATCCAATTTGCCAGGATTTTGTTGAGAATTTTTGCATCTATGTTCATTAAAGATATGGGCCTGAAGTTTTCTTTTTTGGATGTGTCTTTGCCTGGCTTTGGAATTAATGTAATATTGGCCTCATAGAAAGAGTCGGGAAGAGCTCCCTCTTTTTCTTTTTCTTGAAATAGTTTGAAGAGCATTGGTATTAGTTCTTCTTTGAATGTCTTATAGAACTCTGCTGTAAACCCATCAGGTCCTGGACTTTTCCTTGTTGGTAGCTTTTTGATGACGTCTTCTATTTCTTCACTTGTAATCGATCTGTTTAAGTTGTGTATAGCCTCCAGTTCCAGTTTAGGCAAATCATACGACTCTAGAAATCTGTCAATGTTTTCAATATTTTCTGTTTTATTAGAATACAAGTTATCAAAGTAATTTCTAATTATCTTCTGTATATCTGAGGTGTTTGTTGTGATATTCCCTTTTTCATCACGAATGTTAGTAATTTGAGTTTTGAGTTTTTTCTCTTTTTCATCACTAAGGGTCTGTCAATTTTGTTTATTTTTTCAAAGAACCAACTTTTAGTTTTGTCAATTCTTTGAATTGTTTCCTTAGTCTCAATTTCATTAATTTCTGCTCTGATTTTAATTATTTTCTGTCTTCTACTGCTCTTGGTGTTGATCTGTCCTTCTTTATCTAGTGCTTTGAGGTGTGATGTTAAGTCATTTATTTATTTATTTTTTTTCTCTTAAGGAATGAACTCAGTGCAATGAATTTTCCTCTTACTACTGCCTTCATAGTGTTAGAGATTTCTATATGATGTATCTGTGTTCTCATTTACCTCTAGGAATTTTTTAATCTCCTCTTTGATGTCTTCTTCAACCCCTTGTTCATTCAGTAGCATGTTGTTTAGCTTCCAGTTGTTGGAATAGTTTTTTCTCATTCATTGTTTTGTCGTTGATTTCCAATTTCATCCCTTTATGGTCTGATAGAATGCAGGGTAGTATCTCTATTTTTTTATATTTTCTGAGAGTTTCCTTATGTCATAATATATGGTCTATTTTGGAGAAGGAGCCATGTGCTGTTGAGAAAAAAGTGTATTCGTTTACTGAGGGATGAAATATTCTATATATGTCCGTTAGGTCTAAATTATTAATTGTTTTAAGGAGGCTTAAAGTTTCTTTGTTTAGCTTTTGTTTGGATGATCTATCCATTGGTGAGAGAAGTGTGTTGAAGTCCCCTAGAATAACTGTGTTGTGGTGTATTTTACTCTTGAAATTGAGAAAAGTTTGTTTGATGAATGTAGGTGCTCCATTATTTGGGGCATATAGATTTATGATTGTTATATCCTGTTAATGAATGGTTCCCTTGAGTAGTAAGAAATATCCATCTTTGTCCCTCTTGATTAGTTTTGGTTTGAAGTCTACCTTATTTGATATGAGAATGGAAACCCCTGCTTGTTTCTGCAGGCCATGTGAGTGATAAGACTTTTCCCAGCCTTTCACTTTCAGTCTGTTGATGTCTTTTTCTATGAGGTGTGTTGCTATTCCATGATCTTCTTGCTTTTAAGGTCTGGGTAGAAAAATCTGAACATAGTCTGATTGGTTTCCCCCTATATGCAATCTGCTTCCTTTCTCTTGTGGCTTTTAGTATTCTCTCCTTGCTCAGTATATTAGGCATTTTCATTATAATGTGTCTTGGTGTGGATCTGTTGTGATTTTGTTTGTTTGGTGTTCGGTAAGCCTCTTGAACTTGGTTTTCCCATTCATTCCTCAAGTTTGGAAAATTTTCTGTAATTATTTTGTTAAATAAATTACTCATTCCTTTGGCTTGAAACTCTGCCCCTTCCTCTATGCCAATCACTCTTAAGTTTGGTCTTTTTATGTTGTCCCATAATTCTTGGATGTTATGTTCTTGATTCCTTATGAGTTTTGTTGTATAATCTAAATTCTTCTCTAGGATATATATTTTGTTTTCATTGTCTGAGGTTCTTTCTTCCAAGTGGTCTACTCTGTTGGTGATGCTTTCAATTGAACTTTTATTTTGGTTTATTGCTTCCTTCATTTCTGGAATTTCTGTTTGGTTTCTCTTTAGAGCCTCTATTTCCCTATTGAAGTAATCTTTTACTTCCTGTATTTGTTTTTGGAGTTCTTTGTCAAAATGATCTTTTGCCACCTGTATTTGCTCCCTCATCTCATTTTTTAGTTCATTCTTAACATCCATAAACATTTGGAATATGTAATTTCTAAATTCCATCTCTGGCATTTCACCAACTATGCTTGCCATGGAATCTACTGATGAGGTATCTTGATTTGTTTGTGTCACTTTCTTCCCTTGTTTTTTCATGTTGCTTGTATGTCTTTTCTTCTGCACTGTGGGACCTTGACTATTTCGAATTTACCTTTTAAAGCCTTATGTTGCTCCTGTAGTACAATGCTATCAGATCCCCTTATAATTCCTTTACACTTTAAAAGCTAACACTTTCTATTCAGAAAATCCAAGTTTGATCACAATGTACAGACTTAGTTAACCCAGATATTGTTCCCAATTTACTCTGTACTCTTCTGATGGGGTTTTATAGCTTCAAGTATTGGACACAGAGGTGATATGTTTAGGAAGAAGGAAGTAAGTGTATTGAATTGTTCTTTCTTAGAAAGTATGAAAAGAGAGTTCTATAGAAGTGGTTTAGTGGAAGTTGTTTAGTATCAGTAGACGAGAGAGGAAAGAGAATGGAGTGAACAATTAGATGGATAGACCAATTTATATATAAACCTAACTTATGCAGCTGTTGAGAGAAGAAATAAAGTAAGATGGAAAAGAAGAAAAAAAATGACAAAAGAGTAGGAATTGGTGTAAGAGAGAGGAGAGAGAGAGTCAAGAAAATAGAGAGTGAACTATATATAACACCGCTTTGATATACAGCTCAATTATGCCCGTTCTAGAAATCCCAAATTCTGTGTATAACTTGTTTTTGCCTCTGTTAAGTATGCACTGGCAGGGTATAAATAGGAAAGATGAAGGAAGAAGAAAAAAATGCAAAAGTGAGAAGGAAGAAAAGAAGGAAAGAAAAGAGGAGCAGAAGCAAACAAACAAACACACTGACAATCAATGCAAAAAACAAAACAAAACAAAACAAAACCAAAAAAAGAAAAAAAAAAAAACCCACAACAACCAGAAAACCAACAAAACAAGCAAACTAGCAAAAAAAAGTCAAACCCCACTTCTCAAACAAAACGGACCCTGGGAAGCCCTCCTTTTTTCTTTCCAGTTTAAGCCAATTGTATGGGATCGCGTCTAGACAGTCAGTGATCCTGTTAGTGGAGTCAAGGCTGCACCTTTGGCCAGTGGCAGAATGGCCCAGCGGAAGAGTGGCTCAGGGAGGTTGTGTGTCAGCAGATGAATGGCACTGGGAAAGGGACCCTCCAGAAGACACCCTTTCCCCATGCCCACCCACAGTTGTAGCTTCTTGGGGCAACTGCACTGGCCTCAGACACACCCTCCCCTGCTGGTTGCCCAAGTCTCACCCAGGTGTGTGCTGTTCTCAGAGCTTTGGCGGCTCCCTGGATGTCTGCAGCTGTTCTTCCTTTCTGCCTTGCTCTTTGTCCGGGTCAGCCACTGTTTTCCTCAAAGATGGCGGTGCTCTCCTCCCACTCAACAGCAGTTCCGCAGACCTTTGTCAGAGCGTGCAGGATCTGCTTGGCAAGTTGTGTGAAAGAGCTCTACGTGGACACCGCTCGCGCTTCTAGGCTCGTTTCTATCCTTCCTCGCTGATGGGTTCCAAAGCCGTTGTGTGGATCGTCCCCTTGCCGCAATGTTATTGGGCAGCTGCGCCTGCAGCGCAGACAGCGCTGCTTCAGACTGTGGACCGCTCCGACTCTGCCCCTGCCGTCATGGTCCGGAGATCGCTGTATTTTACTGTCCAGATGTGCACGAATGTCTCAGCTCCCTTTCAGTTGCAAGAGAATTGCTAGTAACACGCTCAAACTTCCCGCTAAGCGTCTTTTAGTAACTATGTCCAGAGGACACATCCCTCCTGTCGGCATCTTCCCAGGATCCCGATTATTTACTTTTGCCATTGAATTTTTTTTTTTTAATATTTATTTATTTGCTTTAGTTGTGCATTTTTTATGTTTACGTGGTGCTGAGGATCGAACCTGGGCCGCGCACGTGCTAGGCGAGCGCTCTACCACTGAGCCACAACCCCAGCCCTGCCATTGAATTTTGTTAAGCCTTTTACCTGTATTACCATATCAGTTAGATACTAATATCATTTTCATTTTACAGATGACAAAACTTAGGCTTTCACAGTTTAAATAACTTCTTCAAGGTCACAAAGCTATAGTAAATAACAGAACTTGGATTCAAACTCTCACAGATCAGACTCCAGAGGATATGCTCTTAACTACTACATTCTTGAATACTACAAAAGACTATATAGTTTTAAAGATCTGGCAGTTACACTACTGGTAACAGTACTGGCTCCTAGACAGGATGTGTAAACATTTCTGTATAGGAATCTGCCTCTTTTTGGTCATGGCAAAGTTAAAAGAACAAATATCTAAAGAAAAGTCGTTAAAAGCTTCATATTTTTAGGATGGTTTACTCCTTGGATAAAAAATACCTGTTGGTTAAATATAGTCAAAGACAGAACCAATAAGCAACATGCACTGATTCTGATTTTAGTTCCTAGCATGTCACATTTACTGTGGGAGTCTGACCATGCAAAATCATATTCAACACTGGAAATAATATTCAAAATAGCACAGATGCCAAGTGACCAGCAAGGAGAGATGATATCAAATATTGACTTCCCAATTGTCAAATTTGCACACTGTCTTAGTCTCTTTTGACTGCCAAGAGGTGATATCAGAAAAAGCCAGCTGAATGAGAATTGGTTTTCCCATAATTAATATTGCAGATCTTCCTTCAGCTATTTGTAATCCCTAATTCCATTTCACTCTTCAAAAGCATCCGAAGAGCAGATGCAGGCTCTTTTCCATTGCCCAACCTTTGAGACTGTCTTCTGCACTAGTCTTTGGTGATGAAGAATAGAAGAAAACAATTCCATAGAAGAGCAGAAGGAAATAATCATGCCATTGTTTCCCACCCATGATTATTACACTAATTACAAGGACTTAGAAAAGTCTGCTGTACAAAACCATTTCTTGAAACCTCCCCTGAAAATGTCATCATTATCTTTAACATCATCTGTCAAGTCATCCTGGAAATGTTTTAGTTTGTTAAGGAATTTCTCCATGTGCCTAAATTTTATGAAGTGACTGTCTGAAATATGATACTGTCCAAAGATTGACAGTGAGTTGATATGGATAGGGCAGAAGTTCAGGTGCAATTCTCTGTATTTCTTGTGAGCTTGACAAGTCACAAACATTTTTATATGCAGTCCTCATTATGACTTGAAATCATTTCTAGTGTCTTGAAATGCACTTCAAGAAGTGCATGGTTGACAGTATTATGATGAACATAAACAAGAAAAACCATGGCTATGTGGATAATGTGAAATCTTTAAAGTAAAAACATTAATAAAAATTAATGAAATGATATCCAATCCCATTTCCAAAAACAAAAACCTAGCTGGAAATAAATGGCAGAAAGATGAGTAGAGTAGAGGGAAGGTAACAGGGGTGAGAGATGGGAGGAAGAATGCAAGGAGGGGAATGATATTATAATTATATCAAAATGAATTCTAATGTTCTGTATAACTAAAAAGAACCAATATAAAAATTAAAAACCCATGAACATTGACAAAATTATTTTATTTTTTATGTTTTTTATTTTATGCAGTAGTGCTATGGTTTGGATGGGTTTGCCCCCACAAGTGTTCATGCAGGAGGCTTGGTCTCCAATGTGGTGATATTAAAAGAGATGGTAGAACCTTTAAGAGGTGGGGCTTAATGCAAGGAAGTTAGGTCATAGGGGCAACACTCTTAAAATAAATTAATGCTGGTCTCATGAATGAGTTAGGTTTCAAAAGTACAAGTTGTTATGAAGTGGGGCCATGCTGTGAGTTTGCCACTACTGCATGAATGGTTTCCTTTCTGTTTCTTCACCATGTTGTGACCCAATCATGACGGGTTGGAGGGAGGGGCTCATCAGAGGTGGAGCAAGTGAGGCTGTCCAATCTTGAATGTTCAGCCTCTAAATCTCTGAGTTAAAAAAAAAACACACACACACACACTTTTCTTTGTAATTATGCAATTTCAGGTATTTTGTTAAAGCAACAGAAAGTAGACTAATAAAAGTAGCCAAGTAAAAGTAATATTATATCTTTTTCACATGAATTACTCTGTCTCTTCTTTCAAGATTTAAGTCTGACAACTTTTATCTTTTCTTTCTTTACACTTAAATGAAAACATCCAATCATTCCATCATCACTTAGTACTAAGAGTGAACTGAAATAATTGGTATGCACTCATTCATCAGTTAGTACATATTGAAACTTTAACTCCCAACCAACAACACAAAAATGTGAATTAAAATCACTCTCATTTTCTTTATTAATATACTACTAACCAATAAAAGAACAAGATGAAAATATTCTATTCTGTGCATGGGTAGCAAAATGTTATTAATTTCTTGAGGAAAATTATTCCCCAGATGCTACTTTATTGGTTATTTTTTAAATGTGGGATTATTAGTGAGGGAATATGTAAAGGAAAACAAGACTGTTGGGATAAAAGCTGTAATAGGGTTGCCAGATTTAACAAGTAAAGATGCATGATGCCTAGTTAAAATAAAAATTTTGATAAATAACAAAGAATTATTTGATATAATTATGTCCCATATCATAACGTACCCTAAAGTTTCAACTCTTGAAGGAGCCCTAATAGGAGATGGTTAATTGTGGTTAGCTGACGGCCATAAGAGATGTTCTGGTTTCCACCTGAAAGAATCTTTGTATGCCCATGAACTGTGTGACACACCTGTGGTCCTTTTTAAAGCTAAAGATATATAACCGGGTGAGGAGTCAGACTAGAAGATAGAGAGATGTAGTAGTTGCTGGTCGGAGTCAGGTCGAGGCTGCCGAAGAAGAAAGAAGAAAGAAGAAAGAAGAAGCTCTCTCTCTCTCTAAACTCTCTCTAAGAAAGTAAAAGTAAAAGAAAGTAAAGAAGTAAAGTAAAGAAGTAAAGAGTCAGTAGTCAGAAGAAGTAAAGAGTCAGAGAGGTTACTGAAAGAGCTCGTGTTAGAGTTTTGAGAGATTGCTAAAGCCGAAGAATAAAAAACCTTCTTTCATCTTCATTCTGCCTCCGAGTTTTTCTCCCGCGGTGTTGTTGCTCCAAGTCAGGAAGCAACAAACTCTGTCCATCTCCAGGTCGTGAAATTATTTGTGACTTTAATTTTATTCTTCTTGATTTGCACTCAGTGTGTGGGATTGTATGAGACTTGATTTTCTAGAACACTAGTTTGGGAGGGGACGAAACACATGCTTTGTATTTTGGCACTGCCCTAAGGTAAGAGATTACCTGGACCCAACCCAGGATTTCTTTTACCAGAATCCACTGAAGTATCCTCCAGTATGGAGGGGTCAAAAAAGAGTGGTGACATTTCTCAGAGGATCCAGGAATTAGGGACCAGGCACAGACTGGAGAGAGTGAGAAAGCATGCCAGCAGGCCCTTTCAGAGCCAAATGGAGTACTCTCTAAGAAGAGGAGAAACCAAGCATGGTTTTTTTCATGTTGAAACCTCAGAATGCTGGGTGAAGCCATTTCAGGACCCTTCACCTGTCATTTGGTTGTTCTTTCTGAGACTTGAGTTGTGGGTGTAAAGAGGATGGGGAAAAAAGAAAGGATGTGGGAATGGGAAGGTGAAGGGAAGGTGAGGCACAGTGGAGACAGACAAGGAATTTGCTGTGGAGAATTTTATGGAAATCCATTTTGTGGAAATTTTATCTCAGAAATCACTTTTGTTGTCAAAATTATATTTGATGGCTAATGGAAAAATCAGTTTCAGGCAATTTCTGATCTTGCCAAGACTCTGAATTTAAGTGAATAAGGGTGCCACTAGACAAATTCTGAATGTATTCCCTGATTTATGAACTTATAAAGTGCAGGGAGGACCAAAAGCAGACGCACACAGCTGAACGCCCTGCCTTCTGCTGAATGTAAGAGAACTGTACATAAATATAGTTGATGCCCCCCAAATTATCATGAGTCCTAAATTGTTGGGAAGCAAAGAACGATATCTTATACAAACTTGGAATGAAATACTTTCTCTGAAAATGTGTTCTGAGAACAGGCAGCAGCATCCCAGTCCTTAAGTGTTCTATTGTAAAATTTGAGAGGGAGCCAGAAAGCAACTCCCAAGTTGGGTTTCATAAAGATAACTTGTCTTTTCCTGTTCATTGTTTCATAAAAACCTTTGAACCCAACATCAAAATATTACATCTTATCTGGGAATTTCTAGTTTAGAAATGAGAGGGACGGAGGGAGGGAGGGAGGAGAACGAAGGGAAGGGAGGGTGGGTGGGTAATCTACACAGTAGTTAACAGATGCCTGGCAGTGACCAGGCAAACAACTTTAAAATAGACACATATTCTTACTCAAATTAAAAATGCCATATGACTTGTTTATATTAGATTAACTGCTTGTTCCTCATAGTTAGCCAGTCCAAAATTTCTACCACCACTCTCTTCTTATGCCAAGTTCCTGATTATGTGTGAAGACTGGAGGGTGTGGGGAAAGCTATCTGGCTCCAGCTGCTGCAGATTAATAACTCAGACACAGGAACCATTTGGGGGAATGAGTGGCTTCCTGGTCTCCACAGCAGCTCCAGGCAAGGGCTGACCAAACAAATACAAAATCATAGAGAGCAAAATGGAGGCTTCCATTGAATCTTGAAAGGGGAAAATCTGAGATAAATAAAAGTATGTTTTAAATAGCAGTGGGCAATTTTATGGAACTCACATTTTAAAAAGGGAGTATAGACCAGTGACAACCATGACAGTGGACCAGACAAAGGAAAAGGACTTTTTAATAAATGGTAGAATAAATGAAAACACAGGTCTTCTCACTGAAATTTATCCAGCTGCCAGAAAAGGAAAAAGAAATGAACATCCGCAGAAGTGGACTGATTAGACATTTACAACTCCTGTTAAATAATTTAAAGATAGTTGCATCCTTGTTTTTGGTTAAATTTAAAGGGAAGTGCTAGTACTTTGCATGTTATGATTTAGATTTGAGGTGTCCTCCAAAAGTTCAATGTGAGACAATGCAAGAAAGGTTAGAGGGGAAATGGCTGGGTTAATCCACTGCTAGGGATTAACTGGGTGGTAACTCTAGACAGGCAGGGTGTGGCTGGGGGGGTAGGTCAGAGAGGGCATGCCCTTGGGGTTGATATTTTGTCTGTGGTAAAGGGAGCTGGATCTTTGCTTCCTGATCGTCATGTCCTGAGCTGTTTTCCTTCACCATACCCTTTCACCATAATGTCCTGCCTCATCTCAGGTCCAGAGGAACACAGTCCACTATCTAGGGACTGAGACTTCTGAAATAGTGAGCCCCACATAGACTTTTCCTCCTCTAATTGTTATTGTCAGGTCTTTTGGTAGCAGCAGTGAAAAAGCTAAAACATAGCATTTAATCTGATGCCATCATTTAGGTTCACACAGATATCATTTATTATGGTAATGGTGTTATTCTAGAATACAAAGCTAATTTGAATGCAAACGTTTCTTGGATTTCATGAAATGTATTTTTGACATTTATGAAGATGAGCATATGATTTTCTTTTCTATAAATGTGGTGTGTCACATGAGATGATCTTATGGCTAAACCTATTTTGCTGAACTATGACTTTGAGAGATCTATAATATCTCCTATATTTAAGGTTAGATCTCCTTGTTAGGTGTCCCAAACAGCACCTTATACCAGGCCTACCCCATCATTTGCAGGGCCTGGGGCAAGAATACAAATGAAAGCCCACATCCCATATGTCTAAATATTTTAAAACTATAAACCAAGCTAACAAACCATTAAATAAAATATGTTTCATCCTCCTACCTTGACAAATATATCCTTAAAACCACCTGGAAACTAGGTTCAAATTAGAATTTTCAGAATCCTTAGAGCTCTGCACAGAAACATGACTGTGGGCAGATGTGGCCCCCAGCCCCTTGTCCTCAGTCTGTGGTCACTCATCCTTCTTTTCCCATTCCTGTCTCTAGAAGGACTTCAAGGAGGGCCTTCTCCTTCATGAGTGTGGATAACAGATGACCCAGACACACACTTCTTTAACATTCTGTTTACAGCCTCTCACAAATAGTCACCAATGTTTGTGGACACATACACAGCAAGGTCCATCTTTGGGAGGGTGGATCTAGAGAATTCTGTCTTGGCTCCAGGAGTGGATTTGAACTGTTTGAGCAGGGAATTTTGCATCCCTGGTACCAAGAAGTGAGTATGGTGGAGGCTGTGGGCTCCAGATGGGCATGCCCAGGAGTCGCCACTCACGTTTCCCTGATTCTTCACCTGATAAGGAGGGGCATAGCTCTGGGAGTTGGGCCAGAGTGGGATTCTCGGAAACCTTGGGCCAAGGGCAAGGGCTAAAAGTTTAAAAATGGTAGTGCTTCAGATTACCCAATTATAAAACTCATCAGTTTATTTTCACTTCTTTTATCTTAGGCTTTAAAACCCACACAGGCAAGGATCTGCCTTGTTAACTGTGTCACCAGTTCTGAGCACAGGGACTGGCATCAATTGGTATTGATGTGCATGGAATATAAGAAACGCTGGTTGGGGCTGGGGTTGTGGCTCAGCGGCAGAGCGCTCGCCTCGCATGTGCTCGCATGTGCGCGGCCCGGGTTCGATCCTCAGCACCACGTAAAAATAAAAAAGGCATTGTGTACAACTAAAATAAATAAATATTAAAAAAAAAAAGAAACGCTGGTCATTTTCAAATGGAACTCTTTCTTTTACAATGCACATGTGACATGTATAAAATCTATTGTTCTAGGACTTGATAAATAATTTTAACTAAAAATATTTTATAGCCTTCCCTTTACTGCATTGAAGTAAAACTGGAAACAAATCCAGGTATGGTGGCATGTGTATGCAATTCCAGCTACTTGGGAGGCTGAGGAAACAGGTTTGCAAGTTTGAGTCCAGTCTGGGAAACTAAGGTCAGTTTTATAGGCTTCTCTTTACTGTGTTGATGTAAAACTGGAAATAAAATAAAAAGGGCCAGGAAAGTGGTTAAGTAAAAGAGTGCTTGCCTTACATATGAGAGGTCCTGGGTTCCAATTCCCAGTACTACAACAACAACAACAACAACAACAACAACAAAAACACACACACAAACACATACACACACAAACAAAAACCTGGAAAAAAAGAGTGTACATGTAAACAAAACTCATCCACACAAGAACTGAAAAATTCTTTTGAATGATAATGGGGAAAAGGGAAGGTTTAAACATGGCAAGATAATTAGAAAAAATATCTATATGTCTTTTTACTATTTCTTACAATGTTTAGAGAAAATGGGAAACATTTTAAATTACTGATAATTACGAAATCTATGGAGCACTATTAAGCCAATGAAATTAAAATGATAAAGATTAATGATAACATGAACAATATGTATGTGTACAGTATAACTAAGTGAAAGGTAAACTACCAAAGATAGACCATGTATAATAACTCAAAGTTATTTTCATATATGGATAAGGTGTGGGAAAAATAGAAAAATGGTAACAGTTGCATTAAAAATGCAAAATTGTGATTCAAATTTTTTCTTTAAAATTTTTTTATGGATATAATAAAGCCTCTGCCTCAAAGTAAAAATTAACTTAAAATACTAAAAAACTTCCTTCGCAGATTAGAAAATGCCAAAGTATCTTTTTTATAAATTAATGAGGCTGTTTTTAACAAAAACTAACATTTTTGTTTATTCATGCTCTATGCTTTGATACTTTATTTAGAAAAGTAAATTAAATTCTACATAAAATATGATCAAACATAATTGTAGATATTGTTGGATTCCAGGCAGGACGCCGGGCCTCCCAGGCAGGAGGCCACACCTCCCCAGGTGCTTTGTTAAAAACTACACCTCCCAAGATCCTCAGCGTGACCAGAAAACCTGACCAGCAAATGCCCTGTCCACTACCCCCGCCCCCCCGACCTCTGATAGCCTATAGGGCAAGGACTCACTCCAAGGGGGTTTTATGACCCCTACTCTATTTAAAGCCAGCCCCGGACTGAAATCGCTCTCTGTTCCTGCTCTCTGTTCCCGCTCACTCCGGCTCCCGTTCGTCCGCGTGGTTCATCCCCATCCCCCCACGTGTTTCTTTTGGGAATTCAATAAACCCCTTCCCTTTTCCTCTACGATGGTTCCAGCGTGTGTCCGACTATCCTGCAAGTTTTCTAACATTTTGGTGCATTGGCCGGGAAGGGAGACGCGCATCCACCTTCTCCACAGCATCGCTGGACTTCAGTAAGCCCCCCCCATCCACCTCGGGAACTCCCACTCCCCCACCTTTATCTGCCCGCTCGGATGCCTTCTCCCTTCTCCGTTGGAATCCTTCCTTGTGCACTAGGTGCAGCCCCGAAACGGTATTGCTTGCCTGCAGGCCTGCGGACGCCCCCCATCTTCGATGGAAAACAGGTCCAGCTCTGACTGGCGCCGTCCCGCTCGCCGGCGCAGGCCGCTGGGTCCTCCGTGCTGCTCACAAAGGCGCCGGGGCCGGGCGCCGCGCCCGCAGCTCCCCCGGCCGCCGCGGGCGCCCCGACCAATGGCCGCGCCGCCCGCCGGCCCGCACCGCTGAGCCCTGGGCCGGCCCCACGCACAGCGACGTGGGCCCCCGCCTGCCCACAGGCCTACTCCCACGTCTACGTGCGCCTCTGTCTGGGTCTACTCCCGGTCTATGAGTCTGCTCGGTGTGGTAGGCCTGCGCCCTTCCCCCTCCCCTTGCTGCCATGGCAGCCACAGCCGCGCTGCTGCTGCCGCTGCCGCTTCCACCACACATTCCTTATTTCATCCCCAATGGCTCCGGCAGCGGCGCTGGGAGAGAATTACTCCCGGCCCCAGCCGTTCCCGTACCGTCCCTCCCAGACCCGCCTGATACTCTGTCCCCCCCCGCGTTCAGTCCTCCCCTGACCCGTTCGAAAAAGCAGGCAATTCTTTATTCAAAACGCCAAAATTTCTCGGGCTCCAGTCCATCCTTAACTCTGCGCGCTTCCCCCCCTCCCCGCCAGCGAATGGCGACCACCGCTGCAGCCCTCTGCTCTCTTACATCTGGCACCCAACAACCCGTTCCACTCTCTGATAGCCGAGCGTTTCTTCACGCGCGGGCCAAATCCCCCCCGCAGCCTACAACATGGGTGCACTTTTCCTTTGTTTCAACATCACAACTTCTCAGCCTCACGGCCAGCCTCTTTCCCCCACTCCGATCAACTGGTTCTTCTACTTAGCTCCCTCCCCCTTCCTCAGATCCGCCGTGTTCTTCCGCCCAAGTCTGTCTCCACTTCCGCTCCACTTCCGCCCTTCCTTGATCCACCGTCTTCTATCCCAACCCACGTGATTCCCTCCGACTGCCTTCCAAGCCTGTGCCCTGCCTTATAGCAGCAGCTGCGGCGGCAACCGCGAAACTCTACCCTCCCCCCAGCCTCCCAGAGCCGCCTGCTCGGTTCTCCCTAAATCCTCCGAAGTCTATCTGGCTCCGATGAACCAGACCCCGCCACTCCATTCCAAGCAGGCACTGACTTGCGCGACCCTCCCTCTGGCTTCCTGCCCTAGCGCAGCTGGTCTTTTCCCTCAGCAAACTCCCTCTGTCCTCTGCTCTTTCTCATTCACGTGAGACACAGTCCCTCAGTTCCTATTCAGAACTTCAAACTTAATTCACAAGTTTTCTCCAAGACTTCTCTTCAACAAAGAAAATGACTGATACTGTTCAGTCTCATATTTTGGCACATGAGATTATTCATTTGTAACTAACTTTGTTTGTTAAACGTCTAATTAATTTACAAGGTTAAAATGCTAACTGTAAAATATGCTTTAACAGGTATGATTCTACATACTTAAACTTTGTGTTCTCATAAAATGGTTACCAGATGTGTGTAATTTTATATACAAAAGTTTATAAAACATTGCTATGTATGTAGAGGCTCAAAGGTTTTTATTCCCACTAAAAATACTATAAATAACCTAATGTTTTTATTAAGATAAAATAATTTGTCTAAATTCAAATCATTATAAAGATTGTTTCAAAGGATGAACAGAGAAAGGGGTTAACACATGAAAGAAATAAATTAGAAGGATTAGGTGTGGAAACCATACTCAATAGAAGGAAAAGGAAATGTTTCAAGATAAGAATGTCTTATAGTGAACTAAATAAGAGGGCTTATGTAAGTGATGTAAAAGGCCTGTGTAAGTTGGTTGAATAAGTGTGTGAAACAATCAGCAACATTTTGCTATTTTTTTCCAAAAAGGTTAAATACTCTCAAAATTTATTTAATCCGTTCTAATTGTAATATTTTGTCAGCTAAATGCTCTCAGCCTTTCTTTAATTTGTTCTAAATATTATATTTTATCAGCTAATGTTCTTGGAAGCTCAAATAGGTTAACAGAAAACTTCAAAACTTAAACACCTGACCTTCGAAAACCATCAAGACAGACAGGTACCACAGACCCCGGCTACTGTAAGTTTATAAGTTAAAGCCCAATGTTCTCAATTTAAGATTAGCTTACTGGACGTCTAAGATCAAAACTTTTAAATTAATCAAAAAGGGCCAAGAAGACCAGTATTTGGTTCTTGTCCCAGAGTCTGCCTGTGAGGGAAGAGGAAACATCTCTACAGAGCTTTGCATCTCTGGGCCACATAACTTCCCGATCAGAGAGGTTGTGAGACCTATGGAAGAGACAAAAAAGCCAATCAGTGCACTTGCTAAAAGGAGGGTCCATTAAAAGGGGAGGAACATCCCTAATGCTTCTAAGGGAAGCCACAAGGTCAAGCAAGACCTGGACCCATCCATACCAAAGGCACCGAGCGCAAAAGCTGCTCTCAAGTTTCCCCAAGATTCCCATCAGAAACAGCTGACTCTTACCAATGGTCAAAACAGATGTCAGTTTGACAAACTTCATCCTAGACATCCAGTAACAGTTAAAACAGATGCACAACCATTTCTGAACATTTTAGAAGCAAAGGTAACTTCAGCCCTAAGTGAAGTGTTGTGTTTACATTCCTGATAACTCTGTACATGCTAAAGCTTTGAATTATCATCTTCATGGTATACATTGATGTTTCAGATGCTGCAACATTTATTAAGTACTCATGTCTTTTGTTTCTCTAATAGAAGCTTCCGTCCCTGATGACTTTACAACCTTCCCCAGGCTTCAATCGGACCTAACTTCTACAGAAGGAACTCCAAACTACTGCCCCCATCACTTCGCCCCCGTTCAGCCTGAAGAAGCCAGATTCGGTCATCGACCCATTCCCTTACAGTAGTAAGGAGTTCCTAAGGTTAGAAGGGAAGTGAAGCCAAAATCTCATAGGCAGTCAACATATATAGGTAAATCGAGTCAGGTCGAAAGCCAATTTTGGGAAGTTGGGAAACTGTCCCCTGAGGGATTGAAATGCTGATTCCCTCAGAGCCCTTCGTCCACCCTTAACAACCTGCCCCAACCTGTTGCCAAGGTAACCCATCTCAGGAATTGCCCCCCCCCCCTTACAGGGAGCTATCTCAGATCTTCTGCAGAAACGTTTTCTCAGATCCACCCATTCCCTTATAATATCACCTTCTCTGCAGTCCCTCCTTTTTCACAGCTCGTGAGTACTCTTGCACTCTTTTAAACTTTCTTTCCTCTCGTGGGCATCGTGTTTCCCCGTCTAACTTGCTCAGACCCAGGTGGTTTACCTAGGAGTTCAGATTTCCCATCAGTCGAGGGCCATTACTGTAGACAGAGAGGCTCTCATCAAGGCCCTTCCATGTCCCAAGACAAAGGAAGAGATTCTTCTCTTCCTAGGCCTAGCGGGATATTTCCATGCCTGGATTCTCAATTTTTCTCTTTATGTAAAGCCCTTATATGAGGCAGCTAAATGGAAATTTGGTGCTCATGTCACTATTGCCTCTCCTCACCATTTAAAGACTAACGTATAAAAGCCTTCAAACTCTCCTGCCCTGTCGCACTCGGCTCCTCAACCTTGTTCCAGTCCTACTCCTCTTTAACATGATTGTACAGAGATGCTTTAGGCTTAAACTCCTGCAAGCTTCTCTTCTGCCCAAACTAATAGGGATCTCCCATTGTCCTTCACAACAAAGTGGAGACTCTCCCATAGTTCAGGGAAACATGAAGGCTGAAGCAGCACTGTCTTCTCCTTCTCTTCTGGCTTCAGTCCAATCTACTACCCAGGCCCCCACATTCCCTGCCATACAATCAATCGTCTCCTATCTCCATTCACTTTTCCATCCTATTCCAAGGGCATAAACCTTCCGGAATCGCCTGACTCAGCCTCCGCTCATCTTTTCGACCGCAATATCATTAAATTTGGTGTCATTCTGTCAACATTTGCCTCTCAGCTGGAGACGGATACAGAGGTTCCTTTCTGGCCCTTTGGCCTACTCCGGACTTGAGTCTCTCTCTCTTTCCTGTCCGGGACAGGACACGGAAAACCCTTGCGCAAGGTGGCTCATAGTCCTCCAATATCTTGAGCTTCTCATGATATCCCACGTCTGCCTGGCTCCGGTGATGACCGAGTCACAGACCTGGATCTCCCTCTAATACTTATTTTGAAAAGGACACTTTTTAAAATATTGTATTAGTCATTGGAACTTCTTAATCCATCTCACCCCTCTAAAGTCCCTTAGAAAATTTGTTTTCAATTTCTACTAACGGTCGAAAGTATGGGCAAAGATTCTTTTATATCCAAGCTTTCTTCCTCCTCTGATCAAACCCGATTCAGTTGTGCTCGTTGCACTAGTTACCCAGACTATATCTACTTCCCTTAACATTCCTCGGCATTTTTACATCCCGTATCAACACATGTCTTCAGGGAAGGTAGAGAGTAATAGAACTCTTACTTCCCCCTCGCCCTCTTCAGGCTCAGAGTCCTCCCAAAAAGCCCTCCTTACTATCTCCTTTTGAGGTTACGTTTGGGCGACCAGCCCTTCCACCCGGAGTTTCCCCAACTCAGGGACCCTTACCCAAAGATCTCTCTTCTCCTCTCTTATCCTTCAGCAGACATCAGATATGGAAGTGCCAAGATTTCATTCTGCCTGACCCAGGTAGACTCACTGCTTCATTCCCATTAATACCCGGTTCTTGGGTATATTTCTCCCCTCCCCAGGACACAGGAACAATCTCCTTTGTCCAAAAGTGGACAGGACCTTTCCACGTTGTGATGTGCACACCCACAGCTGCTAAACTTCGTGAAACCTCAGAAAATTTGACTTCTTAGATTCATATTTCCAGACTGAAACCAGCTGATCAACCAACTGAAGATCCACAAAAAGACAACTACTTCAGTATACTTGCTCTCCCATTCCCACCGGTCCCCTGAAAATTCATTTCTCTTGTGTTCCTGATACTGACTCAAAATAATCTTTTCTGTTTTTCTCATTTTTGAACCTTTAACCAGTTTTTCCCAGGGACTATCAACTGTTAAAAAACCAACGAATGACTTTCCAACCAGAGACCCCTGCTGAGTCCTGCCCTTATGCTGCCACCAGACACTCATTATGATGTGCTTTGCACTCTCCATTGGCCTCTTCACCGTAAGTCCCACCTGGTGGAACACAGGCCTATGGAAAATAATCCATCTCACCTTCTTTCCCTTTGTTACTTCCATAATAGTGTTACCTGCAAACTCGCAAGACCCACAATTTCTACATGCTCTCCGGCTGACTCCCTCAGTGACTTTCTGCAGAAGCCTGGTTTGACACCCTCACCGACCTATGGCTTCAAGGAAAACTTCATCCATCCCATACCTGGACAGATTCATCTTTCTACGCCTACCTCCTGGGAATTTTTTCACCCTCAAGCCTGACCTGCCTGCCCACATCTCCCCCCCCCTCAAAACTACCCCACGTCACCCCATTTCAGCTCCGAAGCAGCCAGATCGAAACACGACGCCCCACTTCCTAGAAAACAAAAAGGGGGGAATGTTGGATTCCAGGCAGGAGGCCGCGCCTCCCAGGCAGGAGGCCACACCTCCCCATGCTTTGTTAAAAACTACAGCTCCCAAGATCCTCAGCGTGACCAGAAAACCTGACCAGCAAATGCCCTGTCCACTACCCCCTCCCGACCTCTGATAGCCTATAGGGCAAGGACTCACTCCAAGGGGGTTTTATGACCCCTACTCTATTTAAAGCCAGCCCCGGACTGAAATCGCTCTCTGTTCCTGCTCTCTGTTCCCGCTCACTCCGGCTCCCGTTCGTCCGCGTGGTTCATCCCCATCCCCCCACGTGTTTCTTTTGGGAATTCAATAAACCCCTTCCCTTTTCCTCTACGATGGTTCCAGTGTGCGTCCGACTATCCTGCAAGTTTTCTAACAGATATGAAATATAAATTTAATATTTTTAAGTTTACTTTGATGATTTTAAGTGTGGTAGAAAAAGATCAGAGAAGGGGAACTAGTCAGGTATTGAACTTGAAACTTTCCTTATGAGAAATGAGTAAAGGAGCTAAGGGCTTCTAGGCTGGCAAAGCCCCATAGTTTACTTCACAGATGTCCTAGATACAAAAGAAGAGAACACAAGCATTCATTCATTCACTGAATATTTCTCATGAGCCCTCTGATTTGGAGGAACATGTAGGCATTGAGAAAGTGGTGACCAGGGCACTGACCATGGAAGCTATTAAGACATTCTGATATCAAGGTGTATAAGCAGAAAATGGAACATTCTGGAAGGCAGACTTTAGACAATTCAAGTAAACATTTCTTCAGGTCAAAACTATCAAGGATGGACAGGTCACCCTGGATGAAGCAAATTCTCTTTCAGGTTACATGATGATTGGTGATTGTATTTTTAAAAGTAGGCAATGTTTGGACTTTTTTTTTTCTTTACTTATTCTTTCTGGCGAAACAAAAGATAAATTCTCCAGACAAGATCAGGGAGGGAAAATTATGCTCAACATACATCAGAAGAGTACTGGCTTGAACCAGTTCAAGAGGGAGAACAGAAAGCAGGAGAAATGTTGATGTGAAAACATGCATCTCATGGGTCACTCTCTCCCCCAGAGGTGGGAGGCCACACCAGATGGAGCCTACAAGTGTATCTCCGCTTCTCTATTAGAAGTGTTCTTGTCTGCGGATGGCTGAGGAGTGAACTGGAAGGCCTCTGATGAGGCAGTGACTGCGAGGAGTTAATGGCTCAGGTGGAGTGCATGATTGCCTGTATCAGTGACAGCAGTCAGTGAAGACAAGGATAAGGGCCCATTAGTTTCTGCTGCAAACAAGTCAGTGATGGCTCTGAAATGGGGAGTCCGTGACTTGAGGGGACCTGAAGAAATGGTGGTGGCAGTTTGTGTCAGGAATGTGAAAGGCAAGGAGGAGCTGTGGCAGGCAGGGGTATATTATAGTGAGTCTTGCTGCAATAGGGATTGAGAAAGGCCCTTAATGATGAGCAAGAGGAGAGGGACCAGGACACCAGACAGGAGGAAAAAGGAAGGTGTCAATGAATTGCAGAAGTCTTGTTCCTCCTAGACTCAGCCTATGCGGCCCTCAGGGTGTAAGGTGAAGCTGGGATTGTGAGATCTGTTCAGAAATTCCTAATTTTAGCACTCTGTAAATTGTGGATTGTAACTACATTCCTTCTCTTCCAACTGCATCCTGTCAACTAAAAATCCTTCTTTCAACAGGTGGTGAAGAAGTCCCTCCAAGAAAATTTGGAAATGAAAATAAAACAAGGGATGAAATCCAGAAAGGAGAAAAGAAAAAAAAGAAAAGAAAAGAAAAATCCTTACATTTGCGAGTTTGGTGCTTCCACAAACACTGCATCACATCACTTGGAGATCAGAGAAAGGGCAACACAGCAACACATTCCCATCCTTTTTTTTTTTTTTTTTTTTTTTTTTTGCAAATGAGAACATTGAGTCTGTGAGCTCACAGAGATCAGATGGGGAGGAACCAGCCTGCAAAAGCAGGTTTTCCTGACTGCAGTTCCTAAATGCCTTCCATTAAATTGCCGCAGCGTTTTATCTGTCAAAGAAAGCTGTGCAGTTTGTTATGCTTCTTCACAACTCCTAAGTGCTTCTTGTCAGTATATTCAAATCGATACAGTTTGGATAGGATCAATGATCTATTGTAGCACAAGGATAGGGTACAAGTTGGAATAGTGCTGTACTCCAGTTTTTCTGAACCATTAATGGGACTAAAGATTATGAGTGGTAAGATTGTATGTAATCACTATCTATATAGAATATAAGTGCAATTTAGTTGGCTTCCAAGTAGATCTCTTTTCTGAAATGAAGACAGCCACCTTTGCGTTGGCCTGACATGTTAATGTTGGTTTAATGTGAGTAAATTAGGTGGGAGGACAGGACAGCTCACTTGACATATAGGGAAAATGTTGCTGGAAGGATATATCTTATTGATATGCATCTAGTACAATCACTTATGCACAAACAGGATAAGATATATTTCTTTTTCCACATTTCATTTTCCTTCTGATCTAGCTTCTTTTATTATTATATAACTTAATATTTTCCTTGTAATCTTCTTTACCTTCTACCCTAGAAATGTAATCAGTAGCTCTAACTAAGTAGAATGTCAGTAAAAAGAAGGAATAGACCCATTAGCAAATTCATCAATGTTCACACTTTTAATGTCAAATACAATCATTTGTTCATTTGATTGTGTCTTTTTAACTTGTCACAGCCATTAATTGCTCTTCCAAATGGGTTTAGATTGAATATGTGGCAACAGATTTGTCTATTTTTCCACTTCTTAGTGACATTTCACATCAAGATAATATTGGCGCTTGGTTTTTCTTCATAATTACCTGTTTGTATCTCATCCTTAATTAGTAAATTTGCTAATATTTGTTCCCTCATTATGAACTTAGGTCAAGCTGCCTTTTGCATTAAATTAGCCAAAAAGTCAACATATTTTCATATAGATTATCTGCTGATAAGCCAGTAAAAAGGAAAATAACAGGACGTTTTTCTAGGTGCTAGAAATGCTTAAATAAAATGTATAAATAACTGGATCTTGAGTTGAATAAGTAATGAAACAGAAAAAATGGTATTTGAAGAAAAGAAATAAAACCTTTTTAAAGTCAATTGATTTTCAAATAATTTTCAAAGAACTAACCCCCATATTTGAGAAATAGGTGCAACATAATTTTCTTTTTCTTTTTTTTTGGGGGGGGGGTGTGGTTCCATTCCCAGTTTTCCAAGAAATCTCCATACTGCTTTCCCTAATGGTTGCACCATTTTGCAGTCCCACCAGCAATGTATGAGTGTGCCTTTTTCCCCACATCCTCTCCAACATTTATTGTTGTTTGTGTTTTTAATAGCTGCCATTCTGACTGGAGTGAAATGAAATCTTAGAGTAGTTTTGATTTGCATTTCTCTAATTGCCAGCGATGTTGAGCATTTTGTCATGAATTTGTTGATTAATTGTGTATCTTCTTCTGAGAAGTGTCTTTTCAATTCCTTCGCCCATTTATTGATTGGGTTATTTATTTTTTTGGTGTTAAGTTTTTTGAGTTCTTTATATATTCTAGAAATTAGTACTCTATCTGATGTGCATGTATTAAATATTTGTTCCCAATTAGTTGGCTCTCTTTTCACCTCACTGATTGTTTCTTTTGCTGAGAAGAAGCTTTTTAGTTTGAATCTATTCCATTCATTAATTCTTGATATTAATTTTTGCGCTACAGAATTCTTATTAAGGAACTTAGGGCCTAATCCAACATGTTGGAAATTGGAGCTTACTTTTTCTTCTATTAGGCGTATTGTCTCTGGTCTAATTCCTAGGTCCTTGATCCACTTTGAATTGAATTTTGTGCATGGTGAGAGATAAGGGTTTAATTTCATTTTGATGCATATGGATTTCCAGTTTTCCCAGCACCATTTGTTGAAGAGGCTATCCTTTCTCCACTGTACATCTTTGGCGCCTTTGTCTAATATAAAATAGCTGAAATTATATGTATTAGTCTCTGTGTCCTCAATTCTGTACCATTGGTCCACCAGTCTGTTTTGGTGCCAATACCATGCTGTCTTTGTTACTATTGCTCCGTAGTATAATTTAAAGTCTGGTATGGTGATGCCACCTGCTTCACTTTTCTTGCTAAGGATTGCTTTAGCTATTCTGGGTCTCTTATTTTTCCAGATGAATTTCATGACTGCTTTTTCTATTTCTTTGAGGAATGTCATTGGGATTTTGATTGGAATTGCATTAAATCTGTATAATGCTTTTGGTAGTATGGACATTTTGACAATATTAATTCTGCCTATCCAAGAACAAGGTAGGTCTTTCCATCTTCTGAGGTCTTCTATAATTTCTTTCTTTAGTGTTCTATAGTTTTCGTTGTAGAGGTCTTTCACCTCTTTCGTTAAGTTGATTCCCAAGTATTTTATTTGTTTTTTGATGCTATTGTAAATGGGGTAGTTTTCATCATTTCCCTCTCAGAGGATAAAAATATGTAACGCTTCACGAATTTGCGTGTCATCCTTGCGCAGGGGCCATGCTAATCTTCTTTGTATCATTCCAATTTTAGTATATGTGCTGCCAAAGTGAGCATGCAACATAATTTTCAATAGGTGTGCAACATAATTTTCAAAAGGTGTCTAGTGTTTTTACATGTCTCACCAGTGAGGCAGTAACCACCTTTGTTTTAGATAATCTTTTCAGGGATATTGGTAGGATGAACAGCCTTGAGAGAGTTAGGCAGTGTCTCTCTATGGGACAAAAGCAGGCATAATTACTGCCCACCATAAAAGATTCAAGTTTCCTAAGCTTGAAGTTCCTATCCTGTACTACAATCCACAGTGTGTGCAGGCATCATGGGGCCTCAAGTGCACTGGCTGCCATGAGATTTTGGGACAAGAGAACTGATTCTGTTTTATGCACATCCTTTGGGCCTCACCTTAAATATTCTTACCTTTTTAAAAGAGAATTCATGTCCTCTATTTTCTGAAGTAGCCTCCTTCTGTTATTCTCTACTATTGCATGGTTTGCTTTTTGTAGAACTTTCCACAACTACAGTTAAAATTAGGTATTGTCATAATTTTTCAATTTTTCTGTAGCTAAAACATCACTTATGTGTGTGTGCTTGTGTGTGTATCAGGTTAAGATTGACAGTTGTCTTTTTGGATGAAAGTCTGCCCCTGATTTTAGAATCAGGCCATGTTTTTTCTACATTTTAACTTTAAAATTTCCTTTAAATGAAATTGATGTTGTCAGAAGACAGTGGTCCCTTTTTTCCCTTTAAATTGTCTTTTCTTTGTAATAAAATGTTGGCAACCTGTGTTGATTCTCATGTAAGCAATTTTTTTACTGATTCATGAAATTTAAAAAAAATGGGAGCCACAGAGCTAGACTATCAAATACCAAATACTGTTATAACACCTTGTTCTTTCTTTACAGATGCACACATTGCAGTTTTTATTGCATTCTTATTTCTGAATTATATTTCTCATGAAGGCAGAGAACGTGACCATTTCATATGATATTTCAGAGCTTAACACAGTGCCTGGCAAAGCACAGGTACAGAATAAACATTTATTGAATGCTACTGAATTAGGAAATTAAAGCTTCCAAGAGATTATTATATACACAATGATACTGTGCAGACTAGAATTACATAATTACAATGATGCATGCAAACACCCTAAGTACTTATAAGGTAAATTTGAAGAAGTTAATGCATTGAGACAAAAATGGAGCCATATTTTGAATATCATTCCTGGTGCTATGTAAGATTTTATTTGAAAAAGCACTCTGTGGCTAAATGGTATATGTAGTGGTTATTGTTGTGATTTTGTAGATAGCATGCTCCTAAAATTATACGTATGTTCCCAAATAAATAACCTCCAAAGATATTTACTCTGCCACTCCTTTACATTCCTATGCACCAAATTCTTTGAGAGCTTAGTAGTAATAAAATTCCTACTTCTTCTTATCGATCAGTATTCTTTTAAGTTAGTAAATAAGAGGCAGCTAAATACATTCCATTTCTCTTTGCGCTTTAGCTCCTAGCAAGCACAGAATACCACTGGAGTACCAAGGAGCATGGAACAGGTCTTCTAATTTGCTATTTTCTTCTTTCCTATCTTACTCTCTCTGCGCCTTCCCTATTCAATTCCATTTTTGACTTGTGTTCCTTTAACTCTTATTTCTGATTATGTTTCCTTTGTTTAGTAAGATACCACAAATACTTTCTGAAAAAAATTCAGACACAACCTGGCTCAATAATTGATAAATTAAGACCCAAATACATGAGTTTTCATGATTGCTATGCCGGTTCTAAGCTCTTTCCTCTATACTTTGATTTTCTTACTGTAAGAACCACATCCAAGAGTCATCTTCTTTAAATAAATGAATCATAAATGTTTCAAGCCAAATACCTGCTTGAATATTATACTGTCTATATAATGTTTTACAAGTGAAAGTAATTTTGAGCTAAAGGAAATTCCATGCATATAGTTGTGAACATTTATTTAGTAAATGACCATAAAGGACAGACATGTATTTTCTATCAGGCATATGGTAAAATGTACGAGGAAAAGTTTCCCTAAGAAATGATTGCATAAAAAGCAGAATAAGGTCTATTCAAAAAAACATTTTAAAGAGGCTTAGATTAATCTATATTTTCATTTCCAATTATTCATAGAGTAGAAATAGGAAGCATATAAGCTCTTCTATCAGATCAAGTACTAATGCAAATATTATGAGACTTTATGAGAAACTTTTTTTCCCTTGTACTATCAAACATCAGTTTCTGCAGAGTGAGGTTTGGAAGGGATTCTGGGGGTGGAAGGAGTTTCTCCCAAAAGGCTATGATGGACATCCACCAGGGTAATTTGTGGGCCCTCTGCACTAGCCTCACAGCTGCTCCATTTGACCTTTCCAAATTTATTGAGCTCATGTTTAACAATTGGTTTTATCTATTTAGATTAGTGAATGTTCCTTCCATGACAGTCCAGTAATTTGGTTATGTTGAAAATATTTTGAATATCATTCCTGGTGCTACGTAAGATTTTATTTGAAAAAGCACTCTGTGGCTAAATGGTATATGTTGCGGTTATTGTTGTGATGCTTCTGGAACCAGTAGGCCTTGGTCCTAGCTCTCGCTCTGTTGCTTGCTAGCAAGGTCATCATAAGCAAGTTTTATCTAATGAATTCTGACTTAAGCGCACAAACAACAAAACAAAAACAGTTAAAATAGTATCTAATTTTTAAAATAAAAGTGATTTCAGGACAATAATAGAAAACCATTAATTTTGGGGGTGGTATGAACGTGGAGAAAAGTTTCTCTTATCCCTTACCTCTTAAAGATGAAGAATAAATACAAATAACTTAAAAATCTACCTATGTATTTGTATTCCACCTAAAACTTTATTTTTAATAGTATTATTGGAGGTAATTCATACTCCAAGTTCAGCACTGATGTCCTGATGTCATGGAAGAAAAATATTCTTTCTATCAATCAATGCCAATCACTAGCCAGAGAGAATTGCAAGTAGGGTATCATGTTTGACTCAGCTATTATTATTTTTTTGGGGATGAGGTACCAGGGATTGAACTCAGGGGCACTGAACCACTAAGGCACATCCCCAGCCCTATTTTGTATTTCGTTTAGAGACAGGGTCTCACTGAGTTGCTTAGCACTTTGCATTGTTGAGGCTGGCTTTGAACTTGGGATCCTCCTGCCTCAGCTTTCTGAGCCACTGGGATTATAGGCATGCACCACTGTGCCCAACTGACTCAGCCATTATTGACAACTTTTTATTTCTTGTTCCAGAGTAAACATGTGGCAGGAGGAATCAAATTATATTTCTTTTTTTCTTTTTTTTTTTTTTTTTTGGTACCGGAGACTTGAACTCAGGGGCACTCGACCACTGGGCCACATCCCCAGCCCTTATTTTGTATTTTATTAGAGACAGGGTCTCACTGAGTTGCTAAGTGCCTCGCCATTGCTGAGGCTGGCTTTGAACTCGCGCTCCTCCTGCCTCAGCCTCCCAAGTGCTAGGATTACAGGTGTGCACCACCACGCCCAGGTCAAATTATATTTCTATTTGAAATCAAAGGTTTACAGAAAAGACTAATTAAAAATGTAATACTTTCAACAAAATCTAACAAGGAAAGATCACCCATAATTAATAGAATTGTAGATACCACATGTTACTCATGAAAAGTATCACTGGATTAATATTCTGGATGAAATCTAACTTTATCTAGCTATTGGTTTATGCTATATTTGTTTTGCCTCTAAGAATTTCTATAAGATAAATCACAAAATCTAAAATGTTACAATCTCAATTAATAAACAATTCTTAAAGTGCCAAAATGCCCTTGCAGATTTTATAATTTCTCAGTACAAGAGAAAAATACTTTTTATATGAACCTTACTACTAATAAAGAGCTTACTGATTTTTATAGACTAAGAATATTTTTTGTAAATGTTATTGCTTAACTACTATCCCATTTCTTGAAAATATGAACATGCACTTCATTTTGGAGACAGTTACCTCATTCTTTATGAAATGGGCACTCAGAGCAGAACTGTTTCTACTAAAGGATGGTAATTGGGTTCTAATGCAAGTTTATAACCAAACACAAATTAATAGGGGAAGTCATTTTCTCCTACTTTGTGGAGAAGTACCAGAATTACATAGGAAAAATTCGTAAGCCAGAAAGGAACTTTTCAAACTTGTTTTGAACTTGAAATTACTACCCTTTAAAGATAAACATCAACAACCCACTAGAATACTGGGGTGTGATAATAGATATGGAACTGGAAATAAACAGAAAAGTAAAGCAAATGACTGAAACATAGGTAGATGTTCAATTCATAATAAGAGAAATGCAAATTTACCTTATATTCTGATTTTTTAACTTATTATCATCAAAAAGATTAAAAAAATTGGTAACAAACTGGTTTAGTGAGGATAAAGAAAAAGACCTCAGACACTGCTGTTGGGAGTGTAATTTGGCTACATTTATTAGAGTTTCAAATGTGCAAACTCTTAGATTCTAATTCAAGGAGAGTATCCTGAAGATAGGTCCGTGTTCATGCAAAACAACATGTACACAAAGTTATTCATTGCAGTACTCTCTCTCAGATCAGAATGCTGGAAACAAACCAGATATTCATCAATGGGGAATATGTATCTATAACATAGAGTGGACTTATTTTTAAGTAAAAAATTAGTGATGAAGAAATAATATTGTATGCTCCTCTATTATTTACATTTATTATTAAAAATTAATGGTTGCCTATTTGTAAGGCAATCTGGTGGCAGAGGATCAACATGGAAAGAAGCCTTTTTAGTGGATATTATTTTCTGCCTTTTGGAGTTTGAACTAAGTGAATATATAACCTATTCAAAAAATAAATGAGAAATTTAAAATATATGAAACAAAAGCAGAGAGTGGTACAGCAGACCTCCTCTTTGAAACAGTCATCCTGTGTGGGTGAGCTGATGATTTACTCAGGAATCCCACTGTGCTTGTTACTGTCATCAGGATGCCCTTACCTAGAGGTCAATAGCCTGTGGCAGGTACCCATACCTCTCTCTACCTTCAGTCAAGACTTTTGGGATTCATTTTTATTTTTGAATTTCTTCCTTTGACAACCTAAATTAAAAAGTGGCAGTGGCAGCCTCTGTGTGATCCCTTAAAGGGGTATCTACATATGTAAGATCATGTTATCTGGATGCTCCCTCTTAGCAGAACTGTTACTAAAATTAATCAGCCCACAAACACTTAGCAGTCCAGGATCTGCTTTAGAATGTAGCCTCAGTGTTCATGCCACGAAAGCTGAAAGAAATATACAGTAACTCAATTTTAAAGTATCTGTGAGGAGAACTATCTATGGGAGCCAGAAATGCTGAGCAGGCCCTTAGTGTCAGCTAAGGTTTCTCTACTCTAAGATGACATATGCGCCAGGTGTTAGAGAGCAAAATATTTTACATACTTCTTTTGCCTAAGTGGATACCTGATTGCTGTTCCCATAAACCATATATATGGTGAGACATTCACTTCATTCCTAATTTGATGTTAGTATCAGGGATAGGCTACTTTACAGTTTAGGTATATATATTTCTGTATATTTTTTGTATATTTTCATTTCCACATCTATTATTATACCCCGATTTTCTAGTGGGTTGTTGATGTTTAACTTAGGAGGGTAGTAATTTCAAGTTTAAAACAAGTTTGACAAATTCTTTGCTGGCATATGAATTTTTCCTGCATAATTCTGGCAACCCTACATAGAGTAGAAGAAAATAATTTGCCCTTTTAATTTGTGTTTGTTTATATATTTATACATACATATATATACACACATATATATATATACACACTTAGTCCATTGCTGAATGAAATTTTTAAAATTTATAAAATGATTAAATAAAAACAAAAGAACCAACTAGTGTGAAATCACCAGCTTTCAACTTTCACACTTTATAAAGACATCAGAGAGTGCAAGTATTGATTGTTCAATGAACTTCCATTTTCGGTATTTGAAAACATTTATTGTGTATTTAAAATTTTTCATGCCAACAAATAATTATCACCCTTATCTCAAAGCAAGTGCTCTAGGAAACATTCATAATAGGGTGTTCTAAAAACACATAACACATAAACAAGCACATGTGTATACACGCACACATGCATGCACGCACGTACACAATGTTAATAAAGCCACTGGGAATTTTTATTTATTAATACATTAAATTATTTTTAAAAAGTACACCAGGTAAATAAGGGTGATTCCTTTATTAAAAAGATGTGTTTGCTACTCTATATATTAGTGTATTTTCTCCTAAGTGGTCATAAATAATTATTCAGTAATATTTCAAGTATCAAAAACAAGAGAAAAATCCAATAAATATAAATGAACATGTCAAAATATACAAACAACCTTGCTGACTAACTTTAAAGGTGTATTATAAAAGCAATTTGTCATTGTAGCAGTTTGCATAATTCTAATAACCTTTACTGTTTCTCCATTAGTGATACACACACACACACACACACACACACACACGAAAAAAGAATGCAGGAAAAGTACAAGTAACAAAAAGAAAATAATTATCCCTACAATTTCCTGGGTATGGAAGTCCCTTTCTTTTTCTTTCCCTTCAGACTAAGGCTTGTTGAGCTCTCCCAAGACTGTTTCAGTATAGAGGAAACGTGTACTGAGTTCCACCAGGGCTAGAGCAGCAGCCCATTGGAATTTAGAGAAGTTAATATTTCCTGTGCCAAGCCTTTTCAACACCTCTTTAAATAAGACACCCCAAAAGCTCATTACCACTGTGTTCTGTGGCTTCCCTCGGAAATCTATCCTCTCACTATAGCTCAGTTTCAATATCCATGGTCTATTATAAGCAAATCATTCCAAAACCCTTGATTGAAAGGTTGGATATTCTCTCCATCTTCCTCAACTTTTGTCTAGGCTTAAGAAGGAGCACGCAACCCCTACAGTTTGTGTCACACGGAGGTGTTTTTTTCCCTTTCTTGCTTCCTGTGTCTTATCATACAAAATATTGCCACACACCATGCCATCTTGATATTCTACCCTGTCTAATCCTGTCATCTACCAGACTCCTGATTATTTTCCCACATTCACTAAGACTTGACAGCTAGATTATGATTCCCTTTGCTTTTATCCTTCACATCATCCTCAGCGAGTTCAGATATCCAGCTGTGGATAAATCTTTTAATATCCCCCTCCTACTTTTTTAACTCAACTTCTCTAGTTTAGCTACCCAATTTCATGAAATTGTGATCTCTCAAACCTCAAACTCCAAACCCCCAAATATTACTTCTTGACTAAGACTCCTAGCTCTCAGCTCTTTCAATCTTACATCCTCAAACATGTTTCCTTTGAGCTTCCAGCCTGGACCACTATGCACTCTTTCAGTCCAACAGCCCTCTTCTACTTTTCCTACCCAGCCCAAACTCCACAGTCTACCACTGGAACCATCTCCTCATTATTCACAGTGGTTCTGCCGACTCATGCTTCCCATCCCAACCTCAAGCTGAGTCAATCAAACATTTGGGTTCTCAAAGACACTTGAGAGAAAATCATGTAAGTTTATAGCTTATTGCCACTATAGGTTCATCTCCTTAGACAGGCCCTGGATCCTTCCCCTTATTCCTATTCAGTCTGTCTAATTTGTCTCTGAAGTCTGCTTAATGTATTGTTTCAAGTCTCAAATTCCTCTATTGCTTTTAACTCAACTAAAAATATCCAAGCTAAGAATTGTCTCAACTTACTCCCCACCCACAAGAATTCTTCCTATCTCAGCAGCACAGGTTCCCACACATTCAAGCTTTATCTTTAAACCTTCTCCAGACAGCCACCTTTCATGTCTCCTGGGGAATCTCAGACCTTCAGTTATATTTGCATTCACTCTTTCTCTCTATATGGGCTTTTATGATATAATCATGTTTACTTTTCACATTCTTAAAACAACTTAAAAATCAGTCCATCACTCCACATGCTCCTTGAGTAGGTTCCATCTCTCATTTTCCTTTCAAGGTAAATTTACTGGACAGTGCCTCTACTTCCCTTTCCAGGCTAACCTCTGCTTGTGGAAGTTAACTTCGATCAGAAAGGCTATGTCCTACAATCAGAGTTCACCCTTAATTGCAAGCATTAGAGTCAGCATTCAGTTACAGACAATGGTTTACTATTTTAACAGAGGTCATGCTATTATATCATATGCTCAACCACATAACAAGTGCAAAGATAAACTGTGGTAATATATGAAATTTCAACGTTAAAAATTACACTTGCTAGTTTTTGGTCTACACCTTGAACATATGGTTAATGTGGTTAGTAGAACTTTTTAAGTCCAAGCTATCTCATTGCCAGGCTTGTTAAACTACAGTGTCAAGACACTTCAGGAAAAAGGCTTCTTGTTGGTTTGCATTGATAGCATTAAAATTTATCTCTTTAAAAACTCTTCATGGACAAGTAAATTATTCTTCATTCTTAATGTTACTTCTAGAAACTCTGTAACCAGTTGTTTTCTGAAACCCTCTAGTCCATGGAGTAACTTCTCAAAGTTCCCTGTTAATTAATTTAGTTTTATCATTTCTTAATCAGAGAACCATTCCTTTTCTAATTCTTCATATTCTCCAGGATTCATTCATTTTTTTTCTTTTCTTTTTTGGTAGTGGGAATTGAACTCAGGGGCACTCAACTACTGAGCCACATCCCCAGCCCTATTTTGTATTTTATTTAGAGACAGGTTCTGGATTCATTCTTCATCCTTCTTTTGTTCTTACACTTTAGGTAGCACCAGGCACCAATGGCTCCTCAATGTCTTATCTTTGGTCACAAATTCTCCCCTGTGTTTTCTTGTAGCGGACAAATGTACTGCTCCAACTGGACTTGCCAGCAACCTTCACATGCAACACTTTCAAAATTGCATTCATCAACTTCACCTGTTGATGTGCTCTTTTCCTGATTTGGTGGCACTTTGATCCTTACAAATGCTTTGTTTCTCAACTGCCATTGAGGTCTGCAAATTTTACTCTTTCCTTCTTCCTTTCCTTTCTTTTTCCTATTTCTCTTCTTTATACTTGCTATTGCTGGTTTGGTTCTGCCCTTTCCAATTCTCAGTTGTAACTGGATTATTTTAGTTATAACTTTCTAATGGATGGCCTCTATTCTTTTCCTTCAAACCTGACTCTAAACCAGTGGCTTTCAAACATTTTTTTTAAACTGAAATTCATGTCAAGAAATATATTTTATGCCATAACCATTCCCCCTCTCCCACCCATACACAAATTGTACCATTTCTTTAGTTTTACTTATTTTCTCCCTCACTCCTTTCATATATTCCTTTCCTTCTTTGTTTTTTTTTTTCTCTCTCCTCTCCTTTTTGTCTATACTTGTATTTATATACAGATGGGAACAAAAATATATTAAAAAACAAAATATTCGCATAGTAAAACATTTTTCAAAGTTCAATGAACTGATATTTTATTGTATTCTTATTCTGTTTTAACCATTCTACTTCATACATTCTATTCTGTTATGATTTCAATTAAACACAATGCTCATCACAATCAATTAAATTGATTTCATGACCTTGTAATGGGTCAGAAACCAGAGACTGAATACAAGAGTTTCTCTTTATATACACTGGAGGGATATAGAAAAATAAAAAATTGGACTTCATCATTTCCCATAATGATCCTTTCAGGAGGTCTCCTATTGCCCACTGGATAATGTCCAAGAACTTGACAAGGCATGCATGGTCTCTGGAAACCTTCCAGAGTTTCCAGCTTCATTTCTCCCTGTTCATTCTTCTCTGCTCTTACTATCTTAGCAACACCCAACTACTTCCTATTTACCCAGTTGTTTTCTCTTTCTGTGTTCTTCATATCCTCCTATCTTGGGCTGATTCCTCCAAAAATCAAACCCTGGATCATGGCAAATAAAACATCTATCATAAACAGAGTATACAGTTGTCCCTCCGTATTCTTGGGGATTGGTTTGAGGACCCCTGATGAAACTCAAGTTTCTTTCATAAAATAACATACTTTTCACATATATACATCTTTATGCATACCTAAAATCTTCTCTACACTACTTATAATACCTAATAGAATGTAAATGCTATATAAATAGTTTTATGCTGTATTGTTTAGGGAATAAAAAGGAACTTGGTCAATACAGATACATTTTTTTTTTTCTGAAAATTTCTGATCTGTGATTTGTTGACTCTCTCTACGTGGATCCACAGTCTTGGAGGGCAGACTGCAATTACATTACAGACATACCTGAAGAAAAGATTGAGAGCTATAACTTTGAGGTTGAAATCTTGTATTTCCCTGGTAATAACCAGGATAGTGTTTGATAAAGTAGCAACTACTCAATAAATATTTTTGTGTTCTTTGCTGATCCCCAGTTAATCCCTTTTATCAAATCAGGAATTCATCTCTTTTCTTCAACCCTAGTCCCTGCATCCTCTTTCTATTTCTTAAGACCCTCCAGAATCTGGCTCTATCTATCCTAATTTCATAAAAATGCCTTCCTCTGTCTCCCAGCTGTCCTTCTATTTCATGCTTTTTTCCCTCAAGTTCTCCATCCTGCTTGTAGTGTTTCTCCCACTCACATACTGTGTTAGTCAGCTTTTCATTGCTGTGACCCAAATACCTGATGAGAACAACTCTGAGGAAGAAAAGTTTATTTTGGCTCATGGTTAGCACCCTCCATTGCTCTGTATCTGAAATAAGACAGAACATCATGGCAGAAGGGTGTGCAGAAGGAAAGCTGCTTGGTCCATGGCAACTGGGAAGCAGAGAAGATAAGGAGACAGGGATGAAACGTAATCCCAGAGGGCACACTCCCAGTGACCTCCTCCCTTCAGCCACTCCCTGCCTATCTACTGTTCTCTCAGTAAATCATTCAGATTGTTAATCCATCAAAAGGATAAATCCACTGATTAGGTTACAGTTCTCATAATCTAACCATTTCACCTGTGAATATGCCTGCATTGTCTAACACATCAACTTTGGGGAGAAACACCGCATATCCAAACCATAACACACATCAAACCCATCTTTCATCCTTTCTCCCCACCCCACTTTTCCATTTAGCTATTTATCTTTTGAGGTCCAGTTCAAAATCTTCTCATCCTCTCATAAGTACTTGATGTATTTTTATCAATTTATCTTTAATAGAGATAATAATAGTTGCCAACTTACTGGGTTGATGTGAGGATTGGATTAGATGAGTTTATATTGATAAAGTATGTGCCATATAGTTTGTGCTTACAAATGTATATTATCAACTCCACTAAACTTTCTAATCCTACACCTTTGTTCTATACAGTCATCCTATGATACTGAACACTTGATAGATTTCTAATTTTGTCTTATGGTTATAATACTCTATCAAGAGCTTGATTCTCTGCCATATAATGTTCTCCCACTCCCAGATCATCTGGAAAGTTGATAGAAAGTAGTTACCTGCAGTGAGAAAGTCGTCACTTAATAATCTGTGATTGATTTATTGGTCTAACTTATCCACCAAAATCAATGATCAAAAATTATTCATAGATTAGTGGTATAATCACCATCATCATTATCATCAATCAAAACAAGTGATCTAGAAGTTATTTGTTTCTAGATATAAAATATAGTTTGGTAGTGGCATTCAAATATGTGTGAACCCAATATTCTAGGTATGCATAACAATTCATAAAAAAATAAGGAAGCCACATGGAGACAGTACAATCAGAATCTGTTTCAACTTTGTCTGATCCCCTGCCTAACCGCATGCTTTTCTTTCATTACAAACAGAATCACTTCTCAGGTAGAAGCAAAATCTTATTTTGGTGAATGTCAAATGAGGCAACAGAAGAGTTAAACAGATAACCAGAAGATTTCCTCTAACTTTCTTCTATAAAAAGAGAAACCTCAAGCTTACTCTGTGTTACATTTCTGTGAGCAGAGTAAAGTGAAGCTCATATATTAATCATTCATTTTTTGTGAGGTCTTTCACTCATGGGATGAATTTAATATTTCCAAGACACAGACTAACCACTAGCCAGAGTTTATTATCAATATATTTCTTAGTATTAATAGCTGAAAGGAGTCATTAAGTAAATTAATTTGCTTTTTAAATGAATATGAGAAGATTATTTTAAGTGTAAATTTCCAAAGAGTAAATTTTTAGGACAATGATGTCTATACTTTTTTTCTGTATGCTTTTAATAGTTTTTAAATTCATACTTTTTTTAACTTGACACATAACAATTTTCCATATTTATGGGGTACATTGGCATTTCAATATGTGCATACAGTATATAGGGATCAGATCAGGGTAAATGATATATCTATTATCTGGGTTATTTTTAGTAGCTTTACAATGCTCATACATTATTTCTATTAATTCTCTTTAAAAAGTTACATATGGGTCCACACATATTGTAGGTAATTTTAAAGGAGAAGAAAGTGATGGACTTCTTTACTAGTAGTTCTCAACCTGCAGCTGCTCAATAATTGACCTGGGAACTTAAGAATACCATTCTCCCAGTCATGGTCATTGCCTGGATTCTAGACAATTGCATCAGATTATCTGGGGAGTAAGTTTTGGCATTCATTTATATGCAATAGCTCTGCAGGGGATTATAATTATAATAAGAAAATGTGAAGTTCGTGATCTTTTCATGTGAAATATGACTCTTCTTTCATTTGTAAAATGATACAAAATTCTCCTACCCACCCCTCCCACAGTCTACTACCATCACAGTAATGGGGAAACTCTCTTCTCCCTGATTCGGTGAATGTCTACCTGGAAACCCTCACTGACCCTCCCTTCCACTCCTCCTTCCTTTGTATTCTCCCCATATCTCACCCAGAATCTCTTCCATTACACAGGCACCTTAAACAAACAGGACTTTTCCTTCTTGCTCTGCTGACTAAAAGTTTGCTTTTCTAAGCCTCCTGAGGCTTAGAAAGAGGAGTCAGAAGAGTCCGGCCGGGAGTGTATGTGGCAGAGCCAACATCACCTGGACAGAGATAGGGGCCACCAAACTGAGATATCCTTTACATCTCCCATCAGTGTTTTAATAATACACAGCCAAAAAAGATTTTGCTCCTTTAACCAATAATTAACTTGCCCCTGAGTATCTTAAATCTTTTAATCTTTTTGATTCCACTGGGGTTGGGATGATGATCACTGGAAGTAATTAAATTACACTGAAATATGTAGGAAGTCTCTCTAAATGTCCACTTAAAGGTCACATTTTGGAAGAAAATCTTTTAAAATATAGACAATAGCACACTGGACTAAAAATAAAATACATAACCTAAAAATGCAAATAAGTCCTTGGAACTCAGGCAGCAGGCCCCTAATTCTTTATCTTTAAACTGGGACTTTTTGAGGGGAAAGGAGCATGATATTTTGTAATTGCATTTGCAGCATCTAGCACTATGTCAGCTGGTGAATGTTAGTGGTATTAACATACTTTTTTTTTATAATCACAGATTTTAATATTTTACTTAATCAGTGCTTAATTATAGGAACATATAATAATAATTTTATTATTTTATTTTTAAGGTTAAGAGAGCCATTCATTTTGTATTTTCCTACCATGTAATTTTGCTAAAAAAATTTTCACATATCTTTTATCAATAAATACTTATTACGTATGGTGTCCCTGCATGGTAAAAAGATGGCAACAATTAAATTAAAAACGGAAATGTCTAATTATGACTATATACAGAGTTCAACAGTCAGTTTGTACCTGGCAACTAAGAAAAAAATGTGACCATTTCTAGCATAATAATTTATACATGAAAGTGAAGGCTTATATTTTTGTCAGAAGCAGTTAATAGTTTAAAATAGTGTTTGATTTGGATCACTGCCTCTAAAAAGGGAAATAAGTAAAAATGCACTATTTTGGCACTTGTTTGATTGAATTTTAACTACCATTAAAAGAAGAATAAAATTTTTAAAAATGTTAATCAAAGAAGAAAAGGATTATAGATTTTTAATGTTAATAAATATTATAGGGTTATATGTATGTGCCACTGTGCCTGGCTTTTCCACTTTTTTTTTTTTTTTTTTTTTTTTTTTTGGTACTGGGTATTGAACTCAGGGGCACTCGACCACTGAGCCTGTCACATCCCCAGGCCTTTTTTGTATTTTATTAGAGACAGGGTCTCACTGAGTTGTTGAGTGCCTCACCATTGCTGAGGCTGGCTTTGAACCACGATCCTTCTGCCTCAGCCTGCCAAAGTGCTGGGATTACAGGCGTGCGCCACTGCGCCCAGCTCTTTGCCACATTTTTAATAAGCAGTTTTTGATATTTGTGTGAAAGAGTCTTTTATAGTTGGTATTTGTTTTTCTATTTAGCTGTGTTCTAAGAGGTTAAGAAAGTTACTCAAAGTCACAGAGCAATTAGGCACCAGAAACAGCAATAATCTGATTCCAAATTCAGAACTTTGTTCATCACAACTCTGAACCCATATGGCCACCTAGGACTATGGAACTGGATACATGGAATTGCTTTCTGGTAACTTGCTAGAGGGACAATGCAGGTGTTGGAGAACCAACTAGTGGTTTAGCCTAAGTACTTGCTACTTGAAATGGTCCCTGGTCCACCAACATGGACAAAATTGGGAACTTATTTAAAATGAGATCTAATATGTTAGGATCTGTATCTTAAAAATATAATTCTATACAAATTTTATTCATCTAAAGTAAGAAAAACAACAGTGTAAAGAATTCCAGATGTGAAATTAAGGCACCTGAATTTAATCTTGTCCCTGTTACAGACAAGTTGTGGCACTTTAAGGTAAGTCATTTAACTTTGTAAGAGCATCAGTTTCTTCCTCTGCAAAATGGGGTTAATATCTATCTTAGAGACTTAACTGCAATAATTACACAAATAAAAATACCTGGAATCCAGCACGAGTTGAAGAAATGTAATCTGAATTCATATGCAAATTCAAAGATGGGTGTAATAAGACAGATCAGGCACTCAGAGAATTTGGTGAACTCTCAATTTCCTGATTTTGTTGCACAAAAAAATACCTGTGTTAGCATCTATTTAAATTAAGCTTTCTGGGATATACACATTTTTATGCCCTAGAGATTTGCTGTAGAATTATTCTCAGCACAGCAATTAGAGGTGAGGCTGCCCTATAATGAGATATCTTTGCTACTTCATTAAATAAACCCCCTTGAATGGGCTCCAAAATGGACCTGCCTCATACCAAATTCCATTAGACTGGAAGTAATCTTATAAGTAGGTCCTGGTGCGGGTTCAATTGTCCTGGATACCTAATGTTTACCATAAAGGGAATGTGTTCTAGAACAATGATTCCCAAAAGCTGGTTCTTAAACCAGTGTCTCACTGATCCAAGGGAAAAAATAAAGACAACTTTGGAAGCTTTCTATAAAATTAAAACAATCTATTTTTAAATATTCTTCATTCTAAGACCTTTCCTCCCTCCCTCTTTTCCTTTCCCTCCCCTCTTTTTTCTTCCTTTCTTTCTATCTATCTACATTTTTTCAATGCTATGTTGCTCCACAGTTTATAAAGCAATGGTAGTAATAGATGGATTTTTTGGTAATGATTCTGCACAATACAAGTACAATGTACACTGATTTGCCATCCCCACTTAAAGAGAAAAAGTCTTATCAATCCTTGAAATCCAAAAATTCTGTAGCATTGCTAATGAAACACCTGCTTAAAAAGAAATAAATTATTTCCTACAAAAGAATTGAGCACAGAACAGTATTAGAGGCCAAACTACAAAGTGTTAATTGGAGGGTAATGTATTAATCAGTTTTTTAAAAAAATATTTTTTAGTTGTGGATGAACACAATATCTTTATTTTATTTTTATTTATTTTTATGTGGTGCTGAGGATCTAACCCAGTGGCTCACACATGCTAGGCAAGAGCTCTATCACTGAGCCACAAGCCCAGCCCTGTTAATCAGTTTTTTGCCACTACAACGAAATACCTGAGATAAGAAACTTATAAAGGGAAGAAGTTGTTTGGGCTCATAGTTTTGGAGATTTCAGACCATAATTGATGGGCCCCATTGTTTTGGGCCTGTGGTGAGGTGGCATATCATGTTGGGAGCACATGGCAGAGCAAAACTCTCTATATCACAAGCCAAGGAGCAGAAGAGAAAGAGGAAGGGTCGGGGTTGCACAATTCCCTTCGGGGGCATTCCTCCTACTAGGATCTACTTCTCAAAGGTTCCATCCCCTCCCAATAGTGCCACCTGGGGATGAAGCCTGCAATACACAGGCCTCTGGGGGACATTCAACATCTAAACTATAACAGTAAATTTGTTCAGTGTAGGCATCTTACAGAGCACAGTGCTCTGCAAACTACACTGTGCACAGGGACCATATGGGATCTGTTAAAATGTGCATCATGCTTCTGCAGGTCTGGCACAGATTGGATTCCTGTATTTTCAGTCAACTCACATTATGCAAAGGCATAATGGTTAAGCTGGTAACCACTGAAACCACACCACCTGGGTTCAGATGCAGGCTTCGTCACTTCTAAAGCTGTGGACCCTTGAGCCAGTTACTTACTCTACAGATGTCTTGATTTTTCTCATTAGTAACAAAATAATAATAATAATCTTATGTCATACATTTGGCGTGAAAATAAAGTGAAATAACAAATGTAAATATTTCTAGAGTGTACAGCACAGTACCTGACACATAGAAAGGAGCCCACAGAATTGTGAGTTATGCTTTAGCTTTACAGAACAGTGACTGGAACAACAAGATATTAAAAAATAGATTAGCACCCGAAGGAGTTCATTCTTGTGTGATCAAATGACAAGAATTGAAAGTTCTGGTTGGTAAGGGATAAGTCTTGTTCTGTTTTCTTTGGTTCAGTGGGATTGTTTGAAGCTGTGAAATTTGAAGGGTACATATAAACCTGTTCTAATTCAAAAGGGAAGCTATTTAATTACTAAAATCCTGTGATTAAGGCTGAAATGATGGTACTGGTTAGGTTGCAGGCCACAAACTTAAAAAAACCTTTAATTAATTTCTTTGAGTATCCTTTCTATCAGTGACAAGAAACATCTGATTACTATGTTCTTGGACCTTTACAATTCCTAGAGGTCTTTACTAATTATTATTATCCTTCCCATGAAAATATACGTGGAGTTTTTATTCATTACTATCTTCCCACTTTTTATTGATACCTAAGCAATTTATACAATAGTGGTACATACTACCTGACAAATACTACTACATGAAGCTAATCTTTTATTTGTATTTATAGAATCCTTGCTATTTTTACAGTAAATAACTTTGTATAACTACATTTAAAAAATTATAGTGAAATATCTGGGGATAAAAATAATCTGAATTTTTAAAAATCTTCAGTTTAGACCTCTTAGCCTGTTTGATTTCTGTTATTAATATAAACACAAGAGCAAATGATAATTGATTTGAATAAAACTTGAGAACAAGCGACCAGTTGGTCATAAAGCTAAGGACTAGTTCTACATATGTAACTCATTCAACTTTATATAATAAAAAGAAAGCATAAAAAAATAAGTCATTCAGGGGCTGGGGTTGCGACTCAGCAGTAGAGTGCTTGCTTGCCTAGCAAGTGTGAGGCGCTGGGTTCGATCTCAGCACCACATAAAAACAAATAAATAGGGCCAGGCGTAGTGGCACACGCCTGTAATCCCAGTACTTGGGAGGCTGAGGCAGGAGGATCACGAGTTCAAAGCCAGCCTCAGCAATGGCGAGGCGCTTAGTAACTCAGTGAGACCCTGTCTCTAATAAAATACAAAAAAATAGGGCTGGGGATGTGGCCCAGTGGTCAAGTGCCACTGAGTTCAATCCCTGGTACCAAAACAAAAACAAAAACAAATAAATAAAATAAAGGTATTGTGTTCAACCGCAACTTATATATATATATATATATATATATATATATATATGTGTGTGTGTGTGTGTGTGTGTGTATATATTCAAATATATTAAGTCATTTTATCAATGACATTTAGATAAAGCCTTCTATTTTCTGAAATACTGAAACATTAATGTTGACTATTTTTTAGAAGCTAAATTGTTGTTTCTGAATGATTTCATGCAATTTCATTTTAAGCATTACAAAATATCATAAGTTTACCTATCTAGTTAGTTACTCGAAAACAAAAGGAGTGAATATTTTTTAAACAACACAAGCAAACTAATATATTAACAGAATATTCCTAATGGATTTATTAGATGCATTATACATTACAAACAATGACAATTAATGAACATTTACAAATTTACAGGACCTCAACCTGATCTGTTTCATTTTTCTGGTCTTACCTTTATCTACAATGGATCCTCTGTACATTCCTATAACTGACTGTGTACCAACCGTTTGGTGAGCATTTTATATGCCTCATAATATCTTCCCACTAGTAAGTACTCCTTGGGAGAGATGCTACTTATCCTTCAATATCTGTTTTCCCCTTCTTCCTCAGTAATAAAACCTCTGAGTGTTAGGGTGGTCTGGAATACCATGTTTCTCAACCTTCCTTGCAGGTCTGTGTGGCCGCATGACTACATTCTGGTCAATAGGAAAAACTCAAAATGGTTGGTACAGCTCTTGTGAAGTGTGCTTATCTACAGTATCCCTCTTCTTTTTCTTTTTCCTTTTGGGCTGGCTGGTGTGTGCGGGTGATGACGCCCGGAGGAGCAGCCATTTTGGATCATGAGGTCAAAGTTACTTCTTAAGGAACATGATATAATCTGGTGCCCTGATGATCATAATGTACCAACCCTTGACTACCTGTAATTTTATAAGGGAGAAATAAATTTCTGTCTTCCTTCAGGCACTGTTATTTGGGTTTTCTGTCACTTGCAGTCAAATCTATTCCTTGTTTGTACACCCACAAATACTTGGTGATACCTCCGTATTTCGGGTGTCACTGTTATCATTAGGCCTTGGCTCTGTCATCCATCCTGTCTTACTCAACATGATGCTAGGGCATAAGAAAACATCCCAGGAACACTGAGAAAGGAAAGAAGTTAATTTCAGGAGAAGAAGGGTTAAAGAAGCTACAAATCTTTTCTATTCCCAGTAGCTTTGGTTTATTAAGAGACATTCTAGGTAAGATTTCAAAGTTAACTCCCAAGATAATTAGACAAAAGCTAGGCCAGATGTCTAAGCTAAGTTTTGGTCTCAAAATAATTACCTTTGTTAATTACCAGTAATTAGTGTCAGCATCCAAAACTTTCCTAAAAACCTGGGGAGAGAGAAAAGGGAAGGGAAATGGAAAGAGAGGAGAGAAAGAGAGAGGGAGGGTGGGGCACACAGAGAGACAGAAAAAGATATGCATTTTCTGGCACAATTACGTCTTGAGGTCATCAAATCCTGATTCAGATTTTTACAGTGATGAATACTGGGTTTTAGGGAAAACTACATATTTTCTTTCAGTTAACACAGACATCTTTTGCTTCCAACAAAATTAATCTAAAGTTTTTCTAGCACCTTTTCTTATTTTTGTGCCTTTCTTTTTTCATTGCCAAAATGATTGTTTTTCCTGGTCTATAAAATTATCCTTAAACCCTACCCCCATTGGTAAAATATTTTAATTGAAAATGGCCCTGAGCCGGGCGCGGTGGCGCACGCCTGTAATCCCAGCACTTTGGGAGGCTGAGGCAGGAGGATCAAGAGTTCAAAGCCAGCCTCAGCAATGGCGAGGCACTTAGCAACTCAGTGAGACCCTGTCTCTAAATAAAATACAAAAAAGGGCTGGGGATGTGACCCAGTGGTCCAGTGCTCCTGAGTTCAATCCCCGGTACCAAAAAAAAAAAAAAAAAAAGAAAAAAAGAAAATGGCCCTGGCAGAAACACTTGGGAATCTTTATAAAGTCTTTCTGTGTTAGTCACCTTTTCATTGCTGGGACCAAAATACCCGACAAAAACAAATGAGGGGAAGAAAAGTTTATTTGGGGCTCATGGTATCTGAGGTCCATGAACAGCTGACTCCATTGCTTTAGGTCCAAGATGAGGTAGAACATCATGGCAAAAGGGCGTCGGGGAGGAAACCTGCTCAGCTCAAGGTAGAGGGAAGCAGAGAGGGAGGAATGGGGAAAGGCCTTGGATATAGTCAAAGGACATGGTCCCAGTGACTTCCTTCTTCCACCCATGCCCCACCTACCACCCAGTAGTCCACTCAAATTACTAACCATTGAATGGATTAATCCACTGATGAAGTTAGAGCTCTCATCACTGCCTACAAACCCCACGTATAACCTTCCTGGATTGGGGATCATGCTATAAAACATAAGCTTTTCAGGGTACAGTTCTAGATCTAAACAATTACACATCTTTACTATCCTTTCCTTGGCCAGAGGCTGCTGGACTCGAGCTCCAAGGACAGCACAAAGTTGTCTCAGAGCCCAAGGGATGGCCCAGACATTGTGGCACTTATTACAACATTTAGAAGTTTTCATAACACATAACACTTCTTCCCACATTGACCCTCTTTGAGAACAGAAATATTTATGGATATATCTATTTCTGTGTTACCCAAGCCCTTCATTTCTATTCAGGCCTCTTTTTTTTTTTGGGGGGGGGGCTTAGTTTCTTTTTTAAATATTTAGAAGCAACATCACTTGGTATTTCCCATAAATAATTTCTTGTAGATTTAGTCATTTTAGCCTGAAAATAACAATGGTAAATAATACTTTACTTTTAAATCTCTATCCCAACATCTCACATTTGGTTCCTGTCCTCTTGCATGTCCCTGAGGTGGATCAATTATTCCTTTATGCCATCTTTATTTACGTGTTCACTAGCTTGAGTCCCTCACCAGACTGTTACAGGGGAGTAACCCTGCCTTAACTCATTTTTAAAATATCTCCAGTGCCCAGCAGGCATGTATAGAATGCATTGAAATGTATTTTTGTAATTAATGAAGCACTGGGTCACCCGTATCGCCAGGCCAATGGAACTTCTAGTTATATACTTTGGTCTTTTATAGGTTCAGTGAGTCATGAGATGGAACATTTTTTTTTTTTTCTCATGACTTATTTTGTGTTTTAGTGGTGATACTTAAGTTTATTTTAGTCCACAGGCTATTTCTTAACGCCAAGATGTTGACAAACTTACCTGCTTGCTGACAAAAAAGAAAAAACAAATTATTCAAAGCTCCCAGAATGGGAAAGAAAGTGAAGTATGATGATGAAATGAAATGTTGCTATTTTGTTCTTAATATATGTACAGCTGGGTGCAATGGTACATGCCTCCTGGCTACTCAGGAGGCTGAGGCAGCCTCTACAATTTGAGGCCAGCTTTGACAACTTAGAGAGATGTATCTTATAATAAAAAATGCTGGGAATGTAGCTTAGTGATAGTGAACCCCTGGTTTCAATCCTTCATACTGAAAAAAAGTATATAAAGTGTCAGCCCATGGAAGGATGCTTATGTGGTTGCATGCTCATGAAGACTACACACTATAAGAAAACAGTCTGTACACTCATGAATTGCCTATTTCTAGAAAATCTATATTCTACCCACCAACACTGCACTGAAATTTTATGGCTTTTACAGGTATACATCTAAATTATGAAAACAACTACATTTTTATATATGTTGCCATTCACTAAAGGGTTCGTTAACAGAAAAAAAACATGAGGTATGCTTTTGGGGTTATTTCTGTATGTCAAGTGCACACAGGCATATTAATTTGAAGGTATGTCTTATTTGCTTTATGTAAATTTGGAACTGCATAATCCTGATATTAAATATTTTCTCCCCATGCTCATTGTTCATTACAGTACGATCAGAACCACTCAATGTAATTGCAACTTTCCATTTCATAGCTTCTTGTCACCAATCTATATTTTCTTAAATCCCATACCTCAAGTGCTGTTCTGAACTGTCCTGCTGCCACGGCGTATTTCTTTTGTCTATAGCAAGAGCTGGCATCCTTTAAGGCTACCTGAAGCCATTTGTCAATCTGAGGCAGAAAGCTGAAATTAGGTACACTCAAAGGGTCTACTATTTCAGTATCTTGGCATGCTGGCTGAATCTCAGTGGACATGAAGGACTCCACAAACTCATAGCTCACGTCCTCTTCATCAATGTAGACCAACTTCATCTCCACATCCATTATGTTCTTTAAGGGGATATGAGGCAGAGGCATGCTGATTAACTGACTGTCAAGTTCTAGTATCTTTGCCTCTTTCTTTCCCACTGGCTTTTCTTCACCTTCTGCCTTCCGTTTAAAGGCCACTTTCTCTAAATCATTATTTTGTTTTTCTTTGATGCTCTTTGCCATTTTTATTCTTTCAGCTGTGATTTCTACTTGTTTCTCTCCACAGACTTTCTTCATCTCTGGTGGCACCTCCAGGCTCCTAGGTGAATTTGCTAAGGTGGACATTTTCTTGCTTGTGTTTATCTTTGGAACAAGCTGATCATGATAGATTCTCTTCACTGTATTCTCCAAATTTCTACTGCTTCCCTCATCCATCGATCTCACCCAAAACTCCTATAGAGGTTAAAAAAAGAAAAAGAAAAAGAATTAAAACAGTATTTTGAAATTCTAGTAATTTAGACTATAGTCAATTTCATTTTTAACTTTGTTTTAGTCGTCATAGGTATTTAGTCATGGTAGACATTTATTGCCTTGCATTAAAAACAAACCGTCTTTATATCATCTCCTGACTGTTTTACTAAGGCAATGTATGTTTCATTTTTAAGACTCAACAAGAAGTGGTTGAAAACACATCTAGACATTGCCTTAAAAAATAATCTTCGGCTGACCAACTTGAATGAATATTTTTATGAGATGCCCAAAGTCACTGAAGAGGAAAAATCTCATACATAGTCACCAGGACAAAAAAAGATCCCCCAAAATCCATTTCTATATTAATATCCTTAGAAAGGCAGGTGTATTATAAAATACACTGCTAACCTGCATAATAGACTTGGAAGTCTAAAGAAACCATAGCTGCTTCCTCTGAAAAGCTTCCAGAAGTGTGAGTACAATGTTTCCTCAATGTTTCTTGTATTAATAATGAAAACCTGAAGTTCAAACAGCTTTAAACACAACTAGTGTTCATAACAGACTTTAAGGCAAAAGAACATGACCTTCAACCTCCCAGTAATATGGAGCTATTTTCAACTTGAGTCTACTGGATCAGTATGTTTGTAGCAGTGGTTATCAATACCATACATTGTGTTGAAGAGGAAGCAATTCTTAAAGCACTAATGCTGAAAATATGTAGCTGTCTTTTGATTCAAAGTTTTCTGCATGCTAACCTTGCTTATGAATTTGTTCCAAAATAATCAATATTTAGGTTTTTTTTTTTGGTACTTCTAGGGATTAAACCCAGGGCTTCAGGCACATGAGGGGAGTATACTACCACTGAGCCACATCCCTAGCCCTTGTTTCTATTTTTTAAGATTCTTTCAACTATCACATTCTGTTGTAGAATAATTTTGTGAGGTAAATAAGGATAAGGACCGCATTTGCAAGGAAACAAAGAGCTAGAGAGGTTGAGTTGATTAACAAACATCACACTCATGGTCATTAGCAGAATCTACCCATTTAGACTGCTATTTACTCACTAGAACTGCCACTCACTACTCCTAACCTGGGATACTTCCACCATGGCATATTGTTTAGGAGAGCTAGGAGTAGACTTACATCAGACTACAAAGAGACCAGGAAATGGCAATAAAGATGGCAGAGTGTGAAAATAACAGTGAGGTAACACCAGTTATCCTGGCCTCCAGGGCCCAGAGTAGCATCTCCCTGCTGCTGCATGCAGGGCCAGACCTGGGGAAGGGCTTGTTGGATTCTAGGCAGAGGCTGCACTTCCCAGGCAGAAGGCCACACCTCCCCAGGTGCCTTGTGAAAAACTACAGCTCCCAGGATCCTCAGCGTGACCAAAACCTGACCAGCAAGTCCCCTGCTCACTACCCCCCTGACCTCTGCTGGCCTATAGGACAAGGACTCACTCCAAGGGGGTTTTATGGCCCCTACTCTATTTAAGCCAGCCCCCTGTTCCTGCCGTCTCTTTTTTCCTGTTCCTGCCGCCTTTTGTTCCTGCTCTCCGTTTCTGCCTGTCCCTATTCCCCTCCATCCCTACCCCCTCTTCCCTTCCCTTCCTTTTCCTACCCTTGCCCATTATTGGCACCCCAATAAACCCTTTTATTTCACTAACACGGTGTTCCCAGCTAAGTTAACTATGTTTCAGCAGTTTTCTAACAGGGCTTCCTCCATTCCCGGGAAGAGTGGGACCTGCCCAGCTGCGACCAGAGCAAGAGGTAGGCACCCGCCCGCCTGGAAGGAGAGACCCAGCCACCAGTTTGCCTGGCCTCCAGGGCCCATAGTAGCATCTCCCTGCTACTGTACACAGGGCCCAGCCTCAAGATAAGCCCCCTCCACTATTCCACTGTGCCATTCTGCAACTGACCAAAGGTGCAGCCTTGACTCCACTAACAGGATTGCTTACTGGACAGGATCCAGGTCAATTGGCTTAAACTGGAAGGGAAAAAAGAAGGGCTTCCAAGGGTCCATTTTGTTTGAGACTTGTTCCTGGGTTCAACGTTTTTGTTTTTGTTTGCTTGTTTGTTGGTTTTGTTGTTTCTTGGGCTTTTTTTTTTGTTTGTTTGTTTGTTTGTTTTTGCTTTGTTTTTGTTTTGATTGACAGTGTGTTTGTGTGCTTCTGCTCCTCTTATCTTTCTTTCTTTTCTTCCTTCTCACTTTTATATTTTTTTTTCTTCCTTCATCTTCCCTATTTACACCCTGCCATTGCATACTCAACAGAGGCAAAAACAAGTTATATGCAGAAATTGGGATTTTTAGAACGGGTACAATTGAAATATATAGCAAAGTGGTATTATATATAGTTTATTCTCTATTTTCTAGACTCACTCTCTCCTCTCTCTTACACTAATTTCTACTCCTTGGTCATTTTTTTTCTTCTTCTTTTTTTCTTTTCCATCTTTCTTTATTTCTTCTCTCAACCGCTGTATAAGTTAGGTTTATATATAAATTGGTCTTTCCACCTAATCATTCACTCCATTATCTTTCCTCTCTCATCTGCTGATACTAAACCACTTCCATACAACTCTCTTTTCATACTTTCTAAGAAAGAACAAGTCAATACACTCACTTCCTTCTTCCTAAACATATCACCTCTGTGTCCATTACTTGAAACTATAAAACCCCATCAGAAGCGTACAGAGTAAATTGGAAACAATATCTGGGTTAACTAAATCTGTACATTGTGATCAAACTGGGATTCTCTGAATAGAAAGTGTTTGATTTTAAAGTGTAAAGGAAATATAAGGGTATCTGATAGCATTGTACTACAGGAGAAATGTAAGGTTTTAAGGTAAAATCAAAATAGTCAAGGTCCCACAGTGCAGGGAGAATAGACGCACAAGCAATATGAAGAAACAAGGGAAGAAAGTGACACAAACAAATCAATATACCTCCTCAGTAGATTCCATGGCATGCATAGTTGGTGAAATGCCAGAGATGGAATTTAGAAATTACATATTCCAAATGTTTATGGATGTTAAGAATGAACTCAAAAATGAGATGAGGGAGCAAATACAGGAGGTGAAAGCTCATTTTGACAAAGAACTCCACAAACAAATACAGGAAGTAAAAGATTACTTACTTGAAGAAAAACCTCAGACAATGAAGACAAAAATATATCCTAGAGAAAAATCTAGATTACACAGCTGAGCACAGGATGGGAGAATTTAAAAGCCACAAGAGAAAGGAAGCAGATTGGGAAAACCAATATAGAGGGAAACCAATCAGACTAGGAGAGTTCAGAAACCAATCAGACTTTTCTACCCAGACCTTAAAAGCAAGAAGATCATGGAATAGCATATTTCAAGCTCTGAAGGAAAAGGGATGTCAACCAAGAATCTTATATACAGCAAAACTGAGCTTTAGATTCGAAGATGAAATAAAAACCTTCCACAACAAGCAAAAGTTAAAAGATTTTGCATCTTGAAAGCCAGCACTTCTGAACATCCTGGGCAAAATTTTTCATGAAGAAGAAGAGAAAAATAACAATGAAAAACAAAGGGAGATATTAAACTAAGGGAAATACCAACCAGAAGAGAAACCAAATCAAGCTAAAGATCATAATACAAATAAAAATGGATGGGAATAAAAATCACATCTCAATAATAACACTGAATGTTAACAGCCTAAACTCACCATTCAAAACTCACAGATTATCTGAATGGATTAAAGGAAATGAATCAACAATTTGCTGTCTCCAAGAAACACACCTCATAGAAAAAGACATCAATAGACTGAAGGTGAAAGGCTGGGAAAAGTCTTATCACTCACATGGCCTGCGGAAGCAAGCAGGGGTTTTCATTCTCATTTCAAATAAGGTAGACTTCAAGCCAAAGCTAATCAAAAGGGACAAAGATGGATATTTCTTACTACTTAAGGGAACCATTCATCAACAGGATATAACAATCATAAATCTATATGCCCCAAATAATGGAACACCTACATTCATCAAACAAACTCTTCTCAAGTTCAAGAGTAAAATAGACCACAACACAGTTATTCTACGGGATTTCAACACACCTCTCTCACTAATGGATAGATCATCCAAACAAAAGCTAAACAAAGAAATCTTAGGCCTCCTTAAAACAATTAATAACTTAGACCTAACAGACATATATAGAATATTTCATCCCTCAGTAAATGAATACACTTTTTTTCTCAGCAGCACATGGCTCCTTCTCCAAAATAGACCATATATTATGTCACAAGGCAACTCTAAGCAAATATAAAAAAAAAATAGAGATACTACCCTGCATTCTATCAGACCATAAAGGGATGAAATTGGAAATCAGCAACAAAACAAGGAATAAGAAAAACTACTCCAACAACTGGACGCTAAACAACATGCTACTGAATGAACAAGGGATTGAAGAAGACATCAAAGAAGAGATTAAAAAATTCCTAGAGGTAAATGAGAACACAGATACATCATATAGAAATCTCTGGGACACTATGAAGGCAGTAGTAAGAGGAAAATTCATTGCACTGAGTTCATTCCTAAAAGGAAAAAAAAAAAAAAACAAAAACAAAAAACGAATAAAAACCAACGAATAAATGACCTAACATCACACCTCAAAGCACTAGAAAAATGACCTAACATCACACCTCAAAGCACTAGAAAAAGACTAAGAACAGATCAACACCAAGAGCTTAGCGCAGAAAAGACAGGAAAAAATCGAAATTAAAATCAGAGCAGAAATTGATGAAATTGAGACTAAGGAAAAACTTGTAATTAATAAAATAGAAAAAGAACTGACAAAACTAAAAGTTGGTTCTTTGAAAAAATAAACAAGGAAAAAATTGACAGACCCTTAGCGATGCTAACGAAAAAAGAAGAAGACTTTCTATGAGGCCAATATCACATTAATTCCAAAGCCAGGCAGAGACACATGCATAAAGAAAACTTCAGGCCCATATCTTTAACCTTCTTCTTCCCCACACACACTAACGAACCTCACCCAGTTATATACATATAGCTTTAACAAGGACACGTGCTTACAGCTCGAGCTTACAGGTGCGTCACGCAGTGTTCACGGGCATACAAAGATTCTTTGAATAATGTATCAACATCAGGTGGAAACTAGAACATCTTTTATGGCTCTCAGCTAACCGCAATCTTTAGCTATCTCCTTGATTATAGGCTCCTTCACACCACGATCAAGTGGGGTTTATTCCAGGGATTCAAGGCTGGTTCAACATTTGGAAATCAATAAACATAATACATCACATCAATGGACCTAAAGATAAAAATCATATGATTATCTCAATAGATGCGGAAAAAAACCATTTGACAAAATACAGCACCACTTTATGTTCAAAACACTGGAAAAACTAGGAATATTAGGAACATATCTCAACATTATAAAAGCTATTTATGCAAGGCCCAGAGCTAACATTATCTTAAATGGAGAAAAATTGAAAGCATTCCCTCTAAAAACTGGAACAAGACAGGGATGCCCCCTTTCACCACTGCTATTTAACATAGTACTGGAAACTCTGGCCAGAGCAATTAGACAGATGAAAGAAATTAAAGGGATCCAGATAGGAAAAGAAGAGCTCAAATTAGCACTATTTGCTGATGACATGATAATATACCTAGAAGACCCAAAAAACTCTATCAGAAAACGTTTACAACTAGTAAATGAATTTGGCAAAGGAGCAGGATACAAAATCAATACCCATAAGTCAAAGGCATTTTTGTACATCAGTGACAAAGCCTCGGAAAGGGAAATGATGAAAACTACCCCATTTACAATAGCATCAAAAAAAAAAAAAAAAAAAAAAAACCTGGGAATCAACTTAACAAAAGAGGTGAAAGACTTCTATAAGGAAAATTATAGAACACTAAAGAAAGAAATCATAGAAGAACTCGGAAGATGGAAAGACCTACCTTGCTCTTGGATAGGTAGAATTAATATTGTCAAAATGTCCATACTACCAAAAGCATTATACAGATTTAATGCAATTCCAATCAAAATCCCAATGGCATTCTTCAAAGAAATAGAAAAAGCAGTCATGAAATTCATCTGGAAAAATAAGAGACCCAGAATAGCCATAGAAATCCTGAGCAAGAAAAATGAAGCAGGGGCATCACCATACTGGACTTTAAATTATACTATAGAGCAATAGTAACAAAAACAGCATGGTATTGGCCCAAAACAGACTGGTGGACCAATGGTACAGAATTGAGGACACAGAGACTAATACATATAAGTCCAGCTATCTTATATTAGACAAAGGTGCCAAAAATGTACAGTGGAGAAAGGATAGCCTCTTCAACAAATGGTGCTGGGAAAACTGGAAATCCATATGCATCAAAATGAAATTAAACCCTTGTCTCTCACCATGCACAAAACTCAATTCAAAGTGGATCAAGGACCTAGGAATTAGACCAGAGACAATACGCCTAATAGAAGAAAAAGTAAGCTCCAATTTCCAACATGTCGGATTAGGCCCCAAGTTCCTTAATAAGAATCCTGTAGTTCAAGAACTATTACCAAGAATTAATGAATGGGATACATTTAAACTAAAAAGCTTCTTCTCAGCAAAAGAAACAATCAGTGAGGTGAATAGAGAGCCAACTAATTGGGAACAAATATTTAATACATGCACATCAGATAGAGCACTAATTTCTAGAATATATAAAGAACTCAAAAAACTTAACACCAAAAAAGCAAATAACCCAATCAATAAATGGGCTAAGGAATTGAAAAGACACTTCTCAGAAGAAGATACACATTTAATCAACAAATACATGACAAAATGCTCAACATCGCTGGCAATTAGAGAAATGCAAATCAAAACTACTCTAAGATTTCATTTCACTCCAGTCAGAATGGCAGCTATTAAGAACACAAATAACAACAAATGTTGTAGAGGATGTGGGGAAAAAGGCACACTCATACATTGCTGGTGGGACTGGAAAATGGTGCAACCGCTATGAAAAGCAGTTTGGAGATTTCTTGGAAAAATGGGAATGGAATCACCCTGTGACCAGCTATCCCACTCCTCGGTCTATTCCCAAAAGACTTAAAAACAGCATATTACAGTGACACAGCCACTTCAATGTTTATAGCAGCACAATTCACAATAGGTAGGTTGTGGAACCAACCTTGATGTCCCTCAGTAGATGAGTGGATAAATAAAATGTGGTATATATACAAAATGGAATTTGACTCAGCAATAAGAGAGAATAAAATAATGGCATTTGCAGGTAAATGGATGAAGTTAGAGAATATAATGCTAAGTGAAATTAGTCAATCTCAAAAATCCAAATACCCAATGTTTTCTCTGATATAGGATCAGAGGAACACTAGAATGGTCAATGGAAAGTGAGGGGAAGGGAGGGAGCAAGGGGGGAGGGAGGGGGGGAAGGAAAAAAATTGGTGGTTTAATGAGATGGATATCATTATCCTAAATGCATGTTTGAAATTCTGAATGATACTTATATACTTTGTATACAAGCAGTTGTATGTAAAAAGATACTATACTTGTGCATTATGAATAAGTAAATAAATAATTTAAAAAAAAAAAGAAATGTCAGAGTGAAGCCCAGGAAAAACATAAATAAATAAATAAATCAGAAAAAAAACAGTGAGATAAAATCTAACATTTGTTTCTTTATATCTACAACTCAGTCATTTCTCAAAGCTTAAAACTTGTTGATGTTGTTGGGTATTTTAATTTGTTTGAAGGATAGCAGTTTGCCTGCAGAAGACCTTTAGATCCTTAAGAAAAATAAAGGAAGCAACAAAACTCCACTAACAGCTCTAACCTTTGAGACATTCCCCTCCCTACAACTATATGTGTCATTAGAAAGGTTGCAGATTATATACAAACATATCAAAGAATCTACTGTGATATAGTCTATACAAAGAACTAATTCCAATAATGGCTATCTTGGATATTAATTTTGCAAAAGTTACAAGCTAGAATAATATTTCCCAATTGAGTTATACTGACATATTAGAGTGGTATTGCTTTGGTGTGATAACACACACACACACAAAAATTGACATTTTTACCAGTCTGTGTTATGCTCAGTGTTGAGGGAGATCAATATGGCTGTGAATCATAGGCTTCATTTTGAGCAGAGCCCCATCTCCTTTTTCTCTCTTGTAATCATTGCTAACATCTAGCGTGTCTTCTTGACCACTAACATCGCTACCTAGAGTAGCAAGGAGAAAACTGTGTTGGCCATCGCTCTTATCTTGTGTTTGTGCTTGTGCCACACAATTGAGTAAAAATTAGCTTCTGTCCTTTAGTTAAGATCTCTGGTGGATGGACACTCTAGATATGCATCTGTTTCAGAAAATTTCTTTCAGTAGCAGAGATGCAGTTCTTGCAATCTGTTGAAAGGTCAAAATGCTTGGTTTTAAGCATCTCTGGTTCATATTAATTCTCACAATACACTGTAAACATATAAACAGTAATGATGGGTGAGTTGTTCCCAAAATTTCCACGATATCTCCCAGGTATCTGACCTAAATTATTTACTTGAAGCACCAGAGGCTAAAATATATCAGGATATCTGGAGTTGATTGTTGTTGGTAACACTTTGAGCACCTGCAGCAGCATTAGCTATCTCTGCTGCATTTATTTCATACCTCTTGAACACATAAATATATAAAGTATCTTTGTAAACATTTATTGGATGGGGGACACCGGGGATTGTAGTCAGGGGCACTCAACCACTGAGTCACATCCCTAGCCCTATTTTGTATTTTATTTAGACACAGGGTCTCACTGAGTTGTTTAGTGCCTCGCTTTTGCTGAGGTTGGCTTTGAACTCACGATCCTCCTGTTTCAGCCTCCGAGACTCTGGGGTTAGAGGCATGAGCCACCCTGGCCTATAACCAATTCTTCTAAAAGGTAATTGTTCTCTCCCCATTTCTCTCCTTTCCTCTGCCTATTTTGTCTCTAAATTCATCCTACCCAATCCTCCCCACACTCTCCCCCATCCTGTGCCTTTCTCTCCCTGCAAGAAGAAAGGTTTTATTATTTTTTTAGAAGCAGGCTTCTGAGTCTTTCTGCATCAGCCCTTAAACCTTGTGTAGAAGTTGTCAGTTTGGTCTCCAGTGCAGCTTTTTACCAGAAACAATAACAGGAGGGGAAAATGTAGACATGGTATATATAAAACACTCCGAGGTATTAAATATGCAAGCAAATGCTTAGTTTTCAGGCATCTGGAAGATCAATTATCCCAAAATTTTCAAGAAACAATAATTTAAGTACCTCTACAATCCAGACTACCTACCTGAACATTAAAAAAACATCTTAAATGGGCAGGTTGAAAAAAACATAGGCAAACCCAGTCAATATTTTACAGTGTTGTTTGCAAATCAGGTGACTTTGATTTAACATTTAAAACATGTTATTTATAAAAAAAATTGTTGCTCATATACAGAAGAGATATGGAACTGCTCGCTTTCAGCTTTTCTAATAATTATAAAAACTTTATTTAAATAATCTGAATTAAAGGTGTTTTATCACTAGCCCAACATATGTCTCCCTTATTCAACTTTCCTCTTTGCAAATGACCTTGAAGTCAAGCTGAACTTCTTGTTAACTCTAAGACATGCTCTTTTTCACTCTGTCTACTAAGAATTCCCCAGCTTCCTGTTCCCACACCATTCCACCTGTCCAAACCGAGCCAGGAGTTATCCATCTCCACCTCCTCAGAATGCCGACAGCATTTATAGCACTTATTTTTTATATTGCAGTTATGCCTGAATGACTTATTTCTTCCAATAAACTCACTAAAAGCAGAAATATGCTTTACTTATCTCGACATTAGTTCAGTGTTTTGCATAGAGTAGGCATTCAATAGATGTTGATCAATATGAATGTTGTGAATCAAAGGCTAATTTACACATTTTATGAAAAACAAAGTTGAGTTTTTTCCTAAAGGTACAAACAGAACTTTGAAAAATTGGTTTCTGAGAGGTTTTGTTGGAATTTTGTCTTTGTTTCACTTTAAATTTGGTCCTGGGTAAAGTACATTTTCTTCTTTGATGGTTCAAGTGAATCATGTACAAACTAGATTTAAACTACCAACCTCTTCACTTTTTTTTAGTAGTCGATTAACATGACATTAGTCAGCTAAGGCACTGAGCTACACTTTAATCATTATTTCAATAAAAAATACTTTTAGTGATACTATTAGACCATCATTATGTATGTCAAAGAAGTGTTTGCTGATATGTTTGGTAAAAATGCCCATTCTTTAATTTAGAGGGGGCACTGTAAAATTGATTTCCTCATAGAGACAAGTTTAAAAAGATCTCCAGCAAATATTGATATTAAACATTAGAACAAGCTCCAAGGTTTTTATTAAGTACAGATACAAGAAACAAAGGGAGGTTAATGTTCAATCATTTCCAGCGGGTAACCATTTTAAATTTATTCAGTGGATTTTCAACACATTTATTTTTTTCTTCAAGCTTTTCATCAAGCTTTCTGTTCTATGTGGGAGTTTCTGTTGCTTCTTAGACTCAATTGGTGGTTTACATGGCTATTAGTAACACAAATTATTTATTAGATTTTCACTTGAAATAGGCAGCTCAAACATGGGCAATTCAGAAAAAGAGAATCCTTAAAAATGTGCTCTCTGAAACATTCAATATCACAGTTGCTATGGTTTTCTTTCTTTAAAAAAAAAAAGTAGAAAAAAAAGAAAAGATCTAATTTTAACTTGCCATTAAATGCAGCTAGAGAGATGTTATGGGAAAAAACACCTTGCCTGTTAGTCTACCAGTGCACCTTGATATTTCTAAAAACACACTGCAAAATATCCCTTCAATCTAATAATCATTTATGGAGCACCTCAACTTTGAGCAAGGTACTGTGCTAGGTAACATCAGGGAGACTCAAGACGGCTGAGCCAGGGCCTTGGCATTCTAGTGCTCGCACCTTGGGGTGAGGGTAGGGGACAAGCAGGGGAGACACATAACTAAAAAAAACTTCATACAGAGGAGATGCTCTTCTACTGAACTGCAGGCTAGGCAGAAATGTATGACAGTCCATTTTCTATATTGATGTAGGTTTCTTCAGAGATGGAACATAATAGGCCCTCAATGCACATTTGTTACTAGAGTGACTGAGGTACTAGGCACTACTGTACGGTGGGAGGTAGCAATAACGGACATGCTTCTGTAGAAACATGGGACTGATGCAGTTTTAAGATTTTGGGGAAGTTATTTTTGTTTTTTGAAAAATATAGAAAAAAGGTCCTTATGCAGGTGATTTCTCTCTCTTTTATCCAAGTACCCATAAGGAACGCTGTAGCATTATTAGAAGGGAAAGGTGACTGTAATTCAAAGTGCTTGTTAAAAAAAAAAAAAAAAAAAAAAAACACAAAAAAACCCACTCCACTCCACAGAATTATATATACAAAATAATAACGACCACTAGTTATCTCTATTCTTAAAGTTATCTCATTGGATTAATCCATTTATTTCTAACAACTCTTTTACATAAATATTATTAGCTTTATTTTATGAATGAAGAAACTGAGAGGTTAAACAACTTGAAAGAAATTACCAAGAGAATTTACCAAACTTAAGAACTGAACTCAGGACATCTATGACAAATTCTGTGATTTGGGGGTCATTAAATAATAAATTTCTTGGTTTTATGCCACCAGTAGTTGAAATTTGTACTTTCTTTTCCTTAGAAATGTTTTTAAAAAGAATTTTGTAACCAGATATTTAACTTACTGCTGTTATGCTGGGTGAGACTCTTTAGAAATGGTAAGATAAACATTTTATGGTTAACTTGAGTATATGGACAAAATTGGTTAAGAAAGGCACAGTAGATTTTAAATGTTTTTAGAAATCTTTAGTTGCACGTGTAATTATGGCTCTGTTATATTGCAGCAGTTATTATATTCAGAAAAAAATGATGTAGACATAAAATGTACACATGAACAGATTTAAGTAACTTAAAGTTAAACATTGTCACATCATTTGCTGGTCACTTAGTTACCAAAGGGGAATATGGCATTAAATCAACTAACTGTACTTTTTTTTGTAGCTAGTACACTGTGAATATCTGTCACCTTGTGTCAGAGAAAGCACTGTAAGGGCTTCTTTATCATGGTATTACATAATGAAAAGAGCATTCAGTTTACAAGAATAGTTTGAATTCTAGGTTTATCATTTGTTTAACTGTATATTCTAGGAGAAATTATCCAAACTCTCTAAACATTATTTTCCTCCTCTGGAACTTGGGAATAGTCAGACACATGAGAATTATGGCAGAATCAAATGAGAAAACTTATGAAAAGGTACTTTTTAAGAGAAGAGGTTTGGGAATTCCTACAACAGCTTCTTGATGATGCCAATACTTTGCTTGGATACTATCCCTCACTCCAGTCAATGATTTTGTTCCTGCAATTATCACCTTTCTACATTTCCATGTCTTCTTTTGCTATTGGATTACTCCTGTTGATGAACATGCTGATCCTTCAACCCTTTACTTTTAAGAAAACCCACACCAAAAATTGCCCTGCCCTCACTTTACAGCTTTTTCCTGTTGCCACCCCATGTTATGGCTCCCCTCTATTGCAAAAGAGACTAAAGCAGTTCTTTACATTCTGTCCCCACTTTTCCACTCTCTTTGCAATCCACTTATCTTGGAGGCCGACCATTCCCTTGTGTCTGCTTTTTTAGAGGTCACCAATGACTTCCACATCTAAACCCAGTGGCCACTCCTAGGCTGGCATCCGCCAGAGTTCTTGAAAGCAGTCTTCACAGTGCAGCGTCTCTCTAGTGAAATGTGTTCTCACCTCCTCTGACAGCATGTGCTGTGAGCAAGCTATGACACAGACAAAAACCTGTTTGTGTCTTTCCATAATGTCAAAATTTATTGAATAACAATAATTTCACCGGCTACACTACTTTCAGCGGTTGCAGTTCAGGAAATAATTGTGGGTCTTCTGATAGTCATATACTGGGCAAATGCAAGTTCTTTCATTCCAATCTTAATTTCTAATTCCTATAGCACTCAAGTCACAAACTTAACACAAATATCTCATTAAAGTAATAGTATATATACATGTATGTTATATGTATAATTATATATTATATTTGTGTATATATATTTATCAGAAAGGCTGGTAAAGGGTTAAGGGAGCCACAAAGATTCAGCAGGCTGAACTGGGAGCAAAAGCAGAGAGCAGATACTGAAGCAAAAAGTCACTCTTGTTGTTCAGAAGATAAAACTACTAACCAGCTGAAGAAATTGTTCAGGACACAGAGATGTCACAACACAGGAATTTATTCTAGACTAAGGTCTGGAGGGATGGCAGTTTCAGAATGTCAGCTTGGAGTGTCCACTTGAGATATCAGCTTGGAGTAGGTGGCTACATGGCGGTAATGGGCAGGAGAAATCACTCTCCGCTGAAGCCTGCGAACAGATTCAGAGGCTTATTGCTGATTTTTCCTGGGCCAAACTCCCAGGAAAAGCAACAAGGTGATGGGGTCAATGTGCCACTGTGTCCAGTGTTGGAGTAGGGGTCCTCTTTTTATGGGTCTTAGGTGAGGGGGTTGCGTTCTGTGAGGGTGATAAACTCCTGTGTCTGGTGTTCCTGATACAATTTGAGATGTCTGTGTGTCCAGGTACTCCTTGATTTAGTTTGATAAGGAAGCGAATTAATTTATCAATTTGCATTTTATGATTGTGCTAGGCATCTGGTGGTGGTTTACTTGTACAAACAAGGTATAGAGTCATTCTACCACAACACTTATACACAAAATGGAGTAACACATGACAAACTATTATTTCATAGAAAGCATAACTCAGGTTTAGACACAGGCTGAAAACCGCTGTTCTAAACATCATGGAGTCACTCTGAGCAGGGTGCAGTCTGCTTTCCGTATCATGTTCTTACAATTTTCCTGTTACTTCACTTGTCATTCATTTTCAGTCTCCTGAATTAGCGTGTGCTCTTCTGTTCTACTCAGGAGCTCAGTCCTGGATCCCATCTTTTCCTCAACTACATTCTCTCCTTAGGCTATCTTGTCCAGTCCTGTGACTTCAAATACAAGTTCTTAAATCTCAGCCTTACAACTCTGCTCTTTACATTTTTCTTAAACTTCAAAACTGTGTAGTCAATTTGCTATACCACATCTCTACTTGGATTGTTTAAAATGCATCATAAAATCAATAATTCCTAAACATCTCTTTTAATTCCTGTTCCCTCAAATTATCCCTTTCCAGGTCTTCTTCCTCCCAAAACATGCCACCCACATCTACTCCAGGACAGAACTTTACAAGTTATTCTTGAATGCCTCCTTTTCTTTTCTTTTTTTTTTCCCAACAGCCATGCTATAATTCATTGTCTAGTCCTTTGATCTTTCTTTCAAAGGTCTGCCTCTATCTAAAATCATGACTAATATCCTCCTCCATGTCCCATGTTCCCCTGCTCAATTATTGCAATGGCTTTTTCACACAGCAGCCCAAGTCATCCTTTTAAATAAAAATCAGATCCCACCTGATTCTTGCTTAAAAATTTTCAACAGCTGCCCATAGCACTTAGAGTATGATCCCCAATGCCTCTGTTCTCCTTTAAAGATTCATCTTTCCCTTTTGTCTACTATGTTCCAGCCACCTAACTTTCATTTTGCTCAACTAAATGAGTTTATTCCCACCTCCGATCCTTTGCATTTGCTGGGCTGGAATGTTTGCTCCATTGTGTTTTTTACATTATTTAGATAATAGCATAAATTTCTGTTCCCCCAAAAGCCATATTTGATGAATTTATGTAACCATTCATGGATCTATCTTAATATCTCCATGCTCCTTATTACAGTGGTATTTACTTATTTATATTTCATCCACACCTATCTTTCCCACCAGAATGTAAACTCAGTGAGAGACTGTACCTTGAATGCCATTTCACTGCTATATACAGAAAATGTGCTCCAGGTAGATTAGGCACACAATAAATGCCTATTGACTGAACAACTGTACAACTGTACAACTAATGAAGAGTTCAAATGAAATGATATTTTATAGTTATACCACTTTACAACTAAACTGTACACACTCATACATTGCTGGTGGAACTGCAAATTGGTGCAACCACTCTGGAAAGCAGTATGGAGATTCCTCACAAAACCTGGATTGGAACAACCATTTGACCCAGTTGTCCCAATCCCCTGCATATACCCAAAAGACGTAAAATTAGCATACTGTAGTGACGTAGCCACATCAATGTTCATAGCAGTTCAATTCACAATAGCCATGCTATGGAACCAACTTAGGTGCCCTATGAAAGAAGAATGGATAAAGAAAATGTGGTACGTATACATGATGGAATATTACCAAGTCATAAAGAAGAATGAAATTATGGCATTTGCCTGTAAATGGATGGAACTGGAGGCTAGCATGCTAAGTGAAATAAATCAAGCCCCTAAAACCAAAGGTCAAATGTTCTCTCTGATATGTGGATGCTGACTCACAATAGGTAGGGTGTGTGGGGGAGTGGAGGTTCACTGGATTTGATAGGGGATAGTGGGGGGAAGAGTTGGGGGATGGGAATGAGAAGGAATGAATCATAAAAACTTTGCTATGTTCGTATATGAAGACATGACCAGTGTAACTCCATATCTTGTGCAACCACAAGAATGGGAAGTTATACTCCATGTATGATGTTAAAATACATCCTACTGTCACATATAACTAAAAAGAACAAATAAAAATATTTTTAAAAAGTAAAACTAACAACAACAACAAAAAACAAACAAACAGAAAAACACAACTAAATTGTACAGTTTATTGAATATAAACTACCTTTTGACAAATTGGTTTTGCCATGGGAAGTTTCTCCAAGCATGGTGGCATCCCAATTCTTTCTTTTTCCTTTTTTTCTACGTTCATTGTTTGCTACCTCAAGTCAACAATGTTTATAATGTACCTATGAAAGTGTCTTTTACTTTAGACTTCATTAGGGAGTAAACACTTTCCCTGATGCTTTGTTAACGTAAAGTATGGCTCTTTTACAACTACCATGTTCAGGAAAATAAATCCTTTGTAGAGAAGTGATGAAGGTACACCTGCTCTTATTACAATTACAGTCCATGAGGCTACAATTGTGCTTAGCTAAAATACTTCATCTAATTTGATTATAAAATAGGTAACTTATTTGTGTGGCAGCAATACAAAGATGGTATAAGTAAAATTTCAGTACATTTCACTATATTTCTTCCTGAAATAGAAGAGCAACCAGCCTGCCAAATTCATGAGTAGTCTGAAAGTTTGAATTCTGTTTCGAATGTTTCTTTACAAGCATTTTCTTGTCCTTCTGTAAAAGTGATCAAAGTTTTTATTTACTTAAGAGGGTAAGATTGTATAGATTGTGTAAAAAAAAAAAAGACCTTTTTCCCTTTAACTATAAACAAATCGTTAATTCTGCAGATAAAGTCCTTAACTCTTTGCCTTTCATATTTTATTTCTTAATTTGTAATCCAGACCTATAGAAAGTAGAGGTAGAATTTCCAACATACGCTAATCTCCTTATTTTGTAGAAGATGTGAAATCTCAGGCAGGTAAAGTGATCTGCTCGTGGTCACCAAGTAAATCAAAACTTATAAGCGCATCTCACAGCTCTTAGAATTTTTTCTACCTTACTCCACTGTCTCCTACCTCCAAACACAAGGTACATGGTTATTACAATTGCAATTTATACGTAATGAAACATATTGGTCAGTTCAGTGCTTTGCTGGAAGATTCACAAAACTAATGAACAGTAACCATGAAATGAAGATTTCTTACATTTTGAATTACTCTTTAAAATTGCTGAGCTTATTTTTCTCAAACTTGTTTTAAAATTTAATCTGAAATGGCAAATGCATCTTTTAAAAACACACATTTTCTTCTAATTAAAAGTTTACAGAGGAGTTGTAAGAATAATATCAAGAACTCACAACAGACTTTACCTATATTTAGAATTTTAAATATTTTGAACACATTTATATTTGTCTTCCTAATGTGTTTGTTTCTGTGCACATGTACATGATATGTTGCAGACATATATGGATAAAATCATAGATTATATATGTGTGTGTGTATGTATGTATAAATTTATATACATGTATATATAAATTTAATTTTATAAGATATTTGAGGGTAGGGTGCATCATGCCTCATTACCCCTTAACACTTCAGTACATATTTCCTAAGATCAGAAATATTTTTCTGTTGTAACAAAATATAGTTATCAATGTCAGAGATGTTGACATTGATACAATACTCCTGTCTAATCTACAGTTACTATCTCCATTTCTTTAGTTATCTCAATAATGTCCCTTTACAATTTTTTTCTTCCAGGATAAAATCCAGTCCTAGCCAATGTACTGACTATTGTTGTCATGTCTCTACTCTGGGACAGTTCTTCAGCCTGTCCCCCACCGACCCCATGATTTTGTCATTTTTGAAGGGTCTGAGCCAACTATTTTACAGAATCTACTTTAACTTGAGTTTTCTTTGGGTTGGTGGGGGTGAGGGGTGGGGTGGCGATATTTCATAATTGTGTTCAGGTTAAACATCCCCATTCAGAATACAACAAAATAATGTCGTTTTGTTCTCAGTGCCTCACATCTGGAGGCATAGTGTGTCCATTCGGCTTTCTTTGGTGATGACAGTTTTGATGACTGGTCCAGATGTTACCTCGTTTCTCTACAGCCTAGTTTTCCCCTTGCAATTTAAACACAGTCTGTGGGGAGGTACTTTGAAGATCCTGCCATTTCCCTGCTTCCTCATCAAACTTTTCTCCCTCCATTTATTGTCCATGGATAACTCTTGCCTGAACAATCTAATCTATAATGATTCCAAACGGTGGTTTCCCTTTCTCAACTCACAGTAGGATTAGAATGCTCAGATGGAGACCTGGTCACCACCAATGGATCTGCTAAAAAAACATGTTTAACCTGATTTTTCCTGCCACATTTTACTAGTTCTTGAGTTTATATATTTTCACTGTTTTCAAAAGTAAAACCTATGAAATGAATTGCACTCTGTAAGCATGTATAACAAATTAGAATAAAAAAAGGTAAAATCTATGATTTCAGGAAACACAGCAAGAGAGTACTAAAATGTTAGATAAGAGTTCCTGCAATTATTTTTAAACGAACATTTTAAACACAAAAAATTTTAGCATTGAAAGGAATCATGGTACATATCTACTCTCTTTTATTTTAGAGATGTAGGCCAAGAAGGGCCTATCCTTTTTCAGTGGCAAAGGAGGAAGTTGGTCTACAGTTTCTGACTCTAGATTTCCACCACACTCGTATTAGTGTAGTCAATCAAAACTTATTTGTTAAAAACATGGTGTCCACAGTAGTTGACAGCCCCAAACTCATGACATAAAGTAGGTGGTGAACAAAGGTGAATTATGGAGTGCTGACAAAGTTCCGCCTTTTCTTAATAATTGATTAATTTATTCAATCATTCATTCATGATTTACTAAGTAACCACTCTGTGTTGTGACCTAGGTCGGCACTGGTATGCCTTTACTGTCAGGGAGTTTATGGTTTAGTGAAAGGTCCTACTTTAGTATGCATCAGAGTCCCCTGAGTCCCATAGTTTCCAGACCTCACAGATTTTGACTCAGGTTGAGTGATGCAATGGAATCTGCCTATTAAGTAAGCAGACTGATACAATGTTGCATGGCACTTATACAGAATCTGGACAAGGAGACAGGCTTATCTATCCACTTAACTATGAATGCCAACTCAATTCACATCATGGAAAGCAGAGCTGAAAGTAGGGCTCACATGATTCTTCACAAGAATTTTGGTTTGATATTCTATCAAAGACAATATAACTATGTAGTGCCTTTTAAACAGAACAATCTGCAACTTTTATTTATTCGTCCTAGAGAAAGAAAAATAATAATTTAATGTGTACAGTTTTTAATACCATAATTTGAAGATTTCTTCTAAACCTCTGTCTGGTATAATTCATGATTTTATTTTGTAGAAATGCATTTGTCTCTGGGAGAAATTAACTTTGGAATTAAGACAAAGGATGGTATCGAAATGATTAAGAGATTTTAAAAAACTTTTTCAATCATGCTTCAATTACATTTAATGAAGATTTACAAGCTTATGGTGAGCAGAAATATTTAGAACTGATTGTGTATTAATCATTCACTAATATTTTCCCAATTGATCTCAGCAAATGAGAACCATAGAGTCAAAGAAGTTCTCAGAAAAAAAAAGTTTTGATGTGTGCTCTAAACTTCAAAACAAAGCCATATTTTAAACTGCTGTTTTGACATCTCAACTTGACAAACTTTATCAATTAAACTACTGTTACACATCAGACTTCTGCTTATGGGTGAGGCGGAGTAGCAGATAAAAACTTCTTTTAAGAACAAATAGAAGGATCAAGTAACAAATCATCTGTTGGAGTGTACTGGAGAGCTGGGGAAGGAAGCCATGAGAAATGGAGAGGGTTTAACTCCCTCTTCAAACTGAGCTCACTTTTTTTTTTTTTTTTTTTTTTTTAGCTGTTTTTATTTGGGTTCATTAGATAATTCTAGGCATGAAGAGGAGAGCAGCAACTCAGCCTTTCACCAAGGAGGTGCAGCACTGGGTGATACTGAAACCAGCACAGCTTTGGGTCAATATCTGGGGGATTCAAGCACAGAAACAGTTTACCATTCAGAAAAAGAGTGTCAATTTGGGGGGTTATGTGGAGCAGGACACTGCAGTAGAAATCTCTCAGAAGTAATGTAAAATTTTGGCAATCTTGTGAGACAAGGATACACAGGAGGAAAGGCTTAGGAGAAGCACTGGATCTTTGGCAGAAACACTTGATAACCAGGTGAACCAGAGACAGACTCTTCCCAGAGCTGCACCTCAGCCTTGACTTGGAACATGTTGCTTGGCTAGTCCCTGATTAAATTAAGATGAACCACTGTGTTATTTGCTTAGTGAAGTGAAGGGCTCATCCGTTACTGGGAAGATGTATCACATGGATCCCTCTATAATTTTCTATACACAATAGTCAGCATTTAGTAGAAAGATATTAATTATGTTAAGCCTCTGAAGATCACATAAACAAAACAAAACAAAAACAAAAGGAACAAAATATAGACAATAGAAACACACCCGAAGGATTTTAAATAACCTTAACTAACATAGTCAAGATGAGAGGAGAGGTGAAAAATATTGTAGAGAGCATCAGAACCTGTAAAAAGGGATTAAATGAAAATTCTGGAACTGAGAAGTATGCTATCTAAAATTAACTCATTACATGGATTAAACATTAGATTAGCTGTGACTGAAGATAAGATTAGTAAACTTAAGAAACAGTCAATAGAAAAATACATCAACTGAAGCACCTAAATAATGGAAAATATAGAAAAGAAGTTTAGAGACGTGAAATACAGCGAACGGTTCTGAAAAAGTGTAGTTAAAACCCATAAGGAACACATTTTGAGAATGAGGCAGAAACAAAAGAGAATTGTGGGAGGAAATGAAGGATAATAAAGGGTCATTATGTGAGAATATACATATAGGAATAATTACCTACCGCTAAACGACAATACTCATATAATAGAAATGTCTCAGGAGCTTGGAGATGTAGCTCATGCCTAGCACACAGACCCAGCACCACCACCACAAAAAAAGGTCAATAAATATTAAAAATGTGTCTGCAGGCTTTGAAATGTATATGGAATTAAAAAGAATGGCAACCACAATGCAAAAGATAGAAGGGGATAAATAAGTTATTCTAATGTTCTAAAATTTTTACACATTTTGTAATTATTTGTATTAGACTTAATAAATCAAGGAGTATGCTGTAATTTGTAGGTTACAAGTGAGAAATAATAAAATATATAACTAAAAATTGACAATTGACACAGGAAAATTTTGAAATATATTTATTAATCTAAAAAAATAAAAAAATAAATGAAAAGGTACCAAATTAAAAGTGGGTAGCAATATGGTAAATATAAACCAAAATATATCAGCTATAATTTTAAGATTTAAAAGTATCAAGATTTCCAGTTAAGTCTAAGATTGCTACACTGGAACAAAAACCCAAACTTCAAGTAGATTCTACTTAGGAGATACATACTTTAAATATAAAGAATGGAGAGAATTTAAAAATAAAACCATGTAGAAAGGTGTAGCATACAACATCAACTAAGCTCAGAGGGTGGCTAATATCAGATGAAGTTAACAGAATGGCAAGAAGCATTACTGGGAATAAAATATCCCGGTTACTAATTTACTGTCTGTCAGCTGCAAACCCGCACCTCTCCCCATGTGTGATAATGGAACTGAACTGATGACATTTCTGTTTCTCCAGTGGGCTGGAAGTCAGGCACTGCCAATAGAGAAACACTGCAGGCCTGGAAGAGGAACAAGGGAATTTTCTTTCTGATGTTCTGTTTTCACCAGCAGCAAGTGCCTTGGTTTACAGGGGTCCAGAAGCATTTCCCACTCCAGTGGTGGCCCTCACAGTACAGCAGATGTATCCTTTTTGCAACTTTCTTCACCATAGCCATGCTGCTTTCCTGGTTTCAAGGCAAGTCAAACCCACTTTACTGAGTTCCCATCATAGCCACACCCTCTCCTCAGAGATCTGAATCTTAGCCTTGCAGGAAATCCTGTCAAGTTCCAGGTTATTTCCTTGTTCACATTTCCTTAATGCTAAGGATATTGCAATCCTCCTGCTCTCTTTCTGTTCCTTTTAGTTGTTAAATAATTTTTATCCAGTTAACAATTCTTTCTTGTAGATCTGTTTAGTTTGCTGACTGTACCTTAACAGATGATAGGATATTTTATAATGACAAAGGGGAGCATGCAAAACGAAGATGGCACCATTTTACATGTGTACAGTCAATAATGTGGCTTCAAAATAAAGAAAATTAAAGATAAAAGGCAAAATTTACAAATGTTAATAGCTGACAGAATTTCAAAGGAAAAAGTGGGGAAAAACTTAAGAGAATATAGAAGCTCTATGCAAAAGAAGTCACAAACTTGACCTAATTGACATATGTGTACTTTTGTACTGAAGAACCTTAAAGTGTACATTTGTTTCAAGTTTATCTGTAATCTTTACCAAAATTGAAGTAAGTTATGACAAATTTCACATTTTATGTACTTTTTTTTTTGGTACTGGAGATTGAACCTATGGGTGCTTAACCACTGAGCCACATCCCCAGCCCTGTTTTTTTATATTTTATTTGGAGACAAGGTCTTGCCAAGTTGCTTAGTGAGTAACTTTTGCTGAGGCTGGCTTTGAACTCTCGATCCTCCTGCCTCAGCCTCCCAAGCTGCTGGGATTACAGGCATGCACCATTGCGTCTGGCAGAACCACGTTAATCTTGAAGAAGAATAAAACTGGAGAATTTAAACAGCTAGGTATTGGTGGTTGTTATAAATGAAGTCATATCAATTAAGACAGCTCTTGATATAAGGGTAAACAGGCAATCTGAACAGAATTAAAAAACCAGAAATAGAGACGGACGTGGTGGCGTACGCCTGTAATCCCAGCACTTGGGAGGCTGAGGCAGGAGAATCACGAGTTCAAAGCCAGCCTCAGCAATGGCGAGGCACTTAGCAACTCAGTGTGACCCTGTCTCTAATAAAAAATACAAAAAAGGTCTGGGGATGTGGCCCAGTGGTCGGGTGCCCCTGAGTTCAATCCCCAGCACCAAAAAAAAAAAAAAAAAAAACCCAAAAAACCAGAAATAGATTCACAAATAAAATGGTCATTTAATACATGAGCCTGACCTTTAATGAAGGAATTATGGTCTTTTAAATAAATGGTGATGGGAAAAGTACACAAAAATTAATTCTGATTCCTACCTTTACATGATACACAAAATACCAATTTCAAAAGCAATGAGAAACTAAGTGTAAAAAAATGAAATTAATGCTGTTAAAAGAAAATAATATTTTCATAAGTAGTGTAAAAAAAGATTTCTTAAAATAAGTGTCATTAGTGTAAGGTAAGCATCCCTAATCTGAAAATTCAAAACTTGAAGTCTGAAATGCTCCAAAAACAAAACTTTCTGATGTCACAAATTTGAAATTCCTCATGTAACAGGCCACAGTTAAAATGCAAATGAATTAAAATATTGTGTAAAATTAAAGGTATATATGAAACATAAATAAAGGTATTCTTTATGTATATGCAAATATTACAAAATCTGAAAGATCTGAAATCCAAAACACTTCTGGCCCCAAGCATTTTGGAAAAGAGATACTGAACCTGTAATAATTCCTGCTCATCAAAACACACTATCAAAATTGAAAATGCAATTCAAAGAATAAGAAAAATATATCTGCATATATATATGTATGTGTATATATATATATATATATATATATATGTATATATATATATTCAGATCCAGAATACAGAAAGGACTTCCATGAATCAATGTGAAAGGCAGATGAACTGGTAGAGAAATGGGCCAAAAATTTTAATAAATATGTCACAAAGGAGAATCTCCAAATGACCAATATACTTAAAAAAAGGTTATCAACTTTTTTCTTATATACCCAGCAGAAAAGCATACACATGCTGCATACATCATAAACATCCATCAATAGTAAAAAAGTAAATTATGGTTATATTTATACAATAGAAAAATATATAGCAGTGAGGATAAATAAACCACAACTGCAAGAAATCACATGAAAGACTTTCAAAAAATGTTGAGATAAAGAAGCCAGAAACAAAAGAACACTTACAACTCCTTTAAATAGGTATCAAAAAGAGGTAAAACTAATTGTGGCGTTAGAATAGTGGCTACTCTTGAAAGAGTGACTAGTAACTGGAATGGGGCAGGAGGGGGCTTCCGGGATTACCAGGACCACAATTTCTGGATTGGAAAGTGGATTACACAAATGTGTTTACTTGATTTTAAAAATCCCTGAGCTATACACTTACAATTTGTGTATTTTACTAAATGTGTATTTTGTATTAAGAGTTTTTCATTCACAAGATTATAGGTCAGGACAGCTTGAAAGTTCATGTATCAAAAACCCTGGGTTTACCTAAGGTCTGTCTTTCCTAAATATATGTTCCCTACTCCCTTACCTACAATGTTTGTATTGTCAGAAAATATGAGCTATGGGCAGTGTAAAAATGCAAGAGTCAGTCAAGAATTTTTTTTATTGAAAACTCTCCAGGAGGGCAAAACCACCAAAAAAAAAAAAAAAAAAAAAAAAAAAGAAATGATGTTTTTATGAGTATCTGGGAAATGACTAGAATGGGCATCTGATGGGTAGAGTGGGAAAAAGCCTCTGACTAGAGAGCCTGGACAAACTGCACCGGATGTTGCTGGCTTCCATTATGGTTATAAAACTTTAGTCATGGCATAGGTAGGGGAAAAACTTTCTGTTTTTTCTCATGGTCTAACCTCTCAGCAACTGTTTGCTTTCTCATTTGGGAAGTATAGTGAATAAAGACCTGATTATATAAACTCAGTAACAATTCTATATCAGTTAACACCCAATCCCCAGGAAAAGGTGGGGAAAAGGATGTTTCAATGCAGCCCATGAGGACCAGAGAGGACACTGACACAAGGCCTCTTCCCTGCCTGACAGCCATGTAAATGAGCAAGATTTCCCTCTCCTATGTCCAGACAAGGAAAAAGAAAATGTTAACTACTTGAGAAGGGAAAAATAGACCTGACAGGGAATTAGAACTTCTATTTTGTTCAATATGCACCCAATAAAGTTATTTTAAACCATTACTGAATTATTTTTGATTGGCAAGTTTTAATAGTCCCTGTTCTGATCCCCACATTCCTGCATTGGCAGAAATGGGGTCTCAAGAGCTTGCTTGATGTGTCTGCCTCAGCCATCCCTGTGTGCCTAAATCAGCCTATACCAGCAGAGACATCTTCAGGTAGGATTGTTCCATACAAGAGGCAGGACTCTCAAACCTGGATGTGGAGGTGAATTAGGCATCTGGAGGGATTTTTTTCCAAAAAGTGTCTCCTTACCCCTGTGCCTTAACTCTACCCCAATATTCTTAAGAGCACAGTGTAGATAGGAACAACATGGAAAAATTAAAAAAACTACCGAGAAGTAGGGAGGTTAAGAGATGAGTTGCAAGCAGAATGAGATGAGTTCCCACCACGGAAACATAAGAACAAAGTCAGGTGACCAGTTCAGTGTAGGTACTGGTCAACAAAATTCTGAGGCAACAGAGAACATAAGGTCCGTGGAAGGCAGGGCCTATGGGAGAAAAATGGGAGAAGAAATGGCAACTGCAAAAGATAAAATTTCTCTTAACTGCAGAACTTCCTTTTCTACATTCACAGAATTGATCAATGATGGTAACAGCAACATTTTGAAGTCATTCTGCACATAGTGTGTTGAGTCAAAATGAGATCACCATGGCTTCTGCAATCAGAATGAATTGGTTTAATAACCTTAATTGCTGGAGTTTTTATTTGTTTTAAATAAGTTGATTCCTGTGTATGAAAAAAATGTTTAAATTTATAAATGGGGACAATTTTAATGTTTATCAAATCTTTCTCCTCAGTGTGATAATGATTTTAGTGTTTAATATGATGTTCCCTTTCCTGTTAACTATAATAGTGAATATAAAAAATGTGGAAATTATATGAGAGGTCTGATTTTTTCAGAGTCTCTGATTAAGCCTTACCCCCAATATTTGAGGAGATTTAGATACCTTTCATGTGTTTATTCCTCCACTGTCTGTCTCTCTCTTTTATACACACACACACACACACACACACACACACACCTCTCTAGAAAGCAGATACATTAGACTTGTGGTTATACATTGAACATTGATGTGAAGACCATGGGACAACTGCAGGCTTTTTTTTTTTTCTGTTACTCTTCTATACCTTAAAATTAGGTTTCCAAATTTCTGTTTATCAAGTATTTAAAGTAGTTATTATGCCATAGTTTTGTTCCTTACCTCTTCAAGTTAACAAAATTGAGCTGATTTCTAACAAGTTAAATACACGCTTTTTTGTGGGGGAAGAGGGGTGACAATACAATGTCTTCTCCAGCTATAACTGGCGATCTTTAAAGACAGCATTGAATTCTTCTGCTTGAGTTATGCTGGCTAATAGGAATTTAAGTGAGAACTGGTGGGAGAGCATTGAAGCATTCATGCATGTGAAATCAGATGAACACCCACAATGTGGGATTTCCTAAGGAAAGTTATTCCAGTAGACAAACACAAACCCAGGTTGAGTCCAATAACTTTTAAACTAACACGGGGAGCTATCACCCTCATAAGTAATAAGCTAAAGCTGCCTGAAGAAAAGCAAAACCAATATTTTCAAGTCTATATTTTCAAACACATTTTGAAAACATCAGCTCAGTTATATACAATTCCTTTCTGTAGAAAGAAATTTAATCATTTTAAATGTCAATTCCATATACTAGTGCTTACTCTTGAAAGGCACGTGTATGACTTATTTAAGTAAATCTAAAACCAATAAGAAGATAGAACAACTAATTCATCTATGAAAAGGAATTTAAAGCAGAAGCTCTGATTTCTATCCAGTAATTATAATGCTGGTCTTTTGAAATATGGTTTTTAATGATCTATTTAAATCTTCCAGTTGTCATGCAGTTCTGGATTGCAGTGTGACTTCAGCTTCAGTTTACACTCAAGGTTAAAAGGAGCTATTTAATACTTATCCCATGTCAAATCAGCTCAATTACCTTTTGGAGTTGACCAAATTGTGAAATATTAGTTGTAGAAATACATGAATCCTGCACATTTCATAATAGACGTCCATAGATGTATGTGGATATATACCATGTCATGTAATACATAAATAATAAAGGTTTTTGAGAATCTAGAGGTAAAGTTGAGTCATTATTCTCATGGAACTTTTACAATTTTCCCATTATATAGAGAATTTGGAATGATGCTGATATCAGTTGTAGACAATGCTTCTCTGTTTCCTAATTTCCAAAATGGGGTTAATGATAACATCTACCTCACATGGTTGTTGAGAAGACTAATAGAGGAAAGTGGTCTGATAACAGTAAATGTTCAATAAGCATTAATTGTTATCCTATCATTATTTTCATTTTTATTATTGCAGAATTATTGCTCAGCAATTTTTTAAAAATTAGACAATTAGGAGCTTCTCTTTCTATTGGACAGATGGCTCATGCTCATTCATCATGTATATTCTGAAATTTAGCCAGAGCTGTGATAAGTTATCATCTCTATTTTGATGATCTTTAAGCCAGACTGCTGTAATATTTTATTTTATAACATCCTTGGGAAAAAAAATCTGCAAGGCTGTTTATGGGTGCAAAATGTTACAACTTGAATGTTACTTTCCAAGAAGATGACTCAATATATTCTACACTAGTTGAGAAACAATATTCTGGGCTCCCTGATGTAAAAGGATTTAAAAACCCTTGAGCATATGGTGTTTGTATCACTTTTGTTACACTGTCCTACCATTGTTGGGGTACCTATTCATCTGTTTCAAACTGATGTGTCACATTAAAAAAAAAAAAAAGACAACTTGTAGTCAGATTTGATGTAGCAAAATGTGGCTTTAGTCATTGTGCATGTTAATTAGAAAAAAAAAATCCTCCTGCAGTAAGCACTAAAACCTGGGTTTATGCCTTGAGATCATGGTAAGATTCCACAGCTCATGATTCAGTCTTACTTGTTGCTTTTTTTAACTTGTAATTAATTTCCAAGGTGGTGGCTTCACTGTTCACATGATGAACAACTTATAAGTACTTCCTTTCTTAACGGTGGCAAGGGAGAGGAAAAAAAAAGTGAGTTTTTCAAATTTTCTGAATGGCTTTTAAAATTATTTCTCTCTGGAAGGGTCTTTGAAAGTGACCAGATGGGAAGTTTTAACCATTTAGCCATTTGGTTAGAATAACACAGACGAGTAACAGATTGAATAAGGTCAAACAGATACTTCAGTGAAAAGTCCACCTGGGGAACCAAGAAAAAAAAATCTCTGTTCTATCTTGATTATGTACTAGGTTACACTCCATGGCAACTCACCCATTTAAGTTGGCCCTATGCTCTTAGAGAACAGCTTTGAAATTTGTTTTAATCCTAGCTGAGATGCTACACAATAGACCTGCCTCACTTGTATCCCTTTCTCCATATCAGTCATTCCTTATTAAAATCAGGACAAGGAAGAAAATTACAGTGCACAGAACTAGCTATTTTGAAGTGTTCTGACCTCTCTCCTGCTGCCAATGCATCTTCCTTTTATTTACTTTTTGCCTTACAAAATATCTTAAGCCTTTATCACTCATGAAGAACAAAACAAAACAAAACACAAAAAATCCTGCAACGTATTATTGGGTCCTAATATGTTTTCTGTTAGTTTTTTTTTTTTTTTTTTATTTGGAAGAAAACCGTCCATCAAGTCTCCAGTAACACTGAAAAGATAGTACCTTTATGAATCCAAGGTCTCATTGGCAGAACCTGAAAGATCCTAAGCCTTTGGGTATGTACAATAACACTGTTAGGACATTAAATTTAATCACAAGAAGTTGAACAAAAATGCTTATCAATGTGAAATAAATTTTCTTGCATTTATTTCAAATTAGTGGCTTATTGATAATGGGAAGTACTTCTCTGGTGTCTCAAAAACAGTGACCCCTTACTGATGTCTATAAATACTTTACAGGTAAAGAATATGAAATGTAGATCTTATTAAATTAAGTGTAGATCTTATTAAATTATTCATCATTGTTCTTGATGAATCCCCTTTGCATGGCTGATGTCTGATGAGTGAAAAAGAAAATATGATATACATACACGATGGAGTATTATTCAATCATTAAGAATGACTTTATGATATTTGCCAGTAAATGAATGGATCTGGAGACTATCATGCTACATGAAATAAGCCAATCCCCCAAAACCAAAGGTCAAATGTTTTCTTTAACATGTGGAAGCTAACCAACAATAAGGGCGGGGTGGGGTGGGGGATAGAGGTTCAACAGATTAGACAAAGGGGAATGGAGGGAAGGGAGGGGAATGAATCGGAGGTAAATTTCCTATATACATATGAGAACAGCACAGTGATTCCCACTATGGTGTACACCCACAAGAGTGGGCTCCTAATTAGAATAAGATAGATTCCATACTTGTATAACTATATCAGAATGGATTCTACTGTCATGTACAACTAAAAAGAACCAATAAAAAAATTAAATAATGGGGCTGGGGTTGTGGCTCAGGGGTAGAGCGCTCGCCTAGTAGGAGCACGGCCGGGGTTCCATCCTCAGCACCACGCAAATAAACGCATTGTGCACAACTAAAGCAAATAAATAAATATTTTAAAAAAATTAAATAATGTTAAAAAAGAAAGACATTCATTTATTCATTCATTCACTCATTCATACATCAAATATGACGCATTTTATGCCAGGTATGATGCTGGCCTGTGTCTTAGCGAGAGGGAGCTCCAATTATCTCCTAAGACCCTACTCAGTTAGATTTGATACCTTTTGTCTATAGTTACACTGGGTATAAAGGAGACAACACCCCAACTCACAAATGATAAATGGACTCTGCCTTCTGAAATAGCCATCATCTCAGCCCAGAAGTAGATGTCCTCAAATTACACACTTCATTAGAGAATGTAGATTAATTAGGATAAAGCAAAACAAACAAAAAACACTGTTATTATTCTCAGAAACCAAATAGGACCTTAGCCTTTCTTTCCTCTTCAAAGTGGGGATGAATGGGTGTGCCCAAGTAGCAGTGGGGCCACTCTGGAAAGCCCTGTTTTCTAACTGCCTAGGGAGGTGATTTCTTTACTACTTTTTAAAGTTTCCATAAGCAACCTTGTTTCTCATTCAGGGTGGAAAGAAAAGGAGCCCTCCGTTACCTGCTCACTGAAGATGCGTCCCCAGGGCCATCTTCTTTTCTTCTCACCAAACCAGTGAACCAAAGAAATATTAACTGGGCAGAACTGACTGTTCCTACCTACCTGAGTGGGCTCAGCTCGGTGGAGGCGGGGCGCAGCTATGGACTCCTCCCAGGATCCAAACGTCCCAGTACCCAGTTGAAGTCACGAGGCCAGGCGGTCACCTGCTCTGATGGCCGGCGCGGAACACCATGGGCGTCACGTGCCTTGCCGCCCCACCCTGTCCTCTGGCCAGGTCCTTTCTCTGCCTTGCACCTGATGCATCTCATGGGTGGTTAATAGTTGTCCTTCCAGATTCTAAAAGCAATCGACTTGTTGAAAATAATTTGGAAAAGACAAAAAGATGTACAAAAAAATTATGATATTTGTCTCTAAAGAGAAGCACTAACAACATTTTAATATGTACCTTTGTAGTCTCTTGACTATGAATAGATTGAAAAATAAATAGATCATGCCTCTTTGACTCTTAACACACAGGAAGACATATGATATACATACGTGCACTTTATAAAGTTTTGTATAGCTATTCTAAAGAAAAATATTTAACTTCCTTGTACTCTAAACTATACATAGGTAGAAGTCTAAGTTCTCTCATATATATACAATATGAAATACAATATTTCACACACACACACACACACACACAAACAAGGATTTTTAAAAGAGCTTCCATGTACCTACCACATATTTTAGGAAGTAGAATATTACCTTATATTTGATATTCCCATGTACCAACAAGAATTGCATCTTTTTTTTACTTTTGTAACATTACATTGCTTTTCTTTGTAGGTTAACAAATCATGCGTGTTTCACTTTCATTTAAGTATGCCATACACATAGAAAATGAATCAATTGCTCAATGAATGATCACAAAGAGAACCCACAAGTAACCACCATCCTAATAAAAGAAAGTACTCATCATCAGAATCCCCTTTCAGTCACTGTATTTTACTCCTCAAAGGTAAGGACTCTTCCCTTTTCCAACACCATAATTTAGTTTTCTGTTTCTAAACCTTAGGTCATGGTTTTACTACTTTATATTGCCATTGCTTATAATATTCTTCTAAAAAGTTGACACAAAGTGATTACTAAATTTCACAATTTCACTTCTTGGGGGAAGAAAGGGAACAGAATCATCTGATTCAAACACTACTACCAGGGGCAAGTGCATTTCTAGGTAATGTATAATACTCAGTTGAGATGAGATGCAGGTAACATCTGCTGTGTAAGAAGTAGGCGTTTGGGTTCCCCTCCAGGAGCCATAGTTTTCCCACTAGCTCACCTCCCCAGCTGTCACTGATGAGTGGATCTCCAAATTGCCTCCAATCCTGATTCCTTTAAAAGCTTTTTAAGCATAGTAAACAATTTTGGTAGTTTTGATTGTAATCACCACACAACCAACCTTTAGAATACTTCTGTCACCTGAAAAAGTGTCATGTCACTTGTAGTCAACCCTGCCAACCATTCCAGCCTCTAGCTCCTACTGATGTGGTTTTTGTCCCCATACTGTTATCTTTTCCAAGGGTCAAATAAATGGCATTGCACAGCATGTAGCCTTTTCAGTCTGGCATCATTTATTCAGTATGGGATGTATGAGTTTCATGTTTCTGTGATGGCTATATAGTTAAGGCTATATAGCTCTCAGTCTTTTTGTTGATAAATAATATTCCATTGTGTACCTATTCTATTGCTTATTTGTTCACCAATTGAAGAATATTTGGAGTAATCATGAATAAATCTAATATACATATTTGCATACATTGTTAGACACATGTTTTCATTTTTCTTGAGTACGTTCCTAGGAATTAGATTGCTGGATAATACTGCATGTTTAACATCACAAGGAACTGTAAAATTATTTTCCAAAATATCTGTACCATTTTGCATTCTCACTAGAAAATATATGAGACTTCCAGTTACTTTACATCCTTACTATCAATAAACATTTAGTATTGTCATTTTTTATTATTTTATAAGGTGACACCTTCTTTGGTTTTAATTTATATTTCCCTAATAACTGAGGATGTTGTTTCTTACCTATGCTTATTTGACACCCATAGCTTGTTTGATGAAGTGTCTGGTCAAATGTTTTGTTCATTAACAAAAATTAAATTTCTTATTACTAAAAATTTTGAGTTCTTTTATTCTTAACATAAGCTCTTTACCAGGCAACACACTTTTGCAAATTTTCTTCCAGTCCATCCTTGTCTCTTCATTCTCTTCATAGGGTCTTTCTAAGAATAGAAAATTTAATTTTGATGAAATTTTTATCATTTTTTTTATGGCTTGTGCTTTTGGTTTTGTATCTAAGAAATTTTCCTAGCCCAAGGACACAAAGCTTTCTCCTAAGTTTTTATCTGAAACCTTCATAGTTATAGGTTTTACATGTAGAATGTGATCCTTTATGAATTAATTTTGTGTGGGGTGCAAGTTATGGATTGAGGTTAATTTCTTTTTGCAGACGAAGGACCAACTGTTCCAGCACCATTTATTGAAAATATTTCTTTTTCTACTGAATAGTTATTATTGTACCTTTATTGAAAAATCAATATTTGGGGTCTACTTGTGGATTCTGTTCAGTGCTATTATCTATATATTCACCTTTTCTTCAATATCACATTTTCCTGTTTGCTTTAGCATTGAAGTAAATCTTCAATGAGGGTGGTATATCTCTATTTTTTTTTCAAAATTATTTTGTATAGTGTATTTTCATTGCTTTTACAAGTAAATTGTACAATTAATTTGTTTTTTAAAGAAATCTTGTTGGAAGTTTGATTGAAATTGAGTTGGAATCTGTGAATCAATTTGGAAAAATTAATAGCATTGAATCTTTTAGGCCAAAGTCATTCTGTATTTCTCTATTTAATTCAACTTTTGATTTATCTTATCAATGTTTTATAGGTTTCTTGTACAGCTCTTGCATGTATTTTTTTAAGATTTATACTTAAGATTTTAATAATTTTGTTTTTTTTAACATTCTTTTTAGAACCTTCAGTTTCCTCTGATTCATTGTTATTCTGTGGAAATACAGATGAATTTGTACATTAACATCAAATCCTGTGATCTTGCTAAAACTCAGTGCACATAGCTTGTTGGGATTTTCTATATATATAATCATGTTGTCTATAAATAGAGATAATTTTATTTCTTCCCTTCCAATTTGTGTATGCTTTTTATTAATTTTTCTTGCTTTATTGTACTTGCCAAAACTTGAGTGTGATACCAAATGAGAGAGGTAGGAACAGATATTTTTGCCTTATTCCTCATCTTGGGGACAAATTACATTCTTTCACCATTATAGGTACTCTTTATTAAGTTGAAGATGTTTCCTGCCATTCTTTTTTATACTGAGAGTTTTTTTTAAACCATGATTGGTGTTACATTTTGTCTAATGTTTTTTCTGCACCAATTAATATGATTACATGATTTTTCTTCTCTAACCTATCATTCATGTTTTAGTTAACCTTTTCATTGCTGTGACTAAAAGAACAATGAAGAGGAGGAGCAATGTAGAAAAGTTTATTTTGACTCACAGTTTCAGAGGTTCAGTCCATGATTGGCTGATGGTAGCTCTGGCCCAAGGTAAGGCAATACATCATGGCAGAAGGGCATGATGGAGGAAAGTAGCTCAGGACATTGCCATCAAAAAAGAGAGGGGTGGTGGGTAGGAGGAGATCTGCTTACCAGAAACAAAATATAAAACCCAAAGAATGCCCCAGTGGTTTACTTCCTGCCCCCACACCCTACTGCCTCTGATTACTACCCAGTTAATTAGGTTAAAACTCTCATAGTCTAATCATCCCACACCAAAAAATTCTTGTATTGTCTCACAATTTAGCTTTTGGGGGATACCTCATATCTAAACCATAGAAATTATGGTGGATTCAATTAAGATTTAATTTTTAATTTTGTATTCTGGGCAAAACCCCCCCTTAATGGACATGGCACCATTCAGGTTTAAATTTTTGAGCAAATTTTATTAAATTATCCCCTAATATTTTTAATTGACCTAAGTTTTAGAATTTGTTGCTTATTGTTTTTTCTTACTTTTTAAATGTTTTTCTGTATCTGTAATTAAACTGCCTTTTCTTTTATGTTTCTACCTCTCTTTTTTCCTTGATAAGTGCTGCCAGATCATCGGGCTTTATTTTCTTTTTAAAGAATCATCTTTCTATTTTATTTATTTCTACTTGTAATACTACCTCTAATTCTCTGCCCATTAATTCTATTTTTCTTTTTTAATATAAATATTTAGATTAAAATTTTTTCTTTTAGTACTATATTGACTTCATCAATTAATTTATTCATGTAGTAGTATGTATTATTTAATTCTAGGTATTTTTTGTCATTATTTCTTATTTTGAAGATTTTTTTTAAGTTCCCAACACATAGATGGCCAACTTAATTTTGTTTTTTATTTTGTATTGACATATTATTATATGTCAAACACATGTTATTATATGTGTTTACGGAATACAGTGTGACATTTAAATACATTTATACACGTATTGATCAAATTGGGATATTTAGCTTATCCTTTCAAACATCATTTTTTCATGTTGAGAACATTAAAAAATTCTCTTTTCTAGCTATTTTGAAATACAGGATGCAATATTGTCAACTATAATGACCCTTCTGTAAAATAGCACACCAGAATTTAATTTCATGTTGTTCAGTGATCCTCAATGTATGTTTCCAGAATTAGCAGCAACGGGATTATCTGGTGTTGTGGATGGTATTATGTTCCTCAAATATGAATGCTGAATTCCTCAAAAGATATGTTGAAGTCCTACGCCCAGGTATATGTGAATTGACTCTTCTGGAAATTGGGTCTTTACAGATGTAAAAATATAAAGATAATGTCATATTCAGTTGTAATGAGCCTTAATCCAGTAAAACTGATAACTGTATAAATAATGACAACACACACACAACACACAGGGACATGCCATGTGAAGATGGAGACAGAAATTGAGTAATGCTTTTAAAAGCCAAGGGATGCCAAGGATTGCTGACAACACCAGAATCTGAGAAAGACATCAAACAGATTCTCCCCTACATGCTTCAGAAAGAGCAGGCCAACAACTTGATTTCAAACTTCCAGCTTCCAGAACCATATATTTCTGTTGTTTTAAGCCACCCAGTTTGTGGGATATTGTTACAGCAGTTCTAAGGAGTGATACAAAAGAGAACTTGTTAAAAATGACAACTCTTCCTTTTCAAAAACAACAACAACTAAAACACAAAAAAAAAACAAACAAACAAACAAAACCAACAAACAAATGCCAATTCTTGGCTTCCATCCGAGATCTCCTGGATTGGAATCTTTGTGTATGGGTCCACACAATCTGTGTTTTAACAAAGCTCTTGTGTTATTTTAATGAATCCTGAATTTTGAGAATCACTGAGTTAAAGAATGTGCTCACTGGAATATCAATTTTTTGAAATTGAGGATTGCTTTTTGTTGTAATATAACATTAATTTTTATAAATGTTTTGTATGTGTCTAAAGTGCATTTTTCAATGCAGAATTGTAGATGTGTCCATTAAATCAAGCTTATTAATTGTATTCAAACCTTCTGTGTTCTTAATAATTTTTATGTGACTGCTTTATCTATCATAGAGAAAGATACATTAAAATATTGTACTATGAAAATAGATTTTATTTTAAAATAGTTTTGTAGTTCTGCCATTTTAATATATAGTTTTACACACACATAAAATATAATGTTATTAAGCATATGCATATTTAGTATTCTTATATCTTCCAATGGCATCTATTTGGAAAAGTCTAAAGTTTTATTTGAGGTTTTCAATCCACATACATAGTATGAATTCCATCCTTAGATCTGTCCAAAAGTAAGTTTATGTTTAGGAACACACAGAAGATAATATTTCTTCTTCCTTCCTTTCTTCCTCCTGTTCTGTTCTTGCTGAGACAAGAACTAATTTTCTCTGAAGGTCAATTTTTTTTTTCTATATCAGTCCCTGAAAATTTTATCCTTCAGATAATATAGAGATCTTTTCTCTGCCTCTGATGTCTACTAGAACCACAGGCTCCTGACTTTAGCATCAAGACTCAAATCTCTAGATGCAGGAGTAGCACCCAGAAAAATGCTAGATCAAGTGTCCATGTACCTCTTTGGACTTATGTCTGTTACTTTTCTCTGGTTTTTGATTAGTATTCTTTAAGTTCAGCCACCATTAACATAATATGGTTTTATATTTTATCCAGCATTAATGTTTTCCCTGATAGTTCACTCTGCCATATCGCATAAATGGGAAATCTACTCTTCCTTCCTCATTTAATACTGTATAAGGAGAATCTTTGCATGTCATTTAATGGTCTGCTAAATATTTATTTTCTGCATTATATTGTATTGGATGGATGCACCATGGTTTTATTAGGGGTATAGGGCTTTAGGATAGGGTTTTGACTTGGCCAGTTTTTGCCATATTTAATTATTTCCATGCATACTTTTTCATGTATATTTCTGAGTTATTTCTTTAGGCTTATTCCTGTAAATAAAATTTCCAAATTAAAACACATTAATTTTTTAATTGTCCTGTGTCCTGCTATAATTACCTTAAGTTTTGACACTGGTTTCTCCATGAGTGGGCAGCACACTATTTTTTAAAAAATATTTATTATTTATTTGTTTTAGTTGTACACAATGCCTTTGTTTTTACGTGGTGCTGAGGATCGAACCTGGGCCACGCAGGTGCTAGGCGAGCGCTCTACCACTGAGCCACAACCCCAGCCCAACACACTATTTTTTTTTTAATCACAAAAAAGTAAGTTTATTTTTATTTATTTATTTATTTAGTCATTCATTTTTTAATTTGTTCTAATTAGTTGTACATGACAGTAAAATGCATTTTGACACATTGTACACAAATGAAGCACAACTTCTCCTTCCTCTGGCTGTACATGGTGCAGAGTCATACCAGTAATGTAATCATACATGTATATAGGGTAATAATGGCCATCTCATTCCACCATCCTTCCCATGGAATATTACTTAGCCTTAAAGAAGAATGAAATTATGGCATTTGCAGGTAAATGGAGAAATAAGTGAAATAAGCCAAACAAAAAAAAACAAAGGCTGAATGTTTTCTCTGATAAGCAGTTGCTGATCCATAATGGAGGCAGGTAGGGAAGAATGAAGGAACTTTGGATTGTGCAGAAGGGAGTGAAGGGAGGGGAGGGGTGTGGGGATAGGAAGGACAGCTAGCATGAGTAAGTGGTAAAGTCAAGAATTGGGCTAAATCTCAGGGCTCTCACAGGATTACTTTAGTGTCCTTTAATATGAGCTCTCATAGATGACAGGAAGTGTGCTAGTGTGCTGAATGATTTCAATTCCATGGCATCAGTGCAGTAACTGAATGAGGTTAGTCTGAGTCTATTACTGTCATACCATTGAAGAAAATGAGGCTCAAAGTCCAATAGTAACATGTTCAGTCACTGAAGGTTTTGAACTTGAATCTTCCCATTAAAGAGAATTCTATTCTTGATGATCTCATGCTGAAAGTTTTCCCTCTGTCATCAGAGATCAAGTAGTGAAAATTTTATTAGGTATGGAGTCTGTATATTTGAGAATTAGTGGGGGAATTTGCAAAACCAGAAAAGAAAAAAAAAGTAACAAGAAGTTGTTGAAGAGCACAAAACACAAGTGATTGGCTCTTGTATTCCATAAATCATTATAGGAAAGTGCAACCCATAAAAAGATGATGGCACCATGCAAAGCCATGCAGGTTGTACCCGACACTGCTACACAGGAGGTGACATCTATGAACAGTATAGCAAGAGTGGCATCCTTGGGAATTGCTCAGTCTTACTTGCATAATCATATGCAGCAACCTGTTCTTCATGTTGGCTTAATTTTTTAATTACAAGTGGTTTGTGAACTCAGGCCAGTATAAGCTAGAAATAAAATAAATGAGGTTGGATTAGAAACCTTTTTATCTTCTTTTCTTTTAGTTGTCAAAATGCTTGATACAAAAATTTGATGCATCCAGGGCATTTTTCCAGAAAACATAAAATAATATGAAGGGCAAATACTTAAGGGAAGGTTGTACTTGTGGAAATAGAGCCATAACACTCTCTGTTGGTGTGTATACAGACTTATCAGGCCAAGAGAGAGTGGGACATCTTATTACAAATACCAGACAAATACAGTACAGATTCTCTAACAACTTTAACACAGGTAATGCAGTACTTGGTGAGCCAGTGAATAGGAGAGTACTCAAATGGTTGAGAAAACGACCACAGGGTTAGAAATGAACATTTTGCAGGTAGAAGGCATTTTAGAGGCCATTCGTCTTGCAATGTCCAATTGTGAATAGTTGGTCAAAATCACTCAGCAGGAATTTAGGGGGAAAGATGAGAGGAGATTGAGAATGATCCTATTTGAGAACACCAGCTGAGGCTCTCATGGGTTGCTGAAGGTGGAAGATAACAACACCCAGGGATTGTATTGTTTTGTTTTGATTAATTTGCTTTGCCGTCATTCAACCTGAATTGTTAAATATCATATACTTTAATATTTTATAGAACTCAATAAGTAGACACTAGGTTGGTCTTTCTTTTTCAGAAAAGCAGTATATTCTAGTACAAGAAATAACACTGGACTCAAGAGTCAGAAATCTGGATTTGAGTTTTACCAAATAGCAACTGGATATTTCCCTTTTTGTAGCATTTAGACTTTGAAACACGTGATTACTAAGATAATTGTTTTTCTCTATAACTATTTATCTATATCTACTTTAAAATGGAGGCACTGTTGAATTATGATCTAAATATGGTTTTTAGAAGAAACATCAAATATGAATTTTTTAAAATAATCTCCAAGTAGAAAAACCAACACACATGTACAGGTACATGTTATATGCTTATTTATGATATTATCCCTGGTCATTCTTTTACATATCCTATAAAATGACTGTTGTATTTGCAATAGTAAATAAAACAGTTTCTTATTAAAGCCAAAGAGATAATTACTCTTTCTTGCACACACACAAAAAAAGGCAATTTCATAATTGGACTTGTTCATAAAACTCTTTATCAAGTTTGGTAAAACTGGTACAGAAAATGTAAGCAATTGTGTTTTTCCCTATTCTTTGGAATAATTTTAGTTATTATCTCTGGTTAAAGTGCAAAAGTAATTATCTGCTTGCCCATGTAAACAGATTGTGTAAGGTTTGTCCCTGGTTTGAAGATACAAGAAAAAAATTAATGGGTAATTCTGATATTGTTGAGCAAATTCAGGGGCTGAGAGTGTAGGAGGCCTTCATTATTGTATTTGGGATCTTCACCATTGTGTGGGTGCTTTGTGTAGTCCCTCCAGGCTTAGCTGTGCTTGGTCAGAGAGCCATTAGCTTCTGTTCAAAAGTGGGTGAAGTTTAACTTTACATTCTTTTTTTTTGCCTATTTTAGCATCTGTTTTCCATTTCCTGTACCAGCTCCAGCAACCTCATTTGGAACTATCATGACTAAGGTTTAGACATTTATATTCCTTAGAACAGCAAACATAGGATTTGAATTTTTCAAAAGAAAATTCAGGAAGAAAACAAAATGGAATAAAAATGAACACGTCTTTAGAACATCCATTTCCAAACATGACCTAAAGTTTACTTTCTTCCTATTCTATGCCTCAACATAATTTTCCAGAAAATTCTTAGATTTTATTCTGAACTAGATTTGAATAGGTAGACCTCTTACATTTGGGGAAGATAGGCCAGATGCGTCTCTCCAGTCCTACCTCTGAATCTGTCTTCTGTGCACCAAAGAATACATTCTTTGACCCCAGACCTACATGTACTCTATCTTCAAAGGCATTGAGGGTTTTTTGGTCCTGTACTGCTCTCGTGACGTGTTTCCTCTACAGGGGTTTAGGCAATAGACAGTGCTGTGCTCGTAAACTGGCTCTTAGAAAAAATAAATAAATAAGTAAGCAAGCAACATTGGATTGTGGAATTTGTCAATTTCTTTATATAAACACTACTACTTTGGCCACTTTCAAACTACCAACACAAGATCACTGCACATGGAGTTGGGTAGAGAGGTGCCCAGTTAGCTCTCAGGACCTGCTACGAGCTGGATCCAGCATACCATATATATCTCTCTTTACAGAAATCTGTTTTCAATCTTAGAGATTTCTATGGATTTTTGCCTCTAATCCATTTCTTGTTCCAAAGACAGCAGAATACTGATCTCCCAGCTCAAAGATAGTCAAACAGAAACAGAGAATTCTTTCTAATTCAAGCTTTTTTCCTATTCATACCTTCAACAGATTCAATGAGGCCCACCCACATCCTCACAGACACATCTGGAATTTCAGCAAATATCTGGGCACCACGTTAACCAGTCAAATTGACACACAAAATTGACCCTCACAAAGGGTGACCTTGAGAATCAAATGCCTGTGATTTAACAGTGTTAAAATTACATTACACACAGGAAAACATAACCTCTGCAATATCTATGAGTATCAAAATCAGAGTTTTAGGGCAGAGCAGATCCAGATGCAGACTCCACAGAAGGAGTTGTCTTCAAGCACAAATAGGTTGAATGTATTCAGATGTACAGGTATCATTTTATATTGACTGCTTTCCAGATACGCCTTTACATTGGTAAGTGTCAGGTATATTGTGTACATTCTGTCACTGGGATATAAAGACCCTTTTACTGAAGAGAACACGGTAAGGTCTCCAGGGGCCTCTCCGGTTCCACGGATTTATCAATACCTCCAGTTGCTAACTTTCTTTCCTATACTTTCTTGCTTGCACATCTGTATCCATATATTTTTTCTTGGCTTATCCATTGGTTTACTTTGCATTATATTGTTTGGTATTCAATTAAGTAGGAATTTCAATGACTCTGAGACTTTCTGAAAGGGAATCAATACTCTTCTCTCACTCAACCATGCTTAGCTGCATTTGGTTAGTGACCTCATGAAGAAAACAGCTTTTTTTTTTTTTTTTTTTTTTTTTTTTTTTTAAACCATCCAATACCTTTAAGTAGCGTATAGAATGCCAGGCTTACAGCTAACAACAAATCTGTGACTCCTCCCAGTTCCTGTGAACTACTGTTCTATAATGTGTTATCTTATTCAAATCACTGAACTCTCAACCTGTTATCTTTCACGAGAAAATAAGAACAGTGAGCTTAAAGTTGGACTTGAAGAGTAACATGCTTTCTTCTTGCATCTCTGAGTGGCAATTCTCCCTAGGGGGACTTTTACGCATGCCTGTAATCCCAGCTATTCAGGAGACTGAGGCAGGAGGATTCCAAGTTTGAGGCCAGCCTTGGAAACTTAGTATGAACCTGTCTCAAAATAAAAAAGCAAGCAGGACTGGGAATTTAGCTCAGTGGCACATCACCCCTGGGTTCAATCCCCAGCATTATCAAAACAAATTAATAAATAAAATGAGGAATGGTTGAGATGTGGCTGGTTAGGCTATAGAAAGGGACTTTTGAGAGAATTCTTCCTGGCAGTAACCCTCATATTTAGGATTTAACAAGCAAAACTATAATATTGCCAGTTGAATACGAATTCCAGATGAACAGTGAATAATTGTGCACATAAGTGTGTGCCATGTAATATTTAAGACACACTTATACTCAAAGTTATTCAGTTGAGCTAAAATTAGAATGTAACTTGTTGTCCTGTGCATCATGTGGCACTCTTACACAGTGGAAAATAACCTATTTTCTCTCAACAAGTTGGATTGGACAAGTAGGGCATCAACTCATAAAGACAGTCTAGGTCCTTTGTTTGTTACCCATGTAGCATGGGGTGGGAAGGGTGTGACTTTCTTTTTTTGCTCAGGTTGTAATACCACTTCTCTGATTAAAAAAAAAAAAAAACAAAAAACCTGTGACCTCTTAGTACTGACATAAGAAGTCACCAGGCTAATCCCTGAATAGACTTGAAGACTCTCCAAGGAGTTAGAAATAGGAAATATCAGTTACCAGAAGATGAAAAAGATGAAAGAAAGCTTTTTACCTATGGGAAAAAAAAAGAAAACTATAATCATGCCAGGATTAGGAATTGAGTTAAATAACCCCATAGTTTGTATATTAAAGTGCTAAATGAAGAGTTTCTATTAATAGAAGAATTCTGAAGTTTTCATAAGTAGCTAGTGTAGTGTTTGTTTATAGTACTATTTTTATTATTTTCTTGATTTTCAGATGTTTTTATAAGTGATGGTCATGGATTTGTACAGAAGATTATTGCTTTTCCCTCTCTTATTAATGCAATATGTGTTTAGTAGATGTCTGTGAACTAGATAACTAGATAACATGAGCAATAATTTAGCATATTGTGACTGCTGAAAGTCCTATTGTGAAGCCCCTAGATGGTAGGCTTTATTACCAGCTGGTGTCCCAGCTTTGCCTGGGTACAACAGGGTTTTAAACCACATGCAGGGGTCTATATTCCTTCCATCTGTCCCCTATGCTGAGAGATTATCAAATGTTTGACTCTGGTTCAAAATGAACTTATTCATCTAAGGTAGACATATTTTTTTCCTTTAATTCCACATTTCCCTAGAAGGAAATGTGTAAGGCATAAATATTTGTGTAACCAATGGCTGTATTCATTTTCATTCATTCAAAACTCTTCACTTAGCACTTACTCTGGCCTTGCCATCCTATTAGTGGGAGAAAAAAATAAGTTAACAGAAAATCATGATGGAGTATCACCTTGAAGGGCAGCTAGCCTGTGGCAGGAAGCACAGAAGAGGGGTTTGTTGCAGCTGAGAACCTCTAAATTAATACAGGGAAATATCATGAGATTGCACAGAGGAAGAGGCAGGCTGAGTAGAAGATATGAGCAGTCTAGACAAAGGTATTGACATGAGCTAAGGACTGAGAAGAACAAGAACACGGCACTTGGGGTGGGGGTGGGGTGGATTTTAGGGATTCAGCCGGACCAGAGCAGTGGATAAAGAAGCCAGCCTTGGAAAGGGATGAGACGCGGGGCTGAAGTGCCATGCTCAAGTTAGAAACTCCTGAGTAACATGGGAAGGTATTACAAGGAGATTTCATCTATAAAATGATCACTCCGGCTGCAGCATGCTGTTCGGAAGATGGATCACTAGGAGGCGGGAGACGAGCAAGAAGCTTTTAACCGTCATCTAGGAGAATGACGCTGGCAGCGTGAATGAAGTGAGAGCAGCAGTGGGCCTGGGGAGAAGTGGACAGGTTCAAAGGATACTGAGAAGAAAGAATTATTCAGAGTTTGTGTTTAGTGCAATATGGTGTCAGAAAAATATTATCTACATACATAAATATCACTCAATTTGTACATAGACATGCATTTCACTGGCTTGAGAAACTGGAGGAATTTGGGACGTCATTTCCTAAGCCAGAGAAATTCAAAGAGAACCTGGAGAGAATAGATGGATTTGCCACAAGCCAGATGAATATCTGATGAGTTATGCTTTTACCATATCAATTTTAGGACTCTTGCACATTCTAGTTGAAAAGTCTCATAGCAGTTGTTTACATGAGTCTTGAGTTTCAGCAGAGAAGTCTGGGCTATAATTCTGGAGGCTATCATCAGAAAGACATTGAATGGGTCTCAGAAGTGGATTAAATCATCCAGGGAAAATATTTAACATGATAGCAGAAGGAGGCTGAGGGTGGAGCCTCTAAACTCTGCCTTCAAGGGACTGGCAGAGCAGCTTGATTGGAGATCAAGAAAGAGCATGGAAAATTTGGGGAGGAGAATCAGGAGAGTCCAGTCAGTGTTAGAAAAGACACAAAGAGGGAGGATTTTAGCAAAGAAGGGAGAGAAATTAAAAGTATCACGTGAACTCAAAAGATCAGGTGTAGGATTAGGAGGCATTAATTGCATTCAATAAAAGAAAATCATTGGTGACTTGAGGGCAATTTTTATAGTTAGGGGATAGAGTGGGATATAAACATTGGGAAATGTGTGGGAGGAGAGTAAGCAGGAGTAGAAAAGGAAAGTTCAAGAAAGTTTATTTTAATACGTGTGATTCTTGGATAGGGTGAGTGTGGGTGGGAAGAAAACTGTAAGCAGAGCGAGGGTGTTGAAGTTGCCAGAGGGAGAGAGCCAGGGCTCTGAGGAGGCCCCAGGTCTGAGTTCAGAACTTAGGGGTCAGCCCTGCATGGGAGGAGGGCAGGTTAGAAACTCTCTCCTCTCCTTTTCTCAGTAGGAAGGGAGGTCAGGTGTTGAAAGGACAGATTAGGAGATGGGGTAGGAGGCTTTAGGAGAGGGAGAACATTTGAAATTGCCAATTTCAGACTGGGAGAGGAGAGCTGTCTAGCGACACACAGAAGGTTTGCCAGGCAGTTGTGAGTGCCCAGTGGATGTGAAAGCCATAACTTGGAATTGGAATCGATCCGAGCAGTCGTGTGATTTTCTCCATCAGAGCTCAGAAGCGCTTACGTGGAGGCTAAGAAAGCCGGCAGTGAAATTGATCCCAGGCGGCAGTGAGGGATGGCCAAGGACTTCCGGCCAGAGAGGCTGATTGGAGGCGACACAGAGAAGAGGCACTTTACATCTTCAAACGAGTTGAGGATTAGTGAACATGGAGAATTCAGGATTGAGGATTTAGGAACATGAGTAATTGAGAACTAAGGATTGAGGAACACCGAATTGAGGGACATAGAGAAGAGGATCTTCTTATTTTAAAAATAAGATGTCCAAATCAAAATTCTAGTTTGCAAAGACAAGTGTTTGCCAAGACTTTCTTATGAAATTTGTAAAGTTAGATCTAGCTTCTAAATTGTCATAACTCATCATGTTTGAAACATTAGATGACTGTAGAAAATGTTGGAATATTACATGAAAACAAAAATTGCCATAATGTCAAAGGGAATGTATTATACATGAACATTTTTAGGAGGATATGGAAGTGGCCTTTTCACAGCGAAGGGGTGTATGTTGTAAACAATAAGAAAGACATTTGTATATCGTATATAAAATAACTACTGATAGAAAAAATAATATAAATGTTCATATGTAATTCATAAGTCCTTTATTATTTACAACCTTTAGTTGTGATCATAAATATTTGTTAGGACCTATAAAGTTGGACAAAAATAGGGTAACATATGACACATGAAAACTAAATATCAAATATATTGTCAATATCAGTGTGATATTAATAGCATTCCATAACTGAAGCAGTTTCACTGAAGTCAAAATTATGCATACTCCAATTTAAAAGCAAGTGGTTTTGGAAATGCATTATGAGATAGAGACAAATTGCTGGGTCCTCTAGAGTCTTTATAAATACTATTATTAAATTTCTTTGTACAAGAATAGCAGAAGTCTTGGTTGGAGTGTGTAATTGTTCTTATTAAAATGTTTTTAAAATGGTAATCAAAGAATATTAGAGGATCTGCAGTTTCTTAAATCTCAGAGCATCACCAGGACAAGCCTCTCAGACTGCAGACCATTTCATTTAATTTTCTGGCATATTGCAGAAAGAGTTGTTTTCACACATTCAGAATGTCTCCAGGACAAGAAAGTGAAAATACTCCTTGCTAGTCATTCAATCTATGAATGTAAATCTGGCTGAATTATATTTTACATCCAATTGCTATTTTTACCTCTTGAAGTTCCATGTTTAAAAATGGCTACAGTTCATGTTGGGCAACTTTGTTTCATAAACGCCTTAATGGTTCTACTGTTGAACTCCTGTAAAGTCAATGATGTACCCAGAAACTGTCTTTAAGAAATTCAGAAAAATAGAAAGTAGATAAAGGGCATATGCTAGTGTCTTACTCCATGATTGGGGTTACAAGAACATTGACTTCCCCTAATTATCTCCTGTTGTGCTATGAATCTGTCTTCTGTTTCACATGATCCAGCATCATGGCAGCAAATTTTCTAGAGTATGCTAAGGGGATGGGGACATTGTCTTTTGGAATCCACTACCAGGAGAGAGGAAGATCTTACATTTGTCTGTGAATCCTCATTCTTATGTGTCTATATAGTGTGTGCATATGCAGGCATGGATACCTTCTCATCTTGGTTGAGTGTGAGAAAAGGGAGGAGGTAATTGAAGGGGAGAAGGAATTTATGTTGTTGTTTTATAGAGGGATGAGATATGGGTAGACATGGATAAGAAATATGAGGGAAGAACATGGAAAATGGAGGAGAGATAAGATTTCATTTGTTCTAGTTTCCAGTTTTGCCTAGAAATAGCCCCTATCCTTTCATGGATTAGGAAAAATGATGTAAAATTTTGCAAGCTAAACATGCATAATACTTATATACACTTTGGAGTTTGCCAACATGACGTGTTTTAGGCTACACAACAACCTAAATTACAGATAAGGATCTTGAAGTTCAAACTAAGAGACTTACCCAGGTCTCATAGTACAGTGCAGGGATTTGAACTCACATTTTCTGATTTTTGTCCTCTCAAAAGAAATATTTAGAAGACTCTGACTATAAAACAAATTACAAACTTCAACCTAATTCAACCTAACTTCAAGTAATTCTACCTTGTCATTTTTAGTTCTTTTTTCAACTCTTTAAATTCAAGTCTTCTAAATCTTGGGGTTAATACCATCTTATTTAGTATAACATTGTTTTGGTAAGTGCTTAGCTCAAATGGAGAGAATGGGAGAAAGAAATTTTCAGTGAAACACTTAGAAATTCAGGACAGCTTTTCAGTTGCACATAGGTTTTTCATTTTTTTTTTTATTTTAAATAGAAGTTTTCTAGGGTGTAAAGCCCATGTTTTATTCTTAGCCTCGCCAATGAGTCACTCTTTGCCCTTGGACACCTCGCTTAACACACTGTAACCTAGTAAGGTTTTTGTTTTTCAAAACTAGATTGTGTTTGGAAAGAGAAAATTTCAGCTTCCCTTGTTGTGATGTTCCTCTGTTTTCTTTAAGTACTTGAGATTCTGGGTGTCCTGCTGTGACTTGTTCAAGCATAATTTGTGACAGAAATAAGATTGAAAGGTTTTTAGATTTAGTGTGAGGAGCTCTCCTACAGGCATCTTTACAGCTCAAGTATGGCTAACCTATCATTTTCTTCTCTATCGCCTCAGATTGGGTCATCCTTCAGCAAGGTAACATGCAACTGTCCCCCGCTTGCATCCCTGTGAGGCTGTAACACGACTGGTTCAGCAAAGAGAACTTGACTGCCATTATTTTTTAAAACTGAAATTTGCTTCATAAGTGGAAATGGGATTAAACGGTAGTTTTCATTTTTGAGATTTTTAAATGTTTTAGAATCCTGTACAACTATTTTCCTACTTATGTTCCTGGTCCCTTGTGACTAGCCCCCTTGCATTTTCCCCTATCTTTAAAGATGTCTGCACTACATAATTAAACACTCACAGTTGTGAAAATGAAAATCAAAAAGACTGGTCGTTAAATTTGGTTTATAATTCAATGTGTGTTTTGTAACAAAGTTATGTTTGATTTTTTTTTTTTTTTACTCAATGTGGCTTTTAATAGTTCTTTTGGTTTTGAAATAAATTTTGCAAATATTTGAATCCTCCATTAAAAAACTTAATTTTGTTGGAATACATAAAAGTTTCATTAATTGAGTGGTTATACCTCACATGCTTGTGGGTTAAAAGTACCTTTATTTCCATGGAAGTCAATCTTTCGGATACTTTCCTGAGTGACATCTATATTCTAGGCGCACTGTAAATAATGCACATATTCTGGAAAACAAATTCCTTCTTCTGAGGTATTAAAATCTAAATGAATAAAGATTATATTTTAAAAAATTAAATAGTAGTGAAACTTGAAAGCTATATTCATATAAGAACAGTGTGTGTTTAACTGTCAAGTGAGGGTTTAGAGGAAATAAAGCATTATTCTATTAGCTAGTAAATGGAGAAGGCTTAGATAGAAGAGAAGTGACTTGAATTAGACCTTGAGGGATGATTAGAGGGTTTTTTTAGGAAGGAAATAGGGAAATCCATGCAGCCACGTGAAGTAACCTGAGTCAAGACAAAGAAGGGATGATGAATGGATGATGCTTTTGGGAGAGAAGATGCTTCTTAGGTTGGTCAAGTAGAATGGACTATGGAAATGAAGAAGTTAGAAATATGGAGTCAAAGAAGATTTTATGAAAGCAGAATCGAGAGAGGAAAATAACATTTGTGAAGGAAATATAATTTAAAAGATATATAAGATAAACTGTATAGAAGAGATTCATGGAATCCTCAGTTCTGAGGAAGATGCAGTAGTTATGTAAGGGAGTAAAGGCACAAACAAAGTCAGAGAGGATGTGAATACATATTTATAGATCTAGACATTAAGATAAAAATTACAATATGACAATGTTTTCTGAATATATTCAGTTAAGTAAAATAATAATGACTCCAAGGAAAATATGTCCATAACAGTGGCAAGTGATTTATTTAAACATCAAATTGACTCCTTTAAAAGTTATTTATTTGTGTTGTTGTGGTAGGCAGCATATAAAGTGGTCCCCAATGACCCCTTGCCTTCTAGCCCTGTGTTAATCCTTTCTCCTTGAGTGGGAGCTGGACTTAATGACTCTCCTCTAATGAATAGACTATGGCAAAAGTAATGGATGTCACTTCCCAGAAAAGGTTTCAAAAGAATCGTGGCTTCCATCTCATCCTCCCTTGCTGGTTTCCTCTGAGGGAAGCCAGCTGTCAAATTATGAAGTCCATGTGGCAAGAAACTGAGGACTCTGACAATAGCCAACAGAGTCCTCACTCAGTAAGTGAGTTTGGAAGTGTTCCCTCCTCCAGTTGAGCCTTGAAATGACTGAAGCTCCAACCAATACCTTGTTATAGACCCTGTGCCAGAGGTACCCAGCGCAGTCATGCTGGGGTCCTTGATCACAGACGCTACAATTGGTGACTATTACATATCTCTGCTAGTTAGGCTTTTGCTTTTATTTTCCTTGGTTAAATCTAAAGATTCATTGACTATATTAAGCTTCTGCTTCACTGGTTTGTCAATGTTAGCACTGCTGGCCTGATGACAGTGTTAGATGAGGGAGTTAGTGCCTTGTATATTCTTTTGTTTTTCTTTGTCCCTTCCTATTCTCAGTTGCTCATTACCACATTATTGTATTTTTACAGTTGAGGGTATTGTTATTTAACTTTTGTTCTGTTATTATATTGTAGGTATTCCATGCTGTGTTTATGTGTGGCATCTAGAAATAGGAACAATGGTCAGTATATAAAAAAATGACTATTATTATGTAAACATTCAAAGCAAAACAGAGTGCTTTTCAACCATTTAAAAGCAGATGATATGCTACTTCACAAGATCTGTGGTATTTAAAAAGGTGGGGAGGGGGAATACAAGGATACACACTATACATTATAATTACCTCCCTTTGTTCATTTGAAGGCTTACTTTTCCTTTTTAACATATGAACATCTCTTGAGTTTGGGTTGAGTCTTATAATCAAGGCTGGCCAGGAGAGGTAATGATCTTGTAGTTAGTGCCTGCTTACGTGAAAAGTTGATCATGGTTGCTCATAACATCAACACTTTACCTGAGTGATGCACATTATTAGGACTATGTACATTTAGTTTAATTGCCTTTCGAAATATCATCAGGAAGAGTATACTATGATTCAGCAATAATACAAAGAACTTTTTTATACAGAGACAGGAAACAGCAGGGTGACATGTGCTAAAAAGTCTATAAAAGTAAATCTAGAAAAATTATTGCAGTGAATGTACAATACAAATTCTAAATCAGAAACAGTGTCATACTTTAATTAATAACATTTTTTCTCTAGCAGTTATAAAATAGTAATATGTGATAGATTTTAATGTCAATGAAATAAGATTTTAAAACATTTTATAATCTGCTTTAACTTTTCATTAAGGTCTTTCAGTGTCCCCATCTTAGTATTTTCTTTTTTAACCAGGAATTCCTTTTCTTCTGGATTTCTGTGCAGAACCCTCTAACAGCCTGATCTAATTTGCTTTGCAGGCCTCCACTGCAGAAGCAGCAGATGTTCTACCCCTCTCCTCCCTGTATCTATCGCCCCTTTCAAAGAGTAACAGAAGTTTTGTCTGGACAGGGTTCCAGCCTCCCTTGCTGTTATGTAACAAAACGTGACTAGGTTCTGCCCACATAGCAAACACAATTTCTGGCTTGTGCATCTAGAATAAAATGAACTTTTCCCACCTCTCTCTCCTCACGTCTTCTTTCTTCGGATCTTTCCTGGTGCAGGAGTGTGGATGTGGTGGGGAGCCACCTTTAACAGTGTGCCCAAGGACAAAACACAGGAACTGCAAACTAAGATGAAAGGAGAAAGCCCTAGCATCACTGAGTCATCCTACCAGCACTGGGTCATCTATGCTTACTGATTTATGAGAAAAAAATTATGAGAAAAAATTGATTTTGTTTGTCAATGCATTTCAAGGGACAATAGAATTTGTTCTTTTAGCATGTAGTAAGTTTACTGAAACTTGAAAGATTAACCTTAAAAAACACATGTAGCATACCAAAGCTTAACTTCACCTTCTTGTTGCCGCCTGAAGTGCTTGGAGCAACGGAGCCGCGGGAAGAAGTTCAGAGGCGAACTGGAAACAAACAGCTTTTTATTTTGATAACTTTTCTCTCTGGCTCTAACAACAACTAACACGCACCACACATACCACCAAAATGGCGCTGACCCGATCAGCAATTTCGGCCAAGTCACTCGAGATCCTGGGACAAGTCCCGTGAGACTACGGAAGGCGACAATGCCCAAATCTCCCCGGCTCATAGTCAACCGCATTTCAAGCCATCTCCTCAAACAGGGCTCCTGCACCTTCTAAATAATTTTTCCTGGTGATAGAGTTATTGAGGATCCATTCAAAAATTACATTAACTTGCAAATATTATTAAACTCTAATTTGTATATGAGGAAAAATGCCACAAAAATAATTATGGCATACATGAATACAAAAGCCCAAGAATCACAGGACATGAAAGAAGCACAAAAACACCTGTATTAGTTAAGAAAAACATAGTATAAATGGTAACAGAACCCCTGAGAACTCAGAGACCTAAAAATATTTAATTTCCTTCTCATGTTATAATATATTGTGTGCCAGAGGCATAAGGACTCTTCCTTTCTAAGTCCTCATAGTCCAAGAGCAGGGAAAAAAGGAGTGAAGACCATAAATGGAAAGTTTTATTGGAAATGTGACTCATTACTTCCACTTATGTTACTTTGATCAGAAGTTAGAACATGGCGCTCCAAACCCAGATAGGAAGAAACTGCATTAAGGATGCAAAATAAGGAATTGGTTACAAGAATTTAATATGGGATATTAATTATAAACATGATTAAAAGAGCTGAGAAGCTAAACAGAGGACATTTAGTCACCTCTGAGGTTAGCAATAATGGGAAGCTATTCCCTCCTCTCATGAAGTAGGTAAGGGTATCAGAATCTTTGTCACGTTGCCTACTGGAAGCTGAAATCATGACGGAGCTGTTTGGTGGGAGCTAAAGCTATTCAGGGGATACAGCAACTGGTCTTTCTCTTCTTCTCATCTCCTAATACTCTACCAGTATCTCTCATTTACCAAGCCCAGCTTGAAGTCACAACACAAGCCTGGGAAAGACAAGCTATAGAAACGAGTGCCCCACAATGCAGATCAGACTAGCGAAAGAGAGGCTCTGGGAGCAAACAGGTCACAGATGATCAACTCAATCCAACCTCCCTATGAGAAAGACTAGAAAATATGTGTATGCCCAGAAGAAAATATTGATAATGATGATGAGCCAGGCACACCCTAATGAAAGGGAGAGATTAAGAACTTCTAAAGTCAAATGGAAAATCTTTATTAAAAGGTTGCAAATAACTACTCACAATCTCTATAAGTTAGCATCTTAGTATATCCACTTTGGACTATCCAAATCTGCAGAATTTAATATCTCTTGATCTTTAAAAAAAATTTGACAGAGTTTTAAGTGTATTTTAATAGGCTTAGGAGTTTTGTTAAAAACAAATACTGGGAGCTATTAAAAAAAGTTTTCCACTTTAGTGAATTAACCACATTAAGGTGCAATTTGTAATGAATGAAGCAAGAGAAGTCTGGGAATATTAATTTCTCTTATCTTGAAACACTTTAGTGTCTTACATTCTTGACTCCAGAGTTGAAGTATTTTTAGTTGTTTACACCCAGCTCACAAAGAGGCGTCTCTTAATATTTGTTAGAGAACCTAAGAAGTGGAACTCCACCTGGATATTCAATCACAACAATTTTTTAAATATGCCAATGGCAGACTGTATGTTCTTCCTTTCCCTGACTATTGCTATCTTTGACTCTTTATTTCTGTTATTCGACTTTTCCCCTTTATCTGAACAGACAACCACAGCACATTTATTAATAATGATCCACCTCAGTACTGATTTGCAATAAGAGATTGTTTCTAGTTAGAAGACCAGAGGGCTATTGCAATAAACTTATCACTGTGAAGGGAAAAATAATCTGATTCCAACAAAGCAAGGAATTAGACTAGCAATAATTAATTGGCACACAAAAAATAATAACATTTGTTCTAAATGTTGAATTTTCTAAATTACCAATACATATTAACATTGTGAATCTGTCATAGGCATATTAGAAGACCTATCTCCAGGTAGAAATAGTCATTAAGTAGTAATCATTAAAAATAATAATTCTTTTTGATCATAAACACATTAAGTTGATTCCAGATATTTGAAATAATTTCAAAATTATTCATTATTTTAGGAAACTCACATGCTTCTTCCCTAAACCCCAGTTTGCTAGAGTTGGGCAAATGAATACTTTCTGAAAATAAGAATGCATCCCTATGTGCTTTCAGCAGATTTCACCAAGTACACTCAAAGCGTGTAGCAAATAGTAATTCATTTTCACTCTCATGGTCTCTGTGTCATTTGAAGCCAGAAGATGCCATGGTGGTTTTAATACTACTCTCCTGACTCCTTGATTTACGTCATAAATATTCCTCTCCTCATTTTTTATAGCTATAGAGTCCATCCAGATCAAGCAAGGTCACACTAACAAAAATTCAGAACAAGGATGGCATATAGTTTCATCTCACCATGATCACTTGTTGATTGGTAGTGGCTGTCACAGGGTCCTTAATGGTTTTGCAAATGACTTTAGGTAAGAGGATGATTTTCCAGCTGCAGGGGATTGAATGGGGACATGAGTGTGCTGTGTTATTTGGTGGTAGGGCCAATAAAGAATGTGTCACATTGTTACTTTGTGTGTTCTCTCCTTTGACTTCTAGGTTACCAAACAAAAATCATCAAAGTATTCAAATCAAAATTGTGTTTCTGCATTTCACAGAGTCATATATGGTGAAAAGGGAAATGGACACAATGGAAAAAGTGGAAGTTTAAAATTTGCTGACACATACGTGGTTTTCAAACCTTCAGAGAACTGGAAATATTTTTCGACACCTGCTGTTTTAATGTGGGGACTGCTCTTCCATACTTTATAGTAAATACTCTTAATTAGCATTTATTGAGTAAATACTATCCATTAGCCATTGGGACGATAGGGCATTCCTGAATGTAGTTTGTGTGATGAACTTAATTTTAATTTTATTATAAAAATATGAAGGAATTTGGGGCTTAAGCAAACAGCAAAGACATTTATAGAATATTCATAATGAAATGTTTATATTCATTGGTCAAATTACTCTCTCTTTATTCTGTAAGGACTACAATTTCCCATTAAAAATAATAATGTTCCTGGAGAAAATAAAAACATCAAGAATTTTTTTTCCTGTTTCCTGTTATGATGTAATCAAATGCATGTATTTTGTGTTTGTTGCAATTATTCTTGATAATTGTGTTCACCATTGTAGCTACTGCTCTAAACAAGACCCAGAACATTTTTGTTATATCCAGAAAGTTTCTGCATGTCATTTCCCAATCAATTCTATTTCATGGTCCTTTCCTTGAGTAGCCACTTCTGATTCCATTATCTGTCCTTAGTTTTGCTTTTCTGGTACTTCTTATAAGTACAAATATTTAGGGTATATTCTTTAGCATCTGGCTTCTTTTACCCAACATAACAACTGTAAGATTCATCCACATAACTAACATGGGCACTGTGCCCAACTAGGGCACGGAAGCAAATGTCTGGGCAGCTTTCTGAGACATTCAGCAATTTAGAGACCCTGTCTCAAAATAAAAAATGAAAAGGACTATGGATGGAACTCAATGGGTTCAATCCCCAAGGCGGGGGTGGTGGTGGTGGTGGAATTCATTCATGTTGTTATGTGTATAATAATATTCTATATCTTATTATATAAATAGACAAGTTTTTGATTATTCATTTTCCTTTTGATGGACATTTGGATTATTTCCAGTTTTTCTAGTTTTAGCTATGATGGACAGAGTGGATATAATCTTTCTTATAGAAATCTTTTGGTGAATGTATGTTTTCATTTCTTGGAGGAAATATTTGGAATTGAAATTTCTGGAAAAAATACAGATACATTATGAAACATGTGAAAAAGTTCCCCAAAGTGATTATATCATTGCATATGCCCATCAACAAAGAATGAGTCTCAGTTGCTTCCCATACACGAGAACATTTACTGATGTCACTTCTTAAAATTCAGCTATAAGCCGGGCGTGGTGGCGCACGCCTGTAATCCCAGCACTTTGGGAGGCTGAGGCAGGAGGATCGTGAGTTCAAAGCCAGCCTCAGCAATGGCAAGGCACTTAGCAACTCAGTGAGACCCTGTCTCTAATAAAATACAAAAAAAGGGCTGGGGATGTGGCCCAGTGGTCGAGTGCCGCTGAGTTCAATCCCCAGTACCAAAAAAAAAAAAAAAAAAAAAAAAAAAAAAAAATTCAGCTATTATGGAAGTTGTTAAATAGCATCTCTCTGAATGGATTTTTGCCTGATGGACAGTGATTTTTAAGTACTCTGATATGTACATGATATATATGTATATATACATACATATATATACATAAATATATATTAAGCATAATATATATTTATTTAAATATATATACTTAAGTACTCTGATATATATGACATATATATGTATATATATATATATATATATATGCCACACATTTATTTTATTTTTAAAAAGTATCTGCTTGAGCTTTTTCTTTTGCCCATTTAAAAACTTGTGTGTTTCATATATATATATATATATATATATATATTTTTTTTTTTTTTTTTTTTTTTTTTTTTTTTTTTTTTTTTTTGCTTTCCTTTTCTCACCGAATTGTTTGGAATATTGGAAGAAAATCAGTTGACTCTGTATTTGTGGGTTAGTTTCTGGACTCTGTTCTTTTGTTCTGTGTGCCCATTCTTGTGCCAAGACCACACCCAATTCTCTTGATTATTTTAGTTTAGCAGTGAGTCTTGACTTTAGGTATTTTCAGTTCTCCAAATTTGCCCCCTACCCAGATTGTTTGGATATATATAAATCTTCTATGTTTCCATATATACTTGGAATAAGCTTGTTAATTTTTACAAAAAAGTGTGCTATAATCATATTTGAGGAATATGTTGAATTTATAAAGGAGAATTTGAGAAGACTTGACATCTTAAAAGTATTGTCTCTTAATGCAGGAACATGGTATATCTTTCCACTTATTTGGATGTTTTCTGCTTTCTTTCAACAATGTTTTGCAGTTTTTATCCTAGATACTTCATGTGTTTTTCATTAGATAGTTTTGCAGATACATAATGTTATTGATGTGATTACAAATTTAATTTTCTAAATTCAACTTAAATTTTTTTCTTTGCTAACATAAAAAAATGGTCATGTATAGGCCTGGTAACAAGTAACTTTGCTAAGTTCACTTATTATTTCTAGGTTTTCTTCTTGTAGAATCCATAGTTTTCTGTGTGAATAACCATATCCTCTATAAGTTATAAGTTGTCTAAATTTTATGTTCTTTATTTTTTCTTTGCCTAATTGCATTGATGAGGTACTCCCACTGTAATATTGAATAGAAATGACAAAGGTGGATATATTTGTCTTATTCTCACACTTAGAAGAAAATAATAAATTTTCACGATTTATTAGGATGTCAGCTGTACAGCTGTAGCTTCTTGTATTTTTTTGTTTCTTTTTTTCCTTTGAAGAAAACCACCTAACTTGAAGATTTCTTCTTTGTTTACTAAAAGCTTTTATCATGGAGATATGAAAATTTTTGTCAAATATTTTTTCTTTGTTGAGATGATCTCTTCATTATGTTAATATGATGTATTTAGAAATTTATTTTTCAGATATCATACCAACTTTTCATTCCTATAGTAAAACCTACTTTGCTCTAAAGTATTCTCTTTTATTTACTACTGGATTTGATTTTCTAGTATTTCTTAAGGATTTATGCATTTATATTCATGAAGAATATCATTTATCTGCTATAAAACAAATTGTGCAAAATTTGTATTATTTCTTGAAAGTTTGGTAAATCTTCACAGAATCCTGGTGCATGGAGCACAGAACATAGAAATTTAATAAAGAGAAAAATTTTATAACAAATGCAATTTCTTGAAAAAAATTATTTTATTATGTAATTATTATTGGCAAATTGTACTTTATATGGAATTTGTTTTAACAAGTTGTTGAATTAGCTGACATAAACTTGTTTAAAATATTTCCATGTTATCTTGTTATTGACTATGGTGATGCACCCTTCTTTATTTCTCATATTCACGAGTGTTTCCTGAGAACTAACTTTCTTTTTTCAGGCAGTAAAATGTGTCTTTTAAATTTTCTTTTTCCCCACTGGGTTTGGTGGTTTTGATTTTGTGGTAGAATAATATTTATCTTTTCTTTTTCATTGTACACAATCACAGCACAAATTTTAATTTCTCTGGTGTGCTGGATGTAGTGTTGCACCATATGTGCAGTCATACATGTACTTAGGGTAATGATATCCATCTCATTCCACTATCTTTCCTGTCCCCATTCCTCCTCTCCCCCACCATTTGCCCAATCAAATTCCCTCCATTTTTTCCAACAAACCCCAATATGAATCAGCATCCACTTATCAGAGAGAACATTCAGCCTTTGGGTTTTGGGATTGACGTACTTCGCTTAGCATAATATTCTCCAACTCCATCCATTTACCTGCAAATGCCATAAATTTATTCTCTTTTAATGCTGAGTAATATTCCATTGTGTATATATACCACAGTTTCTTTATCCATTCATCTATTGAAGGCCATTTAAGTTGCTTTCACAGTTTAGTTCTTGTGAATTGAGCTGCTATAAACATTGATGTGGCTGTGTTACTGTAGTATGCTGATTTTAAGTCCTTTGGATCTATACCAAGAGGAGTAGGATAGCTAAGTCAAATGGTGGTTCCATTCTTAATTTCTTCTTATTAGATACACATGACAATAGAGTCTATTTTGACATATTATACCTACATGGAGTATAACTTATTCTAATTACGATCCCATTGTTGTGGTTGTACATGATGTGGAGTTTCACTAGTTGTGTATTCATATATGAACATAGGAAAGTTATGTCCAATTATTCTACTGTTTTTCGTATTCCCATCCCTCCTCCCTTACCTTCATTGAGTATGTCTTGAACATATTCTTCCTCCCTTGCCCTTATTATGTGTTAGCATCCACACATCAAAGAGAACATTTGTCCTTTGATTTTTTTGGGACTGACTTATTTCACTTAACATGATAGTCTCCATTTACCAGCAAATGTCATAATTTAATTCTTCTTTACAGCTGAATAGTATTCCATTGTATATCCTAAAGCACAAGAAGTAAAATTATGAATCAATAATTTTGGTATCAAACTAAAAACTTCTTCACAGCAAAGGAAATAATCAAGAATGTGAAGAGAGAGGCTACAGAGTGGGAGAAAATGTTTGCTTCCTGCACCTCAGATACAGTATTAATCTCCAGGACATACAAGAACTCAAAAAACTTAACACCCAAAAAACAAATATCCAATCAATAAATGGACAAAGGAATGGAACAGGTGCCTCACAGAAGAAACATGGTCAACAAATATAAGAAAAAATGTTCAACATCTCTAGCAATTAGAGTAATGAGAATTAAAACTACACTGAGATTTCATCTCCAGTCAGAATGGCAGTTATCAAGAATACAAGTGACAATAAATAAAGACAAGGATTTGGGGGAAAGGTACACTCATACATTGCTGGTGGGACTGCAAATTGCTGGAACCATTCTGGACAGCAGTATGGAAATTCCTCAGAAAACTTGGAATGGAACCACCATTTGACACAGTTATCCCACTCCTCAGTACACATCTAAAGGACTTAAAATCAGCATACTACAGTGACACAGCCATATCAATGTTTATAGCAGCTCAATTCACAATAGCAAAGCTATGTACCAACCTAGGTGCTGTTCAATAGATGAAGGGATAAAGAATGAACTAACATTGACATTGCTTTCTCTTCACTATTCATGTCCTGTATTTAACTTATTTATTTTTTTATTTTTATTATTTATAGTTCAACTACCCACTTTATTTATTCTGTTTTTTTTTCTAGTTTCATAAAAAAATGACTTGGAACATTGATTATACCCAACTTTCTTCATTTCAAGCTATGTTTCCCTATAAGTACTGCTTTATCTGTATTTCACACATTTTGAAATATTTTGTCTGCATTATTATTTAGTCTAAAATTTTTAAAAATTTCCATTTGGTTTCCTCTTTGTCTCATGAATTATTTATATGTAGGTCAGTTTATTTCTAGGTATTTGAGGATTTTCTATGTAACTTACGTTATTCATTTCTATTTTAACATTGTGGTTAGTTTATATACTCTCAATAATTTATATTATCTGTTATTTGTTGATACTTATAGACCATCATATGGTCTGTAAGTTCTAGTTTCTCAACTTTGACATACTTGACATACTCCATACTTTGTTGTGGAGACTGTTACATATGTTTTAGAATGTTTAGGAAAATCTATAGCTTCTATCTTCTTGATGCCAGTTACTCATCCATAGTTGTAGTGAACAAAGGACATCTTCAGACAATGCTAAATGTCCATTAGAAGGCCAAATTGTTTCTAATTGAGAAATGCTGATGTAGGTGAAGGTCATGTGAATGAACTTGAACAGAATGCATAATCTGCAGGTGGTGGAAATGGTCTTCTATAAATACCACTTAGGTCAAGTTGGTTATTAGTGGTGTTCACATCAGACCTATCTCTACTTATCGTTTTCCTTAAAAAATCAGTTACTGATCTAGCCATCTAAAAATAATGTTTAATTATGATTGTGCATATGTATATTTTTCCCTTGAGTAGTAACAGCTTCTTCTTTGGGTGGGGGGCACTGAGGATTGAACCCAGGGGAGCTTTGCCACTGAGCTCCATCTCAAGGCCTTTTTATTTCATTTTCTAGTTGCTAAATCTGGCCTAAAAATTGTTATCCTCCTGCCTCAGGCTCCTGAGTAGCTGGGATTATAGACCTTTGCTACATGCCCAGAATTAGTACCAATTTTAAATGTATGTATTTCAAAGTTTGTTATTAACAGATATTCAGTGATGTTATTAGGTGTATAATACACACACACACACACACACACACAACATATATGTGTTCAGAATTGTTATTTTATGTTAAAATGATTATCTTACCACTGCAAAATTTCCCCATTTACTTTGTAATGCTTTTCTTAAAGTTTGTTTATATTAATAGGGAAGTTGTGTCTTCCTATGCTTAGTGTCAGCATTGTGTATTTTTTTTCTACCCTTTCACTTTGTTTGCTCACATCTTTGTTTTCAATGTATGTTCCTTTTAAACATAATAGTTTGACCTTGATATTTTTTATACAGTTATGATACCTTTGCTGAAATTTCTCAATTGTTCTTGCTTGTTAACTTCTATTTAAATTACATCCTTTGACATTTTTATCATAGTGTCTGCAAATTCTTTGTTGGGTAGTTCCAACGTTTAAGCTATCTCTGGATTTGCTTCTGTGTACTATTTTATCTCTAGTCATTGTTCATGTATATTTTTTGTCTGTCTTGCAATTTTTCATTATTTGAAAGACATTTTTGTATAATAGAATAGTGAAAACTAAAGTATTAATATGTACTTTAATTTTAATCTACCTGCTAGACAGAGACTGAGTTCATATGATATATAGTTTTCTTGTATTGTGCTTTATTTTAACATTAATTTAATTAATTTTTCCCTTGTCTTTAAATGTGTGGAGGACTGAATGGAGAGTTTCCCTTCTGCGGGTTTTGGAATCAGAACACTGTTAAGATTCCAGAGATCTGCCCTGGCTTCAGATTGGGTCATCAGATTTTGGAACTGTAGGGTAGCCTAATTTCCAGCCTTGTTGTCAGGTTTTGGGGTCTCGGGAGAGTTGTCTTTGCTCATAAGCCCTGTGCTATACTTTTTGAACCTGGAAAACCTCTTTCAAACCTGTTATCCCTCCTCTAGCTTTTGGAGGCCTGTGGATTCATAATCTGTAAGAGCCTTTTAATGAGGAAGTAGCTAAGATGGTGGCTGGCTGAGAGCCAGAGGAGGCGTTTACTTGTTTACACCTGACCTTAATGTAATTGACTAAGAATCTTTCTGTGCCCATGGGCACTGTGTGCCGCACCTGTAAGTTGAGCTTGTGACACGTGTATGCTTGATGGGTGAAGAGTATTTAACCAGGCTTGGGGCGTCAGAGAGCAGATAGAGAAAGGAGAGAAGAAGAAGGAGCAATAAAGGAACCACTCATTCCCAGTCTGCCTCCGATTTCTTTCCCGTGGTATTGCTGCCTAAGGAGGCAACAATAATCTACGAGGAAACAGAATGCCTTGAAGATGTTTCTCTTAGCTCTTTTGACTAGTCCTCACTCTTTGGTAATTGAAAGAGAAGGGCGGGAGGGAGAGGGAGAGAGATATCTCTGATTCCTTCCAACTTTCCTCAGATGTTAAACTTCTCTCTGCTTGCTTTTCTGCTCCAAGACAACCTACTTTGAGGGAGCTTTGCACTTGAAAAGCTGTATACACCACAAAGGGGCTATTTGATAGCTCTAAATCTTTGGCACCATTTCCCTACTTTTGGTGTATTTCTTTCTACACTTGGTGAACATCCATCTGTAAGAGTTGGCAGATGGGTGGAGTGGGAGGAAATCCTTCAATTTATAGTCTACCATGTCAGCCTACATGTGGCTCTTAACCATTGTTAAAATATATGTCTAGTACCTACTTTTTTCCTTCCATCACCTCACTCTCATGATGTATATCTTCCTCAGCAGCTTAGTGTGTCTCTTCTGTGAAGGATTAAACACTTTCTGAATACTAGTTTTTTTTTTTTAATTTTTTAAAGATTTTATTGTATCCTCTATTCTGATGGATTTTAAAAACTAATTTTTGTAGCTTATCTGGATTTTTTTTTGTTTTTATTATTGGTGTGGGAATGACAGTCTTTTATAAGTTTCTCATCTGATTGGAAAAGAAACTTCCTTTATTATATTATTAATTAATTTGAAATGTCTCCCTGTATCATGAGATCTCTGGTATAGGTGCAAATGATATGTGTAGAATAAGAGTCAAACAATTACAACTCCCTATTCTCAGTAGAAAGTGTTTACAGGAAATTAGATTTTTTTTTGTTCTCCTCTGAGTTTAGCAAACTGGATTTTATAGTACTTAAAACATGAAGGATACTGGAGCAGAGCATCTCAATGACTCATGCTCTCCTTCTGGTTTCTTGAAATTCAAATTTGGAAACATTCGATAGAAATATTTTGGTGCTCTGAACTTGTGATGGTGTATATAGGACCCTAATTGTCACTGACTCATTCAAAAAAGATTTTTTTTTTTTTTTTTGCATTCTATTTCCTTCTCCTTTACTTAAAAGAAATGTATTGATTTACTTAAGGAAGACTTGTGATTTCACTTATTGTTCTTATTTTATTTTACAAATTAACATCCTTCCTTTAAAATCCATACATTTTCAGTTATCATATAATTATTCAATCCATCAATTTCCAAATTTTATATATTTACTTATTTTAATATTTCCTTTTCAATTATTGCTTTTATCCGCTTAATTACTTGCACTGCTCATTTAATACAATCCAGGTAATTTATATAAGATTTCTGGTATGCTTATCCAAACATATTCAAACATAATAGTGTGTGTATGTGTTTATTAATATATGTACTCATATTTTAATAGGATTTCTTTATCAATATAAAGCTTTTGGTGTTAACCTACACTCTGAAATAGAGCAATTTTGTAATTTGTTTATCTCATTCAATATCCATATACTATTTTATATACCAATAGCCTATTTTTCTTTCTGTTGTGGGAATTTTCATATTTATAACTTCAATAGATCACCATAGCAATTTGATCAGGCACCTTGCCCTGATTGAATTCTGTCTGGACAAGGATTAAGTAGCCATTTGACACACATTTATTTTCCTTTGGTGCATATACATCTCCCATCCTTGGAATGGAGAATGGATGTCTCTTTCTTTATTAATTTTATTTTTTAAGTGTTAGCTTGCAAAATTTTCAGAGTAATTCCCATTCCTAAAATCTCCTTTATTGGTTTTATATTGATGAGTATTCTTGGTATAATGGAAAATAAGATTGCATAGAATTTGTGATGAACTGCTCTCTTTCTTTTCTTTTTTTTTATATCATGAGTATAGTTTAGTCTGATTGTCCAGTGTTGGATGGGACCCAGTGGACCTTCTGCTCCATAGCTGATTTACACTTCTGGGTTGGCTAAGTACAGATGGGGCTGGAAATATTGTATACTATTGCCAAACAAATTGGACAAAAGTAAATCAGATATGGAAGTCCTGATTAGGTTAAACTTGAAACAATATGGAGAGATTTATCTACGTTTTTGGAAATAGTTTCTTCTTCAACAGAGGCCCCTTTGACATTAAAAATGATCTTTGATATCTAAATCTTTACCTGGGCAATGGGTTCCCTTTACCTGGGCTGGCAAGTTAGATTTTCCTGCATAGCACAAACATATGCAAAAATAAAATATACATACAAAAGGAAAAATAAAAAATGAAGACATCTGTCACTTGAAATCTGCTACTCTGCACTAGTACAACATGACCTATGATTCTAAACATCTATTCTGTGATCAACTCCATGCAGACTCCAGGGGAAATCTTCATGTCTTTAACCTTATGTTGTAGTGATTTCTACACAAGGAGACTTCCTCCAGGTGTGGCAAAGGTTTGAGGATTATGCCTTCACCAACCAACATCAGCAATTGACACTGCTTTCTTGTACAGGAAGGATTTGAGAGGCAAAGAAGCATCATAGGGAGAAAAGACACCTTCCCTGCCTTGTCAAATGCTTCCTTCCAGGCCACAAGACTGCAATAGATTTTGCAATATGATGAAATATTATTTTTCAGTAGTGAAGACAGTCCTTTATTCTGTTTGTTTTCCTTTTCAAGTTTGTGGTTCTGAAGATACTAGAAAAATACTATGAAATTTAGATCGGTTGTATAATGATAGCTGAGGGATTTTTACAATAAGAAGCCAATTCTATTTACTCTGAAACTTGCATATGTGTATATTGAGAGGTAATTTAGGTGAAGTGTAATATCAGTATTTTACACTGGTAGTAAAATGGACATTTTATAAGAATTCAATTCTTTACAAGAATTAAAAATAGTTGTGATTTTATTTTAAAAAGTTTCCATTCAATTTTTAAAAAATTAAATGCAAACATCACACTTTAATCAATTTAAGTTTTACTAGTCATTAATTTTAACATATTTTATAATAATAGTTGACAGAATACTTTTTTAAAAAATACTTTTTGGAAGACACAAAAAATTAATTTAAAAATTTGACAAATAATGATGAAATATATTCAAGTTTTGTATATTTTTATTAAGTTCTTATCAGTGCATTATAGTTACAGATAATAGGAGGTTTCATTCTGACATATTCACAAATGTATATAATATAATTTGTTTCATTTCATTCCCTTGAACTTTCCCTTCCACTAATCTACTGATTTTCCGTCTATTTATTTACAGAAAAAAAATTAACAAAATTACTCTATGTACATGTATGAATATATCACAATGAGTCCTAATTTATGCCTAATTATCATGCACCAATTAAAAGTTTTATATATTTTTGAAAATAATTATATTGCTTTAAATTATTTAAATTAGTCCTATCAACAGAATATGAACCATATTATATCATGATTATAATAATTAAATATCAGTGTTTCTGTTGCAGTGAAATGAAGAAAAAAATACATTTATGTAATAATATAAACTATAAAGAAAAAATAAATTTATGTAATATCATAGTAACCTGTGAATTATATCTATTTGTAGTTTGTTACACATTAAAACCTTACCAGATAACCATGGGATAGTTTTGGTTCTCTGATATTTTTTAAACTTTCAATTTATGAAATGATAGCTAATATAGGTTTATTTATTATAAAAGGTATATTTGTCAAAGTCCAAGGATAAATATAATTTAACTAATAACATATGAGCTCGATTTATAGAATTTAAATATTTAAATGTTTAGTGGTTAAATATTTAATATGAAATTTTAAATATTTAATTATGGTATGTGAGTCTCGTTAGGCCTCTAGTCCTATAAATATTGGTGGTAGTATTGCTTCTAATTCCAAAATAAAATTGAATATTGGCTGCTCATTTAAAATTAAAGGGTCATCATTAATTTCCATGAGTATGATATTAGTATCATAAAATAAAATATTCTGTTACAGATATTCTTACAGAATTATTTAGCAATTGAAAAGTGATATAGTTTTAGAAATTTGCTTTCAAGTGTGACCAAAAAAAAAAAAAATCACTGAATCTTTCTTGTTTTTATTATCTTCATCGAATTCTACATATAAGAAGAGGAGTATATATGTTCCACTTATTAACTAAGGCTTGGCAAAAGTCTATTTCATTTTATCAACGACTTTGTTTTCATCATTGTGTCAAAATATATTTGAAAGCTGTTTAAGTTTCTTGAGGCGAGAACCCAGGAGTCAAAGCTGGTTAGTAGTCTAATCCTGTCTCTTAGTTGCCCACCTCCTCTTCTTCCAACATGACAGATGGCACTGCGTCCTTTTCCAGGGACTTCCTGGCTGCTTGTAAGATGGCGGCAGCGCCCATCCAGTGGGTCAAGCTGCTGCTGCAGGTACAGCATGCCCACAAGTAAATCACCGCGGATAAGCAGTACAAGGCATTATAGACTGCTTGGTTCACATCCCCAAGAAGCAGGGAGTCCTGTCCTTCTGGTATGGAAACCTGGCCAATGTCATCAGATACTTCACCCAGGCTCCCAAGTTTGCCATCAAAGATAAATACAAGCAGATCTTCCTGGGTGGTGTGGAGAAGAGGACCCAGTTTTGGCGCTACTTTGCAGGGAAAAGTAGATGAAATCAATACACATCCTGTGTTTTGTGTGTCCTCTTGAGTTTGCCCTAACCCATCTAGCAGCTGGTATGAAGAAATCCAGAGCTAATAAGGAATTCAAAGGCTTCATTGATTGCCTGGTTAAGATCTACAAATCTGATGCGATTAAGGCTTTATAATGTGTCTGTGCAGAGTAGTATCATCTACTGAGCTGCCTACTTTGGTATCTAAGACACTGCAAAGGGAATGCTTCCAGACCCCAAGAACACTCACACCTTTATCAGCTGGATGGTTGCACACAGTCTGTCACTGCCGTTGCTGGGTTGACTTCCTATCCATTTGATACTGTTCACCGCGGCATGATGATGCATTATGGGCACAAAGGAATGGGCATCATGTACACAGGCAGGATTGACTGCTAGACAAAGATTGCTTGTATGAAGGAGGCAAAGCTTTTTTCAAGGGTGCATGGTCCAATGTTCTCAGAGGCAAGGGTGATGCTTTTGTATTTGCATGATGAAATCAAGAAGTTCATATAAGTTATTTCCTAGTTTTTCTCCCACCTGTGAACAGCATATTGTATTATATAACATATCTTGTGCATTCTGGACAGACTCTTGGCTGTTTATCAATGGCAATTATTTACTCGTTGAAAATAGGAAACAATAATACTCATTTGACCAGTTTTCTCTTAAAGCCATTTCCATGATGATGATGATGATGATAATGATGGGACTCAATTATATTTTTTTTAAATTTCAGTCACTCCTGATGAACAACAAATTTGAAGAAATAAAAGTATCTAAAAACAAAACAAAAATATTCTTGAGGCATTACAGCTCAGGTGTTAAAATCATGTGTTATTTTAAAACGAGTCTGATCTCAGTTTCAATTTGACAGTTTTCTTTAACGTTTTTTTATAATTGCTGTTTGTTTATTGTATAGATTAAGTTATCCCTAATGCTCCTATCATACCTCATAACACTGCCTTCTTAACCTCAATCTTTTCAGCAAAACTCTGTAAAATGATCAGGAATATTTCTCTTCTAAAAACATCACAAAGAATTGGGACAAATCTAGCTAGTAATCTACATGAACAGTGACCTCTGGGATCTTGATTTATTATTATTATTTTTTTACATCCCTAATATTTTTTCTTTTTAAAATTTATCCTAATTTGTTATATATGGCAGCAGAATGCATTTCAATTCATATTACACATATATAGAACAATTTTTCATATCTCTGTTTGTATACAACGTAGAGTGACATCATTCGTGTCTTCATGATGTCCATCTCATTCCACTCCCTTTTCTACCCCACACCCCCCTTTTCCCCTCCCTCCCCTTTGCCCTATCAATTTGACAGGTTTTTTTTTCTAACTTTTTGACGTGAGGCAAGTTATTTAGCCAACTAAAAGTCTCAGTTTCCTCATTTTAGAAATGACAGTGATACTGCAACACTGATCTCATAGCATTAGAGTTAGGATTAAACAAAAACATGTATTTTGCTTAGCATAATACTTGACTGAGAAAAAGCACTCCATAAGATGATAGCTACTTAAGAGTGTCAGCCAGCATTAGTTCTGGGTTATAAGAAGATTATTTTGATATGAAACTAGTCTCTTTATTTATGGAAATAGATGATTGATAATTGTTACAAAGTCCTTTTTTCCCCCCTGGCATTCTGTTAATTATAGCTGTAGTTTAACGTACACCTGTCAACACCATTAGTTCCTGAAGGGAAAGTGGACATTCCTGGTTTGTAGATAAAGAAGCTGAGAAATTTTTTTTTGCATATTTGTGATAAAACATCATTGTTTTTTTGAGCTGGGATGGGCTGGCAGTGAGAGAAAAAGAGAAAAGAGGAAGAGATAACAAGGGAAGAATATTAAAAACTGAAGAAAGAAGATACTGGTCACATAAAAACAATGGGAGAAAGGGTTCTAATTTTTAAAGTCAAGTCTTAAAACTATATAATGTAAGTCATTTTTAGTATCAGAGAAAAGAATAGAAAATATATAAGATATCATGGGAAAACTGAAGTCAGAGAATTAGAAGATAATGTGAAAACTAATAAGTTTTTGCTGCTCATCATCTGGAGATTTCCCTTCTGGTACCACTGAGTCAGAGATTGTTAGATTTGTGTGTGTGTGTGTGTGTGTGTGTGTGTGTGTGTGTGTGTTTTGTGTGTATGTGCATGAGAGAAAGAGAGAGAGAGAGAGAGAATTTAGAGTATATTTGTGATATATATAGAAATTAATCAACAGAAAAATAGGTCTTATGATTTTTCTGTAGTGTGACACAATATCACATAAATGAGAAGCACTCCAATTACTAAGAAAAATTACAATGGGTTAAGCTACTCATTTTGAATGTCCATTGGGTGAGACTCCTGGATCTTAGTGCATACATCACATAGTCTAGAAAATGAATATTGTGTGGGTTGTGTCTTCTTGGTCTTTCTGACTTGAAACCTCGAGTACTTTCAGCACTTTTTTCTCAGCCTCGTGTTCTAATACATGTAAGAGCCTTGTATCGTACCTGTTGTTTCTTCACAGTTTCCCATGAAAACTATAGCCAATTTTTTCCCCATGGTGACAGTGTTTTCCAGCCCCCAATTCCATATGCCATAAGAGAGCAGAAAATGCTATCAAATAAGAAAGCAAGATAAGGTGTGTTACTGTGCAGACCAGATGCCCGTGAGACAGGGTGAATTCTGATGTAAGAGTTTGTTCTCTGAGGGTGAGGGCTCTAGAGACAGGTTTGAAATCTTGTTTAAAGTTGACCTCCTACAGCAGGTTTTCAGGTTAACAAGTAGAAGACAATCATCTTAAATAAGTAATAAGTAGCTTTTCCCTCTGGGAATGGGGGCTGTAAAGAAGCAATTCCCTCAGCAATTTTTAGGGAGAAATATATCAGGGGAGTTAAGAATTACTCCTGAGACCCATTAAATTTGAGCATGATGACATCTGTTCCAGTGATATATAGCTATGTGCCATGCATGTATTTTTGCTTTGGATGATCATTGACTTTGTGTGCCTCAAATACAAATTCATCTTCATGATAAAGGAAAAGGCAAAAGAGGACCTTTGGCAAATGTTCTTTCATTAAAAACGTGAATTGTTCATAGACAGGTTGGCAGCAGTCAGCCACATAGGTATGGGGTACAGTGACAAGAGGTTTCCTGCATAGAAGTTTGTAACTAAAGTAAAAAAAAAAAAAAAAAAGAGAGAGAGAGAGAAATTAAGCAATAACAATAATGGAATGTAGAGACAGAGAACATATTCACCATGTTAAAGGATTTCCTCATTGGAATGCTGAGGGCTAAGAAACCATGTTCTGTTCTTACTGAAATGCAAGAGAAGACACAGACTCCATCAAACAGGAAGCATCTGGTTACTGTGCTGAGAGTCATGGTAATGACTTACCATGACAACCTTCCTGTGATGGGTGAAGATGCAGCTTGATGTGTCTGCGCAGACGTTGTCATCTCATGTCTGGAAGAGGGAAAGCAAGAATGAGTGGGGCACGAAGTTGCTCTCTTCATGTAGTGGACCACGTTGTGTTAACTGATTTAATTCTCACATTCATATCTGCCTTTCACAAACAAGAAAATTGAGGAAATCCTAGCTCCAGAGTTTAGATCTCCACTAGAATATACTGCTGGTCTTCATAGTTAGACATAAATATTTAGTCTAATCTAATGGGAAAGGCTTGGTTAGAATAAAAATTAAGGCTTAAAAAAAACAAAAAACACATGATTTATTATTTTGTGGACCAGAAAAGAGAAGTCCTGAGTTGTAGCTCTATTTTATCATTTATTAGTTATATGCCCTTGGGCAAGTACGTTAAACTCTCTGTACCTCAGTTTCATTATCTACAAAGTGTGGAAAATAATACCAGCTTCCATACCTCATAAAGCTTTAGAAGGAGAAAATGCGACAAAGTATGTAAAATTGATTTGAAACTGTGAGTGTTATGCAAATCTGTGCTTTTGTTTTTGTTATTATTTTGGAAAGATAACTGGCAGAAAGATACTCAATAACCCGAGAATGATGCAATAAAAGGTTATTTTTATGCTTATATGAATTAAAATTATTCAGAAACATGATTTTAAAGATCAAAGGAGATAGAAGTTTGCCTTTGAAATGAAAATGAAATTTAAACACACTTAAGAGCTCAATGTAATAAGATAACATATGGGCTAGAAGCATAGGTGTCCCCTGAAAATTCTTAGGGCTTTTTATTCCTTCAATTAAAGAAAAGAAAGAAAATAAAGCTTGTAAACAAGACAAGATGTGGGTATCTAAGGTACAAAGGAATCCCTTACAAGACAAGAACACAAGTATATTTTTAGTGTGTATTCTTTGGACTCTCTAAAATGAATATAATATCTTTGTTGACAGAATTGTAAATCCACTCACCCATATTATTACCACATCCCCATGCTCCCCAAATAAAATAATTTCAATTAAGAAATTTTTGTCTTCCTTGGGATCAAAGAAAGTATAATGAAGGAATGATAATTAACTTAATTCCTATAGCAGATTTTTTAAAAATGTTAAATTTTAAATAAAATTTGAGTTCCAGTTATATGATTTCTTGCTTTTTAAAATATTAGGTCATTTCCCTAGGTTTCCCAGTACTGGGAAAGAAATATTGACCTTTTCCCCCATGTGCTTTTATCTTTGTACCCATCACTGACAATGACAAGATTTAATTCTTAGAATTTACTGGATAAAGTTTCAATGGTTGTTTTTGTCTTCAGCTGGTTTTAAAGTTAGATATTTCTCTTCTACAGATTAAAGGAATTTTCAATATTGGATAGCAAAGAGAAGGTCTGCTGTTGTCATAGCTGTTACAAAGGAATGAGGAATCTATGTAAAATTATTACATGAGTCATCTATCCCCAAGGGTCAAACTCAGAGTAGTTTCTCCCTGATTATCTTTAAGACGAGATGTTAAGTCTTCTCCTGCCTTTGGATTTAAATGGATTTCAATTTATACCATTAGCTTTCTTGGTTTTTCAGGCCTTTAGACTCAGACTGTAATATACCATGGGCTCTCGTTGGTCTCTGCATCTTGTCCCCCAAACATTGTCCATGTGTTAAAGGCTTACCTTCAGCTTGGTGCTGTCAGGAGGTGCTGGAAATTTTAAGGGGTAGGGCCTTGCTCTTGAAGGGGATAGCCGGGCCCCAGCCCTTTCTTTCTCCTTCCCTTGTGTCTCAGCTGTGAGGTGAGCAGCTCTGCTCTACCAGCTTCTGTGGCCATGAGCTTCCACCACAACTCCATGGAACCAACCAATACTGGACTGAAACCTCTCAAGATTGAACCAGAATAAAGCTTTTCTCTTTATGAATTGATCATCTCAGAAATTGTTTACACCAAACCTGACAGACATAGTGTCCAACTGAACAACTGTAGGTCTTGAACTTCTCAGCCTGTGTAATTATTGTGAAAACACACACACACACACACACACACACACACACACACACACAATCTCCTAATGGTTCTGTTTCTCTAGAAATTGCAGAAGAATATACTAATATGACAGGATTCTTGCTCAGTAGTGAATAGATCTTCAGGATGGGAAGATTCCTTCCAAACAAGCAGGATTCTTGTTAAAACTGGGCTCTCTAAGTCTGGCAAGAAGAGGGCCCAAAGTTTGGGACTAGTTCAGAAGATAGCTTAGACAACGAAAAGTTGACTGAAGTTTGGTCAGGAAGAGATTTGTGATGGTCAATTTTGTGTGTCAATGTGACTGGGCTAAGGGATGTCCAGATAACTAGTAAAACATTATATCTATGATATTGTCTCTAGAAGAAATTCACATTCAAATCAGTGGATTAGGTAAAGAAAATCTGCCCTCAACCACCAAAGGAAACAGGAATCATCCAATCATTTGAAGGACCAGAACACAACAGCAGAACAAAGGTGAGGTCTCCTATTGGGACATCCGTCTTCTCCTTCCCTTGGGACATCCATCTTCTTCCTCTTAGGATCTTCGCTTCAGATTAGGAATTACACCACTGGTCCCTGGTTCTTGGGCCTTCAGACTTGGACTGAATCATACCACCAGTTTTCCTGGTTCTCTAGTTTGGAGATAGTAGATCATGAGATATTTTGACCTCAATAATTTCACGAGCCAATTCTTACAGTGAATTTCCTCTTATTTCTAGTCCTATTAATTCTCTTTCCCTGGAGAATCCTAATACACAAGTCTTTTCCAGTTCTTCCTCTTGTTCAAGGAAAGAAGAGACATTTTTTTTTCCTTTGAACAACAGAAGTCCATCTCTCCTTCAACTGTCTTTTGTTTCTTAGGGAACAGCCACACCCCATGCTGCCGCTTTGTAGTAGGGTGACCATTTGAGAGAATTTCTAGATGTTGGGTGAAACATGTTAGTTGCCACACTGCAGGAACTCTAGTCACAAAAGTACCCATTGTTTAATTTTGGTTTCCAAACTTTTTAGATTTAAGGTAACCTGAAGATCCTAATAGGATCTTGGCAACCAGTTTAGTTCTCTGTGACTCTAAATCAAGAGGGCGAAGAAATATTAGAAATGTCAGTGTTGGAAAGCTGTAGCCAGAAATGGAGGAAACTGGAAGAATTAAGAATTTGGTAAGGGTTGAAAAAAAAATGTACAAGATGGTAGGGGTTGGTCCAGTTAACAGGTAGCTAATTACCAAAAAACTTCAAAGTTAATGATCATGAATTGAATCTGATAACCCCAAAGGGTATGCTCTAGCTTTCCATTGAAGCATACATTTTTCTCTACAGTCATTTTTACTTACAAATTAGATTTGTTCTCAGTTTATTTGGCCTGATGATCTAAATTAATGTATCAAGAATTATAATGAAGAGCATAGACTTTTTAAGCTTGCTTTGCTGGCAGTTTTAAAAGGAAACATGAGATTTGACTTTTAAAAGCCTCTCAAGACCAGGAAGCCAAGCAAGTAATTTGCCAACAGACTTCATTGCAATACCTATTGGTTTGGAGAAATTCCTGTTCTCTCAAGATTCCCAGAGTGTCTTCGTGTTCCTGGGCTTTGCAGGAAGTGACTTCTTACTCATCTGTAAGGCTGAGAACCCTGTAAATCAGGTACCAGATTATTTTTCCAAGAAGACTTTGTATTTGGTTCCATTAAGTCAAACTTTTTTGTTCTTAAAACTATGTGTCATATCTGATTCTATACATGACTTTCAAATATGAAATCCCAAAGACTTAGTTATATAACCAATTTTTCCAATTATGTCCTATGATAAGAAGGACAGATTCTTATTGAACTTATGTAAATGAGTATATTGCCATGAAAATAAGAATATAGTTATTTGCATAAGTTCAGCAACAGTTCCCATTCTAGAAGGATCAGGAAAGGAGATTAAAAATTATGCTTTATTTCCATCTCCAAAAGTACAATCTATTAAATTATTATGAATTATACATAACTTTAAAGGAAGAAAGGTACCTTAAATTCAGAAAATGAAATGTTAAAGCAGGTCAATGCAGGAAAACAAATTCACTGCCAGAATTATTTCTGGCAGATGGAACAAGTTCAGGTTACCTACTCAATATGAAGGTTAACACTTTTCACCAATATTTATGGAGGTGATGTTTAGGGTTTTTCATTTGTGTGATATGTAATCTTATAGAGTCTGTGGGTTAGAGTTTAGGTGAGACAGTGAAGGATATGAAAAAAACTGTCTAGTTGTATTCAAATACCATCTGAGTGGGTTATTTCTTATTAGCCGCTTTGTTCTCAGCCTCAAGTGGGTACTTGGGGGCATTCCTGAGTCCCTGGAGAAACCCCTCACAGAACAGGCAGCCAAAGTTCTTAGCACCTATGGGGAGATCAGGGTCTGAAGCAGGAAAGGCAAAGTCTGGCAGAGAGGACAGAGGGATGAAGGAGGCAGAGGATTGAAAGGATACACCAAAGATTCCAGGAAACTGATGGGAAAATCAAGTGGAAAAAAGGAGAAAATAGAAGAAGAAATTGGAAGAGAGCAGTCTTAGAGGAAATCTTAAGTTTCTCAAAAATACCATTGATGATCCAAATTATCCTTAGTAAAAGCATGCCAACAAGAGGGGAAGAGCTTGCACCCCGGTGACAAAGCATACTGTCAGCAGCAGCTCCAGGAGGGAAGAGGTTCAGTTGACTTAGATACTCCCATGTTTTTAATCAGTAGTATCCTGCATTCAGAGGACTTGGGACCTTTCACAGACTCTTTAACCCATGGGCAGAGAACCTGGAATAACATTTCAATTTCTTAAAAATAGACAAACTGAAGACTCCAATCCAGCTTCTCTCAAACAGAGGAGCTAAACTCTGAAGCAGGTTATCACACAGAAGCCTGGGACTCTAAGGCAGTCTTTGCTTGCCTGGGAGTCTAACTGAACTTCTAACTAAAAGGCTTCACAAAGAGCAATGAAAAAACAAACATCTAGCCCAGGAGACTAGCGGTACATCCTCACTTGTAACAAGGAGCTGATATTTCTATATAGGAATATTCTTGCTCAAACAGGTACCTTTAAGCCTAGGGCTCTCCCACTGCTTCAGAGAATTTTTATGAAATATTAAGAACCAGTATCTGTCCTTACCATGTCTCCACAGACCTGAAGCTCTGGTTCAGGAGTCAGGGGTAGCAGTGTACCGATTAGTTGTGAATGAAGACAGTACCTTCAAAAGTGCTCACTTGGGACTGGTGAGAGGTCTGGTGGATCAATGATAAACATGGTCCTAAGTCATGGCTCCACAACTGTTGGAAAAATATTTTGAAACTTGTTCAAAATGGTAAAGAAAATTCTATTCAGGACTGTTGGGATAGATGTCAAGACGTCCCAGCAGGGGAGAGAGATCAGGCTCAACAAGATTGTAGCCAAGCAGTAGGCTTGGGGTCAAGGGAGGCCAGTGGATCAAGAATACTAAATAAAGACATGGCAGGTAGACTGACTTATCAAGATTCTTGCTGAGGCCAGGCCAAGATGGTCAGCTATCAAGAGTGGGAGGATTCTCTCTAAATTGGTTTAGTTGCATTCTTGCAGAAACTGGGCAGACAAGGAGTAGTGACAAGTCCAGGCTTAATCACAAGGGGATTTAGAGAGATTGATAAAATTCTATCAAGGAGAAAGTTTGTCACTCTCTGAGGGCTGTTTATCTTACCAGTGTTGAATGCTACTGTATTTCAAACTCATTTCTGCCTTGAAAATTAAAAAAAAATGGTACCCATACCTTTTATTTTTTTCTTTCTTTCTTTATCAGAAATGCTAGTAAAGGGAGGCTTAATTGACCATGTGGAAAATGTGAGTTTTAAGCTCTCGCTACATAGAATTGTAAAGCAAAAGACTTATAAACTGAGATGCTAAGGAGTAAAGCAATTCTTGTCAAACACATTAATTTATGGGACCATTCTAAATTTATTAAATTCTGTTACCATATCAAATATTGGAAACTCATTTGTAATGTTTTTATATTAAAATTTACTACAACTTACTCTAAGTGACCAGTTTTCTATTTTACACGTCAAGAGAAAATTAAATACATAAGTACACAAAACATTTTAAAATTTTACATGTATATTCGAATAACACATTGAAATGGAGTTATGAACAATTCATTAAAGTAGACAATAATGGGAACATTTAAGATATTAAGATGGAAAGCCCTGCACTAAAAGGGAACCTTAGTACTTTTTATGTTAATTTAATTATAGGTTTGTTTTAACCTGTTTTCTAATGGTTAATAATGTTATGGAGACACGCAACTGAGAATGGACACTGGAAAAAGAAATTGCTGAGGGATTAAAAGTTAATGGAAGACTTGAATTGGATATGTAGCAACAACTTTAAGAGCATTGTTAATCTGTCAACATGTGAGTAGTAGCTATATTATTTGTAGGCACCTTCACAATGTCCAGGAACTGCCAAGTAAGTGTTTTCCATTAAGAAAAAACAAACAAACAAACAAACAAAAACCAACTCTTCTTCCATTAAACAAATGTTCAGTATTGTTATGGCTTAAATCAATAATCGATGACTGTTATTGAACACAAGCAAAACTGCTTAGGCATATAAAAATTAGACTTTTTTATATTGCTAGAATTTTTGTTCTTTCTCTTTTTTTTTTTTTTTTTTTTTTGTTGTTGTTGGTATTGTTCCTAGCCTGACAGAGAGAAAAGACATAAATGTGAGTGAAACAATTAAAAAACAGTTCACCCAACATAAAATCACAGAAGTCTTAACTAAAAATAAACACTGATGCAAACACTGAAAAGCACATGGAAATAAGGAAAGGAGGGATAACTACTGATGTGGCTGAAGTGGTGTGAAATGCAAACTTTTATGGAAAAAAAATGAAATTCTGTGGGTTCTAGAAGAGTGGATATGATTTTTGCATTCAGAAAGGAGAAGTATAATCGACTCACAGAGATGAAATGATGTAAGGTCTGTTCAAGAAACTAGTTATAGAAATAAAGAATTAGGAAGGACTAGAAATAAGGCTTTTAAAACCCATTCTCAAAGGAACAAACAAAGCCAACCAAATAGACAAAACATGTCCAGGTTCACTCACTTGAGCTGAGTTTTCTTAGGGTTAAACCCTGAAGGGGACAGATATGACCTGTGACTGTGAAGTACGGAATCAAAGGATATCTGAAAAAATAACAGAGGATAAAAACAAGTGAAAATCAAAGTGGCTAGCACAGAAAATGATATCTGAAGTTAAAGGGGTGCCTTTAAAGAGAAAAGGATGAAAGAAGTGGTTTAGATGGACTTATAATAGAAGTTGGGAAGTTCTCCAGCGTGCTCATATATATGTAGTCAGGGATGCACTTAGAGAGACATATGGCTTCATCTGTGGTTGAAGAGGGTGCTGCTAAGGACATTGTGCATAGAGTTGATATGCTAGTTTGTGAGCAAATTATCAAGAATTATAAATTTTAAACTGGGGATAGTCATGAAACTTACTCTGAAAATAATGTTGATCTGGAAGTTTGGGTAGAACTAATGATATGAAGAAATAAGAAATTTAGGAAGTCTACTTAGGAGGTTACCAAGGTAAGTGGTAATAAGGATATTGCCTAGAAAATTGGAAGTAGTGTTATGATTTGGATATGAAGAATTACCTGAAGTTCATGTGTGAGACAATGCAGAAATGTTCAGAGGTAAAATTAGATTGTGAGAGTTGTAACCTAATCAGCAGATTAATCCATTTGACAGATTAATGGTTTGAATGCATTAATGGGTAATAACTGTAGGCAGTAGCATGTGGCTGGAGGAAGTAGGTCACGGGGTGGGGGTTGGGGGCGAGGTGGAGGGGCCTGCTCTGGGAGAGTATATTATCCTTGGCTTCCGGCTTTCAAGCTCTCTCAGTTTCCTGGCTGTCACTAAATGATCAGGTTTCCTCCACTGTGTTCTTCTGCCTTAAGTTCTGCCTCACCTGGGGCCCAGAGCAATGGAGTTGACTGTGCATGGACTGAACCTCTGAAACCTGGAGCTCAAAATAACTTTTCCTCCTCTAACTTTTTCTTGTCAGGTATTTTGATCACAGCAAGGAAAAGCTAACAAATGGGAATGAAAAAGATGAAAAAGATGTGAGGCACTAAGACGGATTATTTGTCTTCCAAAAGTGACTTCAAGAAAAATAAATGACTCAAAAACAATTTTAAGGGTTTAAGAATAGGAGACTAGGAGACTATTTTGGGGAACCTTATGGAAGGGAGGAAATCCTCACATTTGTGAAGATTACTTTCCTTCAACTAGAAGAAAAGTTTAAAGATAGTCATTTATTGAATTTAACCTATAAGGATTTGTGGCTAACTAAATTTCTTAGGCTTTTATATATTATAAAGTTTTAAAAAACTATATCTATGAACATCTGTCATTTCATAATCATGATAGGTTTTAGGTGTCTCCTTTTATTTTTCTTGAAAACTGAAGACAATATTTATATGAGTCTGCATGAATCAGTTAAGTTTGACTAGTGGTTTTGACCTGGTTTCTTGGACAATGTTACTACACAGGTACTAGCATGGAAATGGTCTTCTTGAAAGCAATGTTCACCCACCACTAAAATTTCTTCAGGCTAGTTGTCGTGCATCAAACTTTGAAACTTCATATTATAGAGCTGAAAGAGGAAGAGACACCAGGAAAGGATACAGCAAGGCAGTTGTTAAGGAGGTAACAATGAGGAGAGCCAATATCTTAGAATAGCCCTTCTTAAACTTAAATGTGCATGCGAATCACCTGCGGGATTCTGTTAAAACACAGACTCTGACTTAGTACTTCTGTGGAGAGGCCTGACTTTCTGCATTTCTAACATTCTCCCAGAAGATGCTGAAGTTGCCAATTTCTGGACCACATTTTGAGTAGCAAAGCACTAGAAATCAAATGAAAAGATTTTTTAACTAAAAAAAGTTTCTGTGCTACATTCTTTCCATTTGCCTTTTCAGACTCACTCTCCACCCCTTTCCACCTGGCAGCATGCCCTGGAGGCCGACGTTTCCTGACCACAGAAGAGGGACTTTTTGCTCTGGTTTCCTATTGGGTTTTGGTCATTATATAAGAGGCATTATGCGAAACTGAAAGGAGGAATGTGATTGAGATCTGGGTTTGCAAGTTGCTTTTCCTATAGTAGGATATATACTCTTAAAAACCACAGTTTTCATGCGAAGAGTGAAAGGAAGCCATTGTAAGGTTTTTTGACAAAGGAGATGACTTGATCTAACTTGCTTTTTAGAGGGTCTGGCTACCCCCTGTGTGTAGAACTAGTTCATAAAATATCTAGCAGTGAACACCAGTAATAATTAAATCCAAAGTTCTATACCAAGCCTTCATTCTGCTTGACCTCTCCAAACAGTGTAGATAATTGATGGGAATGAATTAAAAAGGATTATTTACAAAGATGTGAGCAAAGCTAAACAATCTCAAAATCACCCAGGGATAGAAAGAATAGGAGGCTGTATCACCTAGGTCCCCCAGGGCAAGGTGAGTGGTGATTGTGAGAACTTAGAAGTAACTTCTGAATTTTTAAGAGACGATACTTATGAGAGCCACACCTTTAAGTAGAGAGTTGCAGACAATCTGCAGCAACTTGCATTAAAACTCTTGTTTTCAAAAATCATGCAATTAAAACCAGATGGCTAGGGGAAAATAGGATCTGGCAAAGCACTCAAAAAACTGTCTGCGACAGACATACACTAAGATGGCCACCTAATAGAACCATTGTGCAAAGTTATACATTAAATGCTTAAGATATACACATAAATATTACAATAAATGTGGCATCTTACCTTGTAAGTGATCTAAAGTGTATTTGTGCGCATTGGAAAGATTGCAGGTTGTGAGTTGTTATGAAGTGGTAGGAGAGGGTTATGTGAATTTAGAAGGAAGGTGCATGGATGTAGCTTATAATAGAGCGAACTAAGGTAGCTGGTGGGTATTTGGGGTGAATGAATGTATGTGTTTTGCGTATTCCTACTCTGTGCAGCTCAGCTATGCACTTTTCTCTGTTCATATACTATTTCTCACAGATGAAATTGTGCAGAAGCAAACATCAAATTTAGTTGTTCTCAACTATTTTCCATAATGTCTTTTAATCAGATTGGTACAAATTTGCATCTTTGAAAACAAAGGTTTTGATACAGGTTGCTACAGATTGTCTGCAAGTCTCTACTTAAAGATGTGGCTCTTAAAATATCATCTCTTTAAAGATTCAGAAATTACTTCTAAGTTCTCACAATCACTATTCACCTTGCTCTATTGGACCTTGAGTAATAACAGCCCCTACTCTCCCTGGATGATTTTGAGATTGTTTTGTTTAGCCTTGCCCACATCTTTGTAAATAGTCCTTTTTAATTCATGCTTATCAATTATCTACACTGTTTGAAGAGGTCAAGCAGAATGAGGGCTTGGTGTAGGACTTTGGATTTAATTATTACTGATGTTCACAGCTAGATTTTTTATGAACTAGTTCTACACACAGGAGGTAGCCAGGCCCTCTAAAAAGCAAGTTAGATCAAATCATCTCCTTTTTCAAAATCTTACAATGGCTTCCTTTCACTCTTAGAGGAAAGCAAAGGTCCTTTCAATGATTTGCAAGACCTGACATAGCCTAATTTCCTACTATTTCTCTGTCCACTACAGGTTCAAAGTTTTGCCCTCCTTAGCTCCAGCAGCACTGGCTTTACACTGTGGTCCTGGAAAGTAATAGTTTGGCTTCTGCCCTAGATCCTCTTCTCTCTGCCTGGAGCTTCTTCCTAAGCTATTTGCATGGCTCAGTTTCTCCTTTGCAAGTTCTTATTCAAATGTCACAATTCAAGAAAATCTGCATTGCTTTTCTATCTAGAACTGCAACCTTCACCCCTAAACCAACAGTCCCTCTTAACCTGTTGCTTTTCTTTTTCCTCAGCACTGCTGTGTTTTAATATCTACATGATTTATCTACTTATTTGAAAAATTTCCTTGCTATTTATCCTAACTAGAATATAAATCTCTGAGGGCTAGCAATATTGTCCTATTTTTAAAATAAATACATCTCAAATTTTGATTATACTAGCTAACACACCCACTATTGATGCAACATGTGTTTTGCGTTTTCAATAATAGATGTTTGCGGAGGCATCACAGCTGAATGCATTTGAAGGCTATCTTCTGGGTTAAAAGTACAATTTGTAACAAATTTAGAACAAATTTTCTAAATATGAAGTTACCTGGCTTTTCTGATTGGGTCAGACAACTTATTTATCTGCTGAAAAATTAATTGATTTTCCTTAACTAAAATGTATTCAAGTCATACAAATAATAAGGGAGGGTGACTGAACTACCATAAGCTCTTAGAAATCAACCAAGTCCAATGCCTAAACCATATTGGAATCTTCTTAACATCATTCTTAAAGCTAGTCATACAGTCACAGCCTGAAAAATATTTCATGTTCTGCTTAATATTTTGTTGGGCTTTCATTAAAACTATGTTTGAATGAAAAAGTGTGTGTCTTTCTGCCCAAGAGCTCCAGCCAGTCACTATGGCAATAAGATACCACAAATGTTTTCCATCAGAATAAATACAACCTATTGTGTTTCTCTCTTTTATGAACTTTTAAATTCTAATAATTCTCTCTTGTAGTCTAACAATACATCCAGCCCTTACTTTAGCCAGAACAGACACAGAGTCTTGTTCACTCATGAAGATTCATTTATGTTTTGCTGCAAAAAGTTTGGTTTTACATCTTGTAACTGTTATATTATGCGTCATAAACTCTTAAACAACTTAAGGCAGACCACGTGAGATTCCTTTCTAATGAGACAAGTAGATTACATCCCAGAAAGTTTGAAGACCATGTTTCTTTCTTTTTCTCCCACCACTTTTACCTTTAGCTTAGACAAATTATGCAAAGTTTGAAGTCTCTACATGTTTACAAATGGGGAAACTGAGGGTTTGTAAGAGCTTCCAAAAGATCTCTTTCCTTGTATTATATCTGAGAATAATTTTTTTGAGACTTTAGGATGAATTTTTATTAAATTGAAATCTCTGAATTGGCTACAAGGTTAGGCTGCCATTTTGATTATAATGTAGTCAATTACATCATATATTTAAATTAGATTTATATTTCACTGTGCTTAATTGAATGGTCCAATACAAAGATGAAAGTCAAACTTTAATTCATATATTTAGAAGGTTTTTTTTGTGAATGGCAGCTACATAAATCTTTATAGAATTTGTTATTAGTAAAATGATACTAAATCATAATAATATCTAGTCACCCAGTTTTTTCATTTTTTCGATGTTCAGCATTGTGCAGAAAATATTATATTAAAATAACAGAAAATAGTCACATTTTAAACTACATTTCATTTTTTTTAATTGGCAGACATATTACACTTAAAACTAGTAAATGACAGAACTTTGGGGCAACTAAATTACAGTTTTTGTTTCCTTATAATGAAAATCTTCCTTATATAGAAGATGTCCTAAAATAAATACTATTCTCAGGTTGCTTACAGTGTACTCATTTGTGTCAGAATTATAAATACTATTATCAAAGTTTTCCAACAGTGGGAAAATTCTGAGTCAGGAACTTTTTACCTTTCAGAAAAGTCAAATGTCAGGGAAAGATATTAGGAGAAAATACTGCACAGAGTAAAAGAAAAACTAAAAAGTTCCCAATGATCAGTGCAAAAAAAAAAAAAAAAAAAGCCCAGTGACAATATTTTTAGACATTTACACTTACAAAAGAACAGAACAACCATTGCACAGTTTGACCAGATAGAAGATGCATATAAAAGTGACATGGAATGAAATAATTTAGTATCTTCATGACAGCTTGCTTACATAAATGGGGTTGACTGACAGGAAGGTACACTCTGAGGAAGGCATCAATGGTGTCAGCATTAAGTGCAGATCAACAGAGACTCACTTAGCCAATGTTCTTTTCTTGTATAGAAACAGAAAACATACAGTGATGCACGCAACATCTGTTGAATTGTTTTTAATTTTCTGAGCTAGAATGGAATTTTCAGTTTGAGAAACAGGATTTAAAAAAAATAAGGGGGGGATGTGGCACAAAAATTAGGGAAGAAAACATTTATGCAAAGGAAATTTCACAAGAAATACTGTAAATTCATGTCTGAAAATAGGTTGGCGGGAAACTTGATGACATAGTTAAGAGACAGACAAGAGATTCTGGATTTAGTTTTTTCATACAGTGGCAATTAAAAGAAAAGACAATTTTACACAGTCGGCGTTTAGGGAAAATATATTATTTTTGTCACACTCATTTCTGGTGCTTATGGATTTATGGGGACACAATGGCATTGGAGAAATGGAGGGTAGCAGCCCTTGTGTCTCAAGTAAAGATCCCATATAATTGGCAGTCAGAGGGAGGTGGCAGGAAACTGACAAAGGGTGGTGACTTCCCATTCCAAAAAGTCAAGGAGGATTTAACATCAAACACACAGGCTCTCTAAAGAGAAAAAAGAGCACAGAACATCAATAATGCAGTTGTAAGTAACCTAGCAAGGAAGCCAAATGACATAATTTCGGAGTCAAGCTGAGTATAAATAAATGTATACACACACACATACCTTCACACACACACACACACACACACACACACACACACACACACACGTTTCCTGTCTAAATCTAATGGTTAGGATCAACTCATAATTAGCTTCTAAAGTCTTCCATTAAGTACTAATCAACTAGGGTTCATTGATATAGTCCGACCCTATTGTTAAGTCTGATTATGGATGGGAGGAAGGTGTACCCTTTCCAGGTCAGGCAACTGCACCTGCAGAAGTCCACAACTGGAGCTTAATTAAGGAATTTGAATTAAAACTTCATATTTAACATAAAATAAAAATTTGTATAAATCAATAATCTGTATGTTATAAAAGAAAATGTAAAAGAATAAGAATAAACCAGAATAAAATTCTTAAAAATTATCATGGGATGAAGAATTTCTCTTTAATTAAGACCCAAGCTCCAAGAGTAATGCAAGAAAAATATATTTTTGATAATTTCACCACATAGCTCCACTAAAACAAAAACTAACTATACAAAATTCAAAAGGTAAGTAACAAATACTGGAGACGTATTTTCAATTCATTTCACAGAAAAAGAGATATCTCTTAATATACAAAAGCTCTTGCAAGTAAATAAGGAACTCATAAAATAGTAAAAGGTATGCACAATTTTGAGAAAATAAAATGTAAATTTTTCTAAATATATATAAATATGCCCAAGTTCAGTCATAGTAAGAAAAAAATTTAAAAGCTCTTATAAACAATCTTTGCATATTAGATTTGCAAATATAAGAAAGAAATGTTTGGTGATAAAATATGTTGGTCAGAGTATGGAACAGGAACACTTCACATTTTGCTGGTGTGTGGTTAAATGTATACTGTATTAAAATGTACTCACTGTGTGACCTAACAATTCCTTTTCTGGAATTTTATACTGAAGATATACTTGAACACACAGGAACTGACATAAGATATATTTGTTATCTAAATTTTAATTTAAGATGGGAATAATGTAAATATTCTTCACGAATAATTTGGCTAACTAAATTATAACTTGTCTCTTCAAATACACTATGTATTTTATACAGCTATAAAAACTAAGAATTAGACAAGTATCAACATAGAATGATCTCAAAGATAACCTAAGTCATAAAAAGGTAGGTTTTGAACAACGTGAATGCTATCGTGTATACATGCATTATATGTTATTCTATTATATATTAACATAATATATATTATATGTTTTCCTACATGAAGAATATGTCTAACATGTCTAGAGAAGCAGACTGTGAGAAAGGATCTGAGTAGTGAATAGCTGAAAGACTGAAATGGGGGAAAATAATTTTATATGATACACCTTTTGAACTTCTTGAATTTTATATTTTGTGTATGTCTGGAATCACAACAATAAATATAGGTAGTCCTTATTATGCATGGTTCTGTTATGTGTGAATTCCTGTGCCATGATTTAGTGAAATAAAGCCTGTCTCCAAAAACATGGCTAAAACTATAGTTACCATTGCATATTAGCCATGAATAACTGCATATAGCACAAACAGTCCTTATAGCTCTGCAGTTCACCAGTAACTGCATAACTAGCGCATGATGTATGACCAACCACATCAATTCTAAAGCATATTGACTATTGATAGTATCCGTAGCTGTACAAGTATCATTCAGTCTACTCATGGACAGCAAAGTGTGTAGTTGTGTTGTATTTTTGCCAGGTAATAAAACCACATGATGCTTTAGAAAAATGGATAATGTCAAGAAGGAATTGGCTAACAAAAATGAAGATGCAGCAAAGAAACAACAACAAAAAAAATTGGAATTTGAAGAGAATGTAAATAGAGTTTAGAAGAAATAGCCAGCTGTTGGGATATTGGCACTGCCATCATTCTGAATGCCCGAGACATGCTGCTGTGGCAATTCAGTGAAGGGGAACTTACCAACATAATGGAGAAAGTGGTTGTGATGGAAGGATGAAGTTGTCCTGGAAGAATTTACATTGGCAAAAACAGCTTCACACTAAAGCAACTCTTAGAGATATCTCATTACATGGAAAGTGCAAAAGATAAAATTTTGGAACCTGGCCCAAAATTCAAAAGCAATAAGATAATTTGCCAAGGTATAGAAATGTTGCTCACTTTGTATCTCAAGTTAAATAATGAGAATAATTATTCTGAATAAATTTTTCACAAAGAAAGAGCGACATTTCTAATGTCTTAAATTAATGGTGATTAAATAATGCTAGTTTTACTATTTTAATTTATACATTTCAAAGTACCAAGAAAGTGTGCTTCATGTTTTAACAAAGATTTTTAAAAGCCAAGGATAATTGCAGTTTTTCTCATTGATTGTTAGGTTTGCTTTACACAGTCTCAGCTTACATGGCTCACAGTTTCCTAGGAGTCTCTTGTAGGCTGGCTGCATTGCTTTGGTCCTGAAGCAAGGCCAAACATTACGGCAGAAGGGCGTGGTGGACGAGAGCTGATCAACTTGTGGCAACAGAGAAGCAAAGAGAGAGAGAGAAGCCAAGAACAAGGGAACTGGGGTAAGATATAGTCCTCAAAGGCATGTCCCTGAGGACCACTCCCTTCAACCAATTCCCACCTCCCACAGTCTCCTCCATTTTCCAGTAGTCCATACAGCTAGCTATCAGTGGATAAGTCCACTGATAAATCAGAGCTGTCATGATCAGACACTTGCCCCAGACCCCACCAATACTGCACCGGTACTCAACAAGTATTCAACACATGAGCTTATGGGGGACAATCTAAATCCAAACCATAACACCACCATTTTAAAGTCAGACCAACTCAGTATAGCTTGCAAATGGTTTTTGATTGAAATAAGCCTTTTGGTAGGGGAAATACTGGGGATTGAATCAAGGAGCATTCTGCCTCTGAGATATATCCCCAGCCCTTTTTGAAATATTTTTTATTTTGAGACAGGGTCTCATGAAGTTGCCCAAGCTGGTCTTGCACTTATGATTCTCCTGCCCCAGCCTCACAAGAAGCCGGGATTACAGGAGTGCATCACTGTATTCAGTATTTAAAATGTTTCTTTTAAACTGGATGAGGTGGTGAAAGCCTGTAATCCCAGCATCTGGGGAAGCTGAGGCAGGAGGATCACAGGTTCAAAGCCAGCCTCAGCAAATTAGTGAGGCCCTAAACAACTTAGTGAGAACTTGTCTCAAAACAAAACAAAACAAAACAAAAAATAGGGCAGGGGCTGGGATGAATCTCAGTGGTTAAGTGTCCTTGAGTTCAATCACCCAGTACCAAAAGTAAATAAATAAAATAAAATGAGCCACTTGTGTTCTGATTAATTATTGATGGTCTTCACTCTGTCTTGCCTTTCTTCTGTTTTTTTTTTTTTTTTTTTTTTTTTTTTTGTTGTTGTTATCGTAGCACTTTTTTCTCTGCTTGTGTTCTCGAACCCCCAGCCTAGTCTCCCTGGAAACTCTAATATACAATATCTCAAACTGATTGCCTGGATATATGGCTTAATGCTTTCCAATTACCAGTTATTAATTTTCATTTTTCTATTTCAGATTTATCAGCCTTGCTGCTCCACTAACATCTGGATCCATCTAAGAACTGGCTAAAACCAAAGCACTGTGATTTGGCTGCTCTGTTTGTTAGTCTATTTTTCAATACTATAATGAAATATCTGAGAAAGACTAACTTTATAAAGAAAAGAGACTTAAGTCGCTGTCCTGGACATTTAAGGGCAGGCCCCACTAAGATGTTCTGCCTTCCTCAGTGGTGGATTTGTGTGTGGCAGGAGTAGGTACACAGTGAAGCAAAAAGATGGGGAGAGACCAGGCTCAGGCTTTTATAACAAGCCCTTCAGGAGAACTAACAAGAATCCCATGAGGAATACCTGAACCCTTTCCAAAGGCTTGCCCCTAGTTGACCTAAGAATCTTCCATGGGCCTTATCTGTTAAAGGTCCTGCCACCTCTTATCATCACCACCCTGGGGACCAAGATTCCAACATATAAGCCTTTGAGGAACACACTCAAACACCTTTAAGTTATATCCAAAACAACAACAGCACAATACAAAATAACTGCCTTAAAAAGATAGTTTTATTTGTTTATCTCTCACAAACATCTGAGTTGGTAAGTGGTCCCCAGGAATAGTGCAGCTCTGCTCTGTGAAGTTACCCAGCCTCTCAAGAATGTCTTCCTGTGTTCTTTTGCTCATCCTGGGGAAATGTCTCCATCCATATGCTTGAAGCACACATTCCAGTTTACAGGTAGGGGAAAGGAGGAAGTGATTGGCAAGCAACTTCTGTCTCCTGGCATGACCCAGACATTCTATACATCACTCATACACACCCCACTGGCCAGAACTAACTGTAAGAAATTCTGGGTAGTTTTTAGCTAAGTGGCTACTTGTTATGAGGGTGATTGTAACACTTGTAGAAAGAAGAAGGAAATTGAAATTCAGAGACAATAATGAGTCTCTGCCAGCAGTATTATACCCAATTCTCAACACTGACTTCCAAGTTTGTGTTGACCTTCTAAGTTCTTACTTTCAGCCATTGTCCTTGATCTGCTTTTTTTGTCTGTGATGAGTATGACATTTGCTATTACTATAAACACTCAGGATTTTAAGAGATGCTTACATTTTATATATTAGTAATTATCTCGTAGATATTATTTCTGCACCATTTGGATTAATTACTACTCACAGTAAGTAGAAATTAACCAATGATCAACAGCCTTATTACTGAATAGTTAAATTTCTTGAAAGGATATTTAACTGTATTAGAAATCACAGTGTTCCTTCTTCTTTCCATGAAAAGCAGCAATGTATCTTTATTCATCCTTCTTACAAAAATTTTAAACAACTAGATTGGAGTCATTTAATAAAAAAAAAAAAATAGTACATTCCAAGCTAAAGCATGCTCATTGTGAGACCTCTTTCTAAAGTTGTATAATATCTAAATGATTCTGTAATAACTTCATTATTTCTTAAAAATCTGGAAAAAATCCTTTCAATAAATATGATAGAATATTTTAGAACATAGTTAATTCTATTAATATGAAGAATTCTCTTAGTTAAAAAAAAAAAAAAAAAACAAGGCTAAACACAGTCGGGGAAACTCAGAATGACTGCATCTCTAAAAAAGAAATAATTGAAGGAGAATCAACTGAAAAATAAATATATGAAATATTTCAAGCTTTATTGCTATTAATAAGTATAAACACAAGCATCTAAAGCATACCAATTGGGGCATGATTAAATAAATACATTCTGGTTTATCTTTGTGTTTAAATATTATATATTCATATTTATTAAAAAACCAGATAATATACTTATTTTGAATTGCAAGTGGTAATAATTATAATAATAACATAACTTATAATTTCTAAATCTGTATCAGAAAAATGACTTAACAAATTTGTCTTAGTCTGTTTTCAGTTGCTATAACAGAATACCTGAGTCTGGATAATTTACAAGTGAAAGAAATTTATTTGGCTTATTATTCTGGAGGATAGAATGTTCAAGACAGTGGTAGATAGGCATCTGCTCAGCTTCTGGTGAGGGCCTGGTGATACATCACAACATGTAAAAGCACGGGAGTAAGTGAGCATTCATGGAAGAGAAAAAGCACCAGGGGTGGACTTGTTTTATAACAACCTTGTCTTGTGATGTCTGACTCAGTCCCATGAGGAAGACATTTATCCCACTTAACAACCTAATTACTTCTTAGAGATCCTGTCACCTCTCAGTACTTCTGCATTGGTGACTGATTTCCCAATACCTGCCTTTTAAGGGACATACTCAAATTATAGGATCCTACCTCTGGTTCCCAGGATTCATTTTCTTCTCACATGTAAAGTTCAATTATTCCATCCCAACAGTCATGAGAGTCTTAACCTGTTTGCATCTACTCAGAAGTCCAAAGTCTAATCTGTAAGTCCATGAAATCAAGACAAATTAACTACTTCCAACCTGCAATGATGGAAAGAGTCCAAAAGCTCCAATTTTGTGTGCTTGAAAAGTTACTACCATATGTGTGCCACTGGGGTTTTCTGTCTGCCCCTCTGAGCAGTGGCTCAAGCTGCATCAAGTAGCACCTCAGTTGTGCTGCTTGAGCCACAACGGAACAGCCAGGGCACATGGTTCAGGGATTTGAGGATCAGGGGCAGGATGCAGCTCTGGGTAGTGAGCTTGTACAGGGTGACTGGGGTCTATCCTCTCAAATCATCTGCATTGTGGAGCCCTGGGTCTGCAATGTGAAAGGAAAGGATGGCCCCAAAGATCTCTGAAAAGCTCTCTGGGTCTTTTGCCCTTTGTCCTGATGTATAGCACCTGACTCTCTTCTGTAGGAGCTAATCTCTTTAGCACATGGTTGCTTGGCTACACTCTTGCACTGTTTTTCATTCTTTACATGGGCAGGGTATAAATTTTCCAAAAATTTTACTTCCCTTCTGCTTCCCTTTTAATTATAAATTCTATCTTTAAATAATTCCTTTCATCTCTTCTCTTACTGTATGCACTAAAAGTAACCACATAGCTTTTTAAGTGCTTTACTGCTTAGATATTTCTTCCTCTAGATATCCTTGTTCATCACACTTGAGTTCGGCTTTCTGTAGGACCCAAGGGCATGGACATAATACAACCAATTTCTTTGTCAATTTATAGCAAAGACAGTCTTTACTCCAGTTTTCTATAATATATTCCTCATTTCCATATGAGAATTCATCAGAATGATCTTTATTGTCCATATTTCTACCAGTAGATCATGACTACCTATGATATTTTTGAGAAGTTCTAGATTCCCTAATCTTTTCTTCAGAGCTCTCACTAGGATTGCCCTTAACACTTCATTCAGGAAACTAAAAGTTTTTTTTTCTATCATACACTTTAAAACTGTTTCCATATTTCCAGGTATTTGTAAAGCAACAGCCTCACTTTGTATCAATTTTCTGTCTTAGTCTATTTTCTGTTGCTATAAAAAAAATACCACAGGCTGGGTAATGTAGAAACAGTAGACGTTTATTTAGCTCAGTGGTTTTATAAGATAAGATATCCAAGAGTGTACCCTGACATCTGGTAGAATCTTCTTGCTGAATCATAACATGGAAAAGGCCCTGACAAATGAATTTGGCAATTAAGTTTCCAACACATGAACTTTTTTGGAGGACACACTCAAACCATAGCAGTAGGAAGAATTGTTCAATAGTACAATAAAATGATTCTGAGGAAAAGGCAAAACTAGTGTTCTTAAAATTCTCACACACTCAATACTCACTCAAAATGCTTCTGAACCAGATGTGCGGGGAGTTTTCCCCACATGCCAAGCAATTCTCCAGCAGGCACCAACTGGTTGTCCTACAACTCTATTCAGTTGTGATACTATCCATCTGGAGTTAGTACCAGCACCCATGGGCTGAGGGCTTAGCCCCACAGACTGCTTCCACTCAGACCAAATCACAAGCCCCAGGTTGTGACTTGTGCTTCTGTCTGACCTGCTTTAAATTGGGTTCCCATTTTCTCTTTGCCTTCAATTAATTTGATAGAGCAAGTCATGGAACTCAGGAGAACGTTTTATTTATGATACTGGTTTGTGAACTAAGGATGTCAGGAAGGATAGAGATGCATTGTCTAATGGAAGATGCCCAGGGAAGGGCATGTGGAAAGGGAAATGAAACTTCTAAGCCCCCTCTCTGGGTCTGCCATCCCCAGCCACCTCCACATGTCCCGCCATCTGGAAGCTCTCTAAATCCCATCCTTTGGGGAGTTTTATGAAGGTTTCATTACCTCAGGCATGACTGGCTATACCAGGGCTCTTGTGATCCACTAAGCCTTCAGTCACTCTCCCCTTTTGAGAGGCTGGAGGTGAGGCTGAAAGGCCCAACCTTCCCATCACATTGCTGGGTCCTTGACAACCAGCACCTATTCCAAGGTTACCCAGGAGTTCCCACCCATCAGTCATCTCATTAGCATAAGAAAGACATCCCTTTGTAGAAGAGAAGAGTTTGAGAAGCTATATGCCAGAAACAGGGATTTTATCATATAGATCTTATATAAATCATAATATCACAATGGTTCATTTTATTAAGTGATTAAAGGGAAAGAAACATCATATCAATAAATGCATAAATCAAATATTTCATAAAACTGAACACCTTTGTGTTATTAAAAAAAAACCAAAACCCTGTCTTTCATGGCCATAAATGAGTGGTTTGCAACTTTTGCATCCACCCAAGATATCTAGGAGGCTTGTTAAAATACAGATTGCTCTGCCATGCCCCCAAGAATTTCAATTCTGCAGATCTGGCATGAAGTCAGAATCTTCATTTCTTTAAAGTTCACAAATAAAACTGATAAGGCTAGTTCTATGACTATGCTTCGAGAACCACTATTATAGAGGATGGAGATCACTATAACCGGTGTTCCTATTTTTAAAGAGCAACCAGAATATTCAATATCCAGTTTTTTAAAGACACTGAACAATCCAAGTCAATCATTTCTGAGGACAATATCTGATGTGTGCATATCCGTTAAAAATTTAGGGATTTGAGGTTTGTAATTTCCCTTTCCACCTACCTCTGCCCCAGTTAATATTACTATAGAAGAAGTCCTCCACAATTATACTCTGCATATTTGCTCAACTGTTTTATGATCATTAATTTCAGTATGTGTAATTGGCCCCATATCGATTATTCTAGGAGGCTTATAATACAAATTGGCCTTCTCTAGACTACACACTATTTCACAGAACAGGCTTTTTTCTTTCTTTTTAAAACAGGACATGTAATGGTTTTTAAACAAAGAAAAAATATTCCCGTGATGCAGATTTTTGCCCAAATGGAGTTAATGCTTCATTTGTATTCAGAGAAGAAAATGGTGCATATTAGAAATATAAAATGCACCTAATGTACATAGATTTAACTATGATTTTCAGTGGTGTATCTGGGAAATCATGAGAAAGAATATAAGAATGTTAAGATAAGAAAGTTTCTTCAGTACATTTAATAACCATCTTTTTTGGAAGTTGAATATATACAGGTTTTATTGTATGTTCATTATTTTTCCATGTCTTTTCTACCTTAGATTTGTAGTTCCTGGATTTCAGGAATAGCCTTATATTTAAGTGGGATAAGCAGGGGGAAAACATGAAATATTTTTGTTATTCTATTTTTTGGCATACTACAAGTTGATATTTATATAATTGTTTTATTCTGAAGATAGTCATCATAAATGTACTTATAAACATATTTTGTAAAACCCAAATTAATATTTAAAAGAAAATGATGGTACTTGTAAGTCTGTGTTTCCAACGTATTTCACAAATGCAAAATAACTACTTTACTTTCAAAAAAGTATTTTATTTTTATTTTTTTAAAAAAGTAGGCAAATTTTGTGCCAGCGTGGTTGATGAATGGCAGTCTGTCATTCTATACAGGCATCCTTCTCTGTTCATGGGGATTGGTTCCAGGACCCCCAAGAGTACCAAAATCTGTAAATTTTTCAAGTGCCTTGTATAAAACGACATAATATTGGCATATAATCTTTCATACTTCAAATCAACTCCAGATGACTTAGAATGTGTAATATAATGTAAATTCCATAGAAATAGTTGTTATGCTGTATTGTTAGGAAGTCATAACAAGAAAGTCTTTACATGCCCAATACAGACACATCATTATTGTTTTTAACCATATCTTTCACTGTGGAACCAAAGGATATGGAGAGATGACTGCAGTTCACCTTGGAAATAGAATCAAAAACAAAAGGGCCTGGGAAAGGGAAGCAGGCTGAGCACTGGAACCTTATGTTGAAGCAAAAGCACTGAGCCTTATGTTGAAACAAACTGTCCCTAAAATACAGAAATCTTAATAGATATGATAAAAATATGATATTTCTTTATTATGTAGTTTTTTCTGTCAATTCTTGAGTAAACAATGGATTCTCCAATGAAATCTTGGTGGTTTCATAAAAAAGTAGATTGGCCAGGTAAAGTGACACAGGCCTATAATCACAGTGACTTGGGAGGCTGAGGCAGGAGGGTTGCAAGTTCAAAGCCAGCCTCAGCAATGTAGCATGACCTTGTCTCAAAATTAACATTTTTTAAAAAAAGCTGTAGGGATATGTCTAAGTGGTTAGGAACCCATGGGTTCAATTCCCAGTACCAAAAAAAAAAAAAAAAAAAGTAGAAAATTTAATTTCTTCACAAAGAGAAAAAAACGAAGAAGTGAGAAATAAGTTAGATAATTTACAATGAATGAAAAGATTTCTTTCATCTCCTTTAGCTTTTCTTAAGGATGGGTTTTCAAAATATAAAGCTGAGAAAGAAGTGATTTTGAAATTTGTCTGAAGAGTCAAGTTATTTTTACCCTCAAAAGACTAATACTGACTTGTAACAATTAAATTATATTGATTCCATGGATTGCTACACCTTCTAAGTTGTCATTTAGTCTTCTCCTACTTGGGTGGAGCTCTTTATCTATGGGATACTTTTAAAGTAACTTACATCTATGACTATATTCTTTTTTTCTCAATTTCCTTTGAAGTTCGATTTTTCATTTTATCCCTTTTCCATCACACAAACACAAAAAATCTATGCTTTAGTTTTATGTTCTCTTTGTATTCCCATATTTATAGGTGTAGAGTTCTTTTTTGATATCTTTTAAATTTCTGCATCACATCAGTTTCATTCTGACAGATGCAGCCTCTAAAATAAGCTGTGTGATGCACTCAGACCTAAAATAAACCATTATTTCAGGGTGAGGTGCGTCATACCTGCAAATAACCTCATTTATCTAGAGAAATGTATTTAATGCTTATTGTATAAATACCAGTGTTCAGCATGCTCTATAATACCATCTGTCACTTCTTTTTGTACAATACATAATTCAATGTATCCCTTATTTCATTTTTTTTTGAGAAGGAGAATTCTTGCATATATCTCTAGATACTATGACAAGAATCCAGGCATATTATGAAAATTATTTCAAATATTATCCAAAATGAAATTTTAATGCAAGTTGAATGAAGTAGGTTCTCTGTTGCTAAGATATAATATTGAAGTAAGCTTATATCATTGGCATCTTTCACCAGCTTCATTTAAAGTATATTCTCTACACAATGTTCTGGGAAGTAGGAATGTAACTGCTGTTCCTATGAGAGGGATGCTGTCTCTGGTTATGCTGCCGTAGGGAGCTCCTCTGCTGGCGAAGCAGGAAGAGAGGGAAATGAAAACATAAAGTGCTAACATGTTGTTGGGAAAGTGGAATAATTTTTTTTCCTCATAGTTTGCTAGAAACATTTTTTTTCTCAGATTAGAAAAAGATCTGTTAGAGTAATATTCAGTGAATATTACTAACTAGATTAACACTAGATTAACAAACCTTTTGTGAGTGAATACCTAATGCCTGGCACCGCCAGGTTGAGAACCCTAAGAGAGATCCCACCCAGATGCTCATTCTCTAGTGGAAGCAAGGTCCCTCAGGGAGAAGTAGGGTCAATGCCACATTGGTGGAGAGACAGGGGCAAGAAAGTTGCTGAGATGTGCCTAATTCAGCCCCTAGAAGAAAGGAGGGATCAGGGAGAGCTTTCTGATATAGGTTTTACCTGAGTTCCATTTTGAAGAATGAGTAGGAGTTAATTGTTTAGGTTGTTTTTAGATCACTTTTCTGCTAAGAAGTTTCAGAAAGAAAGAAATAGAAATTCTGAAATTATCTTATCATGCACAATTCTGTAGGTCAGATCAAAGAACACAGTTCATATTTCTTTTCCTCCTTTCCTGCATGCACAAGTATGTTATTTTAATGTGTGAAGTTACTATCAAATTTATTACTTTATGGTTAAAACTATATGATATATATATGCACATGGGAGAATAAATCCTAGCAATTATGTATTAGTCATTGCTTTAGTGTAGTTAAGATCTACCTTCTTAATTACATATTTATCTTCACACTTTCTCTCTAAACACAAAAATACAGAGCTGGGTGCAGTGACTCATTTCTGTAATCCCAGCTACCCTGGAGGCTGAGGCAGGAGGATTTCAAGTTCAAGGCCAGCCTGGAATCAGACCTTCTCTTGAAATAAAAGTAAAAAAGACAGAGGATGTAGCCCAGTGGTAGAAAGCTTGCCAAGCATGCATGAGACCCTGGGTCCAATCTCCAGCACTACAAAACAAAACAAGACAGAAGTAAAAACAACTTAGAACAAAGTTACAAAAAAAAAAAAAAAAAAAAGACACAGAAACAAGTAATTCTATTGCCTGTGGTCTACATTTGTTTTGGACATATTATTTCATTATCGTGGCAGATTCTTCTTTGTTTTAAATATCCCTGAAGTGGAATGAAAGAAATGAATGCATGTTTACTACTAGGTTCCTACTAGGAGAGGAATAACTTTTTATGCTAACTTGGACAATTTTCTATCCCACATTTTTGGGGCAAAGGTAACTATCAACCTAGCCCATGTAATCCTTTTGTTTTACAATGAGATCCATTTTGTAAGTATGCATGTTGCTATAAAACAGGTTGATCCTGGATGGAGTAGACAAGGTCTAGCTTTGTTACAATTTCATCATATCGAAGAAAAGTATAAAAGATGATGATGATAAATGCATTGCAGAAACCTAGAGAAAAAATACACCCTTGATAAGCTGTATGGTTGTCTTCTTAGAGAAGAGCCTTCGTGGTTCAGAAAGAAAGAACAGGCAAAAACTCATGAATAATAACCAACATGTTTCTTTTTTAAAAAATAACATTAAAACTTCAGCTATACTTTAATATAAAGAATAGAAGTGAAATACCTCAAACCAACAATACGAAGAATCCAAGTAGGAATAGGTGAGGTTGAGTCTTCCGTTCCTACTTATGCACGTCCACTGCTACAGCAAGAACAGAGAAGATTAACACAAAGTATGTGGATACCACACCTACAGTCTAGATTACTCTAGGGCACATAGGAAAGGGAAGACTATGCCCTAAAAAGAATGGTTTAATATATGCAAATCTATAAATGCGATACATCACATATATAAAGTAATAGGAAAAAATACTTAGTCATCTCCATACATGCAGAGAAAGCCTTTGACAAAATTAAATACCCATTCATGATAAAACTAGGGATAGAAGGAACCTACCATAACATCATGAAGTTACATATGGAAAAAAAAAAAGTCAACCTCATAGTAAATGTAGAAATACTGAAATGCATTTTTATAATCTAGAACAAGACAGGACATCCACTCTTCACTTTCCTATTTAATACAGTGCTAGAAATTCTAGTCAGAGCAATTAGGCTAGAGAAGGGGGAGAAAAGGATAAAAATAGGAATGGAAGAAGTCAAATGAACACGGTGTGCAGATGATGTGATTCTATACTTAGAAGCTCCCAAAAGCTACACCAAAAGACTACCAGAACTAATTAAAAAAATCAGCAATGCAGCAGGTTACAAAATAAGCTTGCATAAACAAATAGCTTTTCTAGATACCAACAAAGAATCTGCTGAGAAAGAAGTCAGCAAAATTGTTCTATTCACAATAGTCTCAGAAAATACCTAGGAAAAATCTAACCCAGGAGGTGAAAGACTTTTACAATGAACACTATAGAACATTGAAGAAAGAAATTGAAGACTACCTCAGAAAATGGAAAGATCTCCAATGTTCATGGATAGGTAGAATTAACATTGTCAAAATGGCCATACACCCAAAAGCAATACGCAAATTCAATGCAACCCCCCTCAAAAAAGCCAATGATATTCTTCACATAACTAGAAAATATAGTCCTAAAATTCATTTGGTATAATAAGAGGTCCAGAATAGACAATGTAATTCTAAGCCAAAAAAGCAATGCTGGAGCCATTACAAGTCCTGATTTTAAATTATACTACAGAGCTATAGTAATAAAAACTGCATGGTATTGGCATAAAATGAACACAAACATTGATGGTGCAGAATAGAAGACATAGAGACAAACTTACTCATGTATTGTCAGCTCCCTTGACCAAAGGTGCAAAAAAAAAAAAAAAAAAAATACATTGGAGAAATTATTTAGACTCTTCATCAAGTGGTGCTGGGAAAGTTGGTTATCTACATGTAAAAAAAAATTGATCCCTTTTTTTACCCTGCTCAAAAATCCAATCAAAATGGATTAAATATATAGGAATTAAACCAGCCACTCAGAGAAGAAACACAGATTCAACAGTCTAGCATAGAGGCACAGGCAACAGCTTTCCCAATAGGATGCCTAAGGCTCAGGAAACAGTGCCAAGAGTTAATAAATGGGATGTCATAAAAAACAAAAAACAAAAACAAAAATAAAACAATACTTCTGCACAGTGGAGGAAAAAATTCAAAATGTGGGAGAAAACCTAGAGGTGGGAGAAAATTATTGCTAGCTACTCCTAGGAGAATAGTGAAGGGTTTTTAGATAAGACAGAGGTAGAAAATTTAAGTTGAATGTCAATTAAATAGGGTAGTAGCATCATTGTGGACCACAATGCTTATATCAAGATCCACCATCTCTGACCGATAGAATCTCTGTTTTAGTCAGCTCTTTTGCGGCTGTGACTAGAAGCCCTGAGAAGAACAATTTTAGGGGAGGAAATGTTTACTTGAGGGCTTACAGTTTCAGATGCCTCTGTCCATTGACAGCTACCTTCATTCCTTGGGCCTCGAGGTGAGGCTGAATATCACCGCAGAAGAGTGTGGCAAAGGGAAGCAGCTCACATGATAATCAGGAAGCAGAGAGAGAGACTCCACTCACCAGATACAAAATATATATCCCAAAGACATGCCCCTAATACCCACCTCCTCCAGTTACACCATACCCACCTTCAGTTACCACTCAGTTAATCCTTATCAGGGGATTAATTTATTGATTGGGTTAAGACTCTTACAATCCAATCATTTCTCCTCTGAACCTTCTTGCATTATCTCACATGTAAGCTTTAGGGGGGCACCTCACATCCAAACCCCAACATTCTGCCCCCGGCCCTCAAAAGCTCACAACCATCTCATCATGCAAAATACATTTTGTCCATTTCCATGAGTACACATAGTCTCAAAAGTTCCAAGATTACCCAAAATTTCAAGTTCAAAGTCTCTTCTGAGACTCAGGTCAAGCTTGCATTATGAGCTCCTATAAAAATCAAAAGCAATGTATAAGAATCTAATATATATGGGTACAAAATAAACATTTCCATTCACAATAACAGGGGCATAGGAAGAAGGGATAGGACCAATGCTAAATTGAAATCCACCTGTGCAAACAAGTCCTGTAGCTCCACTTCCAGCATCTGGGGCAATTGGCATTGTGACGTTGTGTCCAAAGGGCTTGTGTAGATCCACCCCAGTGGCCATGTTGGTTGCCGTCCAAGTGCGCTTTCTGTTGGCTTGTCTCAGCTCAATTCCTGTGGCTTTCCTCAGCAGACATTTCTCCTTACTGGAATTTCTTAATCATTGGGGTCTCCATTGCAGGTTCGGCTTTCTCCCTGCATTTCCACATTTTGCCTTCTCAGGGGATGCCTGCAGGGACTCTGACCCTACTGAACTTTGCCTGGCCTCCCAGGCCTTCCTTTGAAAACTTGGTGCAAGACCCCCTAACTCTAGCATCCTGCCTTCCTGGAGAACCAGCACCATGTGGTTGATACCAAGGTCTGCCGCCATCTTGAGCAGTAGTAAAGGCTCTAGAGACAATGGCTATAGCACAGCAGCCTCTGAGTGTCTGGGTGGCTGAGTACGTTGAAAAACCTTTTTAGGCCCCCCTGTGCAAAGATGCCCCACTGGTCTCAAGAGAATTTTTACTTTCACTCCCTTGAGACTTAGATGGGTGTGGTCTTAATCAGCTCCTGAGATGCCCTCAAGCCATCTTTCTCCAGGTCTCTGCGCAAAGTCTTTAGCATTTCTTTAGTGGCAGTAAAGTCTTTAACCACTTCAACTTCCTTAGCCCCAGTTTTACTTCCACCTTTCAAGTCCAAGTTTTTCAAATCTTTCTGTTCTGCTTCCTGCTCCTGATTATTACAATAAATTTGGCTAAAAGAAGCCAGCAATACACATGACATCGCCTGAATATTATGCTGTCTAGAAATTTCTTCTGCCATATTAAGAAATCCATCACTTTTAAAATCAGTCTCAAAGGAAGTCTCAGGATATGGGCACAATGCGGACAACTTCTCAGTCAGAACATAACATGAGTGGCCTCTACTACACATTCCAATAGAGGTCTTCTTCCCTGAACCCTCTTAAGCCCTGTCTTCAATGTCCACAGTCCTATTGGCATTCTGGTCTTCTGAGCTCTCACCAGAATTGGCCACTAAGGTCCACTTACAACAATCTAAAGCATTTCCAGTTTGCACAAATAAACATCTCATAATTCCTCCCACCAATTCCAAAAATCTCCAAAAACTTAGGAACCATATGGTCAGGTTAGTCACAGCAATGGCCCCACTCCCTGTACCAATTTCTGTATAGTCAGATTTTTTTGCTGCTATGACTAAAAGCCCTGATCAGTACGATTTTAGGGGAGGAAAAGTTTATTTGAGGGCTCATGTTTTCAGAGGTCTTAATTCATTGACAACTGGCTCCATTCCTTGGGACTTGAAGTGAGGCTGAATATCATGGCAGAAGAGTGTGGTGAAGGGAAGCAGCTCACATGATGATCAGAAAGCAAGAGAGAGAGCGAGAGTAATCAACAACTTGTACCACTTATTCCTGAAAGATTTCTATTGATTATTCTAAAATCTATCTATTGAAGAGAATGTAATTATCACAGGCTGTAATACTTCATATATTTTATCTTTATCTGGCTGGATGGTTTCTTAGTTCTCTTTTTCCTTACTTATTTGTACTATGATATACTTCACATTAAAAAAATATGTTAAAACAGTATTCCTTGTGTGAACTATGCTGCCTAAAAGAAAGCATTACAAATACACATTAAGCTCTTTCATGTATGGTATCATGATTTCATTACATGAGATTATACTGCCAAGTAAACACTATCATGGATTTGTTGTTTAAACTTCAATATATTTTCATTGTTTTGCCATGTATGCATGTCATCTTAAATAACAGAATTATTTGGCGCACTTAAGTCTCACGGCATGTATAGATCCTGGAAAATTACTTCTTATACCACCAACATTATGTTTTTGATTTCCCCCACATTTTGATATATGTAGGTCTAGATCACTCATTTTCATTGCTATGTAATATTCCACTGTATGATTTTTTACTGTTATTTTTTGTCCATTCTTGTACTGGTAAATTTAGATTGTTTCAAGTTTTGTTATTTTACACAAAGCTTCTGCAAACATTTTTGTACTTGTGTCCTTGTGCATGTCTACAAGACTTTTCTAGGTTATATTGTATAGTTGAGAAATTACTGTTTGGAAACCATATGCTTTCAGAAGTTTATCAAATGTTGGCAAATCAACTTCCATTTTTTTTTTGTATCAATATATACTGCTATAAGCAATTTGCAAGAATTCTTATTGCTCTACGTCACCACAAACTTAACATGTGCTAACACATTTTGCTTTTTGTCTGGCTTGAAGTATAAGGATATATTAATTATGAGTTTTAATTTGAGTTTCCTTAATTAGTAGCAAAAGTGAGTTCCATGTGCAAATTATCTGATCCCATGTTTTTATTGGGTTGTTTTATATTCCATTGTGATTTTTAGGAGTATTTATAGTGTGTGAGCATAAATACTTTGTCCATTCTAAGAAAAATATCTTACGCTCTGAGGCTTTATATGTACTTGTGATAGTCTGATATTGGTGATCACCAGTGGCTGATGCCTACTTGTGTTTCTGCCTACTATACTGTCCCCTGGCTTTCTATGTCCATGCTTGGCCTTCACTTGCTTTATTCAGTAGAATGCACCAGAGGTATGACTGTGCAAGACTAGGCCTATCTCTCAAGGAGCCTGGGTTGATTTGACATTTGTGTTTGAGAACCTTGGGCCACCATTCAAGAAACTCTTACTAGAGCATTGCGCGAAGAGGTGCATGACTGAGCCATCCAGCCATATCAGAAACCCAGTTGTTACAAATATTATTGACCCAGCACCAGATTTCAGTCACATCAATGACCATTAACAACACTAGCAGAAGGTCTTGCAGCTGAGCCTGTACACAGTGCAGATTTGTAAGCAAATAAAATAATTATTATTTTGAAGCCAGTTCTAAATTTTGGCATGTTTTCTTACATGGGAATAACCATTTAAAATGTTACTATAAAATAATTTTGATGAACACAAGTTTTTTATTTTAATGTTGTCAAATATATAAATTTATTTCTGGCTATGGTTTATACTTTTGTGTCTTCCATACAACTCAAAATTATTAAGATAGTCTAATAGAAGCCTTAACATTTTACCTTTCACATTTTGCTATTCAATGCAATAGGAATATACATTATATATGATATGAGATGGAGACTGATTCATTTTTCTCTGTGAATAATCAATTTTCCTAGGACTGTTAATTGTATCGCCCATTTAGATACTGTATAATTATGTGGCTACTAAATTTTTTTTTCTTTTAAGTCAATTTGAATGAGGCTCAAATAACATAATATGTGTGTGTGTGTGTGTGTGTGTGTGTGTGTATAATTATGAGTTTTGGAAAAAGTATCAACACCACCATCAAGATTAAGAATATTTTTATTATTCTAAAATATTCCAGGTTCACCCCATCATCCCTTCTAGTTAATGGTCTGGCTTCTGTCAATATAAATCAGATTTGTTTTCCATCTTTTTTTTTTTTTTGTATTGGGGATTGAATTCAGAGCCACTCGACCACTGGGCCACATCCCCAGCCCTTTTTTGTATTTTATTAGAGACAGGGTCTCACTTAGTTACTAAGTGCCTCACCATTGCTGAGGCTGGCTTTGAAATCACGATCCTCCTGGCTCAGCCTCCCAAGTGCTGTGATTACAGGCGTGTGCCACCGTGCCTGGATGTTTTCCATCTTTTAAACAGATGAAATCATAATGCTTACGGTTTATGTTTGGCATCTGTCACACGGCATATTATTTTTGAAGTTTATCCATGATTTTGCATATGTCAAAAATTAGATACTGGTTCTTCTCAAGTGCTATTCCACTGTATGGATTTATTAGAAATTATCCTGCTCTAAACACTTGGTATTCCCAGATTTGGGCTAATACTTAAAAAGAGCTACCATAAATATTTATGTACAAATTTTAGATTGACTTAATTTTCTTCTCTTGGGTAAGTATTTTCTTCTCTGGTAGTTGAGTAGTCAAGTACCATGTGAAGTACCATAGATGACACTTCTAAGAAATTGCCAAACTGTTTTCCCAAATGGCTGTACCATTTGTACCACTTTTTCATTCCCGTTAGTAAATTATGAGTTTTAGTTGTTCTACATTTTCAACAGGTGGAGTTATTAGTATTTTGATTTTTCGCCATTTTTATCTCCGTATATCAATTGATATTTCTGATATCAATAATGATATGAAAGTGTGGATTTAATTTGCATTTTTCTGATGTCTATTGATGATTAAGCAACCTGGGTGCAGTGGCGCATGCTTGTCATCTCAGAGGCTTGGGTGGCTGAGGCAGGAGGCTCGCAATTTCCAAGAAAGCCTCAGCAATTTAGCAAGGCCCTAAGCAACTCAGAGAGACTCTGTCTCTAGATAAAATATAAGAAGTGTCTGGAGATGTGGCCCAGTGGTTAAGTGCCCCTTGGTTCAATCCCTGGTACCAAAAAGAAAATAATAATAATAATTTTTAAAATATGCTTAAACATCCTGTCTTGTGATCATTGGCTCTGTATGTTGTTTTGTGAACAGATTATAAGACTTTTTTCGCATTTTAAAAGATTGAGTAGTTTATCCTATTTTACATTTCTAAGAGTTCTAGGAGACCTTGATGCATTCTTGATAAAACTGCTTTGTTGGAAATGTAAATTACAACATTTTTGTCTAAGTCTGTGCTCCAACTTTGGGTTTTCTTGAGTGCCTTTTGAAACATGGCTTTTTTTCTTTTACTTCAATAAACCCCAATCAATTACTTTCACTTACAGTTTCTGCTTTTTATGCCCTAAGATACATTTGCCTATCCCAAAGTCACAAATATTTTACTCTACGCTTTCGTTTAGAACAAAATGTGATTTTGCAGTTTTACAATTTCCTAGACATTGTGTAGTTTTACATTTCTTATTTAGGTCTGTCTGGACTCAGTTTGACATGACTGCAGCCATCTTGAGTCATAACCACCATGGTTGCCCTAGGGTAACCCTAGTCAGTTTTTCCTGCAGTTTCCCAGCAAGCTATAAATAGATAAAACCATTAGAGTGCCATGTGGAGCTTTACAGCTGAACCCTGGCTCCAGGAATGTGCCTGACTTCTTGATATTAGCTTAAGATAAATCAGGTGCATTGCAGAGAGGCTGAACTGGTCATTGCTGCCTAGCACCATGCTTCTGTCAGTAAGTCCCTAAAGTGTACCCTCCACAATCCTAGATATGCCTGCCTTTCTTTCTTATGTTTCATAGCACCTTGGGGATCATCATTATACAGTAGGACTGGGTTGTTCCAGAACAAGGTCTGTTAACCATTTCAAGTTACTTTTTGTGTATGCTATTGGATAAGGTTCAGTGTTCATTATTTTCCATATAGATATCCATTTTTCTCAGTCTTGTGGAGACACTATTTGCTCTACATTTAATCATCTTCATACTTGGTCAAAAATTAATAAACCATATATTTGGGTTCACTGCTTGACTTTCTATTCTTTTCCATGATTCTGTACATCTATCAAAATGCTGATTTTACAACTTCCCAATTGTTGTGTTGTTATAGTAAATTTTAAATTCAGGTAGCATAGATATTCCAATTTTGCATTTCTTTTTCAAAACTGTTTGGGTTTTTATATGTCATTTTTATATTTTAAAAATTAGGATCAGCTTATCAATCAAAAAACTTGTGATTTTGATTGTTATTGTTTTAAATCTATAAATTAATTTGCAGATAATCAATATATTAACATCACTGGTATTTCCAATTCATGGGATGCACTGTTTCTTTCCATTTCCTTTGGTCCTTAATTTCTTATTAATTTTTGCACATATCTTGTTAAATATAATCATAAATATTTTATATGTTTATTTGAATGATATTATAAGTGACATATTTCTAAATTTCAAGTTCTGATTGTGTTAGACTAATGCACAATTATCTTTTTATTACATTCATTATAATTTTGAGTACATTTTATAAAGATTCATTAGGGTTTTCTACATACATAATCAAGTATATATAACAACTTATAAACAAAAAATCATCTCTTTCCTCCCAAACACATACCTTTTCATTCAGTGTTGAGTGCTAATATCCTTTTCTTGTTCTGAGCTTGAGGGAAACATTGAGTTTTTCAACCTGGAGTGGAGTTTAGTAGGAGCATTTCAGATTCCCATGTGAAAGTCAAATTACTTTTCAATCTTAGTTAGCTGAAAATTTATGAGACTTGTTTTACTTGGTCACAGTGTTTTGCATCTCAGACTTTCTAGTTATTTTTGATTGTCTGCTGGGCATGATGTTTTATGTTTTTGAGTGTTTACATTTCATAATCTTCCATTAAAGATTGTTGGGCATTTTCTGGAAGACAGTTTAATTACCATGAATCAGTTTAGTCTTTGCAAGACTTGTTTTTAAACTTTTATGTTTTAACTATTGATTAATCTTTACTCCAGGAATTATTTAGTACTCCTATCAGTGTGTAGTTCTATGGGCTCCCCATTGACAGCTGAGGAGATCTTAAAATACTGTTCATTCCAGTTTGTCAAAGTTGGAATAACTCCCTTTTCTGGAGACCTCTTAGAACCCTATAGTTTACTATACCCTTTTTATTCTTTGCTCAGGTGCATGGAGTTTTTTATGCACATGCATTTTAGTATTTAGCAGCACACTCATGGAACCCACATGCAGATTCCTGGTACACTTTATTTTTTGCAGTTTATTTATCTCTATGATTCAGTTCTATAATTTCCACCTTAGATTCCCTGAACTAAAATATTTTACACTTCAATCAGTGAGGAGACTATACTTTTCATGTGATCCTTTTCATTTCATCCCTCCAGGAGAGCCATGGTGCTTGTAGGGTCAGTTCCCTCATTTCCCCTTTTGGAGGGGATCACATTTTATGTGGCTTGCTTTCTGTTATGGTTAGGATATGAGGTGCTCTCCGAAATGCTCATAGTAGACAATGCAGGAATGTTGAGATGAAATGATTAGATTATGAGATATAACCCAGTCAGTGGGTTAACACATTAGATCAATTCGTAATTTGAAAGAATTACTGTACTGGGTGGTAACTGTAGGCAGACAGGATGTGACTAGGAGAAGTAGGTAACTGGGGCGGCTCCTTTGGGATTCCCGGAAACTCAATCTCTCTGCTTTCCAGCTGTCGTGAGCTGAGCAGCTTTCTTCTGGTATGCCCTTCCACCATGATGTTCTGCCTTATCTCAGGCTCAGGGCAATGGAGTCTGCTGACCATGAACTGAGACATCTAAAATCATGAGCTCAAGATAAATTTTTGCTTTTTTTAAAAAGTAGTTCTTATCAGGTACTTTTGTTAGAGCAATTAAAAGCTGACGAACACACTTTACAAATGTTTAAAAACAGGTATTTTGTACAGTTTTGTGTTTTGAGTAAGAAGTTGGCTATTCTCTGTTATTCCATCAGAGTTGGAAGCAGAGAACAATCATATATATTGTTGCTAAGGAATTTCCTAGCGAATCCTATTGAAAGGAAATTCATTGAATTTTTGTATATTGATCTTATATCCAGCATCCTTAATAAACTCTTTTTCTTAATTGTAATAATTTGCCTTTATATTTCTTTGATATTTAATGAATATGGCAATTTTTCTATGATGACTAGAATTCTAATTTTTTTTTTCTTCTGAATCTCATAGATATAAGTTCTTTCTTTCATCCTGGACTTACAACAACACTCTGATGATGATAAATAGAAGCATTAATAGCAGACAAATTTATTTTTTAAAGATAATCTATAAATCCAATATTAATATGTAATCATTATTGAGTTTTGTTAAATACTCTTCATCTCTTATGAATGTATTTACTTGCAGATGAGAGTATATGTAATAAGAGTCTTGTGTTTCTAATGTAAAATAAGCCCAGATGTAATGAATTTCCTATTTCCATCCCCCTCCCTTTCATTTATTCCCCTTTGTCTAATCCAAAGTACTTCTATTTTCTCCCTCCCTTATTGTGGGTTAACAGCCATATATCAGAGAAAACAACCAGCCTTTGGTGTTTTGGAATTGGCTTATTTCATTTAGCATAATAGTCTCCAATTCCATCCATTTACAGGCAAAGGCCATAATTTCATTTTTCTTTATGGCTGAGTAATATCCCATTGTGTATATATACCACAGTTTTTTAAAATCCATTTATCTGTTTAAAGGCACCTAAGTTGGTTCCATAGCTTTGCTATTGTGAATTGAGCTGCTATAAACATTGATGTGTCTGTGTCACTATAGCATGCTGATTTTAAGTCTTTTGGGTATTAATGGAGCAATGGGATAACTGGGTCATATGGTGATTCCATTCCAAATGTTCTAAGGAATCTCCATACTGCTTTCCGGAGTAGTTGCACCAATTTGCATTTCCACCAGCAATGTATTAATGTCCCTTTTCCCCCACATCCTCACCAACATTTATTGTTACTTGTATTCTTGATAATTACCAATTACTGGAACGAGATGAAATCTCAGTGTAGTTTCAATTTGCATTTCTCTAATTGCTAGAGATGTTTAACTTTTTTTCTCATATTTGTTGATCCAGCATATTTTTTTCTTCTGTGAAGTGTCTGTTCAGTTCCTTTGCCCATTTATTGATTGGGTTATTTGTTTTTGTTATCGTTTTATTTGGTGTTAAGTTTTTTTAGTTCTTTATGTATCCTCAGAGTTCAATTTTCATATATATATATATTTTTGGGATTTTTGTGCATACTTTTAACAGGGTAGTTCAAACCTACTGTGGGTCTCCAAAAGCATTAAAAGCACAATGCAGTAGAAACACAAAATTGCATCATTGTAGTATAGAAAGAAATTGCCATTTAGCATTATATTCTCCAATTTCATCCATTTACCTGTGAATGTCATGATTTTATTCTCTCTTATAAGTGAAGCTAGCCAATCCCCAAAAGCCAAATGTCAAATGTTTTTTCTGATATAAGGAGGCCAATTCATAGTGGGGTTGGGATGGGGAGCATAGGAGGATTAGAGGAACACTAGAATGGCCAATGGGGAGGGAGGGGATGGGAGGGGGCTAAAAGGTGAAGAAAAAAAAAAAAAGACAGTAGAATGAGATGGATATCATTACCCTAAGTGCATGTATGAAGTAATGAATGGTGTGAATATACTTTGTATACAACCAAAGATATGTAAAAATGTGCTCTATGAGTATAATATGAAATGTAATAAATTCTGCTGTCATTTCTAACAACTTAGAATTAAAAATAAATTAAAAAAATAAATAAACAGCAAAATAAAAATAGGAACACTGGTTATAGTGATCTCCATCCTCTATAATAGTGGTTCTCAAAGCGTAGTCACAGGACCAGCCTTATCAGTTTTATTTGTGAACTTTAAAGAAATGAAGATTCTGACTTCATGCCAGATCTGCAGAATTGAAATTCTTGGGGGCATGGCAGAGCAATCTGTATTTTAACAAGCCTCCTAGATATCTTGGGTGGATGCTAAAGTTGCAAACCACTCATTTATGGCCTTGAAAGACAGGGTTTTGGATTTTAATAACACAAAGGTGTTCAGTTTTATAAAATATTTGATTTATGCATTTATTGATATGATGTTTCTTTCCCTTTAATCACTTAATAAAATGAACCATTGTAATACTAAAAAAAAAAGGAATTGGCGCGCAATTGTAGATAGACACTTGAATGATGATCTACCCACTCTCTTTTCATATTGCTTAAATACAGTCTAATGATCTGGGCTCCTCTTATGTGGTGGGTTTATCATTCTACCCACTGCACTGAACACTAAACTTAAAAAGTAGGGGAAGAAGGGGAGGGGAGGTGTCATGGGGGTAGGAAAGATGGTGGAATGAGATGGATATCATTACCCTGGTACACGTATGACTGCACATATGGTGCAATGCTACATAATGTACAACCAGAGAAATGAAAAGTTGTGCTGCGATTGGGTACAATGAATCAAAATGCATTCTGCTCTCATATATGCCTAACTAAAATTAATTAATTAATTAATTAAAAAAGGTAAAAGAGTGATCTAGCCATGAGAAAACATGGAGAAAACTAAAATATACATTACTAAATTAAATAAATTAATCTTAAAAGAAACTTTTGTCATCTGCAATCTTTCATCATTGTCTTCTCAGAGCCTTTTGTTTTCATTTATTCAATTAATAAATAATTAAATATTATCTTAAAAACAAAAGTACTTCTCTAAGAAACTAGGCAGGAACTGAGAAGCTGTGCCCACTGTCTCACATGTGTCTTTATTTCATAGACTTTGTATTTTTTGTCATTCATTTGTTCAACATGAAACTGAAATGAAGGTCAAAATGAATGAGATTTCAATCATTCTTGGCAGTCTTTGAATTAAGCTCAGGCTTCTCAGGTCTAGCTTTACTCTATATCAAATGGAAATCAATGTATAATTGTTTCTTACATTATCTTTTTTTTTTTTTTTTACTTTGAGTCAAGCTTATACTACCTTAGAAAATTAATATTTTTATGTTTTTCTTTTCCTTTTATCCTTCCTCCTCCTCCTCTACTTCACCCTTCTCCTCTTCCTCTTCCTCTTCTTCCTCTTCCTCTTCTTTTTCTTCTTTTTATACCAATGGTTGAACTCAAGGGAGCTTACCCATGGAGCCCTGCTTTCTTCTTCTTTTTTGAAATTATGTATAAATTGCCAATAGAAATACTTGAGCTTTTGATATTTTTCTTTGTGCATGCATGGGTTGGAAGGTAAACTTTTATTAACTGAGTAAATTCTTCAAAAATAAAAAATTGTTTAGGAAATTTTTATCTTTAATGAGCTTTGGTATTGTTACATTTTCCTAAACACTAATTTCTTTGTCTAAGCTTTCAAACATATTCACTCAAATATTTACAGTGTTATTTTATTTGTATTTCTCTGTGCAGTTCTACCTCTATACTCTTTTATCAACCCCAAATTTTTATGAGTATTTGCTTTTATCCTCTTGACAGAACTTTTTCTTCTAGTTGTCATTTCAAGAATCAGCATTTTTAGTTTATTGACTCTTTTATTGCATTTTTCATTTCTTTGAGTTTGCCTTCTCACTTCTTTATTTTTCTCCTTCAATGTTCTTTCAGTGTGTATTTTTCTTTTCCTAGATTGCTAAAATGAATGCTATGGTAGTCTTTGATTTATTGCCTTTCAGCTTCAAACTTACTCATTATTCATTTATTTATTTATAGGTTCTGGGCCTTATAAATATTTCCCCTTTGTCTGCCAAAAAGATCTTAAAGGTCATTAGAGGAGAAAGGTATTTCCCTTCCTGCTTCTGGAGTGACTTGCTCTCCAGGCTCCTGGAGAACGTGCCTTTTATTCACTGCGTGGCCTGCATGATATCTGCAGTGCTAGGTGCCTGAAGGGATCAACTTTGTTCAGTGTTTGGCTGTTGTATGATTTCTGCAGCTGTTGAAATGTGTAGCCGCAACCGAGCGCAAGTTCATAGGCAGCATGGGCTGGTGCCTTAGCCAAGACCTCTGTGATTGGATCTTATTGGATCCAGCCTGTATAGATGCTAACTAAATTTCCACATGTTTTCTAATAAAAGCGTTTAATGATATTAATTCCCCTTTAGAAATGAATTTTTAATAGATGATAAGATTCCTCTGCTACAGCCAGTGTTTCTATAATGAGAATTAGCTCATGTGAGATTGGTAAATAAGAGAATTATGACAGCATATTACATACATTGCTTTGATTCATACATTTTTAAAAAGCCAATAGGGCAGTATTTTATCTTACCAAACATAATAGCAATAAAACAGAAACACTAGAACACAATGTAAATTAATACTGCTGAGTGCTGTCAGCTGTGGGTGAACACGGTGCATGATACCTAGTCACTCCATGTTCCTCTCCTTGGCTTACTTTAGACGGGTGCTTTCTCTTGAAATTAATGCACCATTTCCCCCCTTAATTTTGTGCATTTCACATTTGCTATAATTCATCACCCTCCCCGCTTCCTTAATATCCTCTTCTTATGGTTGGCCTATTTTAAAAAATAAAATTTTTAATATTTACTATAGAAATTATTTATTGCAGAATAAACATGCCTTTCTAACTATGCTACTGTTTTATTAGGACCCTTATTTTTATTAGTGCAGTAGTTACAAAGTCTTGTAGATTTTAGGTGTTGTACTCTTAGACTTACCTTTCTGATATACACTATTATTTTTAGTGGATAATTTTGCAAAAGTTAGTTTCATGGGAGTTATCTACATAGTATTCCACCCAGAAAATCTGTGTTTTTATTCTCTTTCAAGTTCAAATATTTCTAATTTTCTTTAGACTTATAAGTAATTTTAAAACATGTTACTTAGCTTCAAAAATATATAATTTGGGGGGTTGGAGGTGTAACTCAGTAGGGGAGTGGTAGACTAGCATTGGTAAGCGCCTGGATTCAATTGTCAACATGACAAAAATTTTAAAACAGCATTTTCCACTGTAGTTTTTTTTTTTATTGGTTACTTTTAACAATTGAACACTAATTAGAGAATGTGGTATAAATACTACAGATAATAATCTATTGAGCCTTGCTTAGATGGCCTAATGCATTGGACAACTTGTTATAATTGTGTCCTGTGTTTTTGTGGAAAATGTCTATTTTTTATTTGTTCTAATTATTTATACATGACAGTAGAATGCATTTTGACACATACATAAATGGAATATAACTTCTCATTCTTCTGCTTGTACATGATGTGGAATTATACTGATTGTGTAATCATATATGCACATAGGGTAATTATGTCTGATCTATTCTACTAACTTTCCTCCCCCCATGCCCCCTCTCCTCCCTTCACTCCCTTCTGTCTAATCCAGAGTACCTCTGTTTTACCCTATCCCCCTGCCCCCTTATTGTGAATTAGCAGCTGCATATCAGAGAAAACATTTGGCCTTTGGTTCTTTGGCATTGGCTTATTTCCCTTAGCATGTTTTCCAGCTCTATCCATTTACTGGCAAATGTCATGATTTAGTTCTTCTTTAAGGCTGAGTAATATTCCATCATGTGTATATACCACATTTTCTTTATCCATTCATCTGTTGAAGGGCACCTAGGTTGGTTCCATAGCTTAGCTATTGTGAATTGTGCATCACGATAGTATGCTGATTTTAATTTCTAGATTCAAAGCTCTGTATAAATTGTATTATGTCCCTGCCATCTTCACCTCTGCAAATTCATATATCCCAACCCCCAACATGACTGCAAGTGGTGATAGAATTTTTAGGAGATAATTCAGGTTAAATGTGGTCATAAAGGTGAAATCCTAATCTGATGGAACAAGTGGCCTTGTAAGAAAAGGAAATGAGAGATCTTTCTCTACCTGCACAGAGAGGATATGGCAAAATGGTGACAGCCCAAAAGCCAAGAGGCAACTTCAGTATGAAATTTACATTGCTAGTACCTTGATTTTGGACTTTACAGGAATATTGTGAGAAATAAATTTCTGGTATTTAAACCATCCAGTTTGTGGCAGCTTGAGCATACTAACTCATCAAATTTGTTACTTGTTTGAAGTTTTAATTAAATATATATATATGTATGTGTACACATGCACATATGTGTGTGTGTGTGTTCATGTGTTTGAATGTGTGTGCGTGTGTGTGTGTGCGTGCATGTGTGTGTGTTTTGGAGCTCTCACCAAAAGAGTATATTAAATTTTAACATGATTGTGGATTTGTCTTGTATAAAAATTTTGCCAAATTTTGCAATAACTGTTTTGAGAAATACTAAGTACATATAAATTTTAACATTGTGATAGATTTCTCTTAAAACTTTCCTCATATACTCATGAAGTAAATCTTTCTATTCATAAAATGCTTTTTGACCTCAATCTATTTTGTTTGACATCTGTAAAGCCACATTAGCTTAATATTAACTAGTAATTTTCTTTTATATAATTTTCAACATAATAATCATAGTGTATGTGCCATTAAGTTTTACATGTATATCTTGTGGGCAATTTTATTTTAAAAATTTGTTTCTGCAGTTTCTGCATATAGTATCAATTCTGAAATACTGTGAGTTTTCTATTAGTCCAGATTTTTCTGTGATTTGTTTTTCTATCCCTATCTTATGATGTTTCAAATTTGTTTTGCTTTCTTTCCATTTCCCTACTTGTATAGGTTTAGAACTTATATACTCTATTTATAGTTTTTAGTGACTGTCCTTAAAATTTTAATATTCATGCATTTGAAACTTAACCAACTCACACAGTGGTCTTAGAAGGTTTCATTTCTGTTTTCCTCCCCTGCCTTATGTTAACTATTATCACAGTTTAGTTCAGTCTTGGTTTATAACCCTTAAACTAATTAAAGTTATTACTGTTGTTTCATTAAGTCATTTTTGTTGTGTGTTTATGCACTTTTACCAATGTTTTGATCAATTTTCTCTATGCAATTTCAGGCTATAGTTCAATTTTCTTCTTCCTAAAATACAATTTTTTAAAAAATTCTTTTTTAGTTGTAGGTGGACACAATACCTTTATTTTATATATGTGGTCCTGAGGATTGGACCCAGGGTCTCACATGTGAGATGAACGCTTACTGCTGAGCCATAGCCCCATCCCCTAAAATACACCTTTTATGTATTATATCACATATAAAATTCTAGATTGATGGTTGTTTTAAATTATTATTATTATTATTAATATTTTATTAGTTGTTGTTGGACTTTTATTTATTTTATGTGCCTCACACATGCTAGGCAAGCACTCTACCACTCAGCCACAACCCCAGCCCAAGATTGATGGTTAGTTTCACTGAATACTTTGGAGCTATAATTCAGGTTTCTTCTCTTTTTCTTGATTTTTTTTTTTTTTTTTTTTGGGTAGGAGATACACACACACACACACACACACACACACACATATAATTTTTTTCTTTTTCTTTTTTGTAGTACTGGGGATCAAATTCAGGGATGCTCTGCCATTGAGCTACATCCCCAGCCCCTTTTATTTTTTATTTTGAGACAGGGTCTCACTAAGTTGCTGAGGATGGCCTTGAGCTTGTGTTTCTCCTGCCTCAGACTCCATAGTAGCTGGAATTACAGTTGTAATCCACTGCATAAGGCTGTTTTTAAATTATTGCTGATAGAATCTTCTAATTCTCCATGCCATTCTGAAGTTTATCATAATATGACTAGGTTTGTATTCCTGTTTATTTCTGCTAATGTACATTTTTTAAAATGAATGATTCATAACCTTTATCATTTCTTGAAAATTCTAATTCATTATTATTACTTTTAATCTTGCCTCTTGCCCAGTCTTTCCATTCTTTCTTTATCATCAATTAGATGTATGTTGCACCTTCTTATTTCCAGGTCTTTGGTTCAGATTTTCCATGTTTAATACCAGGAATCGAACCCAGAGGTGCTTAACCACGGAACGACATCCCCAGTCCTTTTTATTTTATTGTTTATTTTGAGATAGGTCTCACTAAGTTGCTTAGGGCCTTGCTAAGTTTTTGAGGCTGTCTTTGAACTAGTGAATCCTCCTGCTTCAGCCTACCAAGCTTCTAGGATTACACGCACAGTGCCACCATCCAGGGCTATTTATTTTATCTTCCAACTTGCTATTTCTCCATTCACCTTTGTCTGTTTTGTTGTTTAACCTGCTCACTGGGTTTTAAACTTCATTGATAATTTTTTTCCTTGAATTTCTATTTTGCTTTTCTTCTCAAAGCTGCCACATATTATCTTAATGGTAATTATGTTCTTTTGTAATGTTTTCGTAATATTTTTAATTCCTTTAAGATTTTAAACACAATATTGTATATTCCAAAGCTGATAATTTCCTAATCTGATACTATTAAAGGTCTATTTCAGTTAGTGGCCAGTTCTATGTATTCTCGTTCGCAGTGGCATTTTTCATCATGGATTATATACTTTTAAAGGTGACTTCAAATTTGATGAAACATCCTTGAGAATCCTCTGAGACTTGTAGTAAGGTGTGTCTTTTCAAAAAGAATTGTATATATATTTTTCAGGTGCAATTGATTTCTGCCAACATAAGTTCTGCTTATATATTTGTATAATGTAAGTAGTCAAGTTCAGACCTGTGCAAGAGGAAACAATGATTTTCACTAGATACTAGTTGAAGACAGGGAAGATTCATTTTTGGTTACCTTTGTATGTTTGTTTTGGTTTTGCTCACTTTTTTTTTTTTTTTTTTTTTTTTTTGATGGTATAATCTCTGAGGATTTAAGCTGTATGTGGAAGCTTCAGTTACAATAACCCAAGTTGTGCGGGTCCCAAGTCACATCTTATGGCTCTGTGAGACCATTAAGCCTGTTACTCCAGCGAATAAAATTAGATAACATAGATTCCGCTCTAGATTTTAGTTTTATACTCTCTCTTATCCTCAGTTATTTTCCTACTTCAAATTTCACTGATTTGTGTGTGTGTGTGTGTGTGTGTTTGCACTTAGTTATGAACTTACATAATGCTTGCTATATTTAATCCAACATTTCTATCTGTTTTGTACTAAAAATTATTTCATGTTGCTTAGTCTGTATTGTTTAGGCCAAACTGCACCATTACTTTATAACTGTTTCTGCGTAAAATTTCTATGTGGTATGCACCTGTAATATCTGGAGATTACAGATACTCTGGAGTCTTCTGAGGCAGAAGGATCCTAAGTTCAATGCCAACCTGGCTTAGTGAAACCTATTATAAATAAAAAAAGAAAACAACAACAAAAAAATAAAATAAAATAAAAAGATCTGCGGTTATAACTCGGTGGTAGAGCACTTGCTTACCTTTGAGTTGATGCCCAGCGCTGGGGGAAAAAAAGAAAGTTGTCATTGAAACAAGAAAAATTTACCACCTTTGTCAGAAAAGAAAGATTAAAAACTAACATTTATTGAGTGGCTAAATATAACAGGCACAGAATGGGTGCCTCAAAAAACATTTTTTCAAGTTTAAATATTTGAACACTTATGTCTTGTATGGGTTGTAGCCAGTAATTTAAAAGAAAAAGGAAGACCCATAAATTAGAAATGCCTTACAGATAATTAAGAGAAACTTTTCTCTGTACTCCAGGAGACTTATAAAATAGGAAGTGAGAGGATAATTGAATATCGGAGACAACATTAGTTTATATCCAATTTGGTTTCAAGTTAACCTCATTCATATTTTACACTGTTTAATAATTAGTAGATAGTAGTAATAAGCCTTTGGTCAATAGCAAGTATTTGAAGAAAAATGGGGGTTGTCCCTTCTATTTCTGTACTCTGATTATTAGAAGTTATTTTCATTCAGTTATTAAGAATCCATTTTTTTTTCTAAAGGAGTTTTTCTGGATGAGCTTCCTAAGCAGAACATCTTTGCTCTGCACTAGATTGTCAGCTTCATCAGACAGGAGGCACATCATTTTTCAAAGTTATTCTGTAAATTCACCTTTGTTTATCATGTACCTAGCAAAACACTAGCACAAAGTAGACATTGAATAAATGTTCATTGATTGGAAAGATGAGCAATTCTTTCTGTTACAGAACTTTCAGAATTGGCAAATCTAGCCTTTCAGGTGTATCCCAGTGGGAGATTTTTTTCAATGAAGCTGAAAATAGAGTTGGTAGCAGCATGGTTGCAGTGGTTCTCTGAATGAAGATTATATAAATGAATGATATGGAGAAAGGAAAAGAAGATTGCAGGGCTACCGCATACTACTAGGGTTGTTTCAGAGATTGCATCCACAAGACTTTGAGTAAATATACTCTGTCATAGTCATGGACAAAAATGGTATAACTGAAAGAAGATGGCTCATAGAATCAGACTTTGCAAAGCCAAAATGTTCATTCATCATCATTGATATAAACACAAAATAAATTATTTTTTTCTTTATGAGAAAAAACTCTACAGTAGATAAACCATCTTAAACATCATATGAAATATCTTCTACCATACTCATGAAGATTGTTTGGAATCAGAAACTCCAATTTTTATCCTAACTCTGAAAAAGAACTTATCCTTCTTCCAGTTCAAAGATACCCACCACACTTTGAACACCAAGTTCAAAGACTGGATAGAAAGAATCAACAGAATCAGAATTGAACCTCCGTAAGCAAGTAGGATTTTTCTGTTTGTCATGGAGAAACCAACCAAAGTTAATTAAGTCAAAAGGAAATTGATTATCTAATATAACTAAATAGTTATAGACTTAGCTCTGACTGGAATTGCAGAGTGAACACAATGTTGCCAGAGCCCAGTTCTCCACTTCACATTGCAGTTTAGCTCTGTTAATGTACATGTGATGCCTTCATTCTCTGGCATGACCTTTTTATCATTGCCATAGAATGGTGCTTATACTACCATCACTTACATTTTTCATAACTCCAGGCCTAGTGGAAAAAAATGTAAATCTCTTCCAAGTAGCTTTCACTCAAGTCCTGAGGTTAATTCTGATTTGTTAAATCACATTCTAACATAATTGCAAGCAATAAGCAAATCTGATATCCTGATTGGATTAGAACTAGGTCATGTGCTCCAACCCATGGGTGGGCAGAGTAGACTCAGACAAGACATCATAAACTGAGTGACAGAGATTCAAATATAAAAGGTTTTTGGTGTATGAAAAGTATTTCTAGGACTACCTGACCAATTGACTGTTCACATTGATTATGTATAGCTTTCTGTCTTAATCCATGCTTTCAAAGGTTCATGTCTGTATTAAATGTCCTCACTGTGCCTAAAGGGAGATGAGTTAAGTCTTATGTAATGTTAGGTCCAGCATCTCTCATGAACTGTAAGTCCTCAGAGTTGATTGTAATTTTAGACCCTTGATATTCACATGTGGAAAGTTGATAGGTGTATCTATTTTCCAAATACTTGGTATAAAATTATAGAAAAGGAATGATTTCTGCAGTGGAAGTGGAAGAGGCACACAAAACACAGGGATTACCATGTGCTTATATAATATATTATTTTTCCAGGAAGCAACAATACAAAATCACTTCCCTGTAAAAGAATTGAGTTGCTTCAGGTCAATTAGAAGGATCTTCCCTGTCCATGGTCATCTGTGGCTACATTGGACACCATCACTGAGAACAAGCTCCAAGTGGAAAGAGAGTCACCAACAAGGAATTTACAAAACATCTAGGAGAGCTTCTGACACTTCATCACAGTGGTAGTTCACAGGCCTCTCTCCCCCTTTAGATTCTAAGTTCTTTGAGAGTAGTGCCTATGCTTTGTCTTTTATCTCCAACATAAAGCACTATGATAGGTATAAAATTAGCACCTAATAAATGTTTTCTTAAAGAATTTAAAAATGAATGGTGGAATAAAGTGAATAGCACAGCTAGACAGACTCCTGGGATCTGAACGGATGCTGCTGCATTTTCGAAAAAAAATAAATGTCTAAATGAGAAAAGTAGAAGGTCACAATCATTTTACATAATATAAAGTTTTCTGTTTGGTTTCACATAAAATTAAATTTTCTTCTGGGATAACATTGTTTAACAGATAGCAAGATCTTACAGAAGAGTCTAAATCAGATTTTTCCTATATGAAATAATCTTGAAGAATTTGAATTATTTTGAGGAAATACATTTACTTTTTATCCCCAAGTCAATCAGATAATTGACATAGTGTAAAAACATAATCACCTACACTTCATGAGGCTACCTGGTTTGGTAGGTGTTTTTGAAATTATTTTCTTTTACCTTGATTGTAAAGATCTGCAAAGCATCTGCCCACTTACAAATCCTATACCCATGTTGCTTATTTATTCCTTATTCTCTCTACAAAAGTTGAAAATATTGCTCTCTCCATTATTTTAATAACTACACCTTGGGAGAAGAGGCTGGATGTTAGATTGAATTGTTTTCAGATAATTATCACTTTAATCTGGTCCTCTTTTGGGTTGTTAACAATTATACGATTCACTGGGATGTCAGTAATGTTCAGAAAAATTTTCCAGACTTTTGCATATGTGATTTTCATTAATTTTGAGTTATTCCTTCTTGTGAAACAAACTTTACAGCAGCATTTCCCAAACTTCAGTTGTTTGTAAACTACCTTTATTATTTTTATAAAATCCTAGAAACTACTACATATTTAATATTTTTTCTTAGACTCAATTCACATTTTTACTTCAATGCTATATTTAAGAAATCATTTTCTCTTATAAAAAAGTAAAAGTAGGGCTGGGGCTGGGGCTCAGTGGTAGTGCACTTGCCTGGCATGTGTGAGGCACTGGGTTCAATTCTCAGCACCACATATAAATAAATAAATAAAAATAAAGGTCTATCAACAACTAAAAATATATATCAAATAAAAAGTAAAAGTAATGTCATTAAATTCTAGCTAGATATCACTGCCTGCTAAAGTAAAGGAGCTTGAGATTTGATTTTTATTATGAAAAAGTAAACATTAGTTCATGTTTGAGAGATGTTAAGTACTTATAACCTTGAATAAAGACTTCTTTGCCATTATTAGGTTTCAAAGAAAAGAAAATAATAATCTTGCTCTGAATTAATATTATTTTTACTATGTCCTGTTATCAAATTTCCTGTCATCTAAAGCTATGTCTCCACCACAAATATGGTTTTTGTTCCTCAAATTTGGAAGATATCATTCTAAAGCAATATCTTTGGTATACATTTTATACTGTTTTAAATTGTGTATGTGTGTGTGTGTGTCTGTGTGTTTGTGCAATACAGATAAAAGACCTCAAAAATTTTTTTTTGTGTGTGCTGAGAATTGAACCCAGGGGTGCTTAACCACTGAGCCACATCCCTAGCCCTTTCTTTTTGTATATTTTATTCAGAGACAGTGTCCTGCTAAGTTGTTGAGGCTGGCTTCGAACTCACGAGCCTCCTGGCTCAGCCTCCCCAGCCACAGGAATTACAGGTGTGTGACCCTGCACCTGGCATCAAAATGTTTTAATTTACATACATGATAAAATGCCCTAGGCTGGGTGCAGTGGCGCACACCTGTAATCCCAACACTTGGGAGGCTGAGGCATTAGGATTGCGAGTTTGAAGCCAGCCTCAGCAATGCTGAGGCACTTAGCAACTCAGTGAGACCCTGTCTCTAAATAAAATACAAAAAAGGTCTGGGGATGTTGTTCAGTGGTTGAGTGCCCCTGAGTTCAATCAAAGGTACCCCCCCCCAAAAAAAAAATAACCTGACAGAGTTAGGCTTTCAAATAGAATTTTATTTGTATTGTATTTTATATAAATATTTTCCTCAATTTTTTATTTAGGTGATTGGCTTTCACTGAAATGATGATATAGTCTCATGTCAGAAAAAAATTCATATTTGCTAATTTTTAAGAGAGACAGCAAAGTCAAAGCTGATTTTAATTTTGTTTGTTCAATTTTGCCCTTGGGTCTCTCCTGTCCATTTGGCCTGGATCCTAGTATGTTCTTTACCCAACAGCTAAAATGATCTTTTATAAAATCAGATAAAAATCTTGGCTCTGCTTGAAAACTTTTCCAGGCTGTCCCACGCAGTTTAGAATAAAACTCCAAGTGCATGTTTCAATCTGAAGCTATTCTACAGTCCAGCTCCTGCTAATCTCCCAGAGCCTCTGTTCCTTAGCTGACTAGCTAGAGCCACAGTGGCTACTAGCTGTTTTTCTTTTTTGCTTTCTTTCTTTCTTATTACTTTCTTCTTCTTCTTCTTTTTTTTTTTTTTTTTTTTTTCTGAAATTCTGCTTCCCTAGGGCTTCACTTGGCTTATTCTTCTTCTTTCTTAAGTCTCAAATATCTTTCAGTGAGCTTTTCATGTGATATTATTATTGCATAAGCTGTCCCAATAGTGTCATTTATACATGGATGAATTCAGTAAATAGATGTTGAGTAAATCAGTCCTCTCCAAAGGGTTGTTTTCTTTGGTAGGCTGCACTGATGATAATCCCACTTTTAAATAATTACTTTGTAAAGGAAGGAGAAGGAGTATGTGCTGTGTTCAATATTCAGAAAGAGTAAGCAATTGAATAAACAGCTCTCTCCCTAGTTTGTAATAGTCCTTAAAACTAATTGTGGTGACTGAGCATAAGGGGCAGCATAAACATCAAAGATATATGGTTTTGTAGCATCAAAGGCAAGACAGCAATATTGTTTTAAATCTTCTTCTAATGATCTCTTTCTAATTATGAATCCCTAAGAAGAGCTTCAACTGCTTTCTGTGTTTGAAAATCTCCTTAACTATGCTTAATTCTTTTGCATTGGTTCGTCTAGAAACTCTGAATTGTTCTTTGCCTAATGAGAATTGCATTTCAATTTAGGGAAGAAACAGCCACTATTATACATTTGTAGGTGTGAAGACCAGCTGCTTGTGGAAATTTCAATTCATTATACAGCATGATTTTATAAAAGAATAAACAAAACTTTGAATTCATGGTTTTAGCCCGTACACTTGAACCTCAGCTTTAGTGTTGATTCACTATGAAAATTTAAGTAATTGGTCTAAGTTTTTATGTACATGTTCTTCGTTAATAGATTAAATTTATGTATCTATAACACATAATATATGAAGTATATAATAATCATATCAGCAATAGTATTTATATATCTTATATATTTATTTATGTATTTATAGTATATGAATTATATAATAATTATATTACTTTTGGGTAAAGACCAAGGAGTGGGATAGCTGGGTCATAAGGTGGTTCCATTCCAAGTTTTCCAAGGTATCTCCATACTGCTTTCCATATTGGCTGCACCATTTTGCAGTCCCACAAACAATGTATGAGTGTGCCTTTTTCTCCACTTCCTCTCCAACATTTATTGTTGTTTGTGTTCTTAATAGCTGCCATTCTGACAGGTGTGAGATGAAATCTTAGAGTGGTTTTGATTTGCATTTCTCTAATTGCCAGAGAGGTTGAGCATTTTTTCATGTATTTGTTGATTGATTGTATATCTTCTTCTGAGATGTGTCTGTTCAGTTCCTTGGCCCATTTATTGATTGGGTTATTTGTTTTTTTGGTGTTAAGATTTTTGAGTTCTTTATATATTTTAGAGATTAGTGCTCTATCTGATGTGCATGTGGTAAAAATTTGTTCCCAATTAGTATGCTCTCTGTTCACCTCACTGATTGTTTCTTTTGCTGAGAAGAAGCTTTGTAATTTGAGTCTATCCCATTTATTGATTCTTGGTATTAATTCTTGTGCTACAGGATTCTTATTAAGGAACTTGGGGCCTAATCCAACATGTTGGAGATTAGAGCTTACTTTTTCTTCTATTAGGTGTAGTGTCTCTGGTCTAATTCCTAGATCCTTGATCCACTTTGAGTTGAATTTTGTGCATGGTGAGAGATAGAGGTTTAATTTCATTTTATTGAATATGGATTTCCAGTTTTCCCAGCAAAAGACTTGAAAACAGCATACTACAGGGACACAGCCACATCAATGTTTATAGCAGCACAATTCACAATAGTAAACTGTGGAACCAACCTAGATGCCCTTCAGTAGATGAATGGATAAAGAAAATGTGGTATATACACACAATGGAATATTACTCAGCAATAAGAGAGAATAAAATCGTGGCATTTGCAGGTAAATGGATGGAGTTAGAGAATATAATGCTAAGTGAAGTTAGCCAATCCCAAAAAGCCAAATGCCAAGTGTTTTCTCTGATATAAGGAGGCCAATTCACAGTCGGATTGGGATGGGGAGCATAGGAGGATTAGAGGAACACTAGAATGGCCAATGGGGAGGGAGGGGAAGGGAGGGGGAAAATGTGTGAAGAAAAAAAAAGATGGTAGAATGAGATGGATATCATTACCCTAAGTGCATGTATGAAGTCACGAATAGTGTGAATATACTTTGCATACAACCAGAGATATGTAAAAATGTGCTCTCTATGTGTAATGTGAAATATAATGCATTCTGCTGTCATTTTTAACAACTTAGAATAAAAAATTAATTAAAAAAAAGTGGGAGCATTAGCTATTTCAACCATCACTAAAAAAATTATATTACTAAGACATTTATTATATAAATATATAAATTTAGTTTATTAATGAAATAACAGATATATATATATATATATATACATATATATATTTTGATATATATATATGAACTGGATAATAAAGATATATATATACATTTTTTTCTTATGCAGTTTCTATGGTTTAATATTTTTAGATAGTGCCTTCAAATACATACAATGAATATTTTTGTAGGACACACACAGACACACACATTTTAAAAATTATGTTGTGTTTATAATTGTGGCACACATTGCTTTCTGACCACTAGCAATTTGATCATCGCACCCATACCATGAGTTTTTCCTCATTAGTGGCAGCCTCTCAAGGAACTATATGTCCCAGCCTCTTCCTTGTGCTTAGGTAGATCCTGAGATTTTGTGATTAATAGAATGTGTGCAGGAAGAGATGTGTAGGATGGGATATGTGATCCTGGGTGTTTATTTCCTCAGGACTGTTGCCTAGATGACATGGATGTGTCTGAATAGTGGAGCCAAACAATGAAATCTGAGGTCCCTAAATCACAGCCTGTAGATAAGTTTTCCCAGTAAACTACTCAGTAGAAATATTAACCTTGAACTTCATGTAAGAAATAAGCTTTCATTCTGTTATGCCATTGAGATTCTGGGCTTGTTTGTTACAATAGTTCAATAGTTTCAATATTTACCTGATGAATAGAATGTAAATTTATCATGTGTATTCTATAAATGTGTATAAATGTGTGCTTTATTATTACAGAGCTAATTTAACACTAATTTTATAAATGAGAAATTTGAAGGAAAAACGGTTTTGAAGGGTAAAGCAAATACATTAGTTAATAGCTAATTAAATGCAAAGCTTTATCTACTATAGCAAGAGTCAACAAATTATGGCCCTCAGGTCAAACCAGGCCACTGCTTGTCTTTGTAAATATAGATTTATTAGAACACAATCACACCCATTAATTTATATATTATTTCGGACTGCTTTTGTGCTACAATAGCAGTTAACTAGTTGCAGCAGAGACCATATCACTAGTAAAGCTTAAAATATTTACTATCTGGCTTTTTTACACAAAAAATAGCTGACTTTGAATTATATTCCCACTGATTCCCCAAGTTAATTCTGCTTTATAGAATAAAAATATAGGTTCTAGTTTTATATCTATCCCATATTGGTGGGATTGTAAGAAAATCCTGTAACTTCATTTGATGTTCTACTTTCTGTTTTCCCTCTCTGTAATTTACTTATGAACCAACCTCCCTCTTGATGATTATTTGGAAACTGATGAATGCAGTTTCTCCTTTTGCTTCTGATGGTATCCAAGGCAGAGTTACAGAGGACAGGTTTTCGGGTGATGTAGAGAAAGACCAAGACATGCTTTTCCTCATTCTTACGCCAATGTTGAGATTTACCCAATGTGCTGAGCAGATGCCAAATTAGTACATGCCCTTAGACCACCCTAGGTGTGGAACAAGTTTGCTAGTTTTTTTTTTTTTTTTTTTTTTTTTTTTTTTTTTTTGTCAGTATAATCAAAATGTCTGACAAGAACAATGTCAAGGAGGAAAAAATTATTTTGACTAATGATTTCTAAGGTCTCAGTCCATGGTCAGCTGACTCTATTGCTCTGTGCCCTAGGTGAGGCAGAACATCGTGGCAGAAGGGTGTAGCAGAGGAAAGCTGCTCAACTCATGACAACCCAGAAAGAGGAAGAGGCAGAGGCAGGAACCAGGGACAAGATATAGTACCCAAGCGCATGCTCCCAGTAACTTACTTCCTCCATCCACACCCACCTGCCTACAGATAACCTCTCGGCAGTACTTTAAAATTATTAATTCATCAGATGGATTAATTCACTGATAATGGTATAGTTATTATAATCTAATCATTCACCTTTGAACATTCCTGCTTTGTCTAACACACGTGCTCTATGGGGAATATTTTTAGATCCAACTATAAAACGATACCTTGTTTTCTGACCTTAGTAAAAAGTATGAAAATTTTTCTTATTACTTTCTGTCTAAAAAATTCCCTCTCCTAGTCAGGTACAGGAATTGTACCTATAGCTCAGCTCTTTGGAAGGATGAGGCAGGAAGGTCATTTGAATCCAGGACTTTGAGGCCAGGTTCAGCATCATATTGAGACCTCATCCACTCTCCCCCTCCCTCAGAAAAATACCATCTTACATTTCAGAGGTATTTCTCAGCAGTTTTTACACATTGTCATTCAAGACATACAAATCATGTTTTCATTGGTAGAATTAATTGTAGACCCTGTCCAATTCCCAATTTGAGTGTGTATAAATACACATACATATATATGTGCATGTGTGTATGTATATATTTACATGCAATCTTATAACTTTTTCTCACATTTTATAAAAATATATCAGCTTGTAAGGAAGAGCATTTATATAGGACTACTCTTAAATCCATTATAATTTATTTATTTTATTTTTAATTTATTTTTTAATTCAATTTAATTTGTTATACATGCTTGCAGAGTACAATTACTTTCATATTACATATAAAGAACACAGTTTTCCAAGTCATTGGTTTTACATATTTTCATACCATTTGAGTTTTTATACGTGCACTTAGTATATTGATGTCTAACTCATTCTGCCATTATTCCTATCCCCCTGCCCCTTCCCCTTCTCTCTCTCCCCTTTGTTCTATTTAACATTCCTTCATTCCTCTCATCCCCCCTCCCTTGCCACTATAATTCAGTATCCTCATAGCAAAGGAATCAGTCGACCCTTGGTTTTTTGGGATTGGCTGACTTTACTTCGCATTATTTTCTCCAACTACATCCTTTTACCTGCCAATGCCATGATTTTATTCCCTTCTAGTGCTGAGTAGTGTTCCATTGTGTATATATAGCAGAGTTTCCCTACCCATTCATCTATTGATGGGCATTGGGGTTGTTTTCACAATATAGCCATTGTGAATTGTGCTGCTATAAACATTGATGTGGGTGTGTCCCTGTAGTAAGCTGTTTTTAAGTCCTTTGGGTATAGACTGAGGAGTGGGATAGCTGGGTCGAATGGTAGTTCCATTCCAAGTTTTCCTAGGAGTCTCCACACATTGGAGAAAAGACAACCTCTTCAACAAATAGTGTTTGGAAAACTGGAAGTCCTTATGTAATAAAATGAAATAAAACCTCTATCTCTCTCCATGCACAAAACTCAACTCAAAGTGGATCAAGGACCTAGGAATTAAACCAGAGACCTTACACCTAATAGAAGAAAAAGTAGGCCCAAATCTCCAACATGTTGGATTAGGCCCCGACTTCTCCATAAGACCCTTATAGTGCAAGAATTAAAACCAAGTATTAATAAATGGGATGGATTCAAACTAAAAAGCTTCTTCTCAGCAAAAGAAACAATCAGTGAGGTAAACAGAGAACCTACAGAATGGGAGCAAATTTTTACCACAAGCACATCAGACAGAATATTAACTTCAAAGTTATATAAAGTTCTCAAAAACCATTACACCAAGAAAACAAACAACCCAATCAATAAATGGGCTAAGGAACTGAACAGACACTTCTCAGAAGATGATATACAATCAATCAACAAATGTATGAAAAAATGTTCAACATTATAATTTATTTTTTAAATTATCTATAATATTAACAAAGTAGATAAATAAAAAATATTTGCTTTATCACTCATAACTGACTCTGACAAACTTGCTACAATACAAGGTAAGAAGATAACTGTGTCTATGTGAAAAGGAAATAATGAGTCTCTTAATAGAAAATTACATATCTTTCCTGTACTCTTTGCATTATTACAATTAATGAGCTGATGCAGCTAATTTTATAAACAGAAAAGGCTTATTTACCTCAGAGGTTTGGAGGTTCAAGAACATGGTGCTAAATTCAGCTCACTTTTTGATGGCATCGTATAGTGATGAATACAGATGTCAGGACCAGTGGTGGTCACATAATGAATAGGAACAGAGAAAGGATGGACAGGACCAGACATGTAACTTTTATAACAACTCCTTTGTGAGAACTCAAAGGGTCACATGAGAACTACCAAAGGGTCAAACACAAACTACCTCATGTCCCCAGTCAGTGACCTAAGGATTTCCCTGAGGGCTCCATCTCCCACAGGTTGCGCCACCTCTCAAAAGCTCAGCCAACCAAGCCTTCCTTCACAATGGACACCTGGGGGACACAACCTTATTCAAACCACAGCATTTCCTCATTGTAAACTGCTGTAAAAATTGACTTAAGCAGATAAAACTCAAAGTAAACAAAACACATTGGAAAGTCCTTTGGGGTTTATTTAAGGAGAAGTCAAACAGGAGGAGAGATGAAAAAGTAATTACTCTATTTCTGAGTAAACTTAAGAGGGAATGAATCCAGGTTACAATTCAAAGGAAATGGTTTCAGAAAACTTATAGCCTCACCTATTCTTGGGTTGAAGAAGATAAAGAAAAAAGATGTTTGGCAAATGCTTACTGCTGTGTTTCCAGGGCACCAAAACTCCATTGAGCTTCAGTTATTTGCAATTGTCCCTTCCAATTTCTCTTCCTCAGCTCCACCTGTCTTTATTCCTCCCTCATTTTGAAGCTGAAGCAGTCTCTGTTCTAATTACATGGTTAGTAGAGATGGAATTGGGATGAAAATTTCCTAATCTGCTTCAGTTAACATGGGTTGTATTCTTTTTTGGGGAGCGGGCAGGGATTGAACTCAGGAGCACTCAATTACTGAGTCACATCTCCAGAGCTATTTTTTATTTTATTTATTTAGAGATAGGGTCTCACTGAGTTGCTTAGTGCCTCACTTTTGCTGAGGCTGGCTTTGAACTCGCGATCCTCCTGCCTCAGCCTCTCTAGCCGCTGGGATTATAGGCGTGTGCCACTGCACCTGGCACGTGGTGTGCATTCTTGAAAAATCCATTAACTATAGTTTCCAGACAATGCTTGTTACACATAGTTCATACTCTATAATTTATTCTATAAATCTGGTAGATTATAGATGAAATTTGTCTTACTAGTCAAGCTGAGGCTATGTCACCATAGAAATCATTGTGAGTCTGACAAAATGCAAACAACCACTTACAAATTGTATTTTAAAATATAATGGGTTTCAAATTGTCTCCACATGTGGGTTTTCATCAAATTCTTTTATAGAGTAGTTCAGACTAGGTAGGGTCAGTGTCGGATGCCCTCCAAGTGTTTTCAGTGACATCATGACAACTATTGTAACAGAAAATTTTGGAAGATTCATCTGTAAATTCAGCTCTTTGACATTGCTATAGTGGAAGTGAGGAAAACACTCTTTCTTTTATCCTTCTAATATGAATAAGAAAATTTAGAACCACACCTACCTCAAGGCAAATGCTAATAATTATGAAGTTAGTTAACTTTGCCATTCCTTTTTCTACTTTACTTTTTTCAAAGTGTTTTTCTTAGGTCCACCAAAGACAGCTAAAATTATATGCTATTATGTATGGTGTAACATTGACTTTAAATCATTTTTTAGTTATATTTTTACCTTCACTTAGACAACTAGTTTTAAGTGTTGGCCAAATGATGAGTTTTGCAATTAATGTGAATCAGTTATTGTGAGCTTCTTTCATTTGACAGGCTCATGACTAAAATATTAATAGTATTTTCAGATAATATAAATAAAATTGTATATCATCATTAATAATCTTTATGTGATTAATGACACAAAGGGGCAATTTTAGAGATATTTATAAGGTGATGTGATGACAGTAACATAATATTTTTCTTTTTATTTCTGGCTTCAGCCAATATGCATCAAAATCGTAAATACTAAATTCACCAGATTTTTAAAAATATAAGACGTCAAACTATGGCTAATCATTGAAAATGTCTAGAAGCAACAACACCCCATTAGCACCCCTTGTGCTTAGAGCTTATTTTCCAACTACCATTACCTACTAAAAGTAATCAATGTTTCCTTGAAATGGCTAATCTCAGATTTGGGTGAGAAATGTATAAGATAGGCCCATAATATTTTACTTTGCCAGAAAACACGGAGACATTAAGAAAAAGGGAGCAGTCACGAAAGAGTTGAATAAAAATGTAAGTCCACTACTACTAAAAAAAGGGGGGGGGGGATAAAAGAAATATAATAATAATAAAAAAAAACTATGGCTAAATAATATTGTGATGGTTCGTCTGGAAAGTCACCTTGATTGGATTGAGAGTTCACTAGGATTAAGAGACTTCTGGGAGGTCTCCATTGCTGTTTCCAGAAATGGTTGGCTTGTGGGACAGCAAATTGAGCGGGGAGATATGCCCTCAATGTGGCTGGCACCTCCAGTAGGTTGGGAGCCCAGATTGAGCAAAAGAGAGAAGGAAGAAGCCCTGTGGATGCCAAGTTGATCCTTCCTGAGCAGGTATGTTAATTACTGCTACTGTCATCATCTGAGGACACTGGACTCCTGCTCCTTCAGTCTTCAAGGTGTACTCTGACCAGTGATTCTCCAGGTAGTACCAGGCCTTCAGTGTTGAACAGGGGCTGCTTCGCGGTCCCTCTTGTTCTAAGGCTTTGGCTTCTTAGACTGAGCAACTACTGGTTCCTTTGGCTCTTTAGCCATTGTGGGACTATCCAGCTTCAGATCATGTAAACCAATCTGATAAATATAATAATATATATTTCTGTTAGTTCTGTTCCTCTAGAGAACCGGCTGATACAAATATTATTCTTTGCCTTGGTGTTTAATTGCATTTTGTTTAATAATTCATTTTGTTGGAAGATATTATAAAGGAAATCAAAGAATTCTTTTGGATTTATACAAAATTTTTTCATTTGTCTCAGGTTTTTTGTCTTATTACCTGGAATTTTTCTTCTTCCTTTTAAAATTTGCTAATGTTATTTTTCCTGTTTCATAGAAATTAATGTTTCTCCAAGTTTCTAAGTCCAACCCCAAGTATTTACCCCCCCCCCCCCCTTTTTCTGAGCAAAGACATAACTTTTAAATTTGATTATAACATACCTAACATTTGAACAAGAAGTATTATGGTGATGGAAAAGTTATTTTTATCAATTTAGGATAATATGATTGCATTCATTTCTAGAGTAAAATTTAGCCTTTTAATGTGTATATTCAGCTGTATTTTCTTATGTTATTTGGAGTAGGGCATTTGTCCTATAGTTATTTCTCTGTTGGCATGAACTGCTGGTATAATTTATCACCTATTCTCTTGCTCTTTCTGTATCAACTTTGTCACCACTACCCTAAAGGCTGGCTAATATGAAACCAGTGTGGTGGGTGCAGTGGTGCACATCTGGAATCTCAGAGACTTTGGAGGTTGAGGTAGAAAAGATTGCAAGTTCAAGACCAGTGTCAGCAATTTAGTGATACCCTGTTTCAAAGTAAAAAGGACTGCATATATGTAGCTAAGTGGCAAAGTGCTCTTGGATTCAGTCTCCAATATTGGAACAAAAACAAAAAGAAATCAAAAGAATTGAATGAAACTTAAGCATTGGGATCCCTCACTTTTTAGACTTCATCTAAGGTCTAGGAGGAGGCCAAGTTACATATTAAATTGTTAAGACCATTCTTTCCATATTGAATTTTTATCCTTCAGATTGTTCCTCTGACTGGTACTGGAGTAGCCATTAGTATTTTCAAATCCATTGAGGGAAAGTTGAATAGTGGGTGCCTTTAATTTCCACTTAGTTGGTATTTATTCATATAATTGATGTCACTTGGGAATATTATTAAGTTATTCTTACCATCATGGTAAGATGTATTTTACCATGTATTTTACAGTATTACTTTAAGTAATCTAGCACTACTCACTTTTCATTATAATAATGAACTGCAGAGCCAGATGTTGTGTTAGGATATAAATGTGTCCTACAGTAGCAGAGATATATAAGAAATAGAAGAGGAAAGAAAATGTGAGCAGTTTCATTTTGATGTGTCATGGTAAATTTTCTTTTCCTCTCTTTCTTTTTTTCCCCCTTGATACTAGAGATTGAATCCAGGGGTGCTTTTACCACTGAGCTACACCCCAGTCCTTTTTACTTAGTTAGATTTTTGAGACAGGGTCTTAATATGTAGCTTAGGGTGTCACCAAATTGCTGAGACTGGTTTTGAGTTCCCCATCTTCCTGCCTTAGTTCCTAATCGCTGGGTATTACAAGCGTATGCCACCACATCCAGCTACAATTTTCTTTTTATTTATCCTGATAGTGCTTTACTGAACTTTTTGAATCTTACTTTGACATTTTCTATCAAATGTAGAAATATTTAAGTCATTATTTTTTTCAACATTTTTCTGTCTAGTCCTCTTTATTCTCCTTCTGGGATACCTGTTATATGTATGTCATATCATTTGATACTGTGACACAGGTAACTGAGGTTCTGTTTATATTTTTCTTAGCATTTTCCCCTTTTCTCTTATCAGTTTGAAAAAAATTATTACCTTATTATCTAGTTAACTGATTTTTACTTCATCATTGTATAATCTTCTATTACAATCATCTATAAGTTTCCATTTGAGGTACTTTATTCTCAGCCCTAGAAGTTTCATTTGCTTCTCTTTTGTAGTCTATACCTCTCATAGTTATACCTGCTTTCCTATTAATCCTTCATCATTTTTATAATTATTTTTAATGTTGTTATCTGTTAAGTCCATTACCTCTGCCATTTCAAGGTCTGTTTTATTGACTGATTTTTCTTCTGACTTCAGTTCATATCATCCTGTTCTTCACATGTCTAATTATTTTTGTACTAGATACTAGATATTTTGATTATTAAGTTATTGGGTGTCTGGATTTTTTAAAAGAATATTTAAAAGATTTTGAAAGATTGAAATACTTATAAATGGAAAGGATGAAATGAACACTTTTATTTTATGAAAAAGATTACTCAAGCATTGATAAGAGAAAAATGGCAGAGAGAAGATATTATTGAGAGTTCTGATACTTAGTGAAGACAGAATGTGGGTGGAGAGAGAAGACAGAATTGAGAGACATGTGGGAGATAGACTAATGTGTCTATTTTAATGACCTGTTTGCCAACCCATCTGAATTTACTGGCACTTCCTAGGTGTGGCCTAAGTCTTCTCACCTCTGTGCTTTGGCAGTTAGTTATATTTTCTCTCAACTTGGAATCTTATTCATTCTTTGCAGTCCAGTTCAGATGCCAGCTCTTCTCTGAAATCCTCTTTATTCTCCCCACTTTCCCAGATGATAGTCTTCTGGTGCTAAGCACACAGCTTGGTCTCTTGGTCCATAGTGTTGATTGTAGGAAGCAATCTTAGGCAACAGTCTCTCACATTATTTTCTATTAGCTTTATAATTTGAAATTTCCCCTTCTTTTCTTGGTTTGGAGGTGGAAGAAGTATGTTACTTGCAAAGACAGCACTGCCCAGAGAGGGGTCAGTACTAATCCCTGATGGTGATAGAGATTGGAGACTTCTGCTCTTGATGTTTGGGAAATAAACAAAATGTAAGTATAATTTTCGGAGGGAGTCAAGTTAAGGACTGATTATAAATTAAAGATAAAATACCCCTGAAATATTTGATCTTTGCCACATAGAACCTGGACTTAGAAAGAATTAGCTTTGAATTCCAGATTTTCTAATTGTTAGCTGTTTTGTCATGCAAAAATATTTAATTTTTATGTGTTTTCTCATTTGGAAAAAAGTGGTTTGTGTGTGTGTGTGTGTGTGTGTGTGTGTGTGTGTATAGGCACTAGGGACTGAACACAAAGGCCCTTCACCACTAGCTACATCCCCAGCACATTTTATTTTTTTATTTTGAGACATGGTCTTGCTAACTTGCCAATGGTCTCACTAAATTGCTGAGGCTGGCCTTGAACTTGCAATCCTCCTACCTAAACCTCTGTAGTCACTGAGATTACAGGGATGTACCATCATCTGCCTCATTAGCATATTCTTATATATTTTTTTATGGGACTATGAAATAAGAATATATCTAAATGACTACTTTCATGTTGGACTTAACAGAAATCCAACAAATGTCAGTTTCCTTACTCCTCTTTTTCCATTTTTACCTTCAGGATCCTTCTCAATCAATTACTTTTTTTGCATTCACATACACTAACCTCATTGATCTTCTCATCAACATAATGAAGTTAGAGAGGGTGCATAATGCAGAGAGGGTGCCCAACAAAACGGATATGAATAAACACACACACATACACACATGCACACATTTAAACATGTTGATGTACCCTGGCTGAGTTTTATCCAATTTTTATGGGTAAGGAAACTGTTACACCCAAAATTCAAGTTTCTAAAGGGATGTACTCCCTCTCTTTCACACCCTTTTTTCTTTCTTTTGCCTATCTAACTTACTCCTCTTTGTCCTTCCTGACTCCAGCACGACAGTTTCTTCCACTTCCCTGTCATTCCACCTCAGCCAGCCTGCTGGGGTACCCCTCCTCTGTACTACCATTGCTTCCTAGTCCCTCTCTTTCTCAGACCTTATAAACTGTCATAATTTTTCTGTGTAGTTGTCATTCGATACATTCTAAACCCTTTGAAGAAAAAGAATGTTACTTATTCATGATCTTTTTGCACATTTTTAAAAACTAAAATATGTTTAAACTGATCTGTTGAATGAAGGAACAGAAGTTAATTGTGAGTAAGAAATTGAGATTATTTAGAGGTACATGTGGTAGCAATCTAAAGATTCCTTAGACTGGAGGAACTAAGATCAATTGATTTTTGTTTGTGGGACAAGGTGAGGTGTGAGTAAAGACAAAGAGTACACTTTTATTATTTATAGTGGGGGCTGAATCAATTCTAGGCTAGTATAACCTATGTGTACAGAATACCAAATATGTCATGCTAATATAGGCATTGTAATCCTTGGAGAAGAATAGAAATCATGCAAGTCCCCAGTACAAGTTTTATATGGAGAGGGGAAGAACTAAACTCATTCTTTTGCTCTTCTCATGGTGCCTGATGAGAGATTTGTAGTAATAAGATACAGTGACTTATTTTTTCCAGGCAAGCACAGAGGGACAGCTTTCTTCCTTTTCCCAAAGATACTCTGCTATAAAGACCACAGGAAAGGACTTTGAAAACCTAATATGAGTCTAAGAGAGTAGAAAGGAGAAAGAGGAAGTATAAGCTCAAATCCAAAGAGACTCCTTTTATTTCTTAATTCTCTATAGCATCTTCTAGAGAAAGAGCAGGGCTCTCTAGAGGAGTTTCATGGGCCCTCACCCCAGTGGCAGGATTGTGACATTTGCATCCCTAAAGGAGGCTGCCCTCAGCACCACCTGGGGCCAGCTTTGAGTTCACCCACACTTTATAATAAATAGAACATTTGCCCACAGATTTTACTTTACTCTAATGTCTTAATGATCTTCCCCCAGTGCCTCTGATAGACTTAAACATAATAGAAACCAATTTTGACTCTAATTCAATGTTCTCTGTAGGAGAGGATGACTGAAGTTTAATTACAATTCTTTTATACCAAATGTGTGTGCACTCTCCAGCATTTGATGTGATTCCTCCAAAATTTCCATCTCAAAATCAGCCTATCAGTAGAATAGTCACACGCAGCCCAGTTAATTATAATGGAATGTGATGGTTTGGGGCTGTAATCCAAACAGAGCACCATGGCATCTATAAAAACAAGCTTCTAGAAAGCTATACATGCCCAGGGCCTTTGTGTTATTTCAAATGTTTTTTTGTTTTGTTTTGTTTTGTGTCTTTTTCCCTTATGAAAATATACTGAAGAGGGACTAATAAAAAATGTTGGTTATATAGTCCTGTTTCCTCAATGCAGGCCATTTCATTGCCTCTAATCTTCTCTCTGTCCTATAAACAGCTAGGGATAAAACTCACAGTTCCTCTGAGACCCAGAAGTTCAAAACATATTCTAGCGCAGGATGAATTTAAAATATGTTCACTGTTACTTTAAAAAAAATAAATTTCCTTAATATAATTTACTTTGAAGAGGACACATGACAGACTGGGAATTTGGAGTCCATAAACAGATTTGGTCTTTATTTTGCATCTCCTAAAACACAGATCTGAGTGATGGATGCTGAAGAATAAATTGTATTTCAATGATTGAACTTGATGCTTTGTAGATTACAACATACATCTCATATATGTGTTTGTGGAGTGGGGCACTTAGAGCTGTATTGCCCCAACAACACATCGCGGTGAAGGCAACAGAGAAGGCAGAAACAAGTGCCAGTTGAATGGGTGCCATTACAAATGCTGCTAGGCAACTTTCGGAGGTGCCACAAAGATGGAAACACTTTTAGATACTGGATTTCTTACTAAATGGACGAAATGGTACATCTGGAGCTGGTCCAGGATAGGGATGCTACAAACATACGAAAATATTTTGATGAGCCACTTGGAATGGAAGGTGAGAATAAAGGCGAGGTATAGTTGAGCAGCCAAAGATGATCAAACAAGCACGTCACAAGAAGGTGGATCTCACTAACCAAAAAGTTTTTATTTCACTTCAGTAAGAGAATTTTTCAAAACAGCTGAATTATTCAGGAAAATGAAGAACAGGCTAAGCACTAAGAAGTGCTCTTCTACCTCCCTTTCTCTCATTGTACTGTCTTATTTTTAAATATATGTTAAAGGAATGCTTGAAGCATCCACTTTTGTTGAGCTACAGTGTCTTGTGCGGACTCCGATGCCCACAAGTCAAGTTGTGTCCAGCCCAGCATAGCAACAGTTCAGCCTGAGTAAGGACTTTCGTTCTAGTTTTAGAGATGGACACAGAAACAAATTATTTTCCCTCCAAATGAGCATGCTATCACAAAGAGATAAAATCAGTAGCAAAATTTGAAGCAATACCCTTTTCATTTACAATATAATCAGAGAAAGGGCAAAGTCCTGAGGTAGAGGGTATCAGCTAAGGATGATACTCCAGACACAGAAACTCCATGGGGTTAGGACATGGGGCTAGGGACAGGATCAATGAAATAAAGTCTAATTAATAGGAGTGTGGATTATTGATAGGAGTGCCTCAATGATTAAATGTTGGTGAAGTTGATTCAAGTCAGTGAAAGTGTGCAGGTCCAATTACTTATTATAGGTAGGCTTGTGCCATTCATTCTAAGTTTGAATTTGTTTCCCGTGGTTTTTTTTCTTTGTGAATTTTTTGCTTCTATTAACTCCATAAACTAAAATTATGATAAAAATCTTCATTTTAATGCAGGCACTGTAGTGTATTCATATAAAATTTACATTTTATGGAAAATAAAATATATATTCACATATATATTCTTATGTACATATACATATAGACTCATTTATTATATGGGATTTAAAGTAGTATAAAAATAAGATTTCTAAAAATGTATTCCACTTTGGCAGATGTATATATTTAATTTTGGTCTTAGAGTTACAAGGTACTGTAATTTTTAAAGTAAATAGCTATAATTAAATTTAATTTTCCAATCACTGTATAGGAAAATTAAATAATATAGTCACATAAACAGAATTAATTGATTATATTAATGTTATTGTGATAAATGTAGATAGAAACATGTAGATGCATTTTGTACTTTAAATATCCTTTTAGAATGTGCACATTTAGTCTACAATTCAGACATTGCAGCTACAGTTAATGAAGTAATAAAGTGATATGCAAATTGTTTCACCTTTTCCCCTACTTATAGGGAGGGGAAAATTGCTTGATTAATAAATTTTAGGAAGGATATCAAGAAACATCTTATGTAACTTTTTGGTTTTTTTTTTTTTGGCTTTATGTTTTTCTTATTTGTCTCCTTTGCCTCATTCCCATGAGATATGAACGAAAGGATTTCCCTGGAACAGCACATAGACAGGAACACGAAGGGCTTATGAGGTTAAACTGGGTCCCCAGATGCCTCACCCCTTGACCTGTCATTTTCATCATTAGAGATTTATTCCTATGGGTCCTGAAGATTTAACCTAGAAGAAAAACTTATTGAAATGCAAATATCTCTGGGAGAAATAGCATATTAAAATACAACCTGCTGATGTTTCCTTAGCAATTACTTAACTATAAGGTGAGAAAAGAAATGAAACACAGGGCAGACTTCAGAGGTAGAGGATGAAAACAGTAGACTGCAGGAAGTCTGCCAGTGGCACCAAAAATAAAATGTAGGCTCCAATTTTATTTAAAGCCAACCATCTTGCTTTCATAGTTTTAGATTTTCTAACTATATTAAGATCCACACTATTAAGAGTAATATATAATTTTGTATGTGACCACCACTTGGTGTTCCAATTATGAAAGCTTTGCACAAGAACAGTAAGACCTTTTTCTCATTATGACAATTTTTATATACTAAAAGTATTACATTAATTTCTTGGGAATTTATTTCTTTTGGAAATCCCAGTTTTTCATATCCTTAACCTGATTCAAGATTTTCCCATCCTAAAATATTCTTTCCCATTTCTCCACTTCCTTAGCCATAGTTCAAAATCCCCTTCGTTGTGAAACTTTTCTTGGTCTTCATTCTATTCTCTTTGATTTCACTCACGCTGCCTCTCTGTTTAAGGTTGTACTTCTTAAACTTGGACTTTTATTACATTCAACTTGTTTTTTCTCATTTGATTTTGAGCTTCTTGTAGGAAGGATTTGTTATCTTAGTAATACAATTATTTGATATATCATGGTTAAAGCACTATATGCTTATTACAGAAAATTTAAATAATAAAATGGGAAACAAAATCTTACTAAAAGCCTTTTGAGAAAATGAAGCCCAGGGGAGTAAATATTTTTAGAGAAATCTTCCTTTATAATTGTTGGGTTATGGTCCCAAGAAGGTAAAGAGGAACTTTATTCTTTGTCTTCTCTTTTCCTGCTGCTTAGATTTAAACATGGCAATGAAAGTGTAAAGTAGACTGGGATAACTGAGCATCCAACTTTCAGAAAGAGCACAGAAAGGGGGAACTTTGGAGTTCTGGAAATTGCAGCAGAGATCAGAATGGGAGCAGCTTAGAAGAGTAATTCCATATATCTTTTTATGATCCCCTGGGCTTACTCCTGAGCTATACATGTGTCAACAGGTGCTAATAAACGTGCCATAGGCTTTGAGAACTGTTCTACTGGATAGAGCATTCTCAGATTCCAGACAGGCAGCTGGGTGCTATTCACAAGGAGATAGTTCTGAATAGCACCTCTAATGGCTTTAACACAAACTGATATTGAAATTATAACCCACACTTGAAAGGCTTGACTTGAACATAACCTGTTCACTCCTTATCAATATAAAAATATCAACATTTCCCATATTTAATAAGACTTAACAGGACATAGAACCTCAAAACAAAATATTTTAAATGTCCAGGACAGAATACTAAATATCTCAGAATTTAAAGACTCAAGAGCATTGAAGCTCACAAGGAAAAATACAATCTGCACAGGTGATGTGGGAAATTACCTGTCAAGGATGCTAAAGAACCTATTGTCAAAATGTTGCAAGGAACAATTATTAACACTCTTGAAATAAGTGGAGAGATAGAAAGTCTCAACAAAGAAATAGAAGATAGAAAGAATAATTCAATGAATATAATAAAAGAATACAAAACTAAAATGAAAATCTCAATACTAGGATGGAGATATCAGTGAAACTAGTGAATCTGAAGATAGATCATATGAATAGTAAAAGCTTACCAAAATTCCTAAATAATTTATCATCAAAGAAGAAGTTTCAGGAGAAATTAGAAAAGATTTTTTAATTAAGTGAAAATGAAAACACAATACATCAAAATTTGTTGACTTTGTTTAAATCCATGCTTAGAAGGAATTTTATAGCATGAAAAGCTTATGTTTTAAAAGAAAGATCTTAGGTCAGCAACATAGGATTTCCACATTAAGAAACTTTAAAAAAGTAAAAAGAAGAAGAAAAATAACGGAATACAACTAAAATAACTAAAAAGGAAATAGTAAAAAGTAGAAATCAAATTTGAATCAGAAAAAAATAAAGAAAAATCAATAAAAAGGTAAGACTTAAAAGACAAAAAATTGAGATTTGATCAAGAGTGTAAAAGGATAAATAAAAAAAAATACACAATTAATTAAGAACAAAAAATATCACTACTTACTCTCAATACATTATAGGACATTGAGGGAACACCAAAACAACTTTATGCATATTAACCTGACCACGTAGATGAAATGAACCAATTCCTCAAAAGTGAAAGACTCCTAACATTACCTAAGATAACATAAAATGTCTTATAATTATCAAAGAAATTGGAATAATGGTTTACAAAACCTTCCAGGACAGAAAGCTCTAGACCGGGATGGTTTCACTGGTGAATTCTGTTTCTGTCCTGATTCTGATCATGGTTGTACAAATTTATATGTGTGTTGAAATTAATAGAAATGAATACAGTGGCTCATACACAAAATAGAAATTTATTTCTCTCTTATTCATCTTCAGTGCATGTAAGCATCTTATCTCCATGTCATCCAAGGGCCCAGCATCTTCATTTCTTGTTATTTTGTGTTTCAGAATATACCTATTTGAAGATCAAAGATAAACAAAAAATCCACAGGATTTGTTAGGCCAGACTGTAGTTTCTTTGAAAGTAAAATCTCTTCAGAACCACTTAGTTTCTAATAAGTTCCATAAATTCCATGTGAATAACCAAAACCAAATATTTCATCTACACAGAATTTTAAGCTTTCCAATACTTATTTATTTAATGGTCTTTACAAAGACAGCTTATCTAATCTCCACTGCTTTCTCTTAATGGCAGCAACTGAGGAAACTTTTTCCAACCAAAAAACAAAACAAAAACCTCAAATAAGAAAGCAATCTGATTTTTGAAACAGGGCTGCATCAAGCTAACTGAAAGTTGATTATTGTTTCCTGCTGTTACAGGTTCAAAAACAGTTGGCTTTTGCAGCCTGATGAGGCCCCAAGCTATTGGACTGTCAGTCAACTAGATAACAGACTAAGGCAAAGACAGTCTCCCTCAGCAGAATTATTATCTCTTCTATCCCTGCTTGTCAACTGGCTAATTCCTGCCTGACTTCCACTTTCTCCTATAATTCCTTTCTAAAAGTAGCAAAATGCATCAATATATTAATCAATCATCTGACCTTTATCACTGCTTCTTATGGAGATTCAGGCTTGGTTGGCACATGGTTAGTCCTCTGAGTAACTGTAAATTAACATTTGACCAAAGGTTTTGTTAGTACAATGAATGGTTACTATTCAGTGTATTCAATATACCTATAGTGTCTATTTTCTTGGCCAATACTTAGCCAGTGCCATATATTTTACTATGACGCAGCCTCCTTTGGGTTACTGACTGCTGAATCAGTTAATGAACAAGCTGAGATGCTATAAGAGACCCAGGAATATACTAGCACAAACAAAAGTACTTTTCCCTCATTCCAGCATAAGGTCAATAATTCAGAGAAGGTGACCATTTGCGTGTGAGGTCATGTAGGAACTCAAGGCTCTCCCTGTGTACTATTAATCCCCTCCCTGTCTTGTGCGCATTATTGAAGGTGGACCACTAGTGCTATGCCAATTCCCTGCAAGGCAGGTGTTTTAGTCAGCATTTTTGTTGCTGTGATCAAAAAACCTGACAAAAACAATTTTACAGGAGGAAACATGTATTTGGAGAATATAATTTTAGAGATCTCAGTGTATGGATGGCTTACTCCATTGTTCTGGGCTTGAGGGTAGGCAGAACACCACCACGGAAGGGTGTGGAGGAGAAAAGCAGCTCAGGACATGGCAATCAGGAAGCAGAGAGAGCTCTGCTCTCCCCCAGCCACTCACCTCATCTGGCCACACCCTATCTGCCTGCAGTCACCACCCTGTTAATGTATTCTAGTGGACTAACATACACATCAATTAGGTTAAGGCTCTCATACCCCAATCTTTTCACCTCTAAACTTTCTTGTATTGTCTCACACATGAGATTTTTTGGGGACACCTCATATCTAAACCATAACAGTAGGAAAAGTAAGAGTGGAGAGAGACAGCAGCTCCATTTTTAAAAATAAAACCTTAAAATTTGCACAAATTAGTTTTTACATTCCATGAGTTGAAACAGTGTGGTAACACCTGACTCCAAACAAGCTGGGACATATATTCTCTAGTTAAGAACTTGCACATCCAGTTAAATATGGAACTGCTGTCACTAAAATGAAGAAGACGAGAATTTATATTAGGAGACTAGGTTCTCTGTCGCAGTCTCCTTTTGATTTTTCCTGCCTCTGACTACTATATGAAAGGAAGTGGAAAATCTCAGAAAGAAACAGCTACACCTGTGTATAAGGAACGCCAGGCCTGAGGGCTCTCAGGGATATTCCTGTGCCCCAAGTGAAGCAAGAATGAAAACAGAGAGCCAGAGGATATGCAAGGGTTGCTGATTTGAACTATGATCAAACAAATTACAAATAGAATGGTGTGGAGTATGGAGGATTCTAAATATAAGACTTTGGAACTTTATTGAGATGTGGCAGCAGGGCTATGCTTCCAAATGACTGATGCCAAAGCCAAGCTGAGAGTGATATAATCAAATTTATGTTGTTATAATGAAAATTAACAATTACAAGTTTTCCAGACGTTTCCTTACAAACTAGTTGTACATTAATACCCACTATGATGGTCAAGTATTGCTGGATGGTTTATTATATTAAACATATGCTTGCATTTGAACATGAAGTTTTTTTTTTCTTTTTGGTACTAGGTTTTGAACTCAGGGGAGCTTAACCACTGAGCCACATCCCCAGCCCTTTTTGTATTTCATTTAGAGACAGGGTTTTGCTGAATTGCTTAGGACCTCCTTAAGTTGCTGAGGCTGGCTTTGAACTGGTGATCCTCCTGCCTCAGCCTCCTGAGCTGCTGGCATTACAGTCATGCGCCACTGTGCCTTATGAATATGAAGTTCTTATTGAACATTCTGTATTTCCTTCAGGGGAAAGGAGCCAAACAATAGATTCTGGTGCTAACTTTTTCTGTTTTTATGGACTTCTAAAAGTTCTGCTCAATCAGCAGCTAGTCCTATATTAAATATATATTAAATATTTTAATTATTCTTTTGTTTGACTTCTGGCAAATTTCTTTTACCAAGATTTTCACCATCCCTCTCTTTAAAACAAAACAACAAACAAACAAACAAACAAACAAAAAAAAAAAAAAAAACCCCTCATATAGTGACTTCAAAATACTTTTTGTAGTCTAAGTGTCTAAGACTTGTGAGTCATAGTCAGGCTTAGGATGAGCCCTGATTATTTTGGAACACGATGTACTTCTCAGCTATAAGCCCTGTCCCTGAACTTGTTTATGTTAAATTTTGGTGACTTATAATATTGCATAAGTTTAAAATATGTTTAGCTCTGGGGAAGTCTTAGCCCCCCATAGGCTATCAACTAGGCCTAAGAGAGAGATTTATTTTATAATAAATAATGCTGATATTTTACTGCCTAGAACATAGTAAAACATAATAACTATTTGGTGACTACAAAATGGAAGCTATATCTATATATATGAGCTGGGTTGATTACTATTTTATTTTCCTGACTTTAATGATAATAGCTATAGAGGGTTTATTGGTACAAGGTCTTGTTTTGTCAATAAGTACTTTTTTCATGTTTTAACTTATCTATCCCTCAAAACTATCCCATGAACTAGGTGTTATGATTTCCCCCATTTTTTCAATGAATCAGATTAAATAATTGATCTGAGGTCACAAATGGATTTAATCCAGGTGATCTGGTTCCAGAACCCACACACTTGACCATGACATACTCCCAAAGAACTCCACAAATATAAACTCTATATCCTGTAAGAAAGAATGAAAACTTGGTTACAATATGATATTGCACAGAGCTTCTCTCATATCAGGCAAAAACCTCAAAAAACATTTTATAGTGAAGCATTGGTTAAATGACTAGTCTCAGAAGAGACTATTAAATATATGCATTTGCATTGAGGGACATTTAAGGAACTGACCTCTGTAGGGAATCTTTAATCCTTTTGGAAAATACTTTGTTAAGAGGCCTCTATTGTGATTGATTTTGTAATTTGCATAACAGATTTGCAAAACAAATTGGGTTAATTTTCAGGTGTGAAAACTCTCTGGGAATTGGTAGTTTTCCTTGATATAGCAAATATCTTGACCACAGAGACTAACATTTTAAATAACATCCCAGCTTTCACAATCATGAGGCTTTATTTTATAAAGCCACTAAGATGTAATTACATCAGAGATGTTATTTAGAAAAAAAAATTAATTTATGTTGCAGAGGGCTATGGAGAATTTCCCACTCATGTGTATCCATACACAGAACTTTAAATAGTAATATGAAATAATTGTACAAGTTGGATACCACCCAAACCATACAATATAATAACAAGTAATAATGCCATCACATATTTTAAGAGAACAACAAAGAAAGCATTCCACCTCAGACTTTATCATCCAGTATTTGTAGCTTATTTCTAGGTAAGGACTTTGTGGAATACATTTGAATTCTGCATTAGTTTCCTATTGCTGCTGTGACAAATTACCACAAATGTAGTAGTTTGAAACAACATAAACTCATTATCATATAGTTTTGGAGGTCAGAAGTTCAAAACCAGTCTCATCAGACTGTAGTCAAGGTGCTGGCAGGACTGAGTCCTTCTGGAGGTGTTAGTAGAGAATTTATTCCTTGTCTCCTCCCTCTTGGAGCAGCCCCTGGAATCTTCAAATTGTGGCCACATCACTCCAACATCTGCTTCCCACTCATGGCCTTCTCTCACACTGAGCCTCTTATAAAAACCCTTGTGGTACTACAGAGCACATCAGGGTACTCTGGGATGCTTTCTTTATTTTAAGATCCTGAATTTAATCCTAATCACAATTGCAAAGTACATTCTGCTATATAAGGTAATACATTCATATCTCCCAGGGAATAGAACCTTCACATCTTTGCCAGATCATTCTTTTGCCTACTATCCCATTGTATTGTTTTGTATTTTATTTTTCCCTCTCCTTTTTTTTCAATGTTTGATTTTTCACCTATCAAATAGTATTCATGTAAGCAATATAAAAATAATTTTAACTGTAAATTAATTAGTTATATCAGTCCATCCATTTGTACTTAATTATTATGTCCAGGAAGCTTATTGGGCTTCTTCCAGTTTACTTTGCTGTCTTGTGCTCCTCATAATCATTTTCACAGTCAAGAGTTGGGCTAATTGACCTTTTTCAAATTTCAAAATAGTATAAAACACTTCTCTTTAGTGTTTGGCAACCATCTCTCCCTTTCTGGAGACTTCATGTTTATACATTTATTTAATTTTAACAAGGCTCCCTAGTTAAGAGATTTCAAATGCATATAAGAAAGTAATAGCTTTAAAAGCTGCCAGAAAGGATAACAGAGTCTCAGAACTAAATAAAAAGTAAATTAAAAAAAAAATTCAACAAATACTTTGCCAAAAGTGGGAGGCCACGGAATGATAGCAAATCTGGGTTGCTGGTCAAGTGGCAGAGGCCTTGTGGGCTGTTCATATCAAGGAAGAGAATGACTAGGGCCTCACTCTGTCTGCAAGGCCATTAATGAAACCTTAAGGGCATTTCCTCCTCTTGTTCACAAAACTGCACAGGAAAAGAACAAGTAGTTTTATTTACTTGAAGGGAACGTCCTATGACAACGAGTAATGTTTTTCAGAGGAACACTGTGGTACAGATTTGGAGCAGAATACTTTTTTTTTTTTTTTTTTTTTTTTTTTTTTTTTTTTTTTTTAACCTTGTCAGGAAAGAAATTTTTACAAAACTAAAGGAGTTGGCTGTTTTCACATAATCTTCAGGAACTGAAGGTGTTTTGATTTGTTTTGGAAGGTGGTGATGGTGTTATGAATTCTAAAGGATCTTTCTGGGAAGAATAAAAGGATGTGCCTATAATTACCAAGAGGGGAGAAAAAGGAGACTTGGTAAAATAGTGAGATTTTTGAGTGCTATTTTGCATCCAAAGTACTTTGACTTGAGAAATGAATAGTTGGAAGAAAGACTGGGAAAAAGCAAGATTTTAGTTGAGATGAGGTTCAAAATAGTTGGAAAATATATACAATTATATCTTGCATACTTGATGTTCAGTTACATGCTCATACATACTTTGAGTGAAAAGTGTATATTTTGATGAAATAAAAAATAAACTTCTTGGTGTCCTCCCCCTTCTTTTTTTTTTCAGACCTTAAAAATAAAATTAACACATATCATGTATCAGGCACTCTGCCTTTCTGGAATGTATAGCCTGTCAGAAGAACGTAGACATATGAATAAATAAGCACTGAACTGAGTTAAGATGGTGGGCTGAAATCCCACCACAGAATGTGTCCCCTTCCCTAGCACCTCCTTTTCCAGTGTGGAAAAGTACAGAACACCCCAACAAAAATAATATGCATCAATGAAGTAAGGAAATGAGCAATGACTTTGAAAGCAGGTACTCATGGAAAGAAACAAGATTCTAGAGTGGAAGAAGGATACTTAATAAGGCCTTGAGTAATATAGGTAGACCAATAAGGTATTGCGGATTTTGACTGATATGCCCCAAACTGTAAAGAAGTAAATGAGTAGGTATCTATATCTTTTATTTTTCTTAGTGGAAAGTAATTTAAAAATAGCAGTTTGGAAGAAATAAGTGGAACTGAGAGACTGGGCTTGGCTGGATAGTTCTTAAAATAAATAAATAAATAAATAAAGCCTTCAGAATTATAGACTAAGTTGAAGGAATAATCCAAAATATTGGGTCCCTTCTGGTTTAATACATGGTGTGAACTCAAGAATAGTATTTTTAACAAAGTCTTAAAAAAGATGAATCCCAAGTATTCCAACAACACAAAACTATCTAAACTGAGCTGCTTTTCCTTCTTTCTCTCTCTCAGGCTATACAATTATGGATGGAATGAAAACCAACCCATCTGAAAGTCTCCTCACTGATAACAATGAGTACATGGGATTGAGAACCACTGGTCTAAGGAGAAGAAAATATAAAACTGCCTTCCACAAAACAACAAAACAAAATGTACAACCAAGTTTTTAAAATAACAGATGAGAGAAGTCAGGGAAATGTAGTCATTTCTGAATCAGAAGGAAAAAAACCCAAGAAGGCAATGCTTTGGAAAACCTTGCATGCACCCATTAACTACTGCTGGGACAGTTGGCAAAATAACTGATCTGTGAGCTTCAAAAAGATTTTGGTCATGAAAGTCAAAGACTGAGATCTATTAAATATTAAATGAGAGTAAGTAAACACAATGAAATGGTCCTAGATTCTACTGGATCAGAAAAAACATCATAGACCAACCAATGAAGTCTGAAGAAGTCTTAACTTCAGTGTTACTTTCCTGATTCTGATAATTGCACTATGTTTATGTAGGAGAATGTCCCTGCTTTTAGAAATGAACATTTAGAATTTAGAGATAAGTGAGCTTCTGTTCACAACTTCTGTTATGTGCTTCAGGGAGAAAACCCAACAACTAGACCGATAAAGTGATAAAAATAAGCATTTGAGGAGTCCAGACATAGGGCATATTGAAATTCCTTGGACTGTTTTGAAACTTTTCTAGTTTTGTAATTATATCAAATTAAAGTTTTCTCAATGGAAAATAAACTTTAGAACCTGGACTATATAAAATTAATAATATAATTAAACACAAAAGATAGAAAAGGTAGAAAAAAGTATAAAGGTATTAAGGTCTTTGTGTTCCATAGAGGAAGTTAATTAATGTTGTCTAAAATTTAAATGCATTTGAGAAAGAAACTCAGTGTGAGTCCGATGTCTATGTTTTTTGTGAACTTGTTTTGTAAACTTAGAAGAGTCTTTAATATCTTGAGGGAAAATTACTTGAGGTTGAGTATTTCCTTTAGATGTTCTTTCTTTTTTTCCTATTAAAATCATGATACTATGTATGATATGATTCCATTTTAATAAAATGTCAGCCTATTTGCTTCCTCATTGTATTTGTATATACACTTTGTATGATAAGGTTCATTTCTACGCAGTAAAATTTCAAAAGTGTTTTAAAACTTTCATCTTCATGATTTTCAGCACTATTTGAATTACTTACAATAGAATTCATTTTTATACAAGAGTGAAAATACAAAAGATTAAATAAATATTTTCAAGGTGATAAATTATAGGTGAAAGGGATACCAATGCTCATTGATCTCTTTTTTTGTAGTTCTCTGCATTTAAAAAAAATCCATCATACTTAAAAAAAAAAACTAATGGATAATACATACACAAAATAATATATTTTTACAGACAGTGCCTAGGAAGTGTGTCTCATGTACAGTGGTATAAAGCACAAGGAAATGGACAATTTTAACTGAGGGGTCAGGAAATGCTTTCAATGGATGGAGAACTGTCAGCTGGTAACTGAGCTCTGAAACATGAAGTGTGATGGGTGGACAGAGACAGGAAGGGGAGGAGAGTGCAGAAGGAACTTCTGGGGTAAAAATCTATTTTCTTTAAGTAGCCTGGTGTATAACCAGTGGGAAGGGGCAGAAAGTGCTTGGAATAGGATGGTAGGGAAATGTGGAAGCAAGGGCAAACTAGCAGCTTGGAGGGCAATATAGAAAGAAAATACACAATCAGGGACAGGATTCTGGAGGGCTTATTATGCCACACAAAAGGATGCAGGCATTATCCTATAGTCTAATGAGTTTAAGAGTAAGTTCTCCAAGATGAAAACAGCAGCTGTATGGGCCTCCAGGATGTGGTAGGGGCAGGGATAATCAGAGGAGGAACACCATTCCAGTGCCCAAACCAGCTTCCATAGGAACAACTGCAAATTTAACTGTGTGCATACTGAACATATGTCTATATGTTCCAAAAAATTATATATATGTATATGTATAATTTAATATATATATATGTATATATATGTACATTATAGATATACATATATAATATGTATATAGATATATGTATATATAATATTTTTTGGAATTAAGATTTAACCCCTGGGGTACTTAACTAATAAGCCACATTCCCAGCCCTTAAATTTTTTTTTTTTAATCAAGAGACAGGGTCTTGCTAAGTTGTTTAGGGTCTTTCTAAGTTACTTAGGACCTCCTTGCTAAGATGCTGTGGTTGACCTTGAACTTGTGATCCTCCTGCCTCAACCTCCTGAGGTGCTTGGATTACAGGCCTGTGCCAACCGCATCCTGGTTGAACTCCTATCTTAAGAAAGGTTTTACATCAACATTCTCCAGAATCTATACCTCCAAGTCCTCTAAGCTCTTGGGGGCTGTTAAAACAGACATTATTTCACTTGAAATATCTTAGAATATATCACTGGACAAATTACATTCTCTGCACCATGTTGTCACAGGGCTAAACCTGATAAAGAGGTTTTCACCAGCATGTTGGATGTGTAACACTACAATATTATTCTGTATCAATTTCATTTTTCTCTTAACATGCCATTTCAATGACTCATATCAAAGTGAAAAGAAGGCATTGGGTAGTGGAAAGAATTTCATAAGGGTAGGCTAGGAGGAATGTTTTGCTGATTCAGCTGCTTTTGCTTCTGAGAGATTTGATATCCAGAATACGCTATCATTAGACTGCTTATTACACGTTGGTAATAAATAAATAAATAAATAAATAACTTAAATCTGTATACCAGGTGTGGGAAGACATGTTTTCATCTTTCCTCATTTAATGGAAAGGAAGAAATCAATTACTCCTGTTATCTGACTGTTTAAAGCTACTCTGGCATGGGGCTTTGGTAGAGAGTGGAAGAAGGGAAGCAGATTTAATATTTTCTCTCCGATTTTAATATCCAATTCTACTTTAGGATTAGAGGTGGAAAAGATTACCAATATTTTAAGTTTTCTGATGCCTTTTCCCCCATGCTCCCTAATATGTGAAAGCCACATGTTTTTCCTGTGAAAAATTAAAGGAAGTCTTTCAGTAGAGAAGAAACAACACTAGATTTGCAGTTCAGAAACATTCCTCTGGCAGAAAGGAGAAAGGTTTCTAAGTCTACAGATATAATACTGGAGGAACAAAACGACATTATTACAACAAGATTGATAAAAACCTCAAATGGAGAAGACTATCCAGAAAAATGTTCTAAATGAGTGGTTCCGGGGCTGGAAGAATGAGAGCCTGTACTGAAGAAATGAAAAAGGAGTCTATTCAGCAAGGCTGCAAAGAATATTTAAGGGAGGCCGTGGGGACTCAGGGTGGTTGAGAGAGGCATAGGAGAGAATCTGGGTAGCCTCCTGGTTTCTGGCAGGGCCCACAGAAGATCATAATAATATATTCTTCATATTTTTTAAAGATAATTAAATAGAAAAGGGAGTAAGGGAAGATGATAAATTCTATTCTGGGTATGCTGCTTTTGAGATGAGCTTGGAATATTTGGGTAGAAGTACTCAGCTGACTCTGTAGAGAGAATTCAAAGAGCCATCTAGACTGAAAAGAAATATCTAGGACTCACCAGTACAGAAAGGGTAATTGAAGCCAATTATAGGGAAAGAAATTGCTCAGGGATAGTGAGAAGAAGAGGAAAGAAAGCCAAGGAACACCAATTTTAAGGAGCAATCAGAGGATGGAGAGCCAACAAAAGAGCCTGGACAAAGAGGCAGCATCTCACAGTGCTTCTGTGTACATGTGTCTGACATACTTTCAGGACCATGTCCTTTAAGAAGAAGAGTCATTTCATATTTTATCCTGAAAATCTAAAATAGTGCAAATAATACCATATAAATTCATGTTTTCTGTCTAAAGTAATATATATATATCTTTCATTAAAATGTATGCTTTGATAACTATACATATTATTTTCCTAGTTATTTGGTGGATGCACATGTTTATAACTTAGCAAAGTTATCCAATTTTGTGCATTAATTATAATTATTACCCTTATATAATTGTGGCCAGAGAAATATTGGCCTTGCATGGTTGAATTTTAGAAACATTACTCCAAACAGTAGGTACAAATAACTTGAGACAGCATGCACACAAAACCAAACAATGCTCACAGATTTTTTTCCTGCTTTTATAAATCACCAGGAAGCCAAGGTATCTCAGCAACAACAACTTGACTACATATGTAAAATACTCCTACAGAAAATAGAAAAAATACATATACTTTTTTCCCCTGTAAAGTTATTTAGTATTCTGCACTACTCATAAATTAATTTGTGGTTGAAGTAATAACATTTCTACATATGTGTTTTTGCATTAATGTGGATGCAGATTCTAATATTCAGGAAAATCATTTTATATTGTTAGTATTATTTCTAGCTATAAACTGTTCTGGCTGACATAAGCTGCCTACAGGGGTGATTTTAGGAGCACTCAAAGAGCCCTCCATCCTCTCTAATATAATCCTCACCTGCTTTCTGACTCTCCTGATTTCTTTATCCTGTAAGATTGTCATTACCTTTAAGGATAACAATCTAAACATCCACTACGGAGTACACATAGTGACTTAATTTTTAAATAATAAGTTATGTGCAAATGTGAAATTTGAAAAATGGTACAACCTTATATTTGAGCCCTGCTTTTAGAAAAAAAAAATATTAGCTCTTATAGTTAATGCTTGTCAATTATATGGGAAAATATATTCATTTGATCAACTGTTGAAGCTTTTGCAATTGATTCTTTAAATCCATTCCCCCTGTTCATAAAAGGCAGGTGCAAACCATAACTTGTAAACTCTTTTGAGGGTAGAAACTGTATCTTCATCACCTTATCCTGCTCTGATCTTTGGCAACAAACAAGGACTTGCACAGAGAGGAGAAAGAGGAAGGCTGAAAAGAACATCTTTTAAAAGGTAAAGGGTATGTTCCAGAGCAGGAAATGGGTAAAGGCAAAGGAATCAGGGATGTAATGATCCATACACATATCTGATAATGTGAAACACAATGATGGAGGAAAGAAGGAAGAGAGCCTGTGTCCAGGTTTCTTACTAAGGAAGGAGGCTTTGTCACATCCAAGCTGTTTACTCCATGAGACCAAGGGATCAACAGACAATGAAGCAGAAGCTGCAGGGAACCCTATAACTGAGGCTAAGTTTATGCATGGTGTTTTGATATTAAATGCCATCTCTTTGGAGTCCTGGCTTTCACAGAAATTGATAGAACTAAAAGTACATTTGACATGTTCATTACTCAGAGAAATTAATCTATTATGGCAATTAGTGTATTCTTTTGCAAACTAATATCGAAATGCCAATTAAAGGAAGTTTTATGAGCACAAGTGACTCTAATAAACATTGTGAGGCTGTCTTTTCACAAAGAAAATGGAGCATATTTGATTCAATAGTGTTATGGTTTAGATGTGGTATCCCACAAAAGCTCACATGTGAGACAATGAAAGAAGGTTTGGAGGAGAAATGATTGGGTTGTAGCCTTACTATAATTAGTAAATTAATCCCTGATGGGATTAACTGAGTGGTAACTGGAGGCAGGTGGGTGTGGCTGGAGGAAGTGGTTCCTTGGGGGCGTGGCTATGGAGTATATATTTGTATCTGGCAAGAGGAGTTTTTCTCTTTGGTTTCTGATCATGGTATGAGCTGTTTCCCTCTGCCACACTCCTTCACCATGAAGTCCTTCCTCACCTTGAGACCTGTGGAATGGAGCCTGCTGTTAATGGATTGGGACTTCTGAAATCATGAGCCCCTAAATAAACTTTTCCTCCTTTAAAATTGTCCTGGTTAGATCTTTTAGTCACAGCAGTGAAAAGCTCACTAAAACAAACAAATATTTGAGTACTCAAAAAGTAGAAAGAAAATGTTTGAACAAGAATAGGGTTTTATACCAGCTATTTTTTAATGTATGTCTAATCATATACACCAAAGTTCCACGATCTTTTCAAACTGGTCTCTCTTGTTGTGTGGCAGACATGTATAACAGAAAGCATACTTTCCAAATGAAGACTACCCCATCTCAGCAAATATTAAGCCAACTGCATAAAGTAATATTTTAATATGTAAAATAAAACTCAATTGTGTAAAGTAGCATTTTGTTTAAAGAAAAAATTTAAACTAATATTAAAGCATGAATGTGACTTTATAATTAAGATATATAAATTTTAAAGTGGTATGTGTCACAGATCTTCCTGAAGTTTCACATACCATGTGAAAACTACACTCGGAGACACTAGTTGGTGGCAATATAATTGTTTACTACGTCCAGAAATGAACTGAGGGGGCAGATGGTAATATTGCATATAAATATTCAATGGAGATATAAAAGACTTTTCTTATACTAATTCGACTTTTTATAAGCAAAATATTAGGATATAGTTATGTAAATTTTTAATTTACATATTGGAGACAAATAGCAAATCAAGCATTTTCCCCTGGCATAAGGTTATGCTTAAAACATTAACATTTAAATTGCATAAATTTTAATAATGTCTCTAAACAATGTGTTTTCTGGCATTTATTCAGGCACTAACATGCAGTAAAACTTCATTTGGTCTAAAGCTTTCTGTGAACTCCCCTGCCTGGTGTTCTTCTGAAGGCCATGGGATAAATGATTAAAGGATATGCTAAGATCAAGCAGTATTATCCCACTGTAATTTCTTAATTTTTAAAAATTTAGTTTAACACACATACAGAAACAGGCACATATAGAGAGCTTGATGGACTTTAACAAACATAACGCCTGTGCGATCATACAGAGATCAAACAATAGAAAATTACCAAGCACCATAAAATCTTCTCATGCATCCCTCTCATCACTATGCCCCAGCTCCCATGGGTAAACACTATCCTGATTTCTAACAACATGATTTAGTTTCCTTTGTTTTGCTTATAGAAATAGAATCCCACACTATGTATTCCTTTGTGTTCACTTCCTTTTGCTTATCATGGTTGTGAAAGTTGCCCATGTTATTACATATAATTATAGCCCATTCGTCTTCAATGTTAAATAGTATTGCTTTGTGAGATACGTCACAATTTATCTCATTAACTGCTGCTGATCTCTTTTGTGGTTTCCAGTTTGAAGCTGCTACAGATAACACTACTGTGAACATTCTAGTACACATCTTTTGTTGAACATGTGTATGCATTTATTTGGTTTATATCTAGGGCTGGAATTTCTGAGGCATAGGATATATATGCAGCTTTAGTAGAATAGATTCTGCCAGACCACCTTTACAAGGGTTGGGACACTGCCTTGATTCTTAACCAGCCACTTAGATTTGTTTTCCCATGTTCCCCCCCCCCAAAAAAAAATTTACCATATCTCCATCCATCCTTTGAGAACAATTATTTTGGACCAAAAGAAAGTCCTGCAGAATAGAGAACTTATGTAATTGATGTAGCTTATGTACCAAAGTCAATGATTCTTGCCTCCTTATTTTGGTGATTCTTCTTGTCCAAACAAATGGATTGGTGTCTAAGGGAAATGATGAGTGCAATTACCACTATTCTTAGTGAATTACATTTTCCCAGTACTTTTCACAGGAATCTCAGGTGTTATCATTCTCATTGTATGTGCGAGAAACCTGAGTGAGGGGTGAAGTGATTGACCAAGGTGGAATAGGTAGTGAGGGTGGTTCAGGGATTTAATCTAGGTTTTATTTGACTCCAAAAGCCATCATCTTCCACTCTGCCACACACCTTTCACAGCACTCTACCTCCTATTGATTCCTTTCCAAATTGCATTGCTAATTACTCCTCTTTCCCATCTATAGGGAGTTTGGTGAACTTCTTTTGGGGTTGATTTAGCTGTGTTATTTGGAGTGGTTATTTTCTGATAGATTATTTTCCACTAAAATAAATGCAATAAGATCATATGCAATGAAAACAGTTTTTCTCTGTATTAATACATGTTAGGGATACGACACTCTGTAGATGCAGACACACACAAAATACTATTCCATTTATTCTTTGTATTTTTAGTAACAGTCATAATTTCATATTTCAAATATTACAAGTAATATGCCCATCCCTGTCTTGAACCTCTCTTCCTTACTTTGCTCTCTGTGACCATGACTAATAGGTTGTTTTCCCTAATGCTTTGAAGCTGTGTATTGGTTTACAGCTGGACTCACAAACATCTTTGCAGGTTACCATTCTATTTTTACATCTATAGCCTCATCATTTTGCTCAAAATATGTCACTGCATTTGTATATACCATATTCAAGGCTGCTGTGTGTTTTCAATGTTTCTATTGTACCTTGGTTCCACTTCATTTCATCATGAAGCTACTGCCCAAATGCCCATTCATTGTCTGCACACATCAAACTTAGTGGAGTTTGTTGAAGCAAATAACATTAGCAGACTCCAATGTCAATACTTTGGCTTCATTCCATAACCTCCGAGTTGGTGATCCTCTCTTGCTATTGAGTGCTAATAATGACTTTAAATGACGTTGGTGAGATGTTTAAAGAATTAGATGTGATTAATATAAAAGGTCTGAATCTCTCATGGACATAAAGTAGATTACATGGTATCTTTATTCGCCTTTACTTTGGTCTGAAATAAGTTCCTTTACTTTTCATCTTTATCATAATTAAGAAATTATGCTGAATGGCCACATTTGCTCTAAGAATGAATTGAATTAATTCACTATGCTGTCATTCCCCCCTGTAGAACAAATCTTTGCCCTTGAAAAAGTATCTATTGAGCACCATAGTGTTCTGTCCTTGGCCCTGTGCAACTCACTACTGTCAGCAATGGTTGGATGAAAGGATGAGAGAATGCTTATTAAAATTTCAGGACATTGTGAAGTGTAGTAAATTCAGTATTTCTGTATTAAGATTTGAAATTATTCTAGGAGGCTAGAATATCTCACCAAACCAAATGGAATAAAGTTTAAAATAGAGTTATAAATTTAAACATAAAGATTAATTGTATATGTTGAAGATGTGGAAGCTACCCTGCAAGAAATTCAGAGGATTTAGTTCACTCTGAGTGAAGTATTAGCCAACAATATGATACAAGTACAATCCCTTCCAATTTCATTTTTTTGTTATCAGGCATTACTATGTATCTGGCATTTTTCTTGGCAATTTCACATGTTATCTGCAGAAGATAAATAAAAGCACCTCAATTGGTAAATCCTGAAACCTTGTTTAAAACTAACAGCATAATATGTAGAAGCAATTAACTAACAGTATTTCTTTAGGGATTTAAACAAATGTACTACTTTCTGAGCATTTTAATGAATATAAGAATAAACTTTAAAAAATGCATATTTCTTAATGTTTTCCTTGATTATTCCCTCTTTAAATTCCATTTGTTCCAGCCATGATTTTAGCAATCCTTGTCAATTTATGTTAACATTTTCTGACACCCAATTTGCCAATGGTTTCTATTTTTGAAGAATATTCTTAATATTGTATGCCTCATGATTAATCAGTTTCTACAGGTATGTTCAAGATAATTTTTTTCATCAAATAAAGGTTTTGGTTGTTGTATTCTAATCCTCAAATACTTGGTCAAATGTTTGATTGAAACCCCAGGCCTGTACACTGAAGAGAATAAAGAAGAGGATTGCAACTTGGAAATGTTATTGTTATTTTTCATCAGCTCCTTCATCTATAAAAGAAGATAACTGTTGTCTCTGTCATACTTTAATGTGTGAATAAAACAGCAAACATGAGTATGAGCATGAGTTCACATGAAAATATGTTCCCATAATCAGTATCCCTGGGAAACTGGAGAGTCTCATTCAAATGAGGCTGGGACCACCAAAGGATCACCTTGGTGAGAAACACCATATAGTGACAAGGCCCTAGTCTCAGGTCATACATGGTTAGACTCAGAAAAGCTAAAATTCAATGTTTCTGGGGCCACTTCTGAACATGATTCAAGTCTAGTTACTTATGTTCCACATAATAATATTAATATTGTTCTGATTTCCATTCATATGTGTTAATCTGACAAAACACAAATTGAGTCTAGTCATAGATACAGTGACCCATTTGAGTACTTTCATGAAATGATGTTGGGATGATTATAACATTGAAAAGGAATGAATTCTTAGCATGAGAAACTTAACATTCAGTAAGCATTTTAAAGCATGTCTGGTACTCCTATTCAAGGAAATGGGATTTTCGTATACACTTTAAGAACAGTATGGGGATGGCCCTTAGGGTCTGGTAAATTTGAACCACTTCTGGACAGTTTCTAAGAAGTTTTCAAAAGCAATCAAAATTATTAAAAATTGATTTTATGCACTGTCACATGGACATCTGTGAGAAGTAATATTAGAAATAAATTTTTATTAAATTCTATCCCCCTTGAATATTTAAAAATCACATGCATTAACTGTATCCTCTTTCTGGAATATATTGATAAGAAGGGTCACAATCCCCATCTCTTCAGAACCTACTATGGGCTGCCATAAAGGAATAGTGAGTGGAAATTTAGAAAACCATGTAGTGTGAGAGTCTGCAGGTCAAAGATGAAGTCCAACTTTAATTCAGGAGACAAAAATTAAACAATTTCCTGATATTGTAGGTGGTTGGTTTGTAAATATACAGAAACAAGGAGATTGGAGCAGGGAAACCATGAGAACAGATGCTGCTTATGAGCTCCTGGCATGTTTAGGACATTTTAAATACAGAGAGCATGGCATTCTTCTACACATACCCTGCTTTCCCTGCAGTAAAGGCACACATTTCTTTTTCTCCTCCTCCATGAGCTGCACATTTAAAAATAATCTTTATACTTCTTGGAAATTCCATGTCATCTTCACTCTAAATTTTAAAGTTTTGTTTGTTTGCTTTTCCTTACTTCAATTTAAAATTTTTGAGTTCCTATGTAAATAAATCCCAGATTAGAAAATGATGATATTTTTAGTCCAGTGAATTTGTCCTCCATCCTTTTGGGCCCTTTGGACCTCTTTTGCTTCAGAAAAAAATATTCTACATTTTTCGATATTAAGATTTTGGGAGTTAGGTATTGAGTGGAGCCTTTTTCATGGGTACTCACAATCTTTATTATAAAAGCAAGTAGTTTGACTTTCTCCTTGCTGATTGTATATTTGAACATCTTGGAATCAAGCCCTCTAGGGTTGGTGGAAACACTAGACATTATATAGCTCAGTGCTCTTATATTACTGAATCTATAGTTTTTCTGCCTAATATCTGTGCTGTGGGAAGCAATACTTCATTGAATAGAAACACATGACCTTCGGAGGTGGGGCTCTTCTTTCTTTGGAGAGTCTGACCCATTAGAAAGTTCTTATTTTCTAATGCAATCTTTCTTTGAATAAATTAGAGGCCATAAAACAAGTGTTGTTTATCTTTCCTGCTCTTTAAGTGTCTATGAATTGCCATGCTGAAATTTCCACCTACCCTGCCAAGTCTTTTTTTCAGGGGAATATTGCTTTAAATTTTTTCATCATCTGATTGTTCCTTTTTGATTCTCCTTGTTGGTAAATATTATATTAAATGTGGCCTTTACACCTGGTCACATTTGTTCAGGAGCATTTTGTTCAGAACAAAGTAGAAAGGAACTGCCACTTTGCCAATTGTATTAGTATAGTTTAGTAAACTATTAGACTTTTTTGGTGGACATATTTATTGCTACCATGCATTAGATTTACCACTTGCTTAAAACCCCCTCTTCACAGTACAGTTTTGAAGGCACACCTTTTGTTCTCTATTTGTTAAGTGTTCATGTTAGCAATATTTTCATCACTGTGACAAAAATACCTGTCAAGGACAACTTAGAGAGGACAGATTTATTTTGTGTCAAGGTTTCAGAAGAGTCGGTCCATGATCAGCTGGCTCTAGAAACATTATTGCAGAAAGGTATGGCAGAGGAAACCTTCCATGCATAGCTGGGAAGGAGGGGGGGGAGAGAGAGAGAGAGAGAGAGAGAGAGACCAGGGACAGATATAGTCCCCAAGGCACATCCCTAGTGACTTATTTCTTCCAGCCATGCCTCACTTGCCTTCAGTTATCACTCTGTACTCCATTCAGATTATAAACCCACCACATGGATCGATCCACTAATGAGGGTAAAGCCACATTTAACCACACCTGATTAAATGCAGCTTTGGAAGTTTTAGTACTAGTTCTCTCTCATTCTGGGTCCTCATACTCTAATATTTTTCAAAGTCCCCACCTCTGGACATAGCTATATTGCCTAACTCATGAGCTTTTGGGGTAGCATTACAGGTCCAAACCATAGTGTGTTCAAGCAAAAGTCTCCCACAAATTACGATTCCTCCAGCTGTTTACAGTTTTCAAATAATCTCTTTCTTCTTACTACTATTTAGTTACTCTTACAAGTTATTGGGTCCTTTAAGGATGGAGGCATGGAAAAAAACTCTTCCTTTTGCATTTATTATTTATTTTCATATTATTTATTGCAGTACAAGGGATTGAACCCAAGGGTGTTTTACCACTGAGATACTTTCCCAGCCCTTTTTATTTTTTATTTTGAGAAAGTATTTAAGTTGTAGAGGCTGGTCTCAAAGTTGTTTTCCTCCTGCCTCAGCCTCCTGAGTAACTGGGATATAGGCCTATACCACCACACCTGATTAAATGCAGCTTTTGAAGTTTTAGTACTAGTTCTTTCTCATTCTGGGTCCTAATTGAAAGTGTGTGATGTTTTTGTTTTTGCTCTTTTTATAATTAAAATCTTTTATTCAAATCCTATTAATTTTCTCTTGTGCTATTAATTTTCTAGTCCATAAACTAAGGATAATTCTATCATACGCATATGTGTTAATTTTGTCTTTATAAGTATAATAAAAATAAAATTAGACTTTTAAAGTTAATGGGACAATCCAGTGAAAGGAATCACTTTTGGTGATTTCTTGTTCGCAGATTTTTAATTTTCCAGGTAGTTTTTTTTTCTCCATTGATGAATTCATAATTTGAGTCACCTATTGGAAGGTGGTAGAAATCATAGGAGGTGGAACCCAGTTGAAGGTGTGGGTGTGTGGAGATGTGCCCTTTGGGAGCACATCTTGTCCCTGGCCCCTTCCTCTCTGTTTCTTTTGCCAGATAGTTGTGTTTTTTGTTTTTTGTTTGTTTGTTTGTTTTTTTGTTTTGTTTTTTGGTTGTTGTTGTTTTGTTTAAATTTTTGTTTTGGTTGTAGATGGACAGAGTACCTTTATTTTATTTATTTATTTATTTATTTTTATGTGGTGCTGAGGATTGAACCCAGTGTCTTAATTGTGCTAGGTAAGTGCTCTACCACTGAGCCCCAGCCCTAGCCCTGCCAGGTAGTTTTAACATCTGAACTTTATCTATAAAATTGCCTATATTGACTCAGCAATACAAGAACCATTAAACATAAAGCACAATTCAAATCATGAAGTCTTGCTTTCTGCACTGAAATTAGCAACATCCAACAACAGTTACAGGCATATCAATCATTACTATGAAGGCCAGATGGGAGAAAGGACTGGGGAAAGAACATGCACTTACAGTGACAAAGTTAAACGCTACAAATATAGCCAAAATGTAAGAGGATTTTTCTATTATATGTATTACATACATTTCTTCCCTAAAGTTGCACATAATTAGCAAACAGTACCATTAACAGTCCTGAAGTACATATCTATATCTCTGTGTGTTATACACCCAGTAGCTATCCTTGAGATACTCAGTTATTATGTACCATACACATTTTCTTCTCAACTAGTGATTTACTTATTTAACCAATAGAAACTGTTACAGTTCTACAAAAGTACTTCTGGTAATTCAAAAGACATTTAACTTAAATGAAAAAAAAAATAAAAGTTTAGACATAATCACAACAAATCGGCATTTTAACCTTAATCTATACTAATCATTTAATAAAAAATAATGACAGCACTCATTATATGAGTAAACAAAATGTTGCTTCGTTTTGACACCATGGAAATTTTATAGATACATTATATCATGGTGTATTACATTTAGACAGAACCAACTATAGTTAGTTATGAAGGATAGGGAAGGGCATTTGAACCTAGGCAGGACCTGACATTTCACTCAGAATGAAAACTTCAAGATTTGACTGCACTGTAGCTTATATACATAGTGTATATTCAAGAGGGGCAGTTTATAAGTACATGATTTTCAAGAGTCTATTCATGAATTTTTCTTTTTATGCTGTTAGAGGCAAAAATTTAAAGCATTTAGTCTTTCCCCTACCCTATGTGTTAGTCAGCTTCTCATCCCTGTGACCAAAATGCTGGAGAAGATAAACTTAGAGGAGAAGAAGTTAATTTTGGCTCATGGTTTCAGAAGTTCATTCTATGCTCAGCTGACTCCATTGTTCTGGGCTCAAGATGAGGCAGAATATCACAGAGGCAGGTGGGGGTGGGGTGTGGCAGAGGAAAGCAGCTTACTTCATAACAGATAAGAAGCAGGGAAAGAATGAGAAAAGCCAGGGACAAAATATATAATCTCCAAGGCACAGCCCCAGGGACCCACTTCCTCTAGCCACGTTCCATCTGCCTACAGATACCACCCAATAATCCATTCAAGTCATTAATCCAGCAAATTCCTTAATCTACTCTCATTATCTAACATTTCACCCCTTGAATTAACACAGGACTTTTGGGGGACACATTATATCCAAACCATTCACCTATATTTCCTTATACCATCTCAGGCTTATAGCATACTATGTACTAAATACTGTTTTAAGGTATATATAATATGCATATGTGTGTGAACACAATGACTTCTCAAGAAAATCAGATGAATTAAGTATTATATTATCATTCTATTTTCAAGATGGCAAATCTGAGGTAGAGAAAGTGTTCATGTGAAAGTTGACCACAAGCAACTAAGCTCTAAAATCTTGTATCTTAACCACTGCAAGGTATAGATAGAATCATTCTACCTTAGCATTTATACTCAAAATGGATAAACTCATGGTAAACTATTTTTTTATAAAATGGGATAGCTGAGGGTTAGGCACAGCTTGCAAACTACTGTTGTATTCATCAAAGAGTAACTCAGAGCAGAGCACAACCTCCTCTCCACAATAATGTAGAATCAAAGAATCATAACATTTTAGAAATGGAGGTGACTATAAGCATTTAGTGATTTGTAACACTAAATCACCCCAAACTTAGTGACTTCACAACATCCATTTATGTGTTTCAGGATTGTGTTGAAGTTCTTGTAGTCTGAGCTGGGCTTGAGCTGAGCTAATCTCATTTGGGCTCATCAGGTGCCTGCAGTTAGTTAGCAACACGGAGTGTGCTGGTGAGTGGCTGACATGTCTCTCATCCTCCAGCAGGCTAGCTTATGCTTTTATATATTGTCAGGGCTCCAAGTGCTTAAAGAGAGGACAAGTGCAAGCACTTTGTGTTGATTGCTTGTATTACATTTTCTATTGTCTCACTGGCCAAAGCAAAGCATGTGATTAATCTGAGAGTTAATGTGGGAGGAGTTTCCAAAGGTCATGGGTATAAGGCGGCTTGAACAAATTGAAGGCCATTACTGGACTAATCCTCCTCAGAGACCCTGTGGTCTTACCTCATTGTTTCCACACCTGAAGAAATTCAAATCTTGGGAATTCAAGTGATATTAGCAAGACTGCATAATGAATTGGTACAGTATCCTGAACCAAAAATAGTGTATGATGCTTTGGGCCTACTCAAGTCCCAATTCAATTAGAACAATGTCTCTTTCATGCACTAAAATTTATTTTACATAATTTTTATTCTACTCTGCTAGTTGAGGTTGAATTTATTTAATATTATCATCTAAACCAATAAAACTATAATGAGTAAAGGCAGTTATATTTTTCTGATATGGTTCTATGAGCATACAAAAATTTTAAAGTGATATAAAAGAAAGAATTTTATACTTAAAGTATTGAATGTGATGTTCCTTTTATATGATTTTGTTACCCTACTATTATTTTAAATGATTTTTTCTTTAAATCTCCTGGGCCTTGAAAGACATATAGGGAAAATATAAATGCATACATTAGAGAATATAGCTATAAAGCAATAGCTTTATTTCAGCTATTCTTTTGGCATGATAGTTGATGATTTCATGTTATTTCTTGACAGTAACCTTTGTTATATCACTTTTGTTTTACGTTTGCATGTCTGGTATCAATATTGGTCCTTATACTTTCCCTATACTTTTATAATAATTGCTACTAAATCGAGGATCTGAGACCTGTCACAAGAGAAATTACTATATAATTGTTAATTATCACTAATGGATTGGGAAATTTGGGGAGAAAACAGATATCAAACATTGGATTGCAGGCAGTTTAATAATTTTGAGGATTATTTAAAGGCAGGGTTTAGTCTGTTAAAAACTAGAATCGTAGCTAATCCACATAGCAGAGGCTTATTCATTAAATTCATTTTGTTGCTTCCTTGACTATATTGTGATATTGTATTAGTCAGGTGGGGTTGCCATAAGTAGGTGACTTAAACAATAAAATTTTATTTTCTAACAGTTCTGGAAGCTGTAAGTCCAAGATCAAGGTGTCAGCAGGTTTGGTTTCTTTAGAGCCTCTCTTTGCTTTGCAGACAGCTGTCTTCTTGCCGTACCTTCACATGGCCTTTCCTCTGTGTGTGCGTACTCCTGGGGTCTCTTCCTCATCATGAAGACATCAGTCCTGTAGAATTCAGGCCCCATTTTATGATCTCTCATGTACCCTTACTCTTCTCCTAACAGACCGTATTCTCAAATACAGTCACTATCAAAGTCAAAGTTTCAATCTAGGAATTTTGAGGAGTTACAATTGAGTCTACAGCAGAGATAATAGCGAAAATTTGGACACTAATAAAATAGTATGGTTTTTATAATTTTTTTGGTTGCAGATTATCTTTCCATTATGTAATCATGCATTAATATGTCTTTCCATAACTTTCAGCTACATATATTTATGTATAGATATTTTTCTCCAATATTTAAATTTTGAAGTTCTTTTTAAAATAAATTGATTATAGTATTTCTCCTTTTCTTTCTCTCTTTTTTGACTATTATGAACTGAATTTTTATGTTTCACCAAGATATTCCTAAAATATTAACTCTATTATATTTCAATAACTACCCTTGTTAACAATGTATAATTCTCCCCATCAAACCTTAAGTTCATCTACAACAATTTCCAATTATATTGCTTGTTTGTTTTATTTAGGAAATGTTAGCAAGGGGTTTTATACCTGTCTTTCTATTTTTGTTGTATGTATTGTGTTATTTTGAAGCAACAATGTTCTGATGTTGATGAGATAGCAAAGGAATTCAAGGAAACTGATCCTATCTCTCATTTCTTCCATTAAGGTTTCCATCAATGACATAAGAAAATTAATCAGGATGCAATCTCATGAATTTTATAAAAATACATGTTACCTGTGAAATATTTGAATCTTCATGCAAAAATGTACTTTCCTCTCTGCTTTCTGATCATCATGTGAGCCGCTTCCCTCTACCCCATTCTTCCACCATGATGTTCTGCTTCATTTAGAGCCCTGAGGAATAAAGTTGGCTGCTTATGAACTGAGACCTCTGAAACGATGCTTTTCTGTACAACACTTAGAAGCCTTTGAGATCTTTTAAAAATAAGACTCCACACCTCCCTCCAGGCTGACCCACTGACTTCCTGGGGTGTTTCTCAATGATAGGGTTTTACAAGACAGCAAAGACATGGTGCCTGTATGAGGAATTCACGTCAATTCCTCCATAGGGACCTGTGACACTGATATATTAAGCTCCATTGAGAGCATTGTGAGGACAGCAGAGAAGCACTCTCGGGAGATTGTCACTAAAAGAGGCTTAGCGGAAAGATTGAATGCGTTCCTAGCAACACTCCCGCAACTGGGAGGGAGCTGAGACATCTGCGCACATCTAGTTGGTGAAATACAACGAACTCCAGACCGCCAACGCACGGAGCCCAGTGAGAGTGGCCCACAAACTGAACCAGCATTAGCGGCGCAGCTGCCGTGGTAACATTGCAGTAAGGGAAGTACAGACCACGACCTCGAACAGCGCAGAATAAAAAGAAAGCCAGTCGCGAGCAGCAGCCTCACAGACTTCTTTCGCGTAAATTGCCAAAGGGGACCTGCATGCCTCGGAGTGACACACAGGTCCGGGGTACTACTGTTGGGACCTGGGAAGTCACCGCCATTTTGGAGGAGGGCTGCTGCTGATCAGGACAAAGAAACAACAGCTGCAGACATCCAAGGATTGGTCAGGGGCCCGGAGAACAGCACACACCTGGGTGAGACACGAGCAGGCAGCCAGAGGGAAGGGCCTGCCTGAGGCCAGTGCAGCAACCACGAGAGCTATAACTGGGGGCGGGCGTGGGGAATGCGCGCCTTTTGGATGAACCTTTTCCTGGTGCTATTCACGTACTGACAACCATCCCCCCCACCCCCCAGCCATTATTCCTCTGTGCCAATCTGCTGCTGGCCAAAGCTGCAGACTAGACGCCACTAATTGTTGCTCTGTGACTGTCTGGGCATGATCCCAGACAACTGGCCTAAACTGGAAGGGCTTCCCAGAGTCCTGTTTATTTGAGACTTGTTCCTGGGTTCGACTCTGAGGTTTTATTGTTTTTTTGTTTTTTTGTTTCCTTGTTTGCTTGTTTTTGTTTTTGTTCTGTTTGATAGTGTGATTACTTGTGTGTCTGTGTTCCTCTTTCTTTTCTTCCCTTCTCACTGTAGTCTTTTCTGTCCTCATATTATCTATTCACACCCTGTCATTGTGTACTCATCAGAGGCGAAAACAAGGTATACGCAGAAATTGGGACTTCTAGACCTGGGGAAATTGAAATATACAGCAAAGTGGTGTTATATATAGTTTACTCTCTATTTTTCTTGACTCAGTTTCTCTCTCCTCTCTCTTACACTAATCCTTACTTCTTTGTTATCTCTCATTGTTCCTTTTTATTTTTTCTTTTCCATCTTTCTTTATTTTTTTTCTCTCAAAGACTAAATAAGTTTGGTTTATATATAAATCGGTCTTCCCTCTAAATCGCTCACTCCATTCTCTTTCCTCTCCCATCTGCTGATATTAAACCACTTCCAGAGAATTCTATTTTCATACGTCTGAAGAAAGAACATCTCAATAATCTCACTTCCTTCTTCCTAAACATATCATCTCTGTGTCCAATACTGAAACTGTAAACCCCAATGCAAGCATACAGAGTAAATTGGAAACAATACCTGAGTTAACAAAATCTGTATATTGTGATCAAACTGGGATTTGCTGTAAAGAAAGTGTTAGAGATTAAAGTGTAAGGTATTTATAAGGGAACCTGACAGCATTGTGCCACAGGAGAACCATAAGGCTATAAGGTGAAATTGAAATAGGCAAGGTCCCACAGTGCTAGAAGAATAGACACACAAGCATTATGAAGAAGCAAGGGAAGAAAGTGGCTGAAACCAACCAACATACCCCCTCAGTAGATTCCACGGCAAGTACAGTGGGTCAAATGCCAGAGACGGAATTTAGAAATTACATATTACAAATGTTTATGGATCTTAAGGATAAACTAAAAAATGAGATGAGAGAACAAATATAGGCGGTAAAAGAGCATTTTGACAAAGAACTCCAAAAACAAATACAAGAAGCAAAATATTACTTCAATAGGGAAATAGAGATTCTAAAGAAAAACCAAACAGAAATTCTGGAAATGAAAGAAGAAATAAACCAAACTAAATGCTCAATTGAAAGCATCACCAACAGATTAGATCACCTGGAAGAAAGGACCTCACATAATGAAGACAAAATATATATCCTGGAGAAAAATCTAGAGGACACGGCAAAAGTAGTAAAAAAACAAGAACAGAGCATTCAGGAATTATGGGACATCATAAAAAGACCAAACTTAAGAGTGATTGGTGTTGAAGAAGGTGCAGAGTTTCAAACCAAAGGAATGAGTAATTTATTCAATGAAATAATAGCAGAAAATTTTCAAAACATGAGGAATGAATGGCAAAACCAAGTTCAAGAGGCTTACAGAACACCAAACATACAAAACCACAACAGATCCACACCAAGGCACATTATAATGAAATTGCCTAATATACTAGGCAAGGATAGAATATTAAAAGCCACAAGAGAAAGGAAGCAGATTACATATAGGGGGAAACTGATCAGACTATGCTCAGATTTTTCAACCCAGACCTTAAAAGCTAGAAGATCCTGGAATAGCATATTTAAAGCTCTGAAAGAAAAGCAATGTTAACCAAGAATCTTATATCCAGCAAAACTGAGCTTTAGATTTGAAGATGAAATAAAAACCTTTCAAGACAAACAAAAGTTAAAAGATTTCACAACTCGAAAGCCAGCACTTCTGAACATCTTGGGCAAAAATTTCCACAAAGAAGAAGATAAAAATAACAATGAAAATCAACAAAGGGAGATAGTAAACTAAAGGAATTATCAACTGGAGGAGAATCCAAATCACGCTAAATACCATAATACATTTAAAAATGGATGGAAATAAGAATCACATCTCAATAATAACCCTAAATGTTAATGGCCTAAACTCACCATTCAAAAGACACAGATTGTCAGATTGGATTAAAAGAAACAACCCAACAATTTGCTGTCTACAAGAAACACACCTCATGGAAAAAGACATCAAGCGATTGAAGGTGAAAGGATGGGAAAAGTCTTATCATGCACATGGGCTGCAGAAGCAGGCAGGGTTTCCATTCTCCTATCAAATAAGGTAGACATCAAGCCAAAGCTATTCAAAAGGGATAAAGATGGATATTTCTTACTACTTAAGGGAACCATTCATCAACAAGATATAACAATTATAAATCTATATGCCCCAAATAATGGAGCACCTACATTCATCAAACAAACCCTTCTCAAGTTCAAGAGTAAAATAGACCACAACACAGTTATTCTAGGGGACTTCAACACACCTCTCTCACCAATGGATAGATCATCCAAACAAAAACTAAATAAAGAAACTTTAGGTCTTATTAAAACAATTAATAACTTAGACCTAACGGACATATATAGAATATTTCATCCCTCAATAAGCAAATACACTTTCTTCTCAGCAGCACATGGCTCCTTCTCCAAAATTGACCATATATTATGTCACAAGGCAACTCTCATCAAATATAAAAAAATAGAAATACTACCTTGCATTCTATCAGACCATAATGGGATGAAATTAGAAATCAATGATAATGCAAGAAATAAAAAAAACTACTCCAACAGCTGGAAGCTAAACAACATGCTACTGAATGAACAAGGGGTTGAAGAAGACATCAAGGAGGAGATTAAAAAATTCCTAGAGGTAAATGAGAACACAGATACATCATATAGAAATCTCTGGGATACTATGAAGGCAGTAGTAAGAGGAAAATTCATTGCACTGAATTCCTTCATTAAAAGAAAAAAACAACAACAACAACAACAACAAATAAGTGACTTAACATCACACCTCAAAGCACTAGAAAAAGAGGAACAGATCAACACTAAGAGCAGTAGAAGACAGGAAATAATTAAAATCAGAGCTGAAATTAATGAAATTGAGACTAAAGAAACAATTCAAAGAATTGACAAAACCAAAAGTTGGTTCTTTGAAAAAATAAATAAAATTGACGGACCCCTAGCAATGCCAACGAAAAGAAGAAGAGAAAAAACTCAAATTACTAGCATCTGTGATGAAAAAGGAAATATCACAACAAACACCTCAGATACACAGGAGATAATTAGAAACTATTTCAAAAACTTGTACTCTAATAAAATAGAAAATACTGAAAGCATAGACAGATTTCTAGAGTCGTATGAATTGCCCAAACTGGAACAGGAGGCTATACACAATTTAAATAAATCAATTTCAAGTGAAGAAATAGAAGACGCTATCAAAAAACTACCAACAAGAAAAAGTCGAGGTCCTGATGGGTTTACAGCCGAGTTCTACAAGACCTTCAAAGAAGAACTAATAATGATGCTCTTCAAATTATTTCAAGAAATAGAAAAAGAGGGAGCTCTTCCAGACACTTTCTATGAGGCCAATATCACATTAATTCCAAAGCCAGGCAAAGACACAGCCAAAAAAGAAAACTTCAGGCCAATATCTTTAACGAACATAGATGCAAAAATCCTCAACAAAATTCTGGCGAATCGGATTCAAAACATATCAAAAAGATAGTGCACCACGATCAAGTAGGGTTTATCCCAGGGATGCAAGGCTGGTTCAACATTCGGAAATCAATAAACATAATACATCACATCAATAGACTTAAAGATAAAAACCATATGATCATCTCAATAGACGCAGAAAAAGCATTTGACAAAATACAACACCCCTTTATGTTCAAAGCTCTAGAAAAATTAGGAATAACAAGAACATATCTCAACATTATAAAAGCTATCTATGCAAAATCTCAAGCTAACATTATCTTAAATGGAGAAAAATCGAAAGTATTCCCTCTAAAAACTGGAACAAGACAGGGATGCCCCCTCTCACCACTGCTATTTAACATAGTACTTCAAACTCTGGCCAGAGCAATTAGACAGAAGAAAGAAATTAAAGGGATCCAGATAGGAAAAGAAGAGCTCAAATTAGCACTATTTGCTGATGACATGATAACATACCTAGAAGACCCAAAAAACTCTACCAGAAAACTTTTACAACTAGTAAATGAATTTGACAAAGTAGCAGGTTACAAAATCAATACCCATAAGTCAAAGGCATTTTTGTACATCAGTGACAAAGCCTCTGAAAGGGAAATGATGAAAACTACTCCATATACAATAGCATCAAAAAAAAAAAAAAAAAACCTGGGAATCAACTAAACGAAAGAGGGGAAGGACCTCTATAACGAAAACTATAGAACACTAAAGAAAGAAATCGTAGAAGACCTCAGAAGATGGAAAGACCTACCTTGTTCTTGGATAGGTAGAACTAATATTGTCAAAATGTCCATACTACCAAAAGCATTATACAGATTTAATGCAATTCCAATCAAAATCCCAATGACATTTCTCAAAGAAATAGAAAAAGCAGTCATGAAATTCATCTGGAAAAATAAGAGACCCAGAATAGCGAAAGCAATCCTGAGCAAGAAAAGTGAAGCAGGCGGCATCACCATACCAGACTTTAAATTATACTATAGAGCAATAGTAACAAAAACAGCACGGTATTGGCACCAAAACAGACTAGTAGACCAATGGTACAGAACTGAGGACACAGAGACTAACACATATAATTTCAGCTATATTATATTAGACAAAGGCGCCAAAAATGTACAGTGGAGAAAGGATAGCCTCTTCAACAAATGGTGCTGCAAAAACTGGAAAGCCATATGCAACAAAATGAAATTAAACCTGTATCTCTCACCATGCACAAAATTCAATTCAAAGTGGATCAAGGACATAGGAATTAGACCAGAGACAATACACCTAATAGAAGAAAAAGTAAGCTACAATTTCCAACATGTCAGATTAGGCTCCAAGTTCCTTAACAAGAATCTGGTAGCGCGAGAATTAATACCAAGAATTAATGAATGGGATAGATTTAAGCTAAAAAGCTTCTTCTCAGCAAAAGAAACAATCAGTGAGGTGAATAGAGAGCCAACTAACTGTGAACAAATATTTAATACATGCACATCAGATAGAGCATTAATTTCTAGAATATATAAAGAACTCAAAAACCTTGACACCAAAAAAAAACAAACAATCCAATCGATAAATGGGCTAAGGAATTGAAAAGACACTTCTCAGAAGAAGATACACAATTAATCAACAAATACATGAAAAAATGCTCAACATCGCTGGCAACTAGAGAAATGCAAATCGAAACTACTCTAAGATTTCATTTCACTCCAGTCAGAATGGCAGCTATCAAGAACACAAACAACAATAAATGTTGGAGAGGATGTGGGGAAAAAGGCACACTCATACATTGCTGGTGGGACTGCAAAATGGTACAACTGTTATGGAAAGCAGTATGGAGATTTCTTGGGAAAATGGGAATGGAACCACCCTATGACCCAGCCATCCCACTCCTGGGTCTATTCCCAAAGGACTTAAAAACAGCATATTACAGTGACACAGCTACTTCAATGTTTATAGCAGCAGAATTCACAATAGCTAGATTGTGGAACCAACCTAGATGTCCCTTGGGAGATGAATGGATAAAGAAAATGTGGTATATATACACAATGGAATTTTACTCAGTAATAAAAAGAGAATAAAATAATGACATTTGCAGGTAAATGGATGAAGTTGGAGAATATAATGCTAAGTGAAATCATTCAATCTCAAAAATCCAAATACAGAATGTTTCCTCTGATATAAGGAAGCCAGTTCACAGTATTGTTGGGTCGGGGTACATAGGAGGATTAGAGGAACACTATAATGGTCAAAGGGAAGGGAGGGGAAAGGAGGGAGCAAGGGGGGGAAGGGGGAAAAAAGTGGTTGAATAGGATGGATATCATTATTCTAAATGCATGATTGAAGACTTGAATGCTGCGAATATACTTTGTATATAAACTGTTTTGTGTAAAAAGATGCTTTATATGTATAGTCTGAACTGTAATACATACTACTATAAATAAAAATTTTAAAAAAATGTACTTTGCAGGCAAAGTTCTAACATCCACATCAACACACAGAATATGTCTAACCTGAATAATATACAATAGCAGAAAAACCCCAAATCCTTTATCTATCATTACACTAGTTATATTTTTATTTACCTTTCAATTTATCTTCTATTTCTTGATAGAAATATAAAATTTATAACTGTAAATATAAAAATGCAACTTTTTATATTGTAAAAAATATATCAGAATTATAGCAGGGTAATTCATCTGTATATAGATAATTGGGAATTATAGATATTAGATAAAACAGAGCATGTTATGTTGAAGTTTGGCTGTGGCACCACAACAGAAATAAACAAAATAATAGTGGTTTGAGCATACTGAAGTATGCTTTTCTCCTGTGTAGATACAATCAATTGAACATCCCATACCTAGGCTGGTGTTTCACAGTATCAGACTCAGGCACTCATCTTTTACTCCACTATACATAGTTTTATCTAGTTCCAGATGAAGAAAACTACACTCCAAAGTGGATGGGTCCAAGAAGACAGTAAAGAGATGTGCATTATTCCTCAGAATAGGTGTCTGAAAGCTGCTACATACTTCTCCTTCCAGCTCACTGTCAGAAGTAAGTCTGACAATTGAATTGCCATTGGCAAAGGATTGGTTACTACGGAAGATGGAAAATAAACCCTTTTCTGAGCAGCCATGCACCTAGCTGAGTATATTATATTATAAAAGAAAGGGAAGACAGATAATGGGGGACAATTAGCAACTACTGTTATAATGCATTCATTTTCTACTCAAATATTTGTGTATGTTGTTTTCACCAAACATAAAACATGCTTCCCTACACACACACACACACACACACACACACACACACACACACACACACACACAATGACCCCAAAGCTCATCAAGGTACTCTATCAATTCAAAGTACATATTTGAAAAAAAACTTTTGGTGATTTGAATAAAATAAATTAGTTTTCTCTAATTGGTTATAGTTTTTCATAGACAAGTGACTTAAAGTTAAAATGTAGATTATTTGCTTCCACACACTCAGTATGAAATGGTAAATGCACAAGTTACAAATATACTTCAAATTTACCCTGTTTTCCTGCTACCATAGTTTGTATCTTAAATGTTTCCCAAGAGGTCATCTATTAAAGGCTTGGTACCTAGTCTGTGATGTTATTGGGAGGTGGTGGAAGCTTTAAGAGGTGTGGGCTAATGGAAGGAAGTTAGGTCACTGTGGGCGCGCACTCAAAGTTGACTGTTGGATAGTGGTCTCCTTTGCTAATTCTTTGTTTCCTGGCTACCGTGAGTTGAGCAGCTTGCTCTATATGCTCCTGTCATGATGAATTGCCTCACCACAGGCCCAAAAGCAACAGGGCCAACCAACCATGGACTAAAACCTCTAAAATTAAGAGCCAAAATAAACCCTTCCTTTTTATAAGTTGATTAACCTCTAGTCTTTGTTACAGTAATGAATGGAAAGCTGACTAACACACCTACTTTGTGACAATGGATCTTTTAATTTAATTTAATTTTTTCCCCAGATGGCATGGAAACATTGTCAGTAGAGGGTGCTGGAGAAACATTGTAGGAGGAAAAGAGTTTCCATTCTTGGTTCTGGTGCACTCAATCTGGGATCCTGCAGAATGTGCGGTCTCTACAGTACCAGACTCTTGTAGCACTCCCAGTTTCTTCAGGGACTAGGTCCTGCAATGCATGGGGCCATCAGCACCCTGAAGCTGGTCCAGTTTCTTGTGGCCAGTACCCTTATCAGGTGGTTTTGTAGCAGAGTGTTTTCAATTCCTGTAGCACTCAGATTCTCCAATGCCAAGTTCTTAGCAGCTGGTGGCCCACAGCTAGTGCCCACCAATCACATCTCAGGTGGATTTTGCACTGGCATGTCTCTGGTGGGACAACTTTAAACAATTTTTCTGCATACAGAAAAGGCCAGTTCCAGATGGCAGTTTTCCAGAAAGCTACACAGGCTATGCACCACAGAATTAGTCTGTCATTCAGTGGGTTACGGTCATGTCCCCTCCAATAAGTTCATCATTTCAGCCCTGTGGGCTGAGGGTTCTTTCTTATATGCTTTATTTTAGCTCAAGGAGTAGTGCCTGCTCTTTGTTTGCTATTCTTATATTATTTAAAATTTTGTACTTTCTTTTATTTATTTTTTTGTGGTGCTGGGGATTGAACCTAGGGCCTTGTGCATGCAAGGCAAGCACTCTACCAACTGAGCTATATCCCCAGCCCCAATTATGTACTTCTTGGTAGTCATCATTCCAGCATCATTCTAGTCCTCCGTTATAGTTAATAATACTTGCATTACCTTTTTCTCTGTTGAAGTAATTGTTGCTTCCCTTTTTTGATTGTGTGGACCTCAGATGGCACAGTGGATCAAGATGAAAATAACCACAATAAAACCTTCTTTTCAGAGAAAGGAGACAATTGAAGTTAGTAGAAAGCATTTATCAGATGGTACTGGGCTGGAACAGTAAAGGCTGACTTCTCTGTCAATAGAAGAATTTCCTTGGTTAGGTCTCCTAAGCAGATGTTGCTGTCTTGATGGAACCGTCCTTCTCATTGGCCTGCATGTCTCCCTGTAATGACCTTTCATATTTTCCTCCTTATCTATTCTCTATTGTCCTCTAATCTAAATTTTGCCTTGGAGAGTATACAGCATGACTTTTAGACTCAGTTTGATTTTGTAAACCCCTCCCTGCTGGTGCATATATGAGGCCTAAGGTTTTTCTAGACATTGAAAAACTGCTTTATTTTCCAATCAGGTATATCTGATTAACCAGTAACTAGTGTGGCACTGTATGGGGTTTGGGACACAGAATTACCTTGAGTGGCTCTGTCTTAATCTCAAGGTTCAGGGTATCTATATCTGTTCTGCACAATGTATAGAATGAGTAGTGAGGGAAGCAAATGGTATCACTGCATTTTCTCTTAAGCAATATCCCCCCAAATCTCTCACTATATACTTCTCATGTTATCATTTTATCACATCTCTTCTCACCCTATTTGTCAAATATAGTCACAATGCTACAACTAATTGCAGAGGAGACTGTAAAATGTAGTTTGATTCAGAGTGGTCATGTGCCCAGGCAATATTATATTAAATGCAAGAGATATAAAATGCATATTGAAGGGGAACCAGGAGACTCTGTGATTCATACAGATACCTCAATATAAGGAAATCACATGTTTATGTATACATTGCAAATTATAAAATAATACAATTATTTTTCAAATACTTCAAAGCATACTTTCAAAAAATAGAGGCCAACATCAATGTTCATAGCAGCACAATTCACAATAGCTAGATTGTGGAAACAACCCCGATGCCCATCAATAGATGAATGGATAGGGAAACTTTGGTATATATACATAATGGAACATTACTCAGCACTAAAAGAGAATAAAATTATGGAATTTGCAGGTAAATGGATGGAATTGGAAAAAATAATGCTAAGTGAAGTCAGCCAATCCCAGAAAAACCAAAGGTCGATTAATTCCTTTGCTGGGATGATACTGAATTATATTGGCAAGGGATGGGTGATGAGAGGAATGAAGGAATGTTAAATAGAAAAAAAAGGGGGGAGGGGAGGGAATGGGGCAAAGGGATAGAAACAATGGCAGAAGGAGTTTGACAGCAATATACTAAGTGCATGTATAAAAACTCAAATGGTATGAAAATATTTTGTGTAAAACCAATGACTTAGAAAACTGTGCTCTTTTATATGTAATATGAAAGGAATTGCATTCTAAAAGCATGCATAACAAATTAAATTAATTGAATAAAAAAATAGAGGCCAGTTAAAATTTACTGAGAACTTGAAATAAATACTTGAAGAAAAATAATCACATTTAAATAAATAGATTCAGAAAGTCAAGGGAATATTTTCTCTCATAAACTGAAGCTAGAGCAAAATAAGGAAACAAATGGGGAATGGATCTCAAGAAAATAGAAGGGAGAACACTTGAGTAGAGGAAGGAAATTGAGGGAGAGGGAAGAGGGATGGGAAAAGGGAGGAACTGCAGAATGAAATTGACCCAATTATGCATATATCACAGTGAATTTTACCTTTATGTATATCTATAAAGCACCAATTAAAAATCAATAACTAGAAGGAAAACAAATAGATGAAGAGTAACAGTGGAAGGAAGAAAGAGTGGGAAAGTAGAAATACTGAGTACTGAAGTGGAGTTATTTATGTTCCCTGCATGTATGAATATGTGAAAATGAACCCCAGTGTTATGTAAAACTATAATGCACTAATATAATGCACTAACTATAATGCACTAAAACATTTAGCAATACATTTAAAAATAATAATCACATATAGAAACAGACTCTTCCATTTGTTCAAGTTCAGCAGCTGATTTATAATTCCTGTTTTATGAGAGCATTCCTTCAGAATTTAACATCAATTGATCTCCCAGAACACCATGCATGTTATCAATCTCAAGTGAGAGAGAGAAAGAGAAATGGCAGGGGAGGAGAAGCTGGTGTAGAGAGAAAAAGAGAGATTGATTTTCTTCAAGTTAGAAATACATAAGAATATAAAGAATTTAGTTCACTAATTCATCCAAGGTCATTTTACTGAAAGAGTGACAATCTCTTGTTCTCCAGTTTAAAACTATTCATGCCTGTAGTGTAGGTCATGTAAGCAACATAGGAAATCTAAGACGAATCACTTCAACATCTTAATATGTACAATGCCTGATATAACTGAGTTTTACAGTAGCTGGTAACACTTTGACAGTGTGTATTTATAAAGCATCTTTTATAAAAGTCTCAAAGCACTTCACATTTGAAACATTAAAAGCTCAAAAGAAAAAAAAAACTTAGAAATCTGTAGCAGTGGGAAGCATAGATCAATTTGGGAATAATTACTTCAATTATTTCTAATAAAATCATTTTGTATTAAGTGAAAATAGTTTTAAGTTTTAACATTCATTGAGGATTAAGAGTGGCAGGCTCAAGCCTTTATCTTTCCTTAAAAAAATGAGTCCCATTATTCTATATTGAGTTAATAGACTTTTATAGGTTTTTTTTTTTTTAAGATAAAGGAAAGTATATAATTGCTTAAAATAATCAAGAAGGACAGCCAAGTCCATTTTTCTTAAGCACATACCAATAATAAAAAACTAGGAATATGGATAACAAATTCCTTCCAATGGTCATAAATTTTGTATGTGATTCCAATCCAATATTTTTACCCCCTTTGCAGTAGTCTACCTTTATTTAGTTGGAATGACCCTTGGACCTGTGGTTAAGAACACAGATTCTGAAGCCAGTTTCAAATCTCAGCTCAAAAGTTATTAAATTCTACGACCTTGGGTAAGTCATTTAAAATTTGTGTGCTTCTATTTCCATTTTAAGATAATGGGAGTAATAATAACACCTACTTAATTGTGTGGTTGTCAGGATCATATAAGTTAATATACTTAAAATAAATAAAATGTGTCTGTTATATAGTATTATTTGAGGTAGCTGTTCCTAAGGATGTTTTCCAGCACTACTGCTTTATAATTCTGACTTTCTCTATATTCTTCTTTTGATGGAAATATGTTATTGATAGATATTTTTGTGTGTTTTGGTACATTTTATAAGCACTGACATCGTGCTGCAAATAACACAGTAACTTGTGGTTTGAATGTGCTATTTGCAGCAAGAAATAAGGTTTAATGTAGCATCTTTTGGAGAGGGTGTTGCTTACCTGTAAAGCCCATTTTAAATTAGAAATAGGTAGAATACACAAATCCAGGTATTTTTCTGTATGTAATAAGCCATTTTTTCCCAACTCCAGCATGAGTGTGTGTATGTTGCTCAGTGATATATATGTAGATTGAAATTTCTAATGCTTCCCCAATGAGGAGGAACTAGTGAAAATCCTCATCTTGGGTAGGAGGGCAGAAGAACTTTCTCTTCTTAGATAGCCTAGGTATATCTATCTGTTAAATATTTCTTCTCTTTGTGAGCAGTTCAGACTCTAGCATTAGTTTTTTGTTGCTTCCCAAGGCATTCTTGCTCAGATGTAGGCATTTGTATCTGTGCATTTGTAGCACAATTTAACTCTACATGGAAAAATTTCCCAGCCACTCAGTCTGATAATAATCAGTGTTAAAAATTTAATGCAGAGATTTTACTAATTTTCTTTATGCTATTCTGAATATTTCTATATATAAAAAGGCCCCATTTTCCCTAATGTGCATTCTAAAGTATCAGGTAAAACCTATTTTTTTCTTTAGTCAAAATATCTGATTGCAGAATGATAATTCTCAACTTTGTCTCTCTTATAAGTTGATTTTGAACATATAAGTGTGTCACTTATTAAAAAATTTTAATTCATAATTTAAAAATACAAAAAGAAGAAAAAAGATATTTCTTAAACTAAGCACTTTGTCTTAATATATAAGCAGTTTTGTTAAAATAAAAATATTAAATGAAGTTTCAATAAAAATCTCTTTACTCAGTTTTAACTATTTTACTCCAACTCTCATGTAGTCCACATTATCTTCAATATATTACCAAATTAAAAAAAAAAAACAATAAATTCCATCATGTGCTAAATTTTCTCTACTTTTACAAAAATGTCATCTTATAAATCAACTGGGTACTCAGGCTACTGGGTGGAAGCACAACTTGACCTTCCATTCAGTGGTAGCAAAATTTGAAGGATGCCCAATTCCTTCACAATGAAAAATAGATCCCTGTGAGGCTGACACAATGTCTGAAATTCCCACCATTAACATTGCTCCTTGAGGGCTTTGTGGAGACATGCATTTTAATTAGGTGAAGGCATTATATTTCCTGGGTAAAACATTTGCTACCTAAACACAATAGCATGTATTTTTCCAGCTTATTAAAACTCATTAACACACAGCAGAACCCTGAGGAAATGACATGAAATAGAAAACAAGCTTATATTAGAGAAATGAAGCGATAGAGAAAGGTCAGATTCATGGGTGCTACCTGGTCCCAGTGTGAATTTATGTACCAGAAGAGACCATCATGGGGATTCAGGATTCTCTTGTGATTTTTCCTGAGCTCTAACACTATGTTGTAGTTGGAACTCTTCATTTGTTTCACTTTGTTTTCCGTTTTTGTCTTGTTTGTTTAATGACTGGCTAATACAAGAGCCAAACCTCCAACAGGTTGGCTGTGACCTTCAGTTCTGGTGACCTATGATCTCACATAGTCATTCTACCCTGGAATTGCTGCAGGAAATGTCTTTTGCCCACAGATCTGCAGGTTTCCATGAGAGAGGGGGAAATGAGAAAAGATTAGTAGGTAAGATGTTAATAAAACAGCATTTCCTAGACCCCTGAAGATAAATCATAAACAAGTCAAATTTATTGTTTTTTATTAATATAAAAATTGTATAAGCCAGGCACAGTGGTGCACGCCTGTAATCCCAGCACTTGGGAGGCTGAGGCAGGAGGATCACGAGTTCAAAGCCGCCTCAGCAATGGCGAGGCACTTAGCAACTCAGTGAGACCCTGTCTCTAATAAAAAATACAAAAAAGGGCTGGGGATGTGGCCCAGTGGTCGAGTGCCCCTGAGTTCAATCCCTGGTACCAAAACAAAAACAAAAACAAAAAAAAACATTTGTATAGACTTTCATTTTTATTTTTGTATTTTACTAAATATCATGAACACTTCTCCAATTTAAATCAATTTAAATAGCTGAAATTTATGGGAATAAATTGATCTTGAAGTTTCTATGTTTTTAACTATGTGGAAATAGGAGACAATGTCTTGATTCCAAGAAATGTGACAATTAGAACTGTTTTCTGAATAAAGTGGAATTTTTGATGACTTCACCCTCAGTAAAAGTGTAGACTAGTAAAATGTAACTGAGAAGACAAGGAATCTACTGCATCTTGGCTTAGAGTTTAAGTGAAAAATTTTTATCTTGAGAAATGTTTACTAAAGGTCAGCTATCATACAGGTTTGGAACTCAACATTATACTATCTACATTATTCATTTTCTGATTTATGAGCTCCCAAGCTGAGAACTAACATGAAATGATACCATAGTTAAGGCATTTTCGATCACCAGATAGAATAAAACACATTTTTCCCCCCTCTGGAAGAATAACATTAGGCTCAATGGATTTTATTCCATGAATGTAAGGATGATTCAATGTTGCAAAATGAATCAAGATAATTCATTATATTGAGAAAACCACACAATGGCATTAATTGTTGCATAAAATTTATTTGACAAAATCCAATATCCCTTCATGCTCACACACTTGGAAAACTAGAAATGGAAAGATACATAAAGAGTAGAATAAAATATTTTAGCTATCATAGGTGTAGTTAACAAATATTAAAAGGTGAAACATTGAAAACTTTTATCTTAAAAATCACCTGGTGCTTTATCCCAAAAGAAGACAAGGATATCTACTGTTACCACTATTCTGTCATCGCTACTGTTCAACATACAGGAAATCCTAGTCAGGACAATAGGGAAAGAAAAAAAGAAATAAACAATCTATGGATTGGAAAAGAAGAAATAAAAGTTGTACCATTCAAGAATAAAATTATTGTCTATACATAGAATATCTAGTATTTTTTTTGCAATATGAAACAAAATAACTCTTGTTACTAAGTTTCCAGTGTCACAAAACAGTCAACACACAAAAATCAATTAAAAGTCATTTTTGTAGCCATGAATAATAGGAAAGCAATTTTTAAAAAAATACTGCTTATGATAGCTTCCCTAAAAGGATGTGTTTAACTGAATGTGTAGCCACACATCTATTGAATGTGTGCTGTGAACTACAAAATGCTGATTCAAAAAATATCAAAGACCTAAGTAAGTAGACATGCAGTCTCTATGGACTAAGAAGATCGCCATAGTAAATATATCAATTATATTGGAAGTAATTAGAAGCAATTAGATGCTATAGAAGAAGACATCAGTGAACTGGAAGACACAATAAAAATTTAATCCCAAATGAAGGACATTCCATGTCAGCACAGATAGTTGGCAAATTGATGACTTCTTGTTAAAACAAACAAACAAACAAACAAAAAAACTTAGATTAATCAGATGAGAGAAGTTACATTACATTAGATTTAACTTAGGAGACGATACACATTAAAAAATGAAGAAATCACACCTTTAAAGTGCCAAGTGCTGAAAGGGTGGGAAGGTACATTTAGAATTTTTATTGAGAAAACATATATCAAAACAAAGGAAAATTAAAATTCTTCTTCAGAAACCACAATAGAATTTTTTGCAGTATAACCTCACCACAAGAAATATCAAACGTGAAATTATTTATAAAACCAGAAAGAAACTTGGATGTACACAAAGAAATAAAAAAAAAAGAACTTTTTTGCTTTTAAAAATTTCTATAAAAATTAACTAGTGGTTTAAAGCAATGATATAAATTATTCATTGTGTTCATAACATACATAGAAGAAGAATGTATTAAAATAATAGCACAAAGGCATGTGAGGAAAATTGCAATGTATTATTGTAAGCATCTTGTGTACAAAATGATATAATGATAATTGAAAGTAGTTTATACTAATATAAATATACATATTATAAACCCTCAGAATAACCTATAAAAAACAATTTAAAGGAGTTTTTGTTAAAGCAACCAATAGTGAAGACAAAATGGTATGCTCAAAAACACTCAACTCCCCCCAACCCCTGCCAAAAAAGGGCAGAAATAAAAGAGAAGAAACAAATAACATGTTGAATAAATAGAAAATAAATGGCAAGATGGTGCATTTAAACCCAGCCACGTCAACAGTGACATTAAATGTAAATGATTGTTTTAGTCAAGTTTTTTGTTGCTGCAACTGGAAGATCTGACAAGTAAATTTTAGAGGAGGAAAAATTTATTTGATGGTTTCAGAGGTTTCACTCCATAGACAGCCAGCTCCATTCCTCAGGACTTGAAGTGAGGTAGAACATCATGGTGGAAAAGTGTGGTGGAGGAAAGCAGCTCAGAACACTACACTCAGAAAGCAAAGAGAGAGCTGGGCACAGTGGTGCACACCTGTAATCCCAGAACTTGGGAGGCTGAGGCAGGAGGATCGCAAGTTCAAAGCCAGCCTCAGCAATGGCGAGGCACTAGCAACTCAGTGAGACCCTAACTCTCTAAATAAAATACAAAAAAGGGCTGGGGATGTGGCCCAGTGGTTGGGTGCCCCTGAGTTCAATCCCCACTACCAAAAAACAAAACAAAACAAAACAAACAACAACAACAACAACAAAAAAACAAAGCAAAGAGAGCTATGCTCAACAAGGATATATAGCCCGAAGGCATACTCCCAATGACACACCTCCTCCAGCCATGCCCTACCTGCCTACAATCACAACTCAATTAATCCCTATCCGAGGATTAATGAGCTAATTAAATTAAGGCTTATTTAACCCAATCATTTCACCTCTTGCATTGTCTCATACATGATTTTTTTGGGGACACCTAATATTGAAACCATACAATGGTCTTATACAAGTTGAGATATAGAAATTAGCAGACTAGATAAAATGTAAATTCGCTTCTGTAGTCTGTAAGACATGAATTTCGTGTGTAAAGAAACAAATTAAAAGGAAAATGATGGAACACAGTAAATTATGAATTGATAGTACAGTAGTTCCCTCTTATCCATGGGGAATCCATTGCAAATCCCCTGTGAATGCTCAAAACCACAGATATGCCAATACCCTACATATTGCATATTTTTTATATATATGCATGTACATGATAAAGTTTACTTTATAAATTAGGCACAGTAAAAAATTAACAACTAAAAATAAAATAAGGCACTTATAACAATATGCTGCAATAGAAGTTTTGTGAATGCTGCCTTCCTCCCCACTGTCTTACAATTCTTTATTATATTGTATTCACTTTTCTTGTGATGATACAAGATGACAAACACCTACTTGGTGGCATGCTATAGTGCCTATGTGATGGGATGAAGTAAAGTGAATGACGGAGGCATGGAGATGGAGCAGTAGAATACTAAATAAGTTTTCCTTGAAACCAAGCACTGGTCAATCTAGTAACCAAGATTTCTACCAAGTAACTAATGAGCAGGTGGCTATACAGTGGACTCTAGACAATGGGTGATTCATGTCCCAGCCAGGACAAAGCAGGACAGCATCATATCTCATCATTCTGCTAAAAAAAAATCTGAAACTTAAGAATAGTTTTTTTTTGTAATTCTCCATTTAGTGTTTTTGAAACACAGTTTCCTACAATTAATTGAAACTGCAAAAGATGCAATGCCAGATAAGGGGGAACTACTGTACTAATATCACATGTGACTTTAGAAAAAAAATGTTAGGGATAAAGAGGGGACATAAATATTCATAGAAGAATTATTTAAAATAGCTAAAACTGGAAATAACATATAAATGATCATCAATATAATAAAAAGTAACCAACTATTGATTCATGAACTACATGGATGTATCTCAGAAATATAATGCTGACATAAAGATGCCATATGCAAAATAGTACAACACACTATATGATTCCAGACTCTACAAATGTCAAATATAATACAGTCTCACAGAAAGCATTTTAGTGTATTCCTGGGTCCAAAGATGAGGGTGAGGAGGGGATTGACTGAATAAGGCACAAAGGAGCTTTGTGATGAAAACATTTTATATCTTGATTTTGGTGATACAAACAAATCTCCAACAAACAAACTGGGTTTGTTTTAGTGCAATTAAACAATACTTTCATTAGTATTTTAGAAAATGAATGAATTAATGATTCTAGGAGTGAATATGTTGTACCAAAAATGTTTTACCCAGCATAATGCCAATTAAAACTCCAAGCCATGTCACACTTGAGCCAATAAAAAGCCTTTATTAAGCTGATCAGCGGCCACCATCCTCACACATCACACAGTGTGACAAGATGGCACACCGGCAGTGATTTTCAAGGGTTTATAAAGAGCAAAATCACAGAGGGCAGAATATTCAATTGCAGGGTTTCAGCCAATGCAAGCAAGCCACAGTACAGAAGCTGAATCTAGGCAGTTATCAAGACAAAGCAATGGGTACAATAATATTTCCCACGGGACTTTACAGGTTGATATAGCAACGATCAAGTAGAAGGGAATGGGGTCAAGATGACCCTAGTTGAGTACATGTTAGAGAATGGTTACTAATGTCTAGACAATCAATCTCTGACAAGGTATTTGCCCAGGAAAAATGGAAATCAAAGAGAGCAATTTTACATTGTATAGGAATTGTTGTTTTTATGCTGTCAAGCGTATTATGCTACGTAACGATTAATGGGTACAGAGGCAGGACTTTCCGTATTCTATTATTTCTGAGAAACAGAACTATTTCTTGGAACTCCTAAGATGGCTGCTGAAGAACAAGATGGAGTCCCTTTAGTTCTCTTATCACAAGTACAAAACCGAATATAATTTTGAAGAGGTAATATTTAGCACAATTTTCAAGAATAAAATAGACTAGAAAAAAACTCATTATTAAAGAGTGTATTTGAGACTTAAATAAAAATTTGGGTCTTTTGGGAGACTTAGAGTTGATAATCTTATTCAGAAGAGTAAGGATGATATATGAAAGTTGGAACTGTGGTTATGTTGTAGGGACAGATGAGGCAAGGCACCAAAGATAAAAGGAAACAGTTTTGGGGGCTGGGGTTGTGGCTCAGTGGTAGAGTGCTCACCTAGCACATGCACAGCCTGGGTTCGATCCTCAGCACCACGTAAAAATAAACACATTGTGTACAACTAAGGGAAATAAATAAATATTTAAAAAAGAAAGAAACAATTTTATTTGGCTGCAGCCTGGTTCAGAGGGTACAGCTCTCACTGTAATCAATTAATCCCCTGAACCCCAAGTTCAGGTAGTTTCAGAACTTTATACATAACATGTAAGGGGAGGGGCTCAGAATTTCACAGTTTGCAGAAGTTCACATAAAAGCAGCTTTTTCTTTCACTGTTCTGGGCAAGTTAACCCTTCAAGGACAACACCTGAGAAGGGGAGAGCTTCTTCTCCTCTTTTTTTTTCCTTCCCCCCCCTTTCTGCTGTTACCATGGAGCCCAATTAGTAACTTCTCTTATCTTAGAAACGTAGACATCTCTGTGAAGCTCCAGCTCAAGGCCAGAGGCCTTGTTAAGGAATTTTTCCTTTTTATTATCACATTTTGCATTTGCAAATACTCTTCTCCAAACTACTATATTTGGTACAAGTTTGTGAAAAACAAGCAAAGGGTTGTATAGCACCTGGCATGCTGATTTCTTCCAGGCCAGTGGCCAAGGAATAGAGCAACAGAAAGATAGAAAGTTTATCTACATTGAACTCTTCTATAAAGACTCTTTTGCTGACAGACCTAAAATCAGCCATCAATCTAAATGAAGATTTCTTGAGAAGCTTAGTTAAGATTTTCTGTGGAGGAGGGGGTGCCACTACAGTTAGACTATTAGGCTGAGATAGTAGGTGTGGCCAGGTTTCTGGTATACTTACTGGGTTCTATTTCTTGACCTGGGTGGTATCTGATTTACCCCTTACAATAATTTAAGCTCTTGGCTTTGCTTATCCTTCTATGTGTATTTTTTTAAAAATTCAAATAAGAGAAGCCAACTTTGGCTGCCTCTACACCAGTCACACACAGTCTCACATGTACAGCTCATGATAACTTTGGTTTCCTCAGAGTTAATGCGTATTTTAAAAAACTATGAAATATCCTCTTCCCCACATTTGTACAGGTTTGCCAGAAGTGACTTAAGGATGAGGAGCCGATATCTGGTACTAATTTGTCAACCTGGAATAAAGCAGTAACTTTATCACTTTTCTTTGATTTGGAACTTGAATGAACTTTTGATTAATTGAATGAATTTTTGATTACTTGAATGAACTTTTTGATTAATATACTACATATATTAAATACACGGCTACATAATCTATATATGTAGGATCAAAGTATAGATTAATTTTAATACTTTATTTTTCATTTATTATTTGTTTCAGTCAGTTTTTTCACTGCTGAGACCAAAAGACATGACAAGAACAATTAGAGAAGAAAAGGTTTATTTTAGGGCCCACAGTTTCAGAGGTCTCAGTCCAAAGATGGCCAACTCCATTGCTCTGGGCAGGAGGGTAGGCAGAACATCATGAAGGAAGAGTGTGGTGAAGGAAAGTGGCTCAGAATATGGCCACCAAGAAGCAGAGGGAGACAAGGACAAAATACATACTCCAAAGGCAAGTTCTCACTTCCTCCAGCCACACTCTACCTGTCTACAGTTACCACCTAGTTAATCCTTATTGGGGGATTAATGCACTGATTAGATTAAGATTCTTATAACCCAATCATTTCATCTCTGAACTTTCTTGCATTATCTCACACATGAGTTCTTAGGGGACACCTTATATCTAAATCATAACAATATCATATCATAAATATTTCTCATATTAAATATTTAAGCATCAGTAATTTTAGTGACTAGTCAATATCATTCAGCTGTTGAATATTCACACTGATGGAGGTACATGCTACATTTTAGCATTTCACCATTTCTTGGTAGGTAATTTAATTGTCTCTGAATTTAAAGTGTTTCTAGTAATTCCTTATTAACATCCTTCACATATCAATCTGATTAAGTTCTTCAAGTGAATTCTTAAATGTGAAATTATTGGATTAAAGTAAATTTAGGAGCTATGGGATTAAAAAACAGAAGTACTGGAAAAGGTTTTTTAGCATTGCATTTTCTGTCAGATAACGTTTAGTAGTTTGAACTCCTAGGAATAATGTGTGAGAATATCTATTTCAGTATGCGTAGCAGGTGTAATCATTTTTAAAACTTTCCCAACTTGGTGGTTTAAACATTGTATCTTTATTTGATTTGCATATTTTACTGCTATAGAAGTTGACATTGTATTTTTGTGAATTGTCTGCTTACTGTATTTTATACCTTTTTGAATTGAGGATTATTAAAATGTGTATGCATATATGTGTATGTATATATACATGTACTTAAAATGTTCATGTATGTGTGTGTATTCACATGTATTTTATATGTATATATACACACATATTTTGGAGAAAATATTACAATCCTATATTTGTCTTGTTTGTTGTAAATCTTTTTCTTGCTCTCTGTTTTGCCTTTGGATATTTGTTTTTAGACATTTTGGCTGCCAAACTGCAGATCTCTAAACATATGTGGTGTTGATCTTTATTGTTCTTTTAGAAAAAATGTTCTTTTTATCATATGATTTTTAGTATTCAATTAAGATGTATTTTCCATTTTTGGGGGGGATTAAAATTATGAAAATGCACAAACACACATACATATAAGATTTAGAGTAGGCATCTAAATTCTTGTGGTTTACCTATTACTTATTTATTGAATACAGTAGCTTTTATGTTTTTGAAGTGCCATTTTAATTATATTTGTAAAAGTACAAAATAGAATTTCTTTGAGGTTTTCCTGTTCTTCAGATATTTTTAAATACATAAACAAAAATGTAAGGAATCTTTAATACTGAATAACTTAGAAAGACATAGGTCATTGAGAAATAATTTAAAAGATTCAGAGGGAATAAAATAAAATTGTTGCACCAGAAAACTTGAACAAGATTATAACTGCAGTTTGGCTGAAAAATTAGATGAAGTTGTGAGCAGGAGAGAAAAGTTGTAGAGTTGCATATTTATTATAATAAACATAATGATACTATTTTGATTTAATAACAATATTGAGTGTTCACTGTATACATGATATTATAAAATACATTGCATGTGTTATATCACTGAATTCTCAAAACAAAAGCAAAGGCAAAAAGAAAACTCAAAAAACAACAAAAGTGACAATTGACAATTTTTTTTTTTTTTTTTTTTTTTAGTACTGGGGATTGAACTCAGGGTCACTTGACCACTGAGCCACATCCCAGCCGTAATATTTTGTATTTTGTTTAGAGACAGGGTCTCACTGAGTTGCTTAGTGCCTCACCATTGCAGAGGCTGGTTTTGAAATCGCGATCCTCCTGCCTCAGCCTCCCAAGTCTCTGGGATTACAGGTATGCACCACTGTGCCTGGCCGGGTCCTCCTTTTATAAATGATAAAACAAAGACTTAAGAATGTGAAATAATTTTCCTATTCAGAAAATGTTGGGGCAAGACTCAAATCCTAACATATAAGGCTCTGAAGCCATCATCTTAACTACTGTGCTATACCACCTTGTCAGATTATAAAAAACATAAAAGTTTATCTAGTGAGACAAATACTTTCCTGTTCCTAAATTCTAGAGGAAATTTATTGTGTAGATGTTGAGTAACAATGATGGATTATGTCTTTGACTCACATTTTACCGAAAATAGAGTAACATTTTTTAAATGGCCATTTCTTATATCAGCCTGTGATAACAGCCAGTTTGTAACATTGAACCATAACTTAGTGCCGGCATTTCTTTGGACATCTGGGCTGAGATAGCTCAGATATGTTGCTATCTATGATCAACCCAGTTCAGGAATGTATTTGTCATATGTCTACCACAGAGAAGAGGGCATGGAGAATCAGAAAGCAAGCTTTAATTTTGAAGAAATATCAGTCAAATGTCGGATTCTATAAGAGAGGAAAATATGTCAGGTAGAAGAGTCAATGTGAGTTAGTAGTTATCTGTTCTCAAAACAACCAAGACAGTTCCTTAAAAAAAGAGCTGAGTTGAGAAATGAGGCTGGGTTGATTACTTGTTCTCTGCATGTGCGACTTTAAGAGTCATATGGAGTTAATCGCAGTGACAACTCAAAAAATGGCAGAGGGATCCAAAGGGCTTCAGAAGCCCTTGTGGCCTGCCACTGTATCCCAACACTCAGAAAAGTATGCAGCATAGAGCATGTTTTAGATAAATATTGTACAATAAATGAATGAACACTTTGATGAAAGAATGAATAAATGATTTCCCAAGGACATGATTTCCTTGATGAATTTTTTTAAAAAAAATATTTATTTTTTAGTTGTAGTTGAACACAATACCTTTATTTAATTTATTTTTATGTGGTGCTGAGGATAGAACCAGGGCCTCCCACGTGCTAAGTGAGTGCTCTACCACTGAACCACAACCCCAGCCCTCCTTGATGCATTTTTAAAAAAGAACTATGTGTTTATCTTCCTGGTCACTTTTGGACCATATCAATAATGAATATATACATATATATATGCAAGATTTGTTATAAAATTATATATAAAACTATAATACACTAATTAAAATATTAACAATAATAGATCACTGGAGTAGAGCAAGTGGATCAGGACAAGGGGAACCAAAGAGGGGAGGGAAAGGAAACATACTAGAGAAGGAAATTGATCAAATTATTCTATGTGCATATACAAATAAGGCATAATGAATTCCACTATTATGAATAAATTATAAATCACCAACAAAAAATATTTTGACAATATATGGAGATTTTTTTATTTAATTGTTTTAAAAAACTTTCATCAACCTTAGACTTTCCTTCAAATGATAATGGTAAATATCATATAGATACACTATATATATAATAGATATACAACATATATATTATACATATAATATATAATACAGGCATATATAATACAGGTATTATATATTATACATATATAATACAGGCATATATTATTATATATTATATATAATACAGGCCTGTATTATTTCTGTGTGTGTAGAAACTAAATTGTTCTTTGTACATGATTTTAATGAATCTCCATCAAAATCATTATGCTAGATATTTTCTTTCCTTTTTCAGAAGAGAAAAATAACGGTTAAGAGAAGTTAATCATCTTGTCCAAGGTTGTCAAGTGGAGTAGCTAGAAAATTGTGCCCTATCTTTTTAGTCTGTGTTCTTTATGATTCTGTAAACCAAAAATGGTGCAACATTTTCTCAATCTTACCTCTTTTGGAAATGGTCATTATAAGTTTGAAATAATCCTAAAATAAAAATGTGTTTCATCTAGGGGTATTCACACACACACACACACACACACACACACACACACACACACACACACATGAGGGAGGAGAGGAGGTGGGGGGGGTCAAAGAGAAGGAGTAAGAGATCTACTTTGGTCTTTTCTCCCTTTCCCCTGGTTAGCAACTTACTAGTAGGATTCAAAGCATATGTGAACCAGGTAATTTATTTTTATTCAGGAGGAAATCACAGTCTAGAAGAAAGATATTGCTGTATATATGCATGATGTGTGATCTCTAATGAGTAGCCAACTGTATCTAGCATTCTGTATTTCTCTTTCATGCTCACCAGTCTCAGTACTGTCTGTTGTATATTTTTTATTTTTTAATTCTTCAATCTCTGCTCAGATACCTAGCCATTACTGCCCTCAGATAAGCTCATAGTTTGTAAAGAATCTAAAAGTGGTTACATGGGGGATCTTTTTTATTCCCAGCACCAAATCTACCAGCTAACCTGCATCTGCTTCCATAGTGGTCCATATTGGTCAAGATACCATGGAGATTTTGTAGCTTCCTGATTTTAAAATTAATGAAAATATTTTGTAAGCCCCATGACCATATTGGGAGCTAAAACTGTTCTTCCTGTGCCTATGGTAGGCAGGTTCTGGTACACAGGCTTTGTCACTATCAAATACTAACCCTTCCCTGTGCACTGGATTGCATTTTCCCAATCTGCTCAAGGAGTTCTATTTGATTTGTACTCTTTGTTATATTAACTACTTTGTATATACTGGATTTTACCACCAGTCCGAAGTCAAACTTTAGCATTTTCTAATTTTAAAACAACACAAATGAATAACACTAGTGGCACTGAATGTTTTTATCTTTTACAACCATGACCCCCATGTAACTCCAGAACTCTTTTCATCTTTATATCATTAAACAGTGACTCCCAACTTCATTTTCTGTCTCCACCCCTCTGCCCAAGCACCACTGTGCTTTGTCTCTAATTTTGATGACTTTAAGTTGCTCATACAAGTGCAATCATAATTTTTTTCTGTTTAGTTATTGCATTATATCATTTAACATAATGTTCTTTAGGTTCATCCATATTAAAACATTATGTTGGAATTTTCTTTCTTTCTAATGTTGAATAATATCCCATTGGATGTCTGTACCAGTTTCACATGTTGATAATTCATTTTCAGTCAATAGATACTTGGATTACTTTCAACTTTTGGATATTGTAAGTGATTCTGCTATAAACATGAGTGAGACTCTGTTTTCAATTCCTTTGAGTTTCAACTCATGAGTGGAACTGCTAATGATATGATAATTCCATTTCTAATTTATTTTTTAGGAAGCATCATACTGTTTTCCAGGGAAACAGTATCATTTTACATTCCCACCAACAGCGAACAAGAGTTTCAATTTCTCCATGTTCTTGCCAACACCTCTTAGCTTCTGTTCTTCTTTTTTCCTTTCCTATAGTCATCCTAATGGGTAGGAAGGGGTATCTCATTGTAGTTTTGATTTGGAGTTCTATAATAGTGATGCTCAGAATCTTTTTATATGCTTTCTAGGCATTTGTATATATCTCTTTTGGAGAAATGCATATTCCAGTCATTTGCTCATTTTTTAATCAATTTGTGTTGAATTTTAGGGGTTCTATGTATATTTTGAGTATTAATTTCTTATCAGATATAGAATTTGCAAATGTTTTCTTGAATTCTGTTGGCTGCCTTTTTATTGATTTTGTGTCTTTTGAAACATACAGTTTTGAAATTTTCATGAAGTCCAATTTGTCTTTTTTCTTTTGTCGCTTGCCTTTGATGTCATATCCAACATACCATTGCCAAACCCAACATTCTGCTTCTGCCTTATGTTTTCTTCAAAGAAATCTTTTGTAGTTTTACATCATACATTTAAGTCATGTATCTATATTGATTTTCCTTCCACATATGGTGTTAGGTAAGGGTTCAACTTCATTTCAAACATGTGAATATTCATTTTATCCAGCACTATTTGTTGTAAAGGGTGTCTTTACTTTATTGAATTGTCTTAGTTCCCTTGTAAAAAATGATCTGACAGGGTGTACAAGTGTGTATAATATCTGTTTTATGCCAGTACTGTATTGTTGTGAGTATGTAACATCCTAGTAAATTTAAATCGGGAACTGTCTTGCCTCCAGCTTTGTTTTTTATTCATGGGATTATTTTGTCTATTCAGAGTCCCTTGACATTCCCTGTGAACTTTAGGATGAGTCTTTCTATTTCTGCTAAAACTTTCATTGAGATTTTAAAATAGATTATATTAAATATGTAGATCAATTTGGAAAGTATTTGTATTTTAATAATATTACACTTGCTAATCCTTAGACACTGGATGGAATTCCACTTATTTTTGTCATCTCTAATTTCTCTCAGCAACTTTTTGTGGTCCATCATATACAACTGCTTCACGTCCTTGATGAAGTTTATTCCTAAATATTGTATTCTTTTAATGTTATTGTATATGAAATGGTTTTCTTAATTTCCTTTTCACTTTGTTTATTATTAATGTATAGAAATATAATTAATTTTTGTGTGTTGACTTTATATTCTGATATTTTTGTCGAATTTATTAGTTCTAACTTTTTATTTTGTGGAATCTTTAGAGATTATTACATTTAAGATAATTATATCCCAACAGAGATAATTTTGCTTTGCCACTTATTTTTTTTTTTCTTGCCTAATTGCTTTGGCCAGGATTTCCAATGCCATATTGAATAAAAGTGATGAAATTGGGCATCCTTGTCTTGTTTCTAGTGTTACAGAAAATTCTTTCAGTCTTTCAACAATGAGCATGTTCTTCATGGCATATTTTTTCATATGTATATATTTAATATATTGATTGGTCTCTTAATGTTGAGCTATCCTTGTATCTTATTGAAAAATTCCAGAAAATTGGTCATGATATGTTATCCTTTATACATATATTTATATTTTGTACAGCGTGATTGCATTTGGTGCATTTAGTGGATATTGGTGAGGCTTATTATTTCTTTTTTCCCACTTTTTTACATATCAGGGTATTTCAGGTATTACAAAGTGAATTGGGATATATTCTTTATTATTTTATATGCTAGAAGAACTTAATATAATTGGTATCAGTTCTTTCTTAAATATTTGGTGCTTAAATATTTATATGCCAAAGATGCCATCTGGGACTTGTTTGGGGGAGGTTTTCAAAAGCAAATACCTATAAGTCTAATTCAGTTTTCTCAGCATCTGTCTCCATTTTGAACTCTCTTTCTTTCTTTTGCACCTATACCTGAGTGTCTACCTCTGTGCACTAGCCTCTTTCCCAACAGTATACTGCCATTATTAATTCCTGTATACTTGCTATCCTAGCAGTGAGGGGTAGGGGTATTCTCTGTTGTTCTAGATTAGCATTAGTAATAAGCAAATGTTGTGTTCCTGGATAACAGGAATCTTCTTAATGACTCTGCCCTTATCTCAGTGGCAGGGCTTTCTAAAAATCTGGGTCCAGGATGTTTTCTTGACTCTCTGTCCTATGTAGAAGAATAATTCCTGTTCTCTTCATCCAGTTATATAGGGTATTCCTCTGTTACCTGGGAGTAACAAGGTTTCTACCCCTGTTTCTGAGGTTTACGTCTTGGATCTATAGGAGAGAATGAGAAAAGAATTCAATGAGCTTTTACTTTAAACAGTTCAGATTGCTTTGACAGTCTACTACAGATTCAGTGATTTAGATAAAAAAAAATAGTGAATATACTTTGTATACAACCAGAGATATGTAAAAATGTGCTCTATATGTGTAATATGAATTGTAATGCATTCTGCTGTCATATATAACAACTTACAATAAAAGAAAAAAAAGCACAGCAGAGGAGAGAAAGTAGAACATTCATATAAGACCATCACACTATAATGCCACCATGTTGCTATGTGCAGAATGAATAAAGCTGAGACTGTTTTACAAGGAAAAAAAAATCTCTCACAATTCTAGAGGCTGGGAAGTCCAAGATCAAGGTGCTGACAGATCAGGTGGGTAAAATCATTTTTCCTGGTTTGCAGATCCCCATCTTGCTGTTGTGTCCTCATGTGGAAAAGAAAAAGAGGAAACAACTCTCCAGTAACTCTTCTCTTAAGGGAACTAATCACATCTTGAGGGCTCTACCGTAGTGATCTAATTACCGCCTAATATCATTGCACTGGGGGTTAGGATTTTCCAATATGAATTTGGTGTGGAGGACACAAGCATACAGTCCATGACAGCCCTCCTGCTATTTCCTTACTGGCTACTGTTCCTCTCTCCCAGACCTGTACCATGAGGGATGCCCTTTCAGGTTTCTCACCAAGCATGCAATCTTTCCCTGAGTGCCCAGTGAGGAATTGATAAAAACCCTACAAGTGTGTGCGAATGCCCTCCCTGTGGTTATAAACTCTTAAACTAACTTACATTCAGCTGTTGGCCAATCATTAACAATTTAGCTGTAAGTGGGTTCCTCACTGAAATAGGATCTGATATCTGTACCAGGTAAGTAAGTATCCACCATTTTATCTCTTCTCTTTAATTAAGCTGTACACTTTGAAGGTCAAGGATTTAGTTGGGCCTCTCAATTATAAAATGCATGCCTTATGCATTCCAACTTCCCTAAAAAGTTATTATGATTATTTTTACTCTCATCATTTTATGTATTCAGTAATCATTCTGCTTTTTCCAAAAGCTTTTTCATCATGGCTTTTGGCATTTCCTAAAGCAGTGTCTGTTAAGAGTTCACACTCATTTTCAGTGTTTGTATGAAACTATTCTTATTTTCTCCCTGATACTAATTTTCAGTTTTGCAGACATAGAATTCTAGATTATAGTTATATTCTTTCAGCTCAAAGATACCATCCTACTCTCTGTGTTAATTTTAATATATATGATCACGTTTTTATTTCTTGGGTTCTATTATACCACATTTTCCTTATTTTTCTCTTATCTCTGATTATATCTAGTTGTACTCACTTGACCTGATTTTTAAATTTTATATACCAAAGAAGCCATCTGGGACTTATTTGAGGAGGTTTTCAATAGCAAATTCAGTTTCTTTCATACCTTTAAGTCAATTTCAGTTTTCTTAACGTCTGTCTTCACTTTCAATTCTCTTTCTTTCCTTTGCACCTATACCTGAGTGCAGAGATTTACCCTGATCCTAGTTACATTCTCTAGTCTCCTTTTAAGAAACAGCACCATTCCCAAGTATTTAAATATTATTTATATGCTTATAACTCATAAATGTACATCTCTAGACCACTCAGTTTTACATCTCTACTTGGCTGGGTCCAGGCACCTTAATCCTAATATGTTCAATACAGAACTCTTGAGATTCCTCACTAAAATGATTCCTTTAACAATCCTTTGCATCCCAAGGAATCACACGTCTAAATTCCCTTGCCTGTTGTCAAACATCCTAGAGTTATCCTCAATTTATTCTCATCTTCCCAATCTTGTCCATCACCAAGTTTGATTAAATATATATTTAAACTCATCTCTAATTTTTTACTTCTTCTACTAACTTTTAGTCCAGTCCTCTTACCTTGACCACTGAAAGATCTTTTTAACTTCTTTCATTGATTTTATATTTTGCTTCCTCTGCAGTAATCCTGTAATCAACAATGATATTCAAGTTTTAAAAGCATAAATTAGATCATATCATTTCTTTTCAGAAAATGCCTCATCAAGCTTCATTATTTATAACAGAATGTGAAATTTTTACATGACCTGTAAGTTCTAAGAAAGTTTGATTTATGCTTTCCTCTCTTAGGTATTTTATGCCAAACTCTCCATCATCCTGTGTGTTCTAAGAAAATCTGGATTCTATCAATTTTTTAAATATATCAAGCACCTGCTAATTTCCAAGCCTTCTGAACATTTCCTGGTGTTTCCTCTGCCTGGAAAACATTCCAGTCTTTATCTGGGCAAACTCCCACTCAATTTTTGTTACTTTCCCCAAAAGACACCTCCATTTGTTTATACACACACACACACACACACACACACACACACACACACACACACCTGGGAAAGGCAGAAGAGATCATCAAATTTGGAGGTTTTTGTGTTTTGATAATATCAGGATTTATCATGTTTTAACAAAACACCAAAGCTAGAGATAATATAACAAAGATAATAGAAATAATAATACATTATTTAATTCACTAATTGCTGCCAGGTACTGTTCAGTGAATCAAAAAGCATTGAGAATTGGCCTCCTTATATCAGAGAAAACATTAGGCATTTGGCTTTCTGGGATTGGCTACCTTCACTTAGCTTTAAAAAAAAAAAAAAAGGTATTGAGAGGCAGAAACCTGTTCTGGGGTTTGGAAATGAAGCAGTAAATTTAAACAAAATCTCTCTTCATGGAATTCATAGTGGATCAGCCAGTATTCCAAAAAGAGAGAGAGACAATTAGAATAATTTTTAAAGGATTTTATTTAAAAGGAACCATTTATAAAGAAATTGTTAAGATATAGGGGAAGCACAAAGAAGAGTGCTGCAAACTAGTTTTCATAAAACAAAGGCTGTTAAAAGCCTCAAGAGACAGAAATTACTAGAGCCTAGAAAAGCAATGCTTTTCACACTTTAACATGACTTTTAATCACATGGAGCACATTAATCTGTTAAAATGAAGACGATAGATCAATAAGTCTGAATTAGGACCTGAGAGTCTGTTCATCTACTCCACTCCCAGATAGTGTCTGTGTTGGGGTTCTCTGGATCAGACTTTGAGTAGCACAGATGTATAAGAGCTCACTCTTGAGGAGTGACCTTTAGTAAGGGAAAACAACCAGTCTCAAGTGACTTCAGTCAGTCAGTCTGAAATGATCTTGGGGAAGAAATCATCTTCCTTGACTCTTTTCTTCATTATACTATTGGGGTCCCCATTAGTTAAATCTACCCAGATTGCCAGAGGATGGGAGAATCCCTTCACATAGTTAGTCCAGTTAAGTCTCCCAGACAAAAAGCAAGACAGGGAAGGGGTCATGTTTCTGGGGATCCAAACAGAAGATATTTGACACGATAGATAATATACAAAAAAAAAAAAAAGGATTGATACATGATATGTTGTAAATACTGTAGAAAAATAAAGCTAGGCTAGGATGCAAGGGAAGTCTGGGGAATAGAAGGAGTGATCGTATTTAGTTGGTGTTGGGAAAGCTCTTGAATAAGATGGTCACTGCTAAGAACAAGAGGGGAAAGAGTGCATCATCTGTATATCTGGACAAGAGCTTCCAGGCAGAGAGAATACATGAAAAGACAAGACTGGACTAAAATACATCGGGTGGAGTGGTAGGAAATGAGATCAGTTAAAGGAGTCCACATCACGGGGACCCTAGTGGGCAACTTCCAAGAATGGTTCTTACCAAACCTGTATTGAGGAGTCAAGGAAAATTGTAAGTTGAAGAGCAACATGCTTTTATTTTTGTTTTAAAAAAATCACTACAGAGATACTGACTACTGATGAGTATGGTGGAGATAGGGAGAAGGGAGGGCAACTTCTGTAGTGGTGTGAGGAGAAAATGATGGTTATATCATGGTGATAGCAGAGGAAATGATGAATCATGTTCTAGGTATTTTGCATGCATTCTGTCATTTAATCCTCATAACTACCTTATAACACAGATGACATTATTGTCACAATTTCACAGATAAGAAACCTGTAGAAATTATAGTAAAACCGGTGATTCAATCTTAGATAATCTGTCTTGGCACAAGCCTTCATTTTGAAGACCAAAATCAGTTTTTGGATATTTTCATCTCTCTGAAATGTCAAGCCCATGAACAAGTTCCTAAACTCTAAGCCTATTTAATTGCAAAGTATTGTGAAATTATTTAAATTTCCACCACAGTCTCATGTACGTCTTTTTAGTATCTAACTTTAAAAAACTATTTACACTCTGTCAGGCACAGTGGTGCACACACCTATAATCCCAGCTACTCAAGAGGCTGAGGCAGGAGGATCACAAAGTAGAGGTCAATCTGGGCCATTTAATGAGAACTTGTCTCAAAATAAAAATCAAAAGGGCTGGGGGCTGGGCACAGTGGTGCATAGCTCTAATCCCAGCAGCTCAGGAGGCTGAGGCAGGAGATCATGAGTTCAAAGCCAGCCTCAGCAAAAGCAAGGCACTAAGCAACTCAGTGAGACCCTGTCTGTAGGAGTTCTGTTTGGAGATTGGCTTGAATTGTGGTTGAATGAGCCGTGGAGAAATCACGAGATTGTTGTGAGATCTCTAGTGACTTGGCTGAAATTGTGATCGGGTCAGCGCCATTTTAGGGTGTGTTTTTCGTGTGTTAGTCGTAGAACCAGAGAGAAAAGTTATCAGAATAAAAAGTTTGTCTCCTTTGCTTCTAAAGTTTTTCCCGCGGCTCCGTTGCTCCAAGCGCTTCAGGCAGCAACACCCCCTAAATAAAATACAAAATAGGGCTGGTGATGTGGCTCAGTGGTTGAGTGTCCCTGAGTTCAATCCCCAGCACACCCCCTAAAAGGGGGCGGGTCTGGGGATGTGGCTCAGTAGTAGAGTGCCCTGGGTTGTATCCCCACTACCAATAAAATAAATAAATAAGTAAATTACACTCTGTGTATGGCTTTTTACACCAACAACCAGTAGTAGTTTGTTCTTCAACATCTGTTTTTTCGAGCCATTTTGACTACCAATGACATAATAAACTCCTGTCTGTGATCTTTCCTTGAGCTAAATTTGGAGTATTTTGTTCATGATGACAAATACTTCAGCAGTTCAGGTCCCTGTGGTTGACCTTTATATTCAGAGTTTATAATTTTTCTTTAATTTTTAGCACTACTGACAATTTATGTGTTGAAATATCCCATGGTTGAAACTCAGGCACATATTTACATTTCTGTAATAAATCTTCAATACATTGATAAATCTCTACTCAAATCATTATTTTGCAGTAGTTATAGAAAATGTGGTTTTAGTGGTATTGATTTTGTTTAGAAATAGATGAGAATCAGGATCATGATGTTTTCTTTTATTTGTTTAAAAAATATATTCAACATGATACCAAGTTATATATACTGTGCTCTTTATAGTAAGATGATATATTAAACAAAATAAATTATATCAGCTATTCCAATAAAATCAATACAATTTTGTATGCAATACATCTATGGCAGATTAAAATAAGATTATAAACAATAGTTTTCAAAATTATTGAGTTCTCTTTCTATTAATTATGCTATGTAATATTTAATTTTTAATTCTTTGTGTTAAAGTATGTATTTTAACTTTAATCCATGTATCATATTACATGGATTCTTCTCATTTTCTTTTTCTATGTTTTAAAAAATTAGAGCAATTTAAAAAAGTGTCTGTGGAGCCAGGCATGTGGTATACACCAGTGATCCCAGCGGCTTGGAAGGCTTGGGCAGGAGGATCACAAGTTCACAAGTTCAAAGCCAGGCTTAGCAACTTAGTGAGGCCCTAAGCAATTTAGTGAGACCTTGCCACAAAACAAAACAAAAACAAAAACAAAAAGACTATCTGTGGATAAGGACCATGAGAATAGATTTCATCTTTTCTCTCTCCCTCTTTTCATGCCAAATTTATGTTTCTAATACTTCAATCCACTTTTAAATTTTTCAATTACATTTTTTTTTAACTGGTACATAAAAATATAAAACATTTTTTGTATTGGGCAACAAATAATATTTTGACACACATATGTAGTGTGCAATGTTTAAATAAGGTCAAACATGTCTGTCTCCTCAGCATTTAACATTTATTTTTGGTAAAAACTTCCAAAATTCTTTCTTCTAGCTTTTTGAAATGTGCAGTACATTATTATTATCTATTATCCCCTACTGAGCAATGTCACCCCAGAAAATTTTGCTCTAACTGTAGCTTAATACCCATTAATCAACCCCTCCCTATCTCTCCTCTCCTCTCTGCTTTCCCCAGCCTCTGGTAACCACCATTCTACTATCAACTTCTATGGATCAATGTTTTTAGCGTTCATATGACTGAGGTCATGCATGGTTGTCTTTCCATGCCTGGCTTAATCCACTTACTATAACAATCACCAGATCTATCCATACTGTTGCAAATGACAAGATTTTATTCTTTTTAGGGTGCAATAGTGTTCCATTGTGTATATGTACCACAGTTTTCTTTGTCCATTCAACAGGTGATGGACGCTTAGGCTGTTTCCATTTCTAGCCTATTGTGAATAATGATGCAGTGAATGTGGCAGGGGTGGGGTGGTGGTGCAGACTTATCTTTGACATACTAATTTTGTTTCCATTGGATGTACATGCAGGAGTGGGATTGGTGGGTCATATGCTTTCTTTTTTAGCTGACATTAAATTTGCCAATAGGCAGGGCATGGTATAAATATTGCTATACTATTTAAAACTTAGAAACCCAGCAAGTGAATAGGTATTAGCAAACAATTGACAAAAGACCCATCACCAAAAAGACTTTTTTATATCTATTTTGGTACATTGATCCTATTTTTCAATTTATCCTAGTCCACCAGTACATAGATTTACTTTTCAAGTTATTGAAATAAAAAGGATTGTCAAGTGCTATTTAAATTTCAGATCAGAAAAATGTTTTCCTCTCTTTAAGGTAGAAGGAAAAGGTTAAAACAGACTCAAAATTGCCTTATCTGTATCTGTAATGAAATTGGGTCCATTTGATTTAACTCCTTCATTTGATTGTAGTTTATCCATAATTCAATAATTGATAAATTCTTAAATAATTTGTTTTTATGAAGCCTTTCTTTAAGAATTCTAACTAAAATAGGCATTTTTTAAAGCTGTTGTCATGCTGCTGTTAATATTTGTAATTATAATAGAAACAAATGAATACAGTTGGATTTAACTTCTTGCTTATGCTCTAGAACAGTTGACTGTTACCTTTTCAAGAAGCACCTTGCCTCCAATGCTACTGAGGAAACTAGCATATTTTATGCAGTATTAGACATTCAATGAATGTTTGTTGATTGAATAAAGATTGGCTCATTTATTAACCACCTGAACATTTTCTAAATTACATATTTAAAATTATTGTAAAGGAATCACCAAAAGATTAATAACTTTAAGTGAATATAATACTTGTGTGCTCCTTCCTAATTGAGCTTTCTAGTCCAGAAATTTAAACTGGTTTATTTCTCTGAGAACTAAATAAACTAAGAAAAAGTTCTTGCACTATCATAATTTCAGGTTATTTTCAAAATTCACTTTAGTTAAATCGTCAAGCCAAATACTTGACCTAAATTACCACAATATGCTTGATTTTAAAAAATGAAATAATAAAGTCAAAATAGCACAACTTTTTCTAACTGTAGTCATAGCTGCTGTGTTACACCCAAATTTGCAAATGGAGTTTAGAAAAAAAATGGGAAAGCTGCTAGTTATATTTTAAAGTGTGTTATAATTCATAGACTAATACTTTACCTTTTAGCTTAGATGACTGGGGAATAGTGCCACTCTTATTATATTATTCATCCAGATTAGTTCTTCTGGTAAGCATAACCTCCTATGGTCTCTGGGAAGTGCAACAAACTGACATAATCATTTTAGAATCCCAATAAAATTATGATATGGGGACCCAAGGTTCTATTCTGGCAAGTATAGAATGTACTGGGTGGGAAGAAATACCATATTGTCTGAGAGTTTAAAGGTAATTCTAACCACGGCATCTGCAAGTCAGAAAGTGCCTCTAACCCAGACAACTGAGAGGTAATCCTGCATGTGACTCAGCTATTCCCATGAAGAGATGTTTAGCAATTAAGAAGCTATCACTTTGTAGCCACCAAAAGAGTGCTCTTACCTTGTCCTCACACACATTATACTATTTTGAAACATCCTAAACTGGGCCATTTCTTCACTCAAGGCAACTCCCCACAACTTGCATTTCCATGCAGCCTTATGGTCAAAGGCCACCCCCCCAAACCTGGGTTGCCTGTCATGCTGTCATGACCCTGGTTATGACCTAATCTCACATATCACTACAGTGTAATGGCAAGGTCTCTACTGTGAACTAAACAAGGGTCTCACACTAGAGCCTTTGTTAATGCATTTCCCAGCTTTCAGTTCATAGCTATTTGAATTAGTGGTACAAATCTAGGTGCAAAAAGCTCAATGCAAAATTTAAACTATCAGACAGTACTATACTTCCTCCCATCCAGTACATTCTATACTAGTCAGGACAGAACCTGGGTCCCCATATCATAAAATACTCATTTTTATCAGTACCTAACATACTGGCATTTTATGACAGTGTTAAATTCAAAGGTAATTGAAATCACATTGTGATGTTTGATTATGCTTAAGGGCTTATGAACAGACTTATAGTTTTGTGTTACATAATGAATTTGTTTTAGTAAATAATATAAATTTCCTGGTTATACAAATAATATTGTATCTTCAGTATTAAAATAATTGGAAATAATTTGCTGGCATTTTTATCTAACAATCAGTTGTCAATCATCCCACCATGCCTCTTGTATATTGAGTAGGGTCTCAGCATTGTGGGAGATTAATAAAGAGATGATTAACATACATGCTCTACTCTCAGGGCACTTACCATCTAGTAGGAAGATGTGTCAGAGGCATAAAATTTCACTCAGTAGAGTGAAAGTGAAGTGGACATGAATAGAGAACATCATATCTGCTACAGTTTCAAGTGGCAGCAATTCAAAGAAGTAAGCATTTCCAAAAAAAGGTCAATAGGAGAAACTAATTTGGTGGGAAAGAGGATGAATTTGTTTCTGAAAATGTTGAATTTCCATTGTAACAAAAGATGGAAGGAAACAGTTGAAAAACTAATTTTCAGTGTTAGAAATTAAAACTGAGAAATTTTAGAAATAAATATTAAGTATTTTAAAACAGCAATGGCAAAATCTTAGGTATGAACAAAATTAATATAAATTAGGAAAAATAAAGAGATTTTAGAAAAATAGTAGAGGACTATTATAGTCTTCAATTTAAAAGCATATCTTTAATGCCTGGTTTTGCCCCCAAAACAAGCAAACATACAACAATAACAACAACAACAACACCCAGTTGAATTCTTCTATTTACTTCTTTGTCTGTGGATATCACACAATATGGCAATACTGGAAAATGCTGTTATATTTGTGAAAAATGAGAGTAGAATCAGGTAAAATAATGACTAAATATTATTGTGAAAATATTTGATTTAAACATAACACATGCTTTATATGACTTGAATCTTTTAAACATGTTGATACTTGTGTTTTTGCTCCAAATATGATATATCTTAAATTATCTACATGTGTTTGAAAAGAATATGTATTCTGCTATATTTATGTGGAATTTTCTATAAATGCCAAGTAGGTTTTATAAATGCCAAGTAGGTAAAGACAGTTGATGCTATTTTTCATAACATATTATTATGTCTTAGTGATTTTCTATATAGTTATTCAATTAATTAACCCTATTGATTGTTGTGAGTTACTGAAATCTCCAACTCTAATTGTTGATTTCTCTACTTGTCTTTGCAATTTTCTCAGTCTTTGCCTTGTGCAATGTGAAACTCTCTGATTAAGTGCATAAACATTCAGGATTGTTAAATTCTCTTGATAAATTCAATTCCTATCATTATGACAAAAATTTCCCCTGCTATTCTTTGCTTTAAAATCTGTATAACCACTCCAGTAGCATGGTACATATTTTTCCATCTTTTGAATTTGAGCGCATTTTTATTATGATTGATGTCTATTTCATACAACACACATTTTAGGTAGTTGGTTTATATTCAATCTGATAATGTTCAGAATTATTTGGAGTATTGATACCATTTGCCTTACATGCAATTATTGATGCTGTGAGGTTTAAATCTATCCCTTGCTATTTATATTCTATTTATCCCATCTGTTCGGTTTCCTTTGGCTTCATTTTCTGTCTTTATATAGATTATTTGTATATGTATCCTTCTGGTTGTTTTTAATCTCTTATGGTTGTTTTCAATCTCTTTGTTTTATTGGTAGCTTTAAGTTTTTCTTTTTTAATGTCAATGGCTCTTTTAAGGTTTATAGAATACCAACTTTAGCCTATTATAACTACCTTCAAGTCATATGCCAGTTTAATATATAACATTAAAATCTTATAATAGTATACTTCCATTTCTATTCTGATTTTTATGTTTTCTTATGTTTTAGTTTTAAATATGTTGTAAACCATACACTACAATATTATTTTTGTTTACACAATTTTATTTTAAAGATATTCACATACTTTTAAAAGTATATTTATCTACATGGCTACCACTCTGAAGGTTTCTCATTCCTTTGTGTATATTCAGATTTCCCTTGTTATTATTTTTCTTTTATTTGAAGAAAGCTCTTAATATTTCTTATTGTATGGGTCTACTGGTCATTAAAAAAACAACTTCAGTTTTTTTTCATCTGAAAAACGCTATTATTTCTCCTCCATTTTTGAGAGTTTTTTTTTTTTTTTTACTGATTTTAGAATTCTTTTTAAAAATTCATTCTAATTTGTTATTCATGACAGCAGAATGCATTTCAATTCATAGTACACATATAGAGCATAATTTTTCATATCTCTGGTTGTACACAAAGTAGAGTCACACCATTCATGTCTTTATATATGTACTTAGGGTAATGATGTCCATCTCATTCCATCGTTTTTCCTACCTCTTGCCCCCTCCCCTCTGTTCCCTCCCTTTGTCCTATCTAGAATTCATTTATTCCTCCCATGCTCATCCCCCCAATCCCCATTATGAATCAGTCTCCTTATATCAGAGAAAACATTCGGCATTTGGTTTTTTGGGATTGGCTTACTTCACTTAGCATAACATTCTCCAACTCCATCCATTTATCTGCAAATGCCATGATTTTATTCTCTTTTAATGCTGAATAATATTTCATGGTTTTAGAATTCTTTTATCGGTTTATTTATTGTTTTAGTACTTTAAAAATGTTCCTTTTTTGGTTTTTTATTCAACACTGTATATATAACAATAGCATTCATTACATTTCATATTACATATATAGAACACCTTTTAACATAACACTGTTTGAATACAAAGAATAGTCTTATTATTCATGTCTTCAATCATGTGTTTAAGATACTGATATCCATCTCATTCTACCTTCTTCTTCTTTTTGTTCCTCTCTTGTTTTATTGTGTTGTTTTTAGTGAGAAATTTGCTTTCTTGCTTATCTTTGCTCTTCTATGTGTCATTGTTCTCTGGCTACTTTAAAATTTTTCAGTTTTATTGTTTTTATCAGTGCATTATAGTTATACATAATAGTGGGATTCATTTTGCTATATTCACAAATGTATGTAACATCATTTGCTGCATTTTTTTTTTTTTTTTTTTACCACTGGTTTTGACTATGATGTACTTTGAGTAGTTGTCTTTGTATTTCTTGTGCTGTCATTAGTTGAGATTCATTAGGTTCAGAGGGGGGGGGGTAATTATTTCTCCAAATACAATTTTGGTGCCTCTCCTTCCTCCCACTTAGGAACTATAATTACACATTTAATAAGTGGCCTGAAGTTGTCCTACAACTCTCTGATGCTCCATTAATTTCTTAAATTCTCTTTTCTTTCTTTGTTTTGAGGAACTTGTATTATCTTGTCTTCAAGTTCAGTTAATGTGGGGCTGGGGTTGTGGCTCAGCGGTAGAGCGCTCGCCTAGCATGTGTGTGTCCCAGCTTCGATCCTCAGCACCACGTAAAGACAAATGCATTGTGTTACAACTAAAGCAAATAAATAAATATTAAAAAAAAATGTTCAGCTAATGTTTCTTTTGTAGTGTCTGTCTGCATTAATCCTAGGCAGCATGTTTTTACCTTCTGACACTGTGGATTTCATCGTTAGAAGTTCAACTTAAATCTCTTATTTCTTCCATGTCATGTTTTTCCTTAACATGTTCAATATTTCCAATATGTTCTTGAATGTGTAATAGCATAATCACCATTCAAATATCCTTATCTTCTAATTCTAATACCAGTGCCAGATATGGCTTGGTTTTGATTAATTTTCCTCCCCATTATAGTCACATATAATGACTGACAATTTTTCATTCCATAGTAGACAATGATGTAGGCCATGTTCTGTTCTGGAGAATTTTTTTGTGTGATTCTAAATATTCTCATTTTTTTTTTCTGGGATACTATTAACTTATTTGGAAAGATCTTGATCTTTGGGGACACATCTTTTAAGATTTCTTTCTTTTCTTTCTTTTCTTTTTCTTTCTTTCTTTCTTTCTTTCTGAGCAGAACTGTGCTTAGCAAACTATCCTTTGTTACTGAGGCAAGACTTCTGAGTATTCCATGGAATTTCCTGTGAATCATGAGGGTTTCCAATCTGACTTGGAACAAGCGCTATGCTCAGTCCTCATGACCCTTGTGCACTATTATTATAAAATTTTGTGGTTGCCTTTTCTAGTCTCTGGTGGTTTCCTTTTTCATGCTGTGATAATGGTTGGCTGAATACTTGGGTGGGGGTGCTTTGAAGATCTCTGGAGTTCTTAATTTGAGTGGTCCTTCCCTCTCTGGTGGTCTTTCCTGGTAACACTAGCAGCTTATATCTTCCTATCCTCAGTTCAGGGAGTTGGCTTGGCTTTGATTTGGTTTCCTTTCTCTAATTACATCCTGGAAATGGTTTCAAAACAGCAAGCTGAAGCTACTGCAGAGCTACCTCCTTTGTTTTCACTCTGTCAGGGATTATTGTCCATCATTGCCTAATGTCCATTATCTGAAAATCATTTCATGCAATTTCCCACTCTTTTTGCTCTTTTTGTGTCTTTTGATTCTTCTTTAGTCAACTCAAAGTTAACAAGTTTGAGGGAATTTGTAAAAGTAGATTCTGTTTGGAAAGCAACTTCCTTAATCTCATTTTTGTTCATGGTCTCAGAATTATTCTTTCTGTGGCAAGACACCAGTCTTGTTTTTTATTGTTGCAGCCATTTACAATTGTGCCCCACTTTTAGTGCCAATGACCATATTGGTAAGGAACTGGGAGTTTAAACAGACTCTACTTTAGCTTGTTTAGGGAAATACTGGATTATTACCAGATGGTTATCAACATTATTGAGAGGGCTAGAAAAGCCAAACACAGTGAGCTTCCAGGAACAACTGAGGCTACAGAATAACATTGCTGCCACACAGCTAGGAAAGTGACTATGCTGTTGCAGAGGAATGTCAAGTCTGGAAGGGCTGGCTACAGGACCAAACTGTCTTTGCCATTATCTGCTCCAGCAGAATGGGTTTCTCTTGCTCTGTGTCTCCTTTCCTCACCCATTTCTGAATCTAATCCATACTAGTATATTTTATTGACAGGTGGTTAGATATAATGATTCAGAACAAAGAACCTGCAAGGCGCGGTGGTGCACGCCTGTAATCCCAGCACTTGGGAGGCTGAGGCAGGAGGATCACAAGTTCAAAGCCAGCCTCAGCAATGGCTAGGCACTTAGCAACTCAGTGAGACCCTGTCTCTAATAAAACACAAAAAAATGGGTGGGGATGTAGCCCAGTGGTCGAGTGTCCCTGAGTTCAATCCCAGTACTAAAAAACAAAACAAAAACAAACAAACAAACAAAAAACAAAGAAACTGAAGCCAAACTCTCTGGATTTAAATTCCACCCTCATAATACCTTTCTCTGCCTTAGTCTCATTATTTGTAAATTGGACAAGTTTTAATGCCTATCAAAGCAGGTTACTGGGAAGATTAAATGATACATGCTTAGAATAGTGACTGGTACACAAAAAGAAATAAATATTAAGTAGTTTAAAATAGCAATGGAAAAGTCTTAGGTATGAACAAAATTAATATAATTTAAGAAAAGTAAACAAGATTTAGAAAAATATTAGAGGACTATTGTAGTATTAAATTTAAAAGCATATTTTTAATGCCTGGTTTTACCCAAAAAACAAATAAACAATAACAACAACAACAGCAAAACACAAAGTGCTGGATATGTGTAGATACTATTTTCATTTATTAATATCAATTATTATTAGTCATAGCAAAAGGGTCAAGTCTATAGCCTTTAATTTTTTTTTTTTGTACTGGCGATTGAACTCAGGGGCACTCAACCACTGAGCCACATTCCCAGCCCTATTTTGTGTTTAATTAAAGACGGGGTCTCACTGAGTTGCTTAGTGCCTTGCCATTGCTGAGGCTGGCTTTGAACTTGCCATCATCCTGTCTCAGCTACCGAGCCTCTGGAATTACAGGCGAGTGCCATTGTGCCCTGATGTCCTATAGTCTTTTCACTATAAAAAAATCTTAGAATATCTATCTATCTATTTCACAATATTGAGCCCCACAATTCAAGGCAAAAGAATAGTTATATTCATGTATGTAAGCATAGATTTGATGAGGATATAGATATTAATTTGCATAGGGTTGGTTTATGGATTCCAAAAAGATAAAATTTCTAAAACTAAAACTTTGTGGATCAATGCCTAAATTATAGTGAATTCACCAAAAAATATCATGTGGGTACTCTGGTTGACATTTAGTATATTTAATTTCCCCCCTCACTTTAGCCATAATTAGGTAATAGTAATAAATTTGGGTATGAAACTACAGAATAAAAACATGACTCTATGAAAGCAAACTTAGAATGGGTAAGAGAATGGGGAAAAATAGACAATAGGTTTATATGGTTTTGGGGAATATTTGCTTTTTAATTTAAATAGTTACAGTGGGTGACAGCTTGACAGTGGAAACTAATATAAACAATTGCCATTTAGTGTGATGATTGCTATTGTATTATACCAAATATAATGGTGATAGATAAGAAATATATTTAATCTTTCTTGGTGACTCAGCATTAGGTATGCACAAAAGTGGCACTCAGGGAAGTTATTGGTGTTGAGGAGTTTAGGAGCACACAGGGCCAAGATACTAGGAGCTATAACACTATTAATATTTAAGGGAATACAAAAGAATATAAATTTTTAAAATTAATTTTTTGAGTTAATGAATAAAATTTATATATGTTAACAGCATACATCATGATTTTTTAAAAATAATTTTTTAATTGTAGGTGGACACAATACCTTTATTTTATTTATGTGGTGCTGAGGATAGAACCCAGGGCCTCACACATGCTAGACAAGTGCTCTACAACTGACCCATAGCCCCAGCACCCAATCATCGTGTTTTGATATATGTATACATTGTGGAATGGCTATGCTATGGTTTGGAGGAGTCCCTCAGGATTCATTCATTAGAAACATAATCTTTAAATTAATATGTTAATGGTATTTGAAATGGATCCTTTTGATGTAATTAGATTTAGAAGAGATCATAAGGGTGAAGTCCTCACAATGGCATCAGTGGCTTTATAAGAAGATACCTGAGCTATTATTTTTCCTCTGTCCTAGCATGCAATGCCCTCTCAATCTTATAAAGCAAGAAGGCCCTCACTGGATAACAGTATCATGCTTTTGGACTTCCAGCTTCCAGAATTATGAACTAAATAATTTTCTATCCACCATGTTATCTCATGTGTGCTGTTTTGTTATTGCAACAAAAAAATGGACTAATATTGATGAAAGCTATTTAACATATGCTTTACTTCATATACTTATTACTCGTTTGTATGTGTGAAAACACTTAAAATCTACTCAGCAATTTTCAAGTATATAATATGTTGCTATTAATTCCAGTCACCATTATGTGTAATAGCTCTCTTGAAGTTATTATTCCTGGTAACTGAAATTTTGTGTCTTTTGACCAACATCTTAATCTCTTTACCTGCTAGCTTCTGGTACCCACCGCCATTTTTTTCCGTCTGTCCATGAGGTGACTTTTTTTTTTTTTTTAACATATATGAGTAAAACCATACAGTTTTTGTTTATGTGTGCCTGAATTATTTCCTTTAATATAACCTGCAGGTTCATCTAGGTTGTCACAAATGACGGGATTTTTCTCTTTTTAAAGACTCTATAGTATTTCTTTGCATGTAATTTACACTAATTTTTTCTTTATTCATCTATTGATGGGTACCTTCTATTCTTGGCTACCATGAGTACTACTGCAATAAACATGGCAGTTCAGATGTTTCTTTGACATAGTGATTTCATATCCTTTGATTATATAACTGGTAGTAAGACTGGTGGATCATATGGCAGTTTAACTTTTAATTTTTGAGGAACCATACTTACTTTCCATAATAGCTGTACCTATTTCTATTACCACTAACAGTATAAAGTTCCCTTTTCTCAATATTCTCACCTCTTGTCCTTTTAATTTAGAATTATTTTAATAGGTGTGAGTTGTTTTGACTATTATTTTCCTGAATAGTGATGCTAATTTTTTTTCATATACCTATTTGTACATCTTATATTGAAAATTGTTTATTCCATTCCTGTGCTAGTCAGCTTTTGGTACCATTACAAATACCTGATATAATAAAGATATAAGGAGAAAAATTTTATTTTGTATCACAGTTTTGGAAATTCAGTCTTTGACTGATTAACCCCATTGGTTTTGGGTTTGTAGCAAGGAGTATATCATGGTGGGAGAATATGGTACAGCAAGACCACTCACCTCATTATCAGGAAGCAAAAGAGAGTAAGGAGGAAGCTGGATTCCACTGTCCCCTTCAATGGTGTCCTTCCAATGACCTATAGACCTCCCATTAGATCCTACCTCTTAAAGATTCCTCTACTTCGCAATAACACCACAGTGGGAACAGGGATGGAGCCTTTAACACATGGACTTTTGGAGATGATCCAATCTATGGAAGTTTCTTGGCCCACTTTTATATTGAGTTGTTTGAATTCCTTATACATTTTGCATCTTAGCCTTATCAAATATGTGGTTTGCAAATATTTTTTCCCATTCTGTAGATTGTTCTCTTTGCCATGCAGAATCTTTGAAGTTTGATATAATTCCATTTGTCTATTTTAGGTTTTGTTGCCTGTGCTTTTGGGGTCATATCTAAAATGTCCTTTTTTTTATACCAACATCATGAAGCTTTTCCTTCATATTTTCTTCCATTAGTTTTAAAGTTTCAGGTCTTATTCAATTCTTCAATCTTTTTCGAGTTGATTTCTTCATATTGTGTGAGATGTGAGCCTAATTGATTTCTTCATATTGTGTGAGATGTGAGCCTAATTGTATTCTTCTTCAGTAGATATCCAGTTTTCTCAGCACTGTGTATTGTCCTTTTCACCACTATATTCTTGGCATCTTTGTCAAAAATCAATTGACCATAATAAATACATGGATTTATTTCTGGGCTCTCTGTTCTGTTCTGTTGGTAAATGTGTCTGTTTTCATGTTACTATTGATATTTTGGTTATGATAGCTGTATAGTAGATTTTGTAATCAGGTAGTGTGAAGCCTGGTTTTGTTGTTTTTGCTGAACATCACTTTGATTCTTTATATTTGTGTGTGTTTGTGTATGTGTGTGTGTGTACGTGCATTCTATCTAAATTTTAGAATTTTATTTCTACAAAAAAAAAGTGCTATTAGAATTTTAACAGGGATTTCATTGAATTTAAAGTTCACCATGAATAATAAGGATATTTTACCCTGTTATTCTTCCAATCCAAGAGCATGGAATATCATTCCTTTGCTTCATTCATTATTCATTGTGCCTTCTTCATTGTGCCTTCTTCAATTTCTTTAATCAATCTTGCACAATTTTCAGTGTGTAAGTCTTTTGTGTTGGTTAAATTTATCTTTAAGTGTTTATTTTGTAGTTATTTTCATTGGGGTTGTTTTCCTGGTTTATTTTTCAGAGAGCTCATTGTTAGTATGTAGAAACACTATTGATTCTTATAATTGACTTGGTATTCCTTAACTTTACTGAATTCATTTATTCTAACTCTATGATTATAATTCTAGGTTTTTGGTGAACTGTTTATGGATTGATATATAAGAAATTTCTCTGTAGATATTTCTCTATATAAGAATTTTCCTATAAACAGGAAAATTTAACTTCTTCTTTTCTGATTTGAATGCCTTTTATTTCTTTATTTTGCCTGAATACTCTGCCTAGGACTTCAATTGAAGTGGGCAGATGGATGTCTTATCTTATTTCTTACCTTAGAAGAAATGCTTTCAACTTTTCACCACTGATTATAATGTTAGCAATGAGATTGTGATATAGTCTTTATTGTGTTGGAGAACATTCATCCTCTGCCTAATTTGTAAGAGTTTTTATCATAAAAGAATGTTGAATTTTGTCTAAAGCCCTTTCTGCATCTATTAAACAGATCATATAGTTTTGTTCTTTCTTTTGTTAATGTGGTATACCACATTTACTTATGTGCATATGTTGAACCACCTTTATATCCCACCAATAAAACCCACTTGATTATGGTGAATGATGCTTTTAATGAGTGTTGCTGAATTTGGTTTGTTAGTATTTTGTGGAAATATTTTTGCATCTATGTTCATTGAGTCCTCTTCAGACTTTGGTCTCAGGGTAATGCTAGTTTCATAAAATGAGTTTGGAAATTTCCCTCCTTATTAGTTTTTTAAGAAGAGTTTGGAAATAATTGATGCTAGTTCTTTTACTGTTTTGTACAATTTTGTGATAAAGTCATCTGGTCCTGGGCTTTTCTTTGATGAGAATCTTGTTATGAATTCAGTCTTCTTACTCATTATTATTCTGTTCACATTTTTTTAATTTCTTCATGATTTTGTGTTGGCAAGTTATATGTATCTAGGAATTTTCTGTTTCTTCTAGGTTATATAATTTGTTGATGTTCAGTTGCTCATAATATTCTCTTTATATTTTTGTACTATCAGTTATAATATTTCCACTTTTATTTCTGAGTAATTTATTTGTTGGGATATTATTTTCTTAGTCTAGCTAAAGGTTTGTTGATTTATCTCTCAAAACACCAAGACTTAGGTTTGTTAACCTTTTCTGTTGTATTCTAATCTCTATCATTTATTTCTTCTTGTATATCTATTCTTGCTTTGCTTCTAGTAACTTTGGGATTAGTTTGTTCATCATTTTCTAGTTCCTTGTAACATTACATTATTTGTTGTTAATCTGTCTTCTCTTGTGATGTAGGGATTCATCACTATAAAATTGCCTCTTAGTGTTTCTTTTGTTGTATCCCATACATTGGATATGTTACATTTCCTGTGTTAATCAGTTTTCTATTTCTTGCACACAAGAAAGATCAACTTAAAAAAAAAAAAAAAAAAAAAAAAAGGTTTATTTTTATTTTGACTCAAAGAATTGAAGTTTTCTGTGCAAAATCAAGTTGATCCACTGTAATTAGGCTTCTGGTCATGGGCAGCAACACATAACAGTGAGAGCATGTTATATAGTAAACAATTCGTTTTATAGCCAGGACATGAAAGGAGAAGAGAAAGGGGTTGGGTGTCTACTCTCTTAGCAGAAGCACAATTCCAATGAGAAGAAACCTGTCACTGGGCCTCTCCTCTTAAGTTTCCATCAACTCCCAATGGTGCCGAGCTGAGAATGAGTCTTTAATACTTAGGCCTTTGAGGAATATTTGCAATCCACATTGTAACTGTATCCATATTAATTTTCTCAAGATAGTTTTAATTTTACTTTTACTCTCTTGTGTGAACCATTGATCATTTAGGAATATGTTGTTCATCTTTTGTGTGTCTAATATAAATTTTTGCTTTCTGATTACTATGGGGCTTCCACAAAACAGTTTATAATTAGCATAGACTATTTAAGTTGATACAGTGTAATTTTGATTCCCAATAAAAACATTACACTTTTATTCCATCTTGTCCACGTTTTATTTTCAATGTCAACGTTTGTATCTTTATGTGTCATATGTGCTTTAACAAATTATTGTAATTATTATTTTCAATATTTTTGTCTTTAAATCTTCATACTAAATATATAAGTGGTTTATATACCACCATTACAGAATTGAAGTATTGTGAATTTGACTGTATACTTAGTTTTCCCAATGAGTTTTATACTTTATAGCATACACACACACACACACACACACACACACACACACACACATGCTTTTTTTTTTTCAGCATTTCATGTAAGACAGGCCTGGTGGTGATAATTTCTTTAGCTCCCCCCTGCCACACCCCATATGTCTTTGTTTCTCATTCATCTCAAAGAACAACTTTGCCTGGAGATATGCATTTTTTTTCTTTCAACACTTTGAATATGTCATCCCCCTCTCTCCTGTCCTATAAGATTCTACTGAAAAATCCATTACTCCCATTATTGGAATTCCCTTGTAGTATGCTTATTTTCTGTTGCTGCTATCAGGATATTCTCTTTGTCTTTGATTTTTGAAAGTTTAATTATAATATGTCATGGTCTACTCTTCTTGGGAGTAAATCTGATTGAAGACTTTGGACCTCCTTTACTTCAATATTTATATCTTTTCTCATATTAGGAAAGTATTTTCCTGTTATTTCTTTAAGTAATTTTCTTCTGCTTTGTCTCCTTTTGCCTTCTTGAACAACTATAATTTGAATACTTATTATTTTGATGCTGTTCCTCGAATCCTGTGAATTTCTTCTTTTCTTCTCATTGTTTTTTCTGCCTCCTCTGACTGTATGCTTCCAAATAACCAATCTTTGAGTTCACAGGTTCTTTTTATCATTTGGTCAGCTCCTCTATTGATGCTTTCTTTCATTTTTTATTTCATTAATTGTATTTTTCAGCTTCAGAATTTGTGCTTGATATTTTTAAAGCTATAATTTCAATAGGTGTGTAAAATTTATTATTTTGGTCATTTATTTATTTTTTCTATGTAGAATCATTTGTCTGCATTGCTTAAAGATAAGGATATGTCCTGAGAATTGCATCATTAGGTAACATCATCACTGTTTGAACATCATAGATTGTGCTTACATAAACCTATATAGCCTACTACTCACTTAGGCCATATACTATTGTCTTTTGGTCATAGACTACAAACCTGTATAATATATTTCTACACTGAACACTGTAGGCAGTTGTAACACAATGATAAGTATTTGTATATCTAAACATAGAAAAGGTCCAGGAAAATAGACAATTAAAGATAAAAATATACATCTTTATGGGGCAATTACCAGAAAAGCAATTTACAGGACTGGAAATTAGTTTGGATGAATGAATAAGTGAGTGTAGAATGAATGTGAAGGCCTAGAACACTGCTATACACCACCGTAATCTCTATGAAATCTATACACTTAAGCTATTCTATTTATAAAAAATTCTTTATTCAATAATAAATTAACCTCATCTTACTTTAAACTTTATAATCTTTTTAATTTTTACCTTTTTGATTCTTTTATAAGAACAACGCTTAAAACTCAAACTACTTATAATTTCACAAATATATTTTCTTTATGTACTCATTCTAGAAGCTTTTTCCTAGTTTTAAAATAATTTCTTTAATTTTGTAGCCCAAGCCTTTATGGGGTCAGGATCATCATATCACTGTCTTCCACCTCCATATCTAGTTGTACTGAGAGGTCTTCAGGGGTGTAACACACATGGGATTCTCATCTTCTCTGATAGCAATGCCTTTTTCTGGAATACCTCTTGAAGAATCTGCAGGAGGCTATTATTGAGGAGGCGTTACACTTCAGAAATATGTCCATGGTGGTTTGCTTGACTGGTTTTGTATTTTTTAATCAGAAATTTTCTTGTAAGTACAGACATTCCTCTGTATTGTTGAAAGCCTTTCTTGTGTTGGGGTCCGTTTTCAGACTTTTACAGAAAGTTTTGAATTCTTTAAAATCTCCTACTAAACTCTTCACTGTGAATTTTCCTGGTGATTTTTTTCCATTTTATGCTGTTTCCTTTACTTGTGCTACTTCTTCAGCTATGGCTTCAATTAGACAATTGGAATTTTTCAGTTCCATTATAATCTTAGGGTATCATTATTGTGTATGTGACCCATTGTTAACTGAAACATTGTTATATGGCTGTATTTGATTGTATATGTGTTTATATAAATATATTACATATATTATATATGTCATTGGTGTGATTGTATTTTTTTTCTAATTTCAAATTCCTTTAGAACAATTATTTTGAATTTTTTGGTTAGACAGTTCACATACCACCATTTCTTTGGTGCTAGTTAATCAGAAATTATCATGTTCTTCTGGTGGTAGTATGTCACCTTGATTTTTCTTATTTCTTATTGTCTTATTGTTTGTACAACTGTCACCTCTTCCCAACTTTGTAAGCTGTTTTCTCTGTGAAAGGATTTTCCTACATGGGGGTGTTAGAGCACTTTCTGGGTGGAGTGCAGAGGTTCTACCATCAGTGAGGGCATAGCTGTACAGTCTTTGTACAGCTCTACAGCTGAGATTCATGCTGACAGATTTCAGGGATCCTCAGTGGTATAGCTATGAATGTCTTCACTGGCAATAAAGGTTGTTGAAGTCTTCTTTAGCATTGGCTTCTAAGGTTTTCCTGATCTCTCTTTTTCCCACTGAGGAAGTCGAGGTTGAAGGGATTCCCTGGCTTGTGGGATTTATTGTGGTGACCACAGAACTGAGGCCTGAAGTGCAGGCACATGTAGAGGGACTATGTCTCTGGCATCTGGGAAGTAATATCATTTGTGCCTGATTGGCAGGCAATCTTTCCACTATGTCTGTAACAATATGTAAAGAGTGGATGCTAGGGAAACAGTTATGGATGATGAGAATGGAGAAACAAACTTGTGAAAAGTTCAGAGGCTCTGGGTTCAGGGCAGGGCCTACTGTGTGCAATGGCTGAACCTGTGACTGGAGTGGGCATGCATAGTGAGAGCTTAACTATGGGACTTGAAGTATGAAGTAGTTTTCCATGGCAATGGCTCTAATTTTGAACACATGGCTGGGCCTAGTGGAGCCGGAGTCCAGGTCTGGACTACAGGTACCATTGGAGCAACTGCATTTGTGGGAGGTGGTGTCTCTCTTCCCAGAGCTCCTCAACAGGATATATTTCTCAAAGGGGAAAGGAGTATGTAGTTATGTCTCCTTCTCTGGAATTCCATAGTAGGAATGGATATTTGTAACCTCGGTGGCAAAAATGCCAGTGTCCTCTGGAGAGCAGACTTCTGGGGGCAACAGTGGTTTCTGCCATATTGCTTGTGCCAATAACCTCCACTTTTTTCTTTCTTGCTAGCAATCTCCTGGTATCTTAGGTATTAAAATTTCGCCAGTTACCATTTCTATATGGACATTCCATTTTACCAATCCTTGCCAGATTACTTGTGTGTGTAATAAAGTATGTAAATATATATTTATTATTATATATTATACATATATATTTATATTATGGGAGAGAGTGTGTGTGTATGGCGTGTTTCCTTCCATATTGGTGACATTCTCCTCCTATTATATATAAATATGTATGTATTTATAATTAAATATATTTAATTTATATTATATATATTCATATTATGGGAGAGTGTGTGTGTGTGTGTATGCAGGATGTCTCCTATATTGGTGACATTCACTCCATATTTTTTTAAGAGCATGAATGAATAAACATTAGAATCAAAGAATATTTTAAGAAGCAATGCAGGAATTGCCATGGTGCAAAAATAATTTCTAATGCAAATAGTTATTAATAGTGGTTCAAAGATTGTGTATGTATAAATGTTATAAATGGGTTTTGTTGGCTCAGGTTGAGTCGTTACAGTAATGTAGTAATAGGCAAGGCAAAATTTAAATGATAAAAAGAAAAAAAGAAAGCAAAACAATGAATATATTTTTAATGCATGATAATTTTTTATTTAGATGGATTTTTTTATACCTGTCAATTGCCTCAAATTCATATTTTGACAGTAACATAAAGCTGTCCTCCTAACCAGCTGCTGAAGTTCTTTTTATTCTTTTACATGCAAGAGGTCAGGGTTATCAGAACTGCTACTAAATAATACAAAATGAGGAATATGCTTAAAGATCGCTCTTAAATCACACAAGGTGTGTTTAATCAATATAAAGATGTTTTTCTTTTTCTGGGAAGAGTGTCATAAATGATGCAAATGAATAAATTAACATATCTATTCCAGTATAAATAACAACCTGGTGACTTCTTGTGGTGAGTAACTGGCAGGAAAATGGAAAAAATATGTTTTTCTTAAAACAATTATGAACACTAAAAAAAAAAAAAAAAATGTACATTTGAGGATTCACAGTACCAGAAGGGTCAAAGAAAGAAAAAATTTCTTTCTTTCTGCTCACTTTGCTGGTGCCAATAGCATATATGAAATTTTGTATATTATTTTATATCTACATGGACTTGCATAAATATTCCAATATATGAACTCTTCTAATTTCATAGATCCTGTTCACTATCTATCCTTTACTTTATTTTTCCTAATTCTTATTTACAAGTTTAGTAATAGGATTTCATTAGTTTTCCAGTTTTTCTTTGTAATATGTTGGGTCTTCTGTATTAATGAGCTCTCATGTTCATTGCCTGTCCTTTTTAATATGTCTTCCTTATTTTGATATACATATATTTTTTAATATTTTCCACAGTTGCCTGCTCTAAAGTTTATATTCTTAATTTCTAGCATCATCTTGCTTTCTTCAGACTTACCTACCTCTAACAAGTTGTCATTGTTGAGGCAAAATATAATGTCCAGATTATAAAATATAATTTCCAGATTGCAATATATAATTTTCAGATTATAAAATACAATGCCCATATTGATGAGTTTTGAAAATTGCACAGACTTGTGCAATTATAACAGAAAACCTTTCTTTGTGTTCCTTCCTTAACAGTTTTAAAGCTATAGCTATTATTCTACTAATACTGTAGATCAATGATAACTCCTTAACTTTAAATAGAATCCACTAGTATGTGTGTTTTTGTGTCTGAATTTTTTATTAAATACAATAGTTTGGGGATTTTTCATTGTGGAAATTATCAATAGTTTGTTCATATTTGTTTATAAGTATTATTCCATTTTGTGAATATATCAGCTTATTTATTTATATTCCTCTTGGACATTTAGATTCTTTGTAGTTTTAATTATAAATCATTAAAACTCCTATCAATGTTACTGTATAAGTCTTCACAAAAATGTATGTTCTTTTCTCTTAGGTAAATATCTAGTAGTAGAATTACTGGATCATTGGGTAAATTTATATTTAACTTTATGACAAAATTCCAAACAGTTCTCTAAAGCAATTTTACCCTTTAGATTCATACCATTAAAAAATGAGATATCCCATTGCTCTATAGATTTAACATTTGTGCTGTCATTCATTTTTTAAAGAATTCTTAAAAATACTACAGTGTTTTCTGAAGATTAATAATATAAATCACCTTTTCATGTACTAATTCACCATTCTAATCTGTATCTTGTTTTGTGAAATTACTTTTAAAGTCCTTGCCCAATTTGAAGGGTTATTCATCTTTTTAACTGATTTGTAAATTTTTGTCTTTTCTGAAGATGAGTTGTCTTAAATGTTTTGTATTTTTCTCCCATCTATATATTGACCCATTTTCTTAATGTTAACATTTCATATTCAAAACTCTTCATTTTAGTGAATTAAATTTTTGTTTTTAAAAATAATTTATCCTTTTGATATTCTGCTTAAGAAATATTTGCCTACCTCAATAATCTCCAATAATTTCTAGTGGAAGCTTTGTGATTCTGGTCTTATACATTAGGTCCATGAAACAATGTAAAAAATGCACACAGAGGGAAATAGGGATTGAAATTAAATTTCTTTCCCATGGGGATAGCCAATTGTTTAATCACTGTTTATTAAAATGAAAGTCTCCTTTCCTTGTTGAAACAACTTCAAATTTTAGCAAAAGCAATTTCCAAAGATGTGTAAAAATTTTCCTCATATTTTCTCACTCTATGTTCTATTAAGCTGATCTTTAGTCTACCTTTACAGCAATTCTGCACTGTCATAATCATTGTAGCTCTAGAAAAACTTTTAGTATTATGATTCTTAAATTTTGAATTCTTTATGTATTCATTTGCATTTCAGTATGTTTTAGATTTTTTTAGATATTGTGTGTATATATATATATGTGCACATATATATATATATACCTATAAATAAAATAATGCTGACTAAAATTCTTACTGGGATTATACTGAATCTATAGATTATTTTTGAAGAGAATTGTCATCTTAATGATATTGAGTCCTCCAGTACCTGAAAGTGAAATATCTATTTATTTATTTAAGAATTTGTTAATTACTTTCAATAACATATTTTAATTTTTAGTCTTAGGTCTTGCACAACTTTCAAAGTTTTTTTAATATTTATTTATTTACTTTAGTTGTACACAATACAATGCATTTATGTTTACGTGGTGCTGAGGATCGAACCCGGGCCGCGCACATGTGAGGCGGGCACTCTGCCACTGAGCCACAACCCCAGCCCACAACTTTCAAAGTTTTGTGCCTAGGAATATGATGGTATTTTTGGATGCTGTTCTAAATGATGTTTTAAAATGTATAGATAGTTTATAAAAAATAAATTTAGTTTGCTTATTGCATTATGTTCAGCAAAGTAGTTAATTTTACTTACAGAATTCTAGTTGGCTTGATTTTGGAGAATTCCTAATTCAATCTTGAATAGAAATAATATGAATGAACATCATTCTTTTGACCCCAATTTTAAAAGATAACATTTAGTGTTTTTCAACACTCAATATGTTAGCTAGACTATTTTGTAGATACCCTGCATGAGATTTAAGAATTTTTATTCTGTTTCTATTTCACTGTATTTTTCTCATAAATGCAAATTGAATTTCGTCTAATTTTTTGGCATTTGTTAAGAAAATTACGATTTTTCTCTATTATAGTGTTAATGAGATAAATTACATTAATCAATTTGTTTATTTAATTCTTGAGGTTTTTGTTTTTGTTTTTGTTTTCATCCTCTGGGGAGCAGTGGAATTATGACCAAAGTGTTTTTAGATTTTTTTTTTTTTTGAGGGGGGAGTGGTGGTGCCAGGGATTGAACTCAGGAGCACTTGACTACCGAGCCACATTGCCAGCTTTATTTTGTATTTTTATTTAGAGACAGTATCTCACTGAGTTGCTTAGTGCCTTACTTTTGATCAGGCTGGCTTTGAACTTGCAATCCTCCTGCCTCAGTCTCCAGAGCTGCTAGGATTATAGGTGTGCCCCACTATGCCAGGCCCAATGTGATTTTTATCTTGGCCACTTAATATAAAACATTATTCTTATAAATAGATTGGACTAAGTCTTTTGTCTTTATTTCCTTTTCTAAGCTTGTAAAGACATTTCAACATATGATAAACTTAACCATCTTGAGTTCAGTCTCTTGATTTTGTGTAGCAATTCTTCAACAAATAAGTTTAATATATGTATTCATTATATCTAAGTAACAATAATAGATATTTGTTAAAAGTGTCTGTATGCATGGTACATAATATACCATTTACATATATTTTTCTTGTTTAATATTCCTATACCATTATCAGATAATTATTATTTCAATACTTAATTATGGATTAAAAAGTGAAAATTAAGCTGATTAAGCATATTCTTGAAGATCATACAACAGGTAGGTAATGGTGCTTGGATTCAAGCTTTGAGCTTTATGACTCTAAAGCTCATTTTCTTATTTCCTTTTTTGCTTTGGTTAAAAACAGAAAACAAGTAACAAAGTTCAGAGACTGTTTTTATTGTTGGAATCCGATAAACAAAATTAAGGAAAATTATTCACATTTTCAATTCTAAAATGAAGGTCACCCTTTGTCCCTTTTAAGCAACTTGCCCAGACTCTACTGTTTCTCCTCCATAAATGGTTCTTTCATTCAATTTGGCACCTCTCTCATTTTGAATGATGAGTCCACTTTCAACATTTCCTTGATAGTAAGAGAGAGAGGGAAAGAGAGTACTGAGCTTTAAGCCTTTTATTTAGTTACAGATACTGACATATTTTTATGCACAAAGTCTGTAAAAGTGTACTCAAAAAAGGGTTGCTTGGCATTTCAAAATGGTACCATCTATGTAAAGATAAGAGCATGCTATTTACAAATCTTTCTTAAGATGAATTCATATAATGTTTCAAGGATTCTTTTCATCTTAAAACTGAAGTGCTTATACCTGTTTTCTTATCTAGCACTGCATTAGAAGGGATAAAAAAAAAAAAGTGTGAATCTAGCTCTGACTGCCAGTACCTTGTTACGTACAGAGAGAAAGAAAGCCAGCTTCTCCCTTATTAGTGTCAGATGACCTTACTGATCTACCTAGTGGTACACAATATTTTCTGTCTACCTACTAGGAGAATTTGTGGTGTGTGTTTGTGTCTGTGTGGCAAACATATATATATATTAGTCAAAAATAAAGGGAAAATAAAGGAGTAGATGTTAAATACAATAAAAAGCCTTTTTTAGGTCTATATTCATAGGTAGGGAGAATGAGAGGAGACATTCATCATCTTTATGGTAAGTTCCTAACTGTTGTTATCATCTATAACTGATACCAAAATAAATGTCTCAAAGTAGTCATAGGACTCCAGACCAGCAAATATGCATGTAGATGTCATAATACTAATGAATTATTTGTCTTGGGAGATGTTATAGAGGAAAGACTGCCTTGTGGATTCATTGGTTATATTGTGCCAAAGTTGAGGTTTGACAGAAGTTCTCAGAGTTCCTTTACAACTCTCTTATTTTATGACTTTAAGAGTTTTATGAATTGGGCTGGGTGTAGTGGCACATACCTATAATCCCAGTGACTCAGGAGGATAAGGCAGAAGGATCTTAAGTTCAAGGCCAGACTCAGCAACTTAGTGAGACCATATCTCAAAATAAAAAAAATAAAAAAGGCTTGGGTGTCGATCACTAAAGTGAACCCCTGGGTTTAATCCCCAGTACTACACACACACACACACACACACACACACACACGTGTACACACACACACACACACATACTCCTATAGATTAGTCAGTAGTTCCATCCACATTACAATATATCTGTGATGCTGCTAGAAAGTTCTGTCTGTCACTAAGACAACAGCATAAGTACCCAGCATATTTATGGCCTTTCCATTGTAATTCCTAAAAGAAACAAAATTATACAGTTGTGATATTTAAGGATAATTACATTCAATTCTTCATTTTGCAGGTGAGAAAACAAAGGCTTTGAGAAGTGAAGTGACCTATTAAGAACCCAAGTTATCTAGTGGCAAACCTGGTAACAGTCATGGGGGTTTATTCCAATGTTCTGTCTTCTATGTGCTGAAGGATAGTTTGTAGTTACAGTGTGCAAGAAAGGGCTATGAAACCTGCTGCTTTTTATAACCTTGTTCAGTTACATCAGTTATTATTATGTTATATATTTCATAGCTTCATCAATATAGTGAATAAACTAATATTTTCTTCACAGAAGTTATCAGAGTTTGGCTTTATATTGTAATTTTGAAATGATCATGTGGAAACTATGCAATATATTTCTAATGATTTACAGTCTTATATACCAAGAAAGAGATGAAACAAACAATTTTCAGAAACAAAAGCACAGAGGGACAAGAATCTATTGGTTTGTCTAGAGATTCAATAGATTGTTCCTCAAATAATGAGCAAAGACTGAAGAACATACCTTTTCACAATTCAGTTGAGTTCCCAGATGGTTGTCTCTGAACACAGCATAGGTGGCTTCACAACCTCTTAGCAGTACACTAGGTTGTCTGAAACAAGACTTGTACTTTAAGTCATCTTAATAAGTCATGATAATCCTGCAACCCATGTGTGAGCAGAGAGGACTTCTGCTCCTGCAAGTTCTGCATGTTATTTAGAAGACCTAAACTCTGGCCCATGCAAATGCAAACTCTGCCAAGCTTTCTGCAGATTTGCCCAAGATTCACAACCTCATGATCGCCCCTTTCACCTAACCTCCTGCTTCTACCTGCATTTTTTTTACAAAATCCTATTCCCTTGCTAATTTCCACCCATAAAAAACTATAATGATTATCAACAACATCCACCTCTAAAAATCTTTCATGAATGTACATGACTAAGATAAAATTCCCTGAAGTGTCCAAGAACCTGGGGAGTGGGAAAGGCAGAAGTCCGTGTCTTGACCGCACAGTAAACACTTTTAAGACTGACCTTAGGCATCTTTTTTTTTTTCCTGTGGTCCTGTGGGCTCCTCTCCTGGCTCTTTCCCCATACAGCACTCAATCTTTCCTCCTTCCCAGGTACTTATTCTCCTTCCCAGGTACTTATTGTCCTCTAGTTCCTCATCCTCTCCTTTCCCCTTTCCTCCCAAAAGATAAAAAACCATCTTTTCCTGTCCCAAATAAAGAAGCCCGTTCTTTGCCCTGAAGTCTTAGAAATGAGACATTTTGCAAGGGGTTAAGGCATTTTTTTTCTTGACTTAATCAAAGACAGTTTGCCACTGTTCTAGCTTTAAAATAAATCTGGGGGGGGGGGGACAAAGAGGACCAGTTACATAGAATTAGCCTATAAAAGACCCCAAAACTACCAGGAGGCTATGCTAAAGCAGATTATGTGTCTCTAAATCTAGGGGAGGAGATAAAAATGAGCGTTTGCAAATGCTCATTTGCTTCATTAAACACTACCAAAGCTATAATTGTAATGTGGTTTTGTGTTTAATAATTCTAATTCAAATGGCCACAACAATGAAAACCATTATCTTTTTAAGAAGTGTTGCTACATTTGAATATTTCTTATCACTTGAGCTTCACAGAAATCTTCTGGGAAGAATAGGTGAATACATATCATTTATTCAGTTTGGTAGATGAAAAAAGGTAAATGATTTTTAGGAATGGGATAGCACTTTAGTCCTTTAAAATTTAGCTACTCTAATTTAGCTATTTTTCACTATTTTTCCATATTTCACTCCCATCAGTTCCTCAGTGTTAACTTCTATCTTGTCTTAAATTTCTCTACTTCAGTCTCCCCTCTACAATCCAAAAGGTATTTCTGAAAATCCGATTTGCTCACTGCACATTTTGTATTGACTTCCCCAGTGCCTTCCCATTGCCCATGATGTTCACCTTAGCATGACTTGTAAGATATGCTCACTCTGACTTCCTATCTTCCTCAGCCTACTTCCCTCCATTCTTCTCAGCATTCCAAACCATGCAGATGCCACAACCCCTCAATGATACCAAGACTTCTTTTTCCAGTCCATTCATTGGTTCTTCTTTCTCCTTAGAAAAAATTCCACCAGAAAACTTCTAGAACTCATAAATGAATTCAGCAAAGTAGCAGGATACAAAATCAACACCCATAAATCTAAGGCATTTCTATATACCAGTGACAAATCCTCTGAAAGGGAAATGAGGAAAACTACCTTTTTTACAATAGCATCAAAAATAAAATAAAATAAAATACTTGGGAATCAACTTAACCAAAGACGTGAAAGACCTCTATAATGAAAACTACAGAACACTAAAGAAAGAAATTATGGAAGACCTTAGAAGATGGAAAGATCTACCCTCTTCTTGGATAGGCAGAACTAATATTGTCAAAATGACCATACTACCAAAAGCACTATACAGATTTAATGCAATGCCAATCAAAATTCCAATGACATTCCTCATAGAAATAGAAAAAGCAGTCATGAAATTCATCTGGAAAAATAAGAGACCCAAAATAGCCAAAGCAATCCTGAGCAAGAAAAGTGAAGCAAGTGGCATCACTATACCAGACCTAAAATTATACTACAGAGCAATAGTAACAAAAACAGCATGGTATTGGCACCAAAATAGGCTGATAGACCAATGGTACAGAATACAGGACACAGAGACTAACACATATAATTTCAGTTATCTTATATTAAGCAAAGGCGCCAAAAACGTACATTGGAGAAAAGATAGCCTCTTCAACAAATGGTGCTGGGAAAACTGGAAATCCAAATGCAAGAAAATGAAATTAAACCCCTATGTCTCACCATGCACAAAACTCAACTCAAAGTGGATCAAGGATCTAGGAATTAGACCAGAGACACTACACCTAACAGAATACAAAGCAAGCTCTAATCTCCAACATGTTGGATTAGGCCCCAAGTTCCTTAATAAGAATCCTGTAGCACAAGAATTAATATCAAGAATCAATACATGGGATAGATTTAAATTACAAAGCTTCTTCTCAGCAAAAGAAACAATCAGTGAGGTGAATAGAGAGCCTACTAATTGGGAACAAATTTTTACCACACACATGTCAGAGCACTAATCTCTAGAATATATAAAGAACTCAAAAATCTTAACACCAAAAAACCAAATAACCCAATCAATAAATGGGCCAAGGAACTGAACAGCCACTTCTTGGAAGAAGATATACAATCAGTCAACAAATACATGAAAAAATGTTCAACCTCTCTGGCAATTAGAGAAATGCAAATCAAAACCACTCTAAGATTTCATCTCACACCTGTCAGAATGACAGCCATTAAGAACACAAACAACAATAAATGTTGGAGAGGATGTGGAGAAAAAGGCACACTCATACATTGTTGGTGGGACTGCAAAATGGTGCAGCCGATATGGAAAGCAGTATGGAGATACCTTGGAAAACTTGGATTGGATCCACCTTATGACCCAGCTATCCCACTCCTTGGTCTATACCCAAAGGTCTTAAAAACAGCATACTACAGGGACACAGCCACATCAATGTTTATAGCAGCACAATTCACAATAGCTAAACTGTGGAACCAACCTAGATGCCCTTCAGTAGATGAATGGATAAAGAAAATGTGGTATATACACACAATGGAGTGTATAATACTCCATTATGCAGCAAAAAGAGAGAATAAAATCATGGCATTCGAAGGTTAATGGATGGAGTTAGAGAATATAATGCTAAGTCAAGTTAGCCAATTCCAAAAAGCCAAATGCCAAATGTTTTCTCTGATATAAGGAGGCTGATTCACAGTTGGGTTGGGATGGGGAGCATAGGAGGATTAGAGGAACACTTGAATGGCCAATGGGGAGGGAGGGGAAGGGGGGGGGGAAAGGGTCAAGAAAAAAAAAAAAGATGTTAGAATGAGATGGATATCATTACCCTACATGCATGTATGAAGTCACGAATGGTGTGAATATACTTTGTATACAACCAGAGATATGTAAAAATGTGCTCTACAAGTATAATATGAAATGTAATACATTCTGCTGTCATTTCTAACAACTTAGAATAAAAAATAAATTTGAGGGAAAAAAAAAGACATAGTTCAACTCCAAGTTTCCTATCTGCCAGCCCCGTGTTGAGGGGTTCCTTTCAACTAATCATTTTCTCATCAATTGTCTTACCTATAAAGACTGGATCAGGTGTCCCCACCATAAAAACTACACTGTGCTGTGGCCTGGGGCATACTGTTGGACAGTTGCTTTTTTATTCATCTGTCTCTAGCAGATCTCAAGTTTTATGATGGCATGAACACGTTGCTTGAAAACATATGGTGAGTGGAGTGACTCAAGGATCAGCAAAGCACACCTGTTTCTGTACAGCCTGTGAGCTGAGAAGTTAAAGGGTGAGAGAGAAAGAAGAAGGAGAGGGAGATGGAGGGGGAGACAGTGATAGAGCCAGGAAGAGGAAGACAGACAAGGAAAGACCATAGCACAATAGTAGCAAAGGCCATGTATATCCCTCAAAGAAAAAATAATAATTTATTGACTGTTCCTTCATAGAAAAAATTTAACCTTTGAATTAATAAATGAAACAAGGAGGATATTTTGCTTCGAAATCATTGCCTCTTTCAATATACAGGGGTCCTTCTCAAACATCTTCCAAATATCTTTAAAATCTTTTGATAATAGGGAGAAAGTCACTTGAACTATTAAATACATATTCCAAATGTCAGTTCACCTCATTGATTAATAGCAATAATAAAAGTCCCTGATGTGTACTGCCAGGTAACACCGGCTGCTAGAGATGTTAACCAGCTCCATGAGACAGATTCAAAAAAGGTTGCCTTGTATCTGCCAGAAGGATGATAAGCTTGGCAGGCTACAAAACAAAGTAGAAGAAAACTCTTTTTCAGAGGAAAATCAACCTGGTAATTTTGACTCTCTTACGCTTTGTTTCCCAAAATATTTTATACATCAATTGAGAGCCCATATGTGAAAGGGAAGAGACAGAGCTCTCATTTTAGTTGGCAGTGCATCTTCTAATGTTTTTACAAGACAAGTGTGGTCTAGGTAGTTTTCAAAGGAGGAAAACAGTTTTTTTTATTTCTGCTGCTTTATAATATGTTTTCAAAGTTGTTATTTAAATAGCTGGCATTGTTAAGGTCTATTATGCATTCAACCACGTGCAGTTTTATGTATTTTGCCCTTAGCAACCATAGTTTCTTTCTTGTCTACATCAACATGAAGATATTTACACAAAGGTTTTCACTTTCCAATTTTTCCTCTCTGTTTAGCAAGTCGCTGCATGCTTGCTGATTCTCTAAAACATCCATTTACAGATAGGGTGATTAAATGAAATAGATTCTTATTGGTAATTGATAATTCTATTTTGAAAATGTATTGGTCTCAGTGCTTTTTGCAAAATCATGTAAAAATATTTCTGTGTACATAGTCCTTTTATGACAAAGTGGTTTAATAGATGCTAGGCAATAAATTATGAAAAACTTTTTGTTAATTTTCTTATAATACTTATAAATTTACTTACATGAGTAATGTCAGTGGAAAACTACAACTCAACAATTTTACAGTGCAATTACAAAAAGTGTATGCTATTGTCCACTGGGTTGCTTACTGAATGTCTATGTGCTTGAGGTATAATTTTTTTCTCTGCTAAGCAAAGTATGACCAGGACCTACCAGGCCTGGGTGGAGGAGGTCTTTGTGAATATAGAAGAAACAGATTCTGCTATAAACAGTATTAATTTACCTCCAATCTATAGTGGTGATTAAAATATTGATTGCCTATAGCCATATCATCATATGTAATCAGCAAATAAGAGACCTAAAGTTGGAATTCTTGAGTTTATTTATAGTTCTCACTTAATTTCTATGTATTACTCAAAACAAATGGTGTGTAACAGTCTAGCCCAAGCTATGGTCAGTTCTCCTGACAAAATTCAGAATTTGTTACTGGATTAGTTCAGAGTCAAGAAGAAAAATTTCATAGATTCCCTATTAAGGAATTAGGTGTAAACATGACTCAGAATACACCAACTCTTTTATAATTCTTGCATATTGAAGTAGGGTATTTCATAAGAAATGAGACCAGTGTCTTCACTCAAGTATAAACCAGTTTAATTGAGGTGAGTCAATCTGAAAATACTATCATTGCAAACAATTAATTATTAAGATTAAAGTATGAAAAATGGGCTGTGAAAATACAGAGCAGGCAGGATATAGGTTTGTCTAGTGAATTCCTTATGAGGTTCATAATGGAGAATCACCAAATAACTGTGATAAAAGGATAAGAAAAGAAACCAAATTTGAGCTGCAGAAGAAAAAAAGAAAGAAAGAAAAAAAAAACCTCGTAACTTTCCAAAGAGAAGAAGATGAAGACTACTCTAAATATTCCTTTCTTTGTTTTGTACTACATTAGGCCAGCTAATTAGATTAAAGGTCTGGCAGACCCTGGTATCATAAGACATAATTTACGAGTTAAATTCCTTCTATAAAATGTACCATAGATGTGCTTACTTAGTAATTTATAACCAGACTATAGTGAATAGTTGCTAATGATTTAACTCTCCTTATGCCAATGGCATAGCTAATAGTTATAATGCTAATACTATATTCCTTTATTTGAGCTTTATTAATTTATTTTTTCCAATACTGGTTGAACCTAGAAGCAGCTTACCACTGGGCTACATCCCCAGCCCTTTTTATTTTTTATTTTGAGATGGTTTCACTAAGTTGCCCAGGTTGACCTTGAATGTGCAATCTTCCTGCCTCAGCCACTGGAGTCACTGGGATTACAGGTGTGAGCCACCACTGCCAGCTATGAGTGTTTTACTTCAGTGAGTGTTTAATATCTATTTTTACATTTAATCCTTTCAATGATATGATGAGTATGGTATTATCATCATTTTTAGTGCTTTGTTTACTGTTGCATATCAATTATACAGAATAGTGGATTTCATGGAAGCATATTTGTACATGCATATTACAATATGATCAATTTTGCTGCCCAGTATCTCCCTGAGCCCCTTCCTCTACACTAATGGTCTCCTTTTTACTTTCATGAGATCTCTTTTTCCTTTTTTCTCTCTCTCTCTCTCTTTTTCCTTCTAGTATCCAAATAGGAGGAAAAACATACTTGTCTTTCTGAGTCTGGCTTATTTCACTTAACATGATGCTCTCCAGTTCCATCAATTTTCCTGCAAATGATATAACTTTGTTCTTGTTTATGATTGACTAAAATATATCTGTATCTATCTATCTATCTATCTATCTATATACAGATGTATATACACACACACTCAAAATATATGTGGATATGAGATATATACATGATATATATATATACAGACATATATATACTTATATATGCATATATGTCATATTTTCTTTATTCATCTGTTGACAGGCATCTATATTGATTTCATAACTTAGTTATTGTGAAATTTGCTGTGATAAATGGGTATGCATATGTCTCTAAAGTTGGCTGACTTTAATTCTTTTGGATAAATACCAAGGAGTGGTGTAGCTGGATCATATGGTAGTTCCACTTTTAGTTTTTTGAGAAATCTTCATACTGATAATGGATTAGAATAGAAGATATAGAGATAAACCCACATAGATAAAGTCATCCTATTTTGTGTGTGTGTGTGGGGGGGGTGGGGTTCTGAGGATCAAACCCAAGGTGCTTAACCACTGAGCAAGATCCCCAGGCCTTTTTACTTTTTATTTTGAGACAGGGTCTAGCTAAGTTGCTTAGGGCCTGCTAAATTGCTGAGGCTAACTTTGAACTTTTGATCCTCCTGTCAGTCATCTGATTCTTTAAAAAGGTCTCAATAACATACATTGGAAAAAATATTGGCTTTTTAATTAATGGTGCTGGGGAAACTGGAATTGCATATATAGAATAATGAAACTAGATCCCCATGTGTGCACAAAAGTCAACTCAAAATGGATCAAAGGCCTGGGTGTAAGACCAGAAACTTTGTAACTGCCAGAAGTAAACACAGGAGAACCATTCCAACATATAGGCACAGGCAACAACTTCCTGAATAGGACTCCTATGGCTCAGGGAACAATGCCAAGAATCTAAAAATGGAATGGCATCAAATTAAAAGCCTTCTTCACAGAAACAAGAAACAAACAAACAAACAAACAAACAAAACCCCCAATTAACAGTGTGAAGAAAGAGTCTACAAAATGGGAGAAAAAAATCTCTGCTACTGTTGACACAGAATTAATAAGAAGACTGTATAAAGAATTTAAAAACTCAACACTAAAACAAAACAAAAAAAAAACATTTAATAAATGGAAAAATGTATTAAACAGACTCTTCTTAAAAGAAGAAGTACAAATGATCAACAATTATGTTGGCACTATTTTATAGATGAAGAACTAAAGCATAGAGATGTTCGGTAGTACATAAGCACATAGTAAGTTATTTTTAGATAGAAAAAGTAGAGTACAAACCCAGGGCTGAGTGCCTCAGATAAATGCTTTTAACCACCGTATTTTGCATGTGACTATAAGTTGGAGTATTTCTCTTGCCTTTCCTTCTAGCAGCTGCAAAGTTTTTGCTCTCATACATAGGCGTTTGGTCCATTTTGAGTTGACTTCTGTGCAGCATGAGACATAGGGATCCAGTTTCATTCTTCTATAAGGGAACATCTAGTTTTCCTAGTACCCTTAGTTACAAAGCCTATGTTTTCTCCAATATATGTTTTTGGTAACATTGTTAAGAATCAGATGACTGTACCTGTGTGGGTTTGTCTTTGTGACTTCTAATTTATTATCAGAATAAATCTCAACATGCTTGATCTGAAAGTCAACAATAAAGGAAATAGGCATCAATATATATCTGCAATTTGGGTATTTATATCTATCAGTGTGTGGGGGTGTGTGTGTATTTTTTAAAATAAAATTAAATATCTTTTGTCTTATTTTCTCAAAGATTTATGACATCCTGAATTTCAAATATACAATGTTTCTCCATTTGTGTATTCAATTTGGGCCTTCTTCCATTTTTTTCAAGTGTTTGGAATAAAGTAACTGAATATAAGAATACAAATCAAATAACTCTACATAATAGACTATTTTGTTTTCTTTCTGACTTTGGTCCTTTTTATAGTCAACAATAAAAACTGCTTCAGAACTATTGCAGGCTAAATGAGGATGCACTGTGGTATGGTTCTTAATTATGTGTCCACATTACATGTGTTTTATGAATTATTTGGGCATGTTCCAATGAATGGCACACAATATGTTCTATGTGGACATTTGTATTGCTTTCTTCAGTCCTTTCAAAACCTAGTCAAGGCATGCTACGTGGCTCCCAAAGTTCATGTGCTGGAAACTTAATGCCCAACACAACAGTGTTGAGAGGTGGGACCTAATGCAAAATGTTTAGGTCATGAAAGCTCCACCCTTATGAATGGATAATGCTATTATCACAAGACAGGATTTGTGATTGCTGCCTTCTGCTATTTAAGGAAGCAGCGACAAGACCCTCATCAGATGCTCTTGAACTTCCCAACTTCCAGAAATGAGAGAGAGAGAGAGAAAAAAAAAACTCAGTTCTTTATAAATTACTCAGTCTCAGGTATCCTGTTACAGCAGTGGAAAATGGACTAAGGAGAAGCTTGAGTAAGAAATTCATCTCTCTCTGAACAGGATCCTTGAATGGTTCTTTTGGTCTTACCAAACATCCATTCCAGATGCTTGTTTTGAAGCTGGCATTCACTGAGATTCTTGGATCTGTTCAGTTCCTGACCAGAGGTGGCTTCAGTACTTCACCAGATGGTGCATAAAAGAAGATTAATTGGTTCCATATTCTTGATAATGTTCCTGAATTCTACATTAGGAAACAGAACTTGGGCTGGAAGATTTTGACAGCAGAAGTTACCAGTCATAAAAGCTGTGATATGGCATTGTATGCAAGTTAAGATATGACCAGCCCCGTCTCCCTGTGCTTTCTGCCTTTTTGAAAACTAATTTACACACACACACAGAAAGAAAACAAGAAATAAAGAGAGATTGCTTCAGTTTCTTGGTGCTTCAACGTTTGTTTTACTTAAGACTTTTAAAATGCTATTTCATAAATCCATATTTTCATTTTGGTAGAAAATTATTAACATGTAAAAGTCATTTTGCTATTATAAAAAGTAAGGGATTAGATTATAAAATGTATATTTTATTTTCATCTTTCTAATTTTAACACAAAATTATAAACATCTATGACTAGATGTTTTTAAAAATTATTTACGAGGAAAAAGTCAAATCTAGCTTCTGAGGTCTATTTTCCTAATGAACCCTTAATTAGTTGAATACTGTGGAACCTGGGGATTTTGTCTATATATTCTTTATAAACACTTCAACATTTTTCTAGTTATGTTCATCCAACTACCAAAGAGTGTTTGCTGTGCTTTAGGCATTATACTACAAATTAGTACTGCAAATAAAAAGACAGAGACCCTCCCTGTAAGAAATTTATATTCTAGCACAATATTCAAATGCAAATAGAGCAGCTCTAACCAGGGGTGACACTAATATAAGTAAGTCTGTTCCTTTCTGAGGGAGCTCAGAATCTAACATGGAAGAAAAATGGAAGAGCTTTAGCTGGGGGTGGGTCAACAGGCAAATGACATTGTAAGATTGGATGGCAAGGACCAGCTTACAGTCTAGGTTATATGTGTCATTTTTTGTAGGTGCAGAAAGTGGACAAACTCAATGCAGTCCAGGAAGATGGTCTACTTTCAAACATTAATGGATCCATGATTGAAAATTCTCTTTTGCCGTAATCCAGATGTACATATTGCCTTTCCATGTTATTCCTCTTTCCCATTACAAAGAATATTTCCAAACACTTATTTAGAGGTTTTGGCTTTGTACTTACTCATTTAATTTTCAATACAAGTTTATGAAACAGAAAATATTATGCTTATTTTACACGCATGGAAATGAGGCATAGAGAGGTTAAGTAGCCAGCTTAAGATTCAAAATGTTTGAGAAATGAAAAAGTAGGATTTGAGGCCAGTTTGGTTCTAAAACTGACATAACATGCATGCTATGTAGCCTAAATTATCCTTGGAAAAATTAATGAAATAAAAATTTTCTTTTTGTAGATTATTATTACTGATGATGGCTGTTTCTGGGAGACATTGCTTCCCCAAATTCTGTGTTAATAATCATTTAAACTTTTAGATGGAAACCTTATTTCCCTAGGTCTGTTTTTTTATCCCTCTAGACACACCTTGAGTAAGAAACAGAATAATGAAGGCACGAATTAGGTGGAAACAAAATAGAGACACTTTTTGTTAAACATCGTTTTAAAGCCATATCAAGAGAAATTTTTTGTTGATCTAATGTAGCTGATAGTAAAATGCCTCCTTGTGATACAGGAGACAGCATATATCCATGAAAATATACTTAATTTTTCTCATCTCAGGATTTTTGTAAGGTCTCAGTGTCATTCCCTTCTAAAAATGATTATGACTCTGCAAAGAATGCTTCCATTTCCTTGTGTATATAAAGTTTTTGTCTTAATTGCAGAGTTAATATTATTTCCCATTGTAGCTATTAACATTAACCTCTGTGTACAATTTGCTTATTATAGTAAAGCTTGGCTTCTGGAGGCCAGGCATCCTAGACCCTCAGGCTTTGGTCCAGGTCTTAAGACAACTGGAGGAAACACACACACACACACACACACACACACACACACACACACACACATTATTACCTCTGACCATCTTCATCAAATCATGGAGACGTGTTTCCTGTGGTCCAGAAACAATGAGTCCAGATGAAAGAAAGACCCCAAGCTTACAGTCACATGTTGTAATTGGTTCTCCAAGGAGAAGAAATAATAATAAAAACAAAAATAAAATCTAGATAAAATGAAATTTTGTGGACGTGAGAAAGAGCAGTATGTGCTATGTAACAGGAAATGAAACAAATGTAGAAAGAATTAAGAGAGCAATGTGAATGAACAGCATCTGGTTCTCTAATGACATGGGGAAAATGAAGGTGAAGAGAGGAGAGGTCAGTAATCGAATTAATGAATTCTAATTAAAAACAACATACTAATCTGGAGGGGAATTCTAGCTTAGAAAGTCTACAGTGGAAAACATCTAGATGGTGGACACGAATGGAGAGTTGGGAAAAATGGCCAGTCTTCATGGGGTCAGAGACTAATGTTGAAGATCAAAGGCAGTAGGACTAGAATTACGGAGTTAGGTGAAATAGAAGAAAACTGAAAACTATGGTAAAGGTAAAGGAGAGATGAGTCCTGAGCAATTGTTTATGATTCAGTTGTACTGAGGTATGTTTTGTGGTTGGCAGGAACTTTTTACAATGGTAGGTGAGTATGGCTTAAAGAGTCAGTGTTCGTATTACCTATAGCCACAGTGGCTACTAAATGTTAATGAAATAATTGAAGACTGTGGACAGCAGATACTCAAACAAGGTGACTAGAGCTGCAATTGAAAGGCAAATTATAGGGTATTTATTATGCAATGATGATGATGATGATGATGATGATGATGATGATGAGACTCCTTAAACCTCAAATTTCCATTTCCTAACAGTATAAGATATCTCTGTGTGTGTGTGTGCAATGTATGTTCACACCTGTGTGTAATATTGACAACATTTGTGATTTAATGCTGAAAACTTCCTGATACCATTGGTACTTCAATACGGATTGCTTTGCAAATGCTCTCGCTCCATCAAATTCTGTTAAAAACACCTATTACATGTACCAGGGATCCAACGAAAGGAAAGAGCACATAGTCAATAACTAGGGCTTAAAACCACTGCCCTGTTAACTGTGAAGGGATATTAAGTTTGTGTTGACTTAATATCTTCCCCCTGAACCTGAAAGCCATGCCATTATCCATATTGAGTCCTATAGTTAATCCTTAAACTACTTTCTTGAGTGCATACTTGACTTAATTGAACTCTTACCTTTCATCATAAATGTTTGACCAAACCACAGTCCAACTCTTTGACGATGCAATGTCTGCATCTGCACAGCTGAGTGTGGTTGAAGAAAAATGCAGAGCCACACTGGGTTGAATTTCTGACTACACACCTCAAGTGAGTCCTTACTACCAGGTTATAATAATACTATGCTTTCCTGATTTAATTTCTCTCAGTCTTCGAAAGTGAGAATAATCTAAACCTTTGCTACTCAAAGTAGGGGCCATAGGTCTGCAGAATCTTCACACCTGGGAGTGAAAATGCAAAACAGAATGCAGAATCTCAGGCTTCATGCCAGACTTAATGAATCCAATTCTGCATTTCAACAAGATCCCTAGGTACTCTGTGTGCACATTTAGAGAAGCTCTGATCTTCTGATCTTTTTCTTCGACACTCTGCTCTACTGCCATTGGCTTGTGGCTGTTATTAAAACATAGTCAGATGCACACTCTTGCTTTATTAGCCTTTGCACTGTCTATTCCATCTGTCTAGAATTCTCTTTGTGAATTCACATGGCAATTTGAAGGAGCCTATAATCAAGGAGATAGCTAAAGATTGCGGTTAGCTGAGAGCCATAAAAGATGTTCTAGTTTCCACCTGATAGTAATACATTATTCAAAGAATCTTTGTATGCCCGTGAACACTGCGTGACGCACCTGTAAGCTCGAGCTGTAAGCACGTGTCCTTGTTAAAGCTATATGTATATAACTGGGTGAGTTTGGTTAGAGTGTGTGGGAAGAAGAAGAAGGTGGTGGTTGGAGTTAGAGCGTTTGGAGTGATTGCTGGAGCCGGAGAGAGAAGAAGAATAAAAGACCTTTTTTCATTTTCATCCTGCCTCCGAATTTTCCTGCGGCGTTCGTTGCTCCAAGCGGTTTCCACTTCAGGCAGCAACAGCAATTTCCATTATCTCCTCTGAATTTTGTGCAAGTATAATCATCTTGTTGAGTTCTCATGTGATGAACCTGTGGAAAGTTCTAACTCATTCTTTTTGTCACACACCAGTACCCCTTATATGCTCCCTATTTTATCCACTGCACTAAGAATTCATTGTTTTTTCTTATGCGTAGCAACTTATTCATTTCTTTTGTCTTCTTTCTCCATCAGATACTCAGATGTACTGTGACAGCCAGGTTCTTTGCCTCTTTAGTTTACCAACGTGTAACAATCACCTAGAACAGTACCTCAGTAAATATTCATTGAATGTGTAAAAGGCAGATTATGTAGATAAGAAATGCCTGGATCTATGCTCTGGCTTTTGGTTTTCAGTGGGGACTGTAGGTGAATTCAGTTAGGTTGAATTATCTTCAGTTGTACAAGGACTGACCTGTACAATTGCAAAAGTCAAAATCGCTTTTCACAGCTTCACTGTGTGGTATAACAAGGCTGTAGTCTAAGTATCTTTCATTTTTTTCCTTTTTTTGATACAGAAAGCTACACAAAGGTGTGCACTCCTTCTCTAACCTTTTCTTTTATTCTTTCCTTTCTCTGAAGGCTTGGGGTTCCATGGTCAAAATATTACTTTATGTTCTGAATCTTTTCTCAGAATATTCTCTCAACTTTCTTTTACTAGCTGAAAATTGGCTGTCCCACCTAGGACTACACACACTCTGCAGAACTCTTGCTTGGAAGATGTTGATCACTGTAGATCCCCTCAGTCCGTGTGGGGTTGCTGTTAGCCTTGCTCTCATGATCTGCTTTCAGACCACTGTCCCTTGTCCATTCTGCCCAACGTGCTGTTTCCCTGCCATCTAACACTTTCCCTCTCCTTCATTGCATTTTATTTTCCTTTTTTTTTTTTTTTTTTCAATATTGAGGGTTAAACCCTGGGGTGCTCTACCACTGAGCTATATCCTCAACCATTTTCATTCTTATTTTGAGACAGGTTCTCACTAAGTTGCAGATACTGGCCTCAAACTTGTGATACTCCTGCATCAGCCTCCAGAGTTACTGGGATTATAAACATGCACCAAAGCACCCAATCCGCATTACTATTATTAGTTAACCTCTTAATAATTCCTTCTCATTCTTTAATGACTGGCCACTCAGTATTCCAGCCTCCATAACCTTCAAGTGCCTAGTTACATTCTCCACTTCAACTACCCAGTTTACGCTGTCACAGTCTTGATTTGAATTTCTTCAAATTGGTCCATTTGTAAAGTCACTAATTCAAAGATCCCACACTCAGATGACAGTTTCTTTTTATTTTTTAATTTAATTGTTAGTGAACATTGATTGTACAAATTTATGGGTTTCATTTTGACATTGTCGTACATACGTACAATATGCTTTGACTGTAACCACCCTCCCTAGTAGCCTCTCTCGCTGTCCTGTGCCTCCCCACAATCGCCTCCCCTAAAAATTTCCCTTCTACTTTCATGTCATCTTTTCCTGTCTTTCCTTTCCTGTTCTTTCTTTCCTTTCTCTTTCTTTCTTTGATTCCATGTATAAGAGAAAGTATGCAACACTTTTCTTCCTCAGTTTGACTTATTTCACTTAACCTGAAGCTGATAGCTTCTTAATTTTTACTATCTTTGTGTTAACTTCTGCAAGTTCTCTGACTTCTTTAGGATTTCCAGATAGCAGCTCTTCCTCTATTCTTTCTGTCATTCATCATTTTTTGCTAATTTCTTCTGTATCTAGTGGAGAGTTTATATATATATACATATACATATATATATATACATATATATATATATATATATTTTTTTTTTTTTTTTTTGGTGCTGGGATTGGACCTAGGACACTTAACCATTGAACCCAGCTCTTCTTTTTACATTTTATTTAGAGACAGGGTCTGACTAAGTTGTTCAGGGCCATGCTAAGTTTCTGAGGCTGGCTTTGAACTCATGATCTTCCTGTCTCAGCTTTCTAAGCTACTGGGATTAGAGGTGTGAGTCACTGCTTCTGGCTTATGGTCCATTATTTTAATCACCCTTTTGTGAATACCTAGAATCCCTTTATTACTTACCTCGACAATCTGCAAACCTGAATGAGCCAATTAAAAGGCTTTTTCTCCTGTGGTTTCGTGAATCCTGCCTGAGAAAAAAACACAGTTAAGAGTTTTTTTTTTCCTGAAAACTGGAATCCAGTCCATGATGAACTGATTCTTCAGTACTGCTTAGGAACTCTATTATGCTTTTACAGTCACATCACTTTCCATTCCCTGCAACAATTATTTCAACTCTAATTTTTTTTCTCTCCTTTCTATTTCAGACCTGATGTGGCCTTCTAATTCACCAAGAAAAAAGAAGTAACCAGCTTGGCTTTTGCCAGAAGGCCTCTGTAATGCCAAGCTGTGTTCCTCCTTTTTCTGTCCTGTCTCTGATGAAGTTATCTCCAATTATTATGTTTCAAATTACCCTCCACACATATAATTTATTAAAATTTTGTGTAATTTTTTAATATCCATGTTCCATACCAAGCTCTATGAAACCAGTCTTGTTTATGGCTGTGCCACTAGAACCTAGCACAGTATTTGGCACATACAGTAAGCACTCAGTGAAAAAATGAAAGTATGACTGTTCTCTTTGTTGAGGGCCTACTATGTGCCTGCTGCAGCACCACATGGTTCGTACACATTACTTCCTGACAAGCCGAATAGAAACATATTTTCATTCATGTGTTGCCAAGGAAGCAAGACATTGCAAAGTTAAGTCGTGTGGACTCATGTGCATGGTGGTCAAGTGGTATAAGTGGTATCACAGAGCAATTTGTTTCTCAATATGTTGTTCTGAAGGCCTTCAATCTGTTGGTTTAGGGTATGTGGAAATAAGAGACACCATTGATTCCTTGACAGGCTCATAGTCTGGTAAATAGTCCAACTATATCATTACAATATTGTAGGGTACTCAATAAGGCATGCTAAGAAAAGCTTGCTCTAGGGTAAAATAAGGAAAGGAGGAAGAAAGGATAGGATATCGTATAGATAAAGGGAAGAAAATGTAAAAGGAGGAGATAGAGAGGCAGAGTGGAGGGATGGGTAAGGGCAAGTAATGTGGAATTAATTCTTAAAAAAATCATGTTATGTGCATATGTAAATATACCATGGGGAATTTCATTTTTATGAATAAGTAAAAAGAACCAATCAAATATAAATAAATAGACAAGTGAAAGGAAGTCTAGTAGAGTAGAGAAAGGAGAATAGGGGAGAAGAGGAGGGATGGGAGGGAAAAGGTAGGGGGATTGCAAACTGAAATTGAACTCCATACATGTATGATTTGTTAGGATCAACCCAACTACCATGCATAATTATAAAGGTCTAATAATTAAAATAAAGAAAAGCTTCTTAAGGGAGCAAAAATATGGAGTACCCTGTTTGATGCACTTACTAAGAGTAATAACCATAGAAGGAAAGTGGACACTATTTCTCTGGTGACAAGGTTAGACATTATACATCCTAGTAAGCCTAACTCCCTTCCTTATAAAATGATCTGTGCACAAGCAGCATATAAGCTAGCTGCCTCAGAGAATTAATTCTACATCAACTATTACATAGACAAAATAAAGAGATGAAATGTAAAAATACTGTGCTAATCTTAGGGAGAAAGAAGCCTATACACACATTTAAAACAGTAGCTGAAAAAACCGATGGCAAGGCCAAGCATGACAGTACAGAGAAGCCAAGCCACCCTTTAGGTCATACAGAACAGGTCCAATCTTAGCCCTACACTTTCCTTATTGCATGGCTTCTTTAGGCTCTCTAAGCCATCTATTGGTGAAAAATAATAAATGATTAATAATAATGCCAACATCATGGAATTATTGTAAGGATTAAATGGTATGTTAACATGTACTTTGCTTAACAAGGATTTAACCAATGGTAGCTGTGACTATTAACTAATGAAATGTATATTTCTTTTTTTAATTTAATTTTTTATTTTTTAAAATTTTTTTTATTCTAATTTTTTATACATGTTTGCAGAGTACATTTCATCTCATATTACATACAAAGAGCACAATTTTTCATGTTGCTGGTTTTATATAAAGTATTTTTACAATAATTGTGTCTTCATACATGTATTTAGGGTAATCATGGATAACTCAGTCTGCCTTTATTCCTATTCCCTTGTCCCCACCCCTTCCTCCCCCCTCTTTGTTCTATTTAAAACTCTTTCATTCCTCTCATCCCCACTCTCTTGCCTTTATAAGTTAGTATCTTCATATCAAAGAGATCATTCGACCTTTGGTTTTTTGGGATTGGCTAACTTCATTTAGCATTATTTTCTCCAACTCCATCCATTTACCTGCAAATGCCATGATTTTATTCCTTTTTAGTGCTGAGTAGTGTTCCATTGTGTGTATATACCAAAGTTTTCCTATCCATTCATCTATTGATGGGCATTGGGGTTGGTTCCACAATCTAGCTATTGTGAATTGTGCTGCTATAAACATTGATGTGGCTGTGTCCCTGTAGTAAGCTGTTTTTAAGTCCTTTGGGAATAGGCCAAAGAGTGGGATAGCTGGGGCAAATGGTGATTCCATTCCAAGTTTTCCTAGGAATCTCCATACTACTTTCCAGATTGGCTTCGCCAATGTGTATTTCTAGTAGAGGAGTTCTTTAGCTCATTATAGAAGCATTTGAAAAGCTTTAGTTGTGATGATTCTAAGTCAGTGTAGGTCCAGTATGGGGCACAGGCATTTGTATTTTTTTTAAAGTTTTGCAGATAGTGTTGATGTCCAGCCAAGGTACAGCTACACTGTAACCTTCATGTGCATTGTGGTTTTCAACTGTACTGACTATCAGGGACATCTGTTTAGCACCTTAGAAAAGAATATTTGTAAGGCCAGTTCCACAGTATATATGATTTCATGGATCCAGAGTGGGACCAAGATAGATAGGAGGAAGAGGTACCTTGGTCATAATTAGAAATACAGTAGTTCTGACTGTACTTCATATGAATGGTTCTTTGTGAATAAACTTGAAGGTCAGGCCCAAACTCACTGGAAGGATAAATTATTTCTATGAGCAAAGGTTGACTAAACTATAACGTTGTTGAAATAACACTTTGAGAATTCACATAGACAGATCAGAAAGTCAGATTTTGCTCCTCCAAAGCATCCAGAAAAGCATGACTCTAAGACCTTGTGGTATTTTCTTTTTTTACATAAGTCATTTCTGCCTGTAAGCTATAGGAAGTGAACACAAATGGCTAATCACAAACTCTGGGTAACTGAAGCTGGAGCAACATCAGTCATCACCATCAAGTGATCTGGGGTCCATGTCTTTGGCATAGAAAAGGCAGCCTTAGTGAGGTAGGACTCAACTTGGAAACACCAATACACTTTCAATGAATAGAAATGGATTTTTCTGCCAGAAAGCTTAATAACCTGCCTTTGTATGGCAAAGCACAGTTTAGAATGGCTCAGAAAGAGTCAGAAGGCACAGAGCAAGCATGCAGAGCAGGAAGGCCATTCCTGGGGAATAAGTGGCTGAGCTGGCATTTTTCAGAGCCTTTGGAAGGAGAGAAAATCTTCTAAAATCCCAGGATCATGCAGACAATTGAGGAATTACACATTATAGAAATGCCATCGATGAAGTCTCCAAGAAATCTAAATGTAAGGAAGCTCTACCCAGGAGTCTGAAAATTCTCTTCCATTAAAATTAATAACCTGGGCCTGACCTAATATGGCATGTAAGTGTGGGATGCAAAAGAGGTCAGCAGATGGCAGCACTATAGGAGGAGGAAGAGAATCCAAATGGCCTGGGAACTGTTCACTTGTTGCCACCCCCCCCCCCCAAGGGTCTCCATAGGAATGCATACACACAGCATAGTTACTTGTAGTTTTTGATATGCATTTGCACATTGATAGTTTTGTATGTGACTCTTAGTAGTTCACATGTCCTGTTATCCAGTACTAGCCCTTTTGTTTCTTCCTGTGTTTCCTGCAGGTGCGTACCTTGACAAACTTCTTTCTTGCCACATTTGCTGTTTTATGCAATGAAGTCCAACTGCTGAACAGTTTACAATGATGACTAAAACTATTTATTTTGGCATATTTAAAGAGATATGGGGAATTGATTCTCTTTGGATACCATGCAATGCTATGGAATTCTACAAGCTTATTGGTAATTTAAAATATATATCATTATTCTGGAATTTTCAATTATGGTAAGCATTTTTAAGAACCTTGAGGACCTTTCATAAGAAAGCTGAAGCTTCCTGTGATGATGGTATGAGTTGAAATGGAAAAGAAAAACATGAATTATCTTATCAAAATGTTCAATAAGGGGAGGAATTACCCAAACAATGGGTGACAACAATAAAGAGTGTTACCCTGCCAACTGTTATATATCAAGTGAGGAAAAAAAAGTTGTATTCAACTTTTTTTATATTTAAATATATCTCAAGGCATCAATAGTGAGCTAAGAAATTTTATACCTTCCACACTCTGCAGTAAAGGGTGTAGGAGTGTGAACAGCCATTGATAGGACTTTGTAGGAAACTATGCCCAACCTTGGTTTTGGATGATGTGAGAAATTTGAGGAGACATTGACCGAAAAGATGCTGATAATTATGTTCATCACAGAAGTAGTAAACTGTATAGAGCAGGATTGATGGATAGGATCCTTAAGTTGACAGTAAAAAGGCAAAATGAGGAAATCACAGAGTTGCATATGGAGAGTGAGACTGAGAAATTGGCTTACCATATCATCTTGTCCAAGGACCAAGAATGACAGGGGTATGGGGCACAGTAATACTGAGTCTTTAAAGGTACCATCTTAGAAAAACAGTGAAGTGATTAGAAGGCAAAAAAGCATATTTCTGAATTCTGCTGTTTGTTTTGGGTTTGCGGGGGTGTTGTTTTTTTAATGGTGAATTTTTCCTATACAATAACAGGATTTGGCTCTTGAGGTTTTTAACCTCTAGAGTATAATCCTAATTACTTAACATTCTAAGAAAGCTATTGAGGACATTGAAATTACTTGCACAAAAATAGTCTTTAATTACAGATTTTTATGGCATTGGTTCACTCTTGAATTCTTACCTTGTTATTTAATTTAACACCTAAACAACCCAGAAACTTACATATTATAACCCATTTGAATAAAGAGGCTAAAATAACAATTTCAGCAAGAAAAACCTGCAAAGATTCCTACCCTCTTCTAAACATGAAGAACAACCTGGGGAAGCAGTCACTTGAGCTGGAGTTCTGCACAAAGTCAAATTTAGGGAAAGTTTGGAGGAAAATGTGTCTGTTGTCATGTCAGTAGTACAATGGTAGAATGTCATATCAACATCTTCTTTGGAAAATGATCAAGACTTCAATGGTTGTGGAATACATTTTTCTCTAAATACTCAAATACATATTTTTGAAATATTGAGGAATGTTTAATCTCCATGCACAGGACAGAACACATACATTTAGATAAGTGTACAGGCTGACACAAAGGAGGTATATAGTCAACATGTCATTGACATTAAAATTCTTAATAATTTAAAAAATAGCAACTGTAAAAGCAATTCTATAGAAACAATGAAGAGTAAGAACAATAGTACGTGGCAAAATTTGTTTAGTCTTTTATTTGATAGCCAGATTTAAGCTATGCCACCCAAGAAGTCATTCAGCTTTATGCATTATTATAGCTACATGGAAAAAAAGATATAAAATCTGAAAACATGAAAAAGCACACATATCCTGTAAAACTCGTATCTGTCATCACCTGCAATGTAAGGAGAGGCTTATTTTTTTTCTTTCTTTTTATCTCCCAGCTGTAATAGTTGTCTTCAGCTGTACTCTGGGGTAACAGTTTGCTACCCTTCACTCAATGGCTGAGACGTTTGCTCCATGAGATCTAGGGTGCATGAGATCTAGGGTACACCACCAAGAGAAGCTTTATTCTCCAGTGCCATCAGCACCGTTGTCATTGGCAAGCCTGTAGAGGAGAGACTGTCAGTGGGTGTGGATCCCTCATTTGCCTGTGATTCCCAAGGATTTCATTCTCTTGCCCATTTCATTCATTCATTAGCAGTTTCCTAATCTTTTAGTTGATTTCTTCTTACGTGCTCGTGAGCACTTAACATCTATCTCTTCCACCCACGCCTGGTCATGGGTGAAGCACGTCTTTGCTTGGAAAGGCTCATCTCTTCTTGGATTTCAGGTTATTTAGTTGCTATGAAAACATAGCTCTCTTGGTGGGGTTCAAGAGAAGTCATGATTTTGAAGCTTATCAGCTTTTTCTTGTACTCATGTGGGAGTAACACTCTTTGCATATTTCTACACCTTAGGCAGAAGCACCAGACTCTCTAACTTCTCTTAATGTTTAAAAATTAGCACCTTTTCTTTCTCTACTACGTTTTGCATGAGGTCCTCAATATTTTCTTTGACTTCATGTACTCTGAAGTTTTTATGTTTCAGTTATTTTTAATAATTATAACTTCCTTCCAGGATTTCTTATTTTTCATGTTTATCTGTTCTTGATTTATATCTGGTTGTGTTTTTTTTTCCTAATTTTTATTTATTACTGGTGCCATTCTTCCTCTATCTCTTTGGCAATATTAAATATGCTCATGTTAAAGTGATTTTTAGATTGCTCTGTTATTTTCAGTTCACTGGAAATGAATTCATCTCTAGGAATGCAATTTTTGTTAATTGATTTTCTCCATAATAGTTTTTCACTTTTAGTTTGGAATACTATTTTGTAGCCTTTTCTGATCAGTTGATATCCACCTCGCCCCAACCCCCTTGTCTCATTACCTCTCTGCAACACATGTGGTGATATTTCATGTCTCATTTTCAAACAGAGAGAGACCTGCCCCATGTCCAGGGTTTATATAGGCCTCTTGCCCTGCCCACAGAGCTAACTTCTGATATTACAACAGATCCTCAATCTGGTCCTTGACTATATGTGGGAAGTTTTTAGTCTCTTTTATTTGCAGCAGTTGACTTCCTTGAGGCCTATTAAGTTCTTCCAAAACTGGAAGCCAGTAGGCCTATGGCTTAAACCTTTCTTATCACTTTTATTTCAGATTATATATTTTATTATATAGGTTATGTATGTGTGTGCATATATACACATACACACATACACATATATACATTCTGTATTCATATATATTCTATATGCCTTAGCAACATATAGGAGAGATTTATTATAAGAAATTGGCTCACACAATCATGGAGGCTGAAGGTTCCAAGATCTGCAGTTGGAAAGTCTTCCCAGTAGAGCCCATTAAAGTATTTCAGCCAAGTGTGAAGGCCTGAGCAGTTGGAGAACTGATGGTGTGATTTTCAGACCAAGCCCAGGATCTAAAGCAAGAGAAAACCAGCATCCTAGCATCCTAGCACAAAGATAGTTGGTAAGAGAGAGGGAATTCTTTCTTATTTAATCTTTTTGTTCCAGCCAGGTCTCTAGTAGCTTGGATTGAATCATGCCCACCCAGGCTGGGAAGAGCAATTTTTTTCACTCAGTCTACAGATTCAAATGCTGGTCTCCTCTATAAACACCCTCAGAGACACACCCAGAATAATGTTGAACTAAATATCTGAGCATGTTCTTGCCCAAACTGTTACGTAAAATTCACCACCACAACTACTCTGCTTTATTTCATTTAAAATGAAAAATTTGGTTGCAAATAAAGCTGGTATGAGAGGAGCACTTAAACACTGAACTCACACTTTCACGCTTCCATTATGACAGGAAGTCCAGACCAAATGAGTTTTATACTTATGTTTAGTTAATACAACTTGAGTAACTCTACTCAGTAAATATGTAAATAGTAATTCACAGAATTTTACCAAAAGGAGATGAGTGTATATATTGTACGTAAAAATATAAACCAGTATTCAAAATTACTAGTTATGTTATTATTATGGTTAGGATATGAGGTTTCCTCCAAAAGCTCACATGTGAGATGATGTCAAAATGTTCAGTGGCAAAATGATTGGGTTATGAGAGTTATAACCTATTGAGTTGATTAATCCATTTGATGGATTAATAATTTGAATGGATGAATGGGTGGTGTCTTTTTGATTCATATTTTTGTCCCTGGTGAACAAAACTCTTGTTTCCTGGCTCTCGTGATCTGAGCAGTTTTCCTCCTCCATGCCCTTCTGATATGATGTTCGGCCTCAAATCCAGCCCAGAGCTATGGAGTCTGCTGGCCATGGGCTGAACTTCTGAAACTATGAGCCAAAATAAACTTTTCCTCCTCTAAGGTTTTCCCCCACCCTCACATTATTTTGGTCACAGCAATGCAAAGATGATTAATGGAGTGGTAATTCATGGCTTCTCAAATGTTTTCAAGTTCTTTACACTTAGTGTCTCAGTTTCCTCATCTGTATAGTACAGATAGAAGGAAATAGTACTTATTTCTTGGGATTTGTGAAGATCATGTCAAAAGCTTAGAATGTTGTCTTGATATCAAGAAAGCTCTTGATGAATGTTGTCATTTATGATGATGATTTAGGTATATATGTAAAATTAAATGGGATGTATCTATATTTGTATTTGGGTTTTTTATTCCTAGGGCAGAGTGTGTGAACTAGACCTAAGGAATCATATAGCCTTGTACTTTTTTTTGCCCTGTAACTATTTTCTATACCCCAGCTGTCTTGATTGCAACCAATTTGCAACAGGCTCTTTACCTTACACTTGTAAACCTAAATCCATGAAATGATAGCTAAGTCCATTCACACACATACACAAAGGGGATTTTTAATATGGCTACTAATGACATTATATGTAGTGTTAGTATTAATGACTATTATATGAATGCACACACATGTAGAAATATCCACATATGTATATCTATCTATACATATATATACACATACATACACTTGCTGTTTTAGATATTGATTGCTCATTTCAAACCTTTGATAGCCCTCTACAATACACTAATGTACTCATACACAATTTATAGATGACTTTGAATTTTATGCTATTGAATAAATGGAAACTATCAAGCAATAGCCCTTTCAACTTCCCACAAATCAACAAATTTACCGTATCTGCACGTATCTCTGTGTTAGAAGGGCTGTCTCCTTTCTCTTAGCTTTGCTTTCCAGACCTTTCTAAATTCTCAAGAACCTTCTTCACTTCTCTCTGTTGTCATCAACCTGGTCCTTTCAACTAGGTTATTTCTGTACTTCAAAGTTAATCTTTCCAATAATAAAAATGAAAACAAACAAAAACCCAAACCAAACATCTGCCCTGACCCAATTCAGCTACAAATGCCTCTTTACAGTCAAACTTCCTAATGAATTTCCCTTAATCACTGTTGCTGTTTTATCTCCTCTGGATGACTGTTAAAACTACTTGAGTCTAGCTTCTACTCTGAATGTTCCATGAAAACTGTTTTTGCTGAGGCCACCAATGTCCCCACTGGATGCTTACCAGTTCTTATTCTAATACTTCTCACCATACTTTTTACTTCTATTTGGCTTGGCCATTACTGGGTCTCTGTAGATTCTTTTTATACCTAAAACACTGAAATGCTATTGGTCCTATGGTCTGTTTCTTCTTTGTCTACACACTCTTCCTAATGATCTCTCCATTCACCCAACGGCTTCAATTACCATGCATTCCCTGATCATTTTCAAATGTATATTGATATTATCCTTGTACAACCCACAGTCTAGTTGGGTTTTTCCTACTAGGATTTCTCACAGGCATTTAAAGTTCAAACATCCAAACAAAATTATTTTCCCCAAACTGCTATTTTTCAAAATTGTCTTGGTAAATTGTACAATAACCTGCTCATTCCCTAATGCAAGAAACCTGGGAATGATCTCTAATGCTCCCCTCTCTCTCACCATCCTCTCCCATCAGCTCAATCTCCTGAATAACTTTAATTACTTTCCACTTATGTCCATTTTTCACTACTACCATCCTGCTGTATACACAATCCTCATGGATGATGTGAGTGAGCATCACTGAATGCCTGAAATAACCCCTTAACTGATTTTTTTCTTGCATACTTATTTTGCATTCATTCAAAAATGTTTATGAAGCATTTACAAGTGAGAAAGAACCTATGTTCCAAGAAATCTAGAAACAAACACAAAAAGCAAACACTTAACAGATAAGGTAGATGAGAAATGCATACATAAAAATTACTTTGAATCAAATCATGATGTCTGCAACAAGGGTAGTACAGATAAAGTGCCAGAGAAGTTCAGAAGACAAAGTGCTACTTTCATTTTGGAGAAAAGGGAAAGAAGTTTCATGGAAGAATGGACATTGTTGCTGAGCTCTTCTGCCCACTCCCCAACTGCAAGCATTGGTTGGGAAAGATAAAGGGAAGGAAGTATTTAGAAAGGGAATGCTCCAGGAGGTGAAAGCAGAGGGAAGCCTATAAGGTTAGTAAGTAAGATAAGTAGGGTGGAAACATGGAAACCATTACTCTGGCTATCAGGGTGTGTGAAGCAGTTCAGTCAAAGATGAATATTTATATGAAGGAATAAATACTTAAAATAATTCCTGGGGGTGCATTATTCCCACATTCCCTTCTCCTCTGTACATTCTATTAGACTAGGAAAATACAGAGAGGAGGGTGATATTTGAATTCTCTAAAAATCTCAAGAGGAAAGAGATTCGTTTGACCTGTCTGAGAATAAGATATGACCAAGAATAATGACATGGCCATCCATGTGCACATTGCTTATCATGTCTAACCACTTAAGTATCACATTTTTACTTGATTCTCTCTCCACAGGTGATGTTTATAACAGGGGAAATTTCTATTCGGGAATAATTCTAGTAGTAACATTTCTGCACCTGTAGGAGCAAATACCTAGTACCTTATAGTGATCAAAATGTATTAGTTAACTGTAAGTGGCTATTACTTAAACAGAAATTTTAGCATATGGGAATATGAGTTCAAAGTAAAGTCTAAAATTCTCCTTTTAATATTTATATCACAGATATCAAGTTATTCTAGTACATTTTCCATTGTGAGAGCACTAGAGTAAATATGAACCTGCTATTTCAGGCTTGCAATCCAGTTTGTGAATTTAAACATCATAACTATTATTTTAGGTATGAAATATAGTACTCTTATTTCTTTGAAACATAGAAAATGAGAAAGAAATGAGAAAGGGCAATTATCTCCAGCTTGAATCGCAAGATACTTAAATCATCTCTTGTTTCCTTTGCATTAAATATTTATATTGATTTCTTAATACTGTAAAGGACACTTAACACCTCTATTTATATATAAATGACTGGAAGAACACTTTTATACTTTCAACTGAAGTAGATTATTAAGGAATAGGCACTTGATATTGTATGAGGAAGTAGTTTGTTACTTTAATGTAGTCCATAAATTATAATTGAGAATACTTAAAACAAAATACAGTTATTCATTGCAAACTGGGAAATCCACCCTGAACTAAATCTTTACAATTTTAAAATCAAGCCAGTTATTTAAAGAAAAGAATTTTCCTATGGCATTTTCTTGCTCTTTTGTTTTTAAATCTATTTAATTTTTTTTCCTTAAAGAGTTGACTTCAAGCTCCATTTGTTTTCTAGATTTCATTCTCCTCACCTTTTCTGGACCTATATCTTACAGCTACACACTTTTATCTTAACAGACTTAATATATCTCAATTTATATTTCTTTTTTTCAAACACGCTCAGTTCTCCTTTAAATACAAAATTTTTTTTTCTTTATACATTTTCCTTCTTGTTTTTAGATTATCTAAATGTATATGCTTTATCTGCCAAATTTTTTACATTGGTTCCTTCATTTGATCATCTATGCCTTCAAAATACATATGCGCTGAATTTCCATCAGTACTTTATCCTTTCATTCTCTGAATTCATATTATTCTTTCTCAGCAACTTGCATTGTTTGTTTCGTACTTGGGTTATTTGTATTTTCTTTAATTTTCTAATTAGAAACTCTTTAAGGGTAGTGTATCGCCTTGTATATCATCACATCCCCTGAATGCCTACTGCATAACTTAGATAATTCTCTTCAATGAACCTGATACAGGCAAGGCATTAATTTCTAGAATTTCTATTTCGGTAGGCAGGGATAGAGAAGGCACTCAAAGTAGCATAAGCAAATTGAACAATAACTCAGAGGCAGAAGACTATGAGTTGTGGTTTTGTAGCATCTATGAATCCACTTTTGGTAGATGGAAATAGGCTACTGAGAGCAATGATGGTGAACTATGATTATGTGTGTAGTTTAGGATTGCCTCTCTTCTTCTGGTAATTCCCACAGACACACCTACATTAGCCACTCCTGTATGTGTGAATCTTGTGTCCTCTTCCCTGGTATAGTAGTATAGCATTTCTCCTGGGTTGCTGAATGAAATTAACCCCACCTCAGTAACAGAAAGGAGTGTGTGATAGAAACAAGATCATTTAGGACCTTTTTTCTACATTTCTAAGGTAATTTTCTCTGGGGATATCATGCTGACAGGTGTATCTGGAGATGCTGACAGACATCCTGCCCCACACGACGAAGTGAGTCTTCCTGAAAATGAGGCTGAAACAAGGTAAGGAGTGAAGAAAGGAAAGGAGGAAAAAAGTGACTTCAGTTAAAACTCTGAATTCATTTTTGGTGGGAACTAACTGCACCTTGAACTTCTCAGATAGAGAACGCAATAAACTACTTTTTTTTTTCTTTTTGAGTGCTTAATTACATAATTGAGTTTCTATCCATTGTATTATAAAGAGGATAGAGGATGCTGAAAATCAGTCTGTGTGTTTACTATGAAACGGAAGACCCCTGAACATTCTGGCAAAGGCAGAAAGTACTACTGTGAATTTCTTTTTATTGCTATTGTCACTCTGCAGTTCAGATATCCCCTACTCCTTTTTGTACTATTGCAAAAATTTCATGATTAGCTTCCCTGCCTTTGTTTCCCTTCTTATTCTCCAATCTACTCCCCACGCTGCTACAGACTTTTACAAAAAGCAAACATGATGAGACTACTTCCTTGCTTCAAGTTCTCTGACCCTGCCTGAAGGCCAGTAACAGACTTCATTGCTTGACACAGAAGCTCTCTCATTATCTGGCCCTTCTTACATACAAGCTCATTTCTTGCCATTCCCCTACGTGCGTCCCCTTGCTCCAGTGAAACTGAGCTATTTGTCATTAAGAACATATTTTGCTCATGACATTATGTGTATTACTCCTCTGCTTAAAGGGTTCTTCCCTAGAAAGTATTTTGGTATTGTGCAAAAGGGCAGCATATGCCCTATTTGGAGATATTTTACACTTTAACTGGGAAGGGACCTTATCTTACAGTTCTTTTGATCCATTAATAATTTAATAATAAGTATAGATAGGTACACAAAAGATTGATGAATAAGAATTCATTTATTAAACTACAGTCTCCTAGAAATATACTGGATTCTATAGGTAAATACAAACTTATAGGACTTAAATATGATTGACATGATAGAACTTTTTACACACACACACACACACACACACACACACACACACACACACACAAGCAATCCTGCCTTAATAGCAGTATGAGTGGCACACTAAAAATGTGATTTTAGGTCTTAGAACTGCTTCTATAAATTTCAAATTTTTAAATAATTACCAAAACAATTTAGAACCTAAGAATATCACCTTGATTCATGGATTAAAATAGTAAATCTCTGGGAAAGGAGCGAATGTGGAATCTAAGTCTTATGTAATAAAGTATCATTGGCTCTTAAATGAATAAAATATCTTTGAAAGTATGATATCATTTCTTTATGAACACATTTGGAGCTAATATATGCTCATTTTAAACATTATCTCAAAAAAGTGGGGCACATGTCCTATAATTATAACTTTAATGTATTTTAAGTAAGATATGCATTTTAAAAAATTATCTTTCAAGAACATCAAGCAAATTTTTATGCCTTTATGCTCAATTGTTGGCTAGAGATAGAGATAGTCTGTGATATCATGCCTCTGGAATTTAAATCCATTTAATTCTTTCATTAATTCATTCACTTATTCAGTTATTTTTAGAACACCACTCTGAGTTAGGCACATTTCTAGGTTCTTGGCATGTAGCAGTAGACAAAACAGATTAAATTCCCAATTTCATAGCAAAAATTTCTGATAGGGAAAGAAGCAAATAAATGATTATAATCAGGTTGTGATAAGCTCTTTGAAGCAAATGTAAGAAGATAAGGAGGATGAACAGGATGGGGAATGCTATTTTAGACAGTAGAGTCTAGAAAGACTTTTTAAAAATATTTTATTTATAATATTAGTATGTGTTACAATTCATAATGCACATATATAGCATTTTTTTACATACAACTGTTTGTATACAAAGTATATTCGTACCATTCAGGTCTTCAATCATGCATTTAGGATAATGATATCCATCTCATTCAACCAACTTTTCTTTTCATTTCCCCCCTTCCTTCCCCCCTTGCTCCTTCCCTTCCCCTCCCTTCCCTTTGACCATTCCAGTGTTCGGAGAATATAATGCTAAGTGAAATTAGTCAATCTCAAAAATTCAAATACCGAATGTTTTCTCTGATATAAGGAGGCTAGTTCACAGTGTTGTTGAATGGGGGTACATAGAAAGACTTTTTTGAAGGTAACATCTAAGCAGAGACTTATGTGAATGAAGGAAGGAACCCTGAAGCTATTAGGAGGAAAGAAAAAGAGACTTATGTTGAGGGAATAAGAAGTTCCTGGGTGAGACAATAGTTGGTCTTATTACAAGTTAAGGGAAACAAAAAACCCAGAAAAATATGATAGCACACATGATAGACTAAAATTACATTATGGAAGGTATAAATTAGTGCAGCTTAGGAAAAGAGAAGGTCATTTATGGCTTAGGGCATTTTTTGAGGAGGTATTTACTTTGTAGGTGATGTAGGTAGGTAGGGATGATGATATGCATAGTCCAAGAGAAGAAAACATTAGAATTATCCTTGGAGAAAAAGATTAGGAACAGGTGTAGTAGGAGAGCAAGCTAAATAAAAATATGTGGAATTCAAAGTATACTAGGTTTTGGATATTGGAATAAGAATCTTATATTTCTCATGGTAGGAAAATATTGTTTCAAGAAGGATATTTTTAAAATGCTTAATTTGGTTAGGGCTAAAACAAACAAACAAACAAACAAATGGATTTGTCTATACTGTGTGGGTTAGATGGGAGGGAGGGATAGTTTTTGAATAGACTAGAGTTGGTGACCACATGAATTATAGCCAAATGGATACTATATGCTGCTGGGCTAGTGACTCTAGGAGTCACACTCTGTCAGGTCAGGGTTGATAATATCTATATCTTTTGTCCAGGTAATTGTAAAACACTGCCAGGAAGCTGTGCAGGTGGTCTACTTGGCAATGCCACAACTTGACAGATTATTTGGCTTTATCTTTTATTTATTTCAGAGTAGAAATATGAGCTGTCATTGCCCCTACAAACTTTTTCTCAGTATATTTATTTATATTTATCCCATTTTAAGTAAAATATAATTTATGATGAGAGTTGCAGCAAAATTTCACCTAAACATAACATTTTATTTATGTTTTGTTCTTCCTAAGCCCTTTGGAAAAGGAAAAAAGTGCCCATTTCCTGCTATGAGTCTTTGGGATTTCCTCAAAAATGAGTAATACTGTCGCCTTTTCTTTATTTTAGGAAAACATACTATTTAATTTTATGTGTGTGTGTGTGTGTGTGTGTGTGTGTGTGTGTGTATGTTTACTGGGGAAATATCTTCCAATTTAATGACTTTCCCTGCTACAAGCACACGGAGTCCATGTACTACTGTATAGAAGAGTCTGGATATAAAATATAATATTTGTACTCAAGCTTCAGTTTTTTCCCAATATTTTTATTTTCATTCCTGGGATAAGAAATTTTAGCATTATAACAATTTGATTTTATATTTATGTGTGTATATTTATAAAGTTGATTTTTCTAATTCTTTTGTTATCCCCCCTACCACTGCCATCCAAAACTAAGGCTCTTTTGAGCCAGCATTTTCAGAAAATGTTAATATTTTCACATACATTATACTGAAGTCTCCATCCAAATCTACAGATGAGCAGGTGTGTTTGCACAAATTTCACAGCATTTTTATTTGTTTTTGACTTTATAGAGAGTTCCTGTATTCATTCCAAACAACATTTACCATGGTGAAAAGCAGTAAACCTGAGCAAGGTTAATGTCACAACCTAGAACATCACATGATTTGCAATGAGAATTGAATCCAGTTCCTTGTACTATATGGATATCTTCATAATCTCTTCATGTGTTTAATGCTTTCCCTCTATCTCATCATTCACATTTAATATGATCCTCTATGCTCAAATTTATCAGTAAGAGACTAATATTAAACCACACACACACACACACACACACACACACACACATACAAAAGAAGGCAGGAATGGCCTAGGAAATCACTCTCAAATCACTAATGACTGACAAATTATAGACACTATATATCGCCACCAAACGCTATTATCAGTTTTTAACACTAAGCCAACATGTTGCTGTTATTGGTGTTTGAATCAAAAGAGAAAATATGTCACACAGATACTAAAAATAGAAATACTGAAGAATTACGTGTGTGCCAAGTACTTTACATGCATTATGTTGGGTAATCTCACAACAATGCTGAAAGATAGGTACTATTATTATCTCCATTTTGCAGAGCTGGAATTTGAGGTTTAAGGAGATTAAGTAATGTGCACCAGGCAGTAAGAAAGTGAGTGCCTACTAGGACTCAAACTCAAGCAATCTGATACCACAGTCTCAGCTCTTAATCACATTCCAAAAAATGAAGAAAAATAAAAAAGTAAAATCTCTTGCTTTTTAATTGCTTTTGAGATCAAATGATGAGGAATGGGTTTATTTCCTTCAGGGGTTTGATGGCAGAACATAGAGAAAAATGAACAATGAAAGTATGGCTCATTTGATGGTGTGTGTGTGTGTGTGTGTGTGTGTGTGTGTGTGTGTTGTTAGTGTAACAATTCTGTTTTGTTCAAATTTTGCAATTTTTTATTAGACTAAGTCATGAAAATGAGTCAATAACTCCCAGCTGATAACGTGTACCCACGAAAAGAATAATGAAAAGAAAAAAAAAAAAAAACCATAGTGGAACCTATTTAAAATTAATATCATGCTATAAATACCAAACACTGGAAATGAAAAATGTTCAGTCATTATCTTTAGGGTTCTAGCATTAACCTCAGTAGATGCAGTTAGAAAGTAGGCTTGAGATACAAGAGAGTATACAAAACATTATATTATGTAAATTACAATGGACAGCTTTATCTAATCATCCTTATTTCTTTTTATAAAAGCTTGATTCTGCAGTTATTACGATCATATCTTACATCATGTTACCTTAATTGTGCAGTGTAGTGTAAGTTAAAAGATTCAATTAAATACTTTTACTTATATTAGAATAGATGCATGTTTTTCAACATTCCTAGGTCAATCTACAGTAGTTTCAACGGTTTTAGATTATTGAATTGGACAAACCTGAGCAGGGTGAACCAGTTACCAAGAATCTGATACATGATTTACAACAAAATTTCACTTTGTGGTGGGGGGCCCTCTGGAAATTTATTGGATTTGTTAACACATCAACTAAAGATTACCGTCTTTAAAAGAAAAAAATAACAAAATAGACTGAATTGTAAAACCGTCAGGAAATATGATACTGAATTCCTTCTTAGGGGAAGGAATATGTCATATATAAGATGGTTTTAAAAAATCAGATATTTTGGAAACTTAGGTTTCTTACTGTTCTTCATTAATGAATAATCCATCAAGGCGTCTGTGTTCTAAGTGTTGGTTATTTTGAGTCTCCTTTCTTTCACCTGAATTTTAGAGACTAACCATACTGACCATGAGATTGAGAAATACGAACCAAGCCCTTAAAAAGAAAACAAACATTTCTCTAGTTCAAGAATCACTGATTTCTCAGAGAGATTTCCTACTCATGGATGTTTCTTTATTGGTCATGATTAGTACACGTGGCAATCAGTGAATTTAATGGCTCTGTTGGCAGGGCCCTGTCCCCCAACCCACATCTAACAAATGCACAGAGATGCTAGTAGGAGGTGGGTAGGTGTAAACAATGTGGTATAGTGAGTCACACCAGTTACGAAAGCCAATAATGATTAACTGTGATGATTTTTAAAAATCACCTATCCAGCAGCAGCAGATGTGGGAGCAGCCAGTGGGGAGAGGCCAAAGGCAGTGGAGGTGCATTTACATTACTCCCACCAAGTGGGGCTACAACCAAAGCCTCAATTGAGATTACTTGGACTCTAGCTCAAGGAAACAGAGGAAATACAGGGGAGTTTGGTGGCAAGAGATCTATCAAAGGTGGCGAGGAATTAAGAGACACAAAGCTGTTGCCTCCAACTCCGTGCTCTTGGTCACCAAGACGAAAACGCCTGGCGGGGAGCACAATGACGCCAAGAATAGAGAAACTCTGTGTGCCAGGCCTCCCAGCTCCGCGGCGGTGCCAGTTCACTCACAAGCTCCTCAGAGTGGTTTGGTGAACGTCACACGTGACGCCCGGGGCCCTTCACCCCTCCTGCCGCCACAGGCGCTGCGGACAGAGGATGTTCGGCTGCTGGGGGGAGGAGAGAGGGAGCAGGGCGGAGGGCGGAACTTGTTAAGGGAGGGACCGCCACCAGCACCGCGTCTGCCACCGCCAGACCCGCGCCCCCTGTGCCCACTCCACCACCATCGCAGCTCCGACCCGACCCAAGGGAGGGGATACTGTGCAATAAACCCGGAGGGGAGGGTTCGGCAGGGGAGGGAATCAAGGCTTTGAGGGGGCAGGACCGGGACTGGAGGATGGGTCTAGTTTGATTCAGACTCCTGCACCCGGCAACGCCACGGAAAGAGGGGGGAGAGGGAGAGAGAGAGAGAGAGGAGGTTGCTGTGTGTGTGCGCGCGTGTGTGCGTGTGTGTGTGTGCGTGTCTACAGGTAGCAGCGGCGGCGGCGGCGGCGGCGGCGGCGGGGACCCGAGCAGGGGACGCATCTGCAGCCACCTCCCCGCCTATGATTTTTGGAGGCGATTGCTCACTTAGCTGACGGATCTGTAGCCCCGAGAGATCTTCTCATCTTCTCCATTTCCACGCTTCTTAGGCGTCTTCCAGTTTCAAGTGTGTGTTTGGGGTATTTAATTTTATTTTAATTTTTTCTTCTCCCTCTAAATCTCGGGAATTCTACATATTGAAGCAGGTGGCTCCTGGTACGAAATCTTTGGATACATTTGGTTTGCCAAGTTTTGCTCTTCCCTGTCCCCTCCCGCTTTCAGAGGAATCTGTGGTGCTTTTTCTTTTGGATTTACATGCAGAAAACGTATATATGTTTATATACGACCGAATAATATATAAATACATATACGCGTGCCCAAGAGCCTGGTTTTCGTCTCTCTTCCCGACAAAGCGGAATGTTTTGGAGCCGATGGATAACGAGAACAGTATTATCATTCTTTTGAGCCTGGTTTTTAAAAAGGGGAGGGAGCGTGAAGAATTGTTTAACATTCGGCCATCGTTTGGCTGCACACTAAGCACCACGAAGTATTTATGGTTGCAGATCAGGTGCAAACGGGGCTTAGAGAGAAAGGTAAGGGAGCTTCCTGCATCCACCGAACTCAGGCGTTTATCTTAATCCCGGAGATTGCCGAGAACTTCCTACTCCCTTTCTCTCCCTCGCCTTCCCCACCTTCCACCAACCCTGCTCTGTTCTCGCTCTTCTGTATGCTCAACCTTTTCCCAATTCCACTGGGTTAAGCGGGGGGGGAGGGGAGGGGGGCGGTTGGCTATGCTGGAGGTGTAATCGTTTGAGTTTAAATGCGTCTCTCTTTCCCCGAGCTGAGTAACTGAGTTTTGCAATTCCCCTTTTTAGCGGCTTTAAAAAATGAATTTTGTCCCTTAAAAAAAGAATGCTACCTAGATAACTGTCTAAACATCCCTTGGAGCCAACTCCTCACCGCTGTCCTCTGAGGAAAATAAAAACAATTAAAAATAATGAACTTTAATGAACTGGGTGGTTTCCTCGGTACTGGGGTTCATGAAACCTCCCAAATGCTTCTTTTCATTTAAAAAAAAAAAAAAAAAAATCAGCAAACAAACCAATACCTCGGGAGGAGTCCACAGTGGAGTAATTCAGCTCCGGCTTCTGCATAAAGCCAAATCATTTCACTTGGAGGGTGATTCACCAGAGTTGAGAGAGATGAAGCTAAGTCTAGTGCAGGAGAACCTACATGGCACTTAATTCCTTTTTAAATCCACCCTTTATACCATGACCAGTCCTTGTTTAACTACCCATTTAGGCGGCACGTTTGCAGACTTGACCTTTTGGAGGAGAGGTGGGATCTTCGCCTTGTTTTTTCTTATCTTCATCTAACCTCCTTTCTCCTCCACTCCGCTTCTTTAGCCCTGGCAGTTTGTAAATTGCCCGTTTGCCCACCCCTGCTGGTGGGCGTTTCTCTCCCTTCTCCACTCCTGCCCCTCCGTCCTTTCTTCATTGGCGCTTTCAGAGCAGATGCATCTTTTTTCTTAGGTTCACTCTCTCGCCACCCCCCACCCCCGACGCCCGGCGGCTCCCCACCTGCCCCAGCTCTCCTTGCTGTTCCTCTCCACCTCCCCGCGGAGGGTCGACCCTTCAATCCCTAGTCCCGGCCTGCAAGCGAGCGGGGGCGCGGAGTCCGTGTGTGGAGGACCCCGCGGCTGCGCCGAGAGCGCGCCCAGGAGGCCAGCGCCGAGCTGGTGTGGGGAGACACCGCAGGAAAGGCGAGCCGGAGTGGGTGATAAGAGGCCGGGAGAGCCCGTCGGAGCCGGAGAGACCCAGAGAGAAGGGAGAAAGCGAGTGTGCTGCGCGCACGCTGCCTAAGCCCAGGCGGACGAGTGCAGTCGTCTCCAAATCCTTAGAGCGGCGCCCCAGTCACTGCAGCTTTTCACCCTAGAGCTGTGCCCTGGGACCACAGAGAGCAAGAGCCAGGAAATCGGCCGAGAGGTACCAAAGAAAGAACAGATTACGAGAGTGCGGGGAGGGTTTCCTGGCGAAATACCGAGGCTGAGCAGATGGAGGAACAATGCCGCCTCCAGAAGAAAACCCTTGCCTGAACCCTTGGCGGAGCGCAGAGGAGCTGCTTTCAGCCTTCTGCTCTCCCCAGGCCCTCCGGCGAGTTCTGGGGTTGGTTCCGCCTCTTAGTTTGACAGGAATAAGAAAGTTGCTCTTCTTCCCCACAACGTTTGCTGAGAAGTGGTTTTCAGATCTGCGTGGTACAAGTCAAGATGTCACTCTTTAGATCCCCCGCGATGAGCAACTAATATATTATGCATTATTGGGCAAAAAACTCTCCTGGGAAGAGAAGGTAGTCCAAACATTTAAATCGTTCTCCACTGACTCCTGCCCGCTTCAGCACAATGCCTTGTGAGTAGAAATAAAAAGCTACCTGCAGTGAATTTAAAATTATTTAAGTTGAGATTTAAAACTAGGAATAATTTATTCTTGAAGAGGTTGTTCTTGTATTATAGAAATGAAGGAAATTATGTGTCTGAGATTTGATTCATTTGTGATTATTCTAATGAACGGTTGGCCTCCACAAGGTATTATTTCTTTTTCCATTTCCAGGGCCATAGTGACACACGTAGGACTTTGGGAAATGTGAATTTAGATAATTAACCCTGTAACTATCACTCTGCATTTGTATAGGGAGTTAATATATTCATTTCCTTCTTTTTTATACTAAAATTACAGTAGATTATTTTTGCTTGAATTGAATTCTCATGCTGTATATGAAATTACAGTGCCTTAATGTATTTCTCAAAAATTATTTGTGCCCAATTATTGACAGGATCATAGCTAGAAAAATCCCACCGAGAAAAGGTATGTGTATCTATGTTTGAGTGCAAAACCTCTATAATGTCTCGGCATTATTATCAGCTGCTGTAACCTAGCAGAACGCCAGATTTTTGAAATGAGTTCAGAAGCAAGGGCCATGCATGTGTTTAAAATATTAAATGTAAAGTACAAAAACATTAAGTTTACTGTGCCCTTGGCAGACAATGCATCTAAGTCTACTTGCGCTGCCCTAGTGATTGAGTGATTCACAGAGAAAGTAGAAGTTAATCATTTCTCAGGCCTTCTGATTACATGGTTTGATTAAAAGAAGTGACTGTTTTCTGTAAGCCTGCTATTCTACAGTTAGTCTTCCCAATCCTCTTAGCATAAGTAGAAATTGAGGGAGTTGATCTTTCAGCAGACTGTACTAATGTTATTCCTGGAGTGTGGGGTAAGAAAACCCTCCTTCAGTGCCTGCTTCCCATTGTCTCTCTCTCTCCCTCCCCAGAGTACATTCTGTCAATCTTTATTCCCTAGTGGAGTTTCATTTTGTGAAAATTTCCATTTACATTCAGTTATAAAATATTTTCCAACATAAATGTTTGAATTGTTTTGAAGCTGGGATGTACACTTATAGAAGGTAGTCTGAGAACTCTGCTCTGTTTGTCAGGTGTTAGAGGCCTTGCTGACCCTGTGTACAGCTAGAGGACTCTCCAAAAGCTCATCCAACTCTGAATTTCTCATATTTTATTCCAGTATTTTCGCATGGTTATCCAGTGGCAAGATCTACAACTTCTTTTAACTTTCCTTAAATTAACTCTTTAGGTTTTATTTTTTAAAATAGGATAATGAAGTAACTAGAACTGGAGAACACAGGTACAAATCTAAGATCTCAGAAATTATTTTTTAAATTTCCACATAAAGTTTGATATTACAACTTTTAATGCAATGTTAATGATACAGATGTAGATGCAACTAGTATTTCTTTCTCTGCGTTTCTGTGTGTTGAAATAAATAATTTTAACATCGTTTGGGAAAGAATAGTGGTTTCTTTCTAGAATTTTTTTTTTAATTTTATACGAAGGAATTATTTCACAAATTACCTAACAAGTGCTAATTTGTAGTTTTGGAAGGCAAAACAATTGGCATTAACAGTAAGATTAGCAACTGCAAGAGAATAACGGTATACTTTTGGCATGTTTTAAAGAGTTTTGTGTTTGAAGTCAAGTTTGAAGCCTGTTTCCATCTTATTATATATAAATAGGAAGGTATGGCTTGTTAGTTATATTTTAATTATTTATAAAATAATGCAATCATGCCAGTCCAATGCACCAGGCTTATTTTGTTTTCTAAAGCACATTTCTGATCTTGCAGATTTCTTATTCACAATAGCCTTTGATTTATTATAGCGTCCCCAATCCTCATGACATTCAACTCTTTTCACAATCTTTATACACAAGTATCCTTTATGTGGCACCCCTCCCCAATTTTCTCTTCAGTCCATTCACAAGACTCTTACTATTTCCTGAATACTAACACAATTTAGGTTTCTGTGTTTTGCTTATATTATCTTCTCTTCATGGATCTGTTTCCCCACATACCCACCAACCACAGGACAGGAAAACATTTTAGTTCCTTAAGGTTGTCTCTGCTCTACTTGCTTCCTTGTTTTATCCTTGCTCTGAGCTCCTACCACATTTTATGCACACAAGGAGAAGTTCACCTTTTGCATTCCTGATGGTTGGTTTCCTTGATGGATAGTGTATTGCCAGAGGTCAGAAACCATACTTGACTGATCATTTCACTCCAAATACTTATCCTCATGTCTGAACATAAAGTAGACCATAAAAGAGTAATAAACATATTATTTACAAACATATTTGGCTACAAAGTAACAGATAACCTAACTGTGGATTAAGCAAATAAAGATTTATGTAATCTCATATACTAAATCCTCTATCATCTTGATAATTTATTCTCATGGTCACAAGATTGCTGCCATGCCTCCAAACTATATGTTATCTAGTTCCAGAGAAAGAGGGGGAGACAAAGATAACAAAGAGTAAATACTTCAGAAAATACTAAATACATGAGAAAAGTGAAAAAGTAAAGAGTAAAGCCATAAAACAGGGTGGATATACTTTTTTTTTTTAAACTTGATGATTGTGATGAAATAACTATAATAATATTGTAATTTCTTTGTCTTTCTCATGGTATTTTACATATCTTTTTCATGGTGTTTTAATACCTCAGCATTTCTCAAGTTGGACATTGTTTAGATTTGGGGCTGGCTAAGTCATTTTATGTGTTGTAGGAGAGGATCCTATACATTATAGGATATTTAGTAGCTCTCTGGCCTCTACTTTCTAAATGCCAGTGGTACACCCCACCACCTACCCACATCATGACAAGCAAAAATATCTCCAGATATTTCCAAGTGTCCTTGAGAGGAAGAGTTTCCCAGGTTATGAGCCATTGCAATGGGGTAGGAAGGAAGAGCTTCCCTGTTTCCCGCTTCTTTTAATTTGCATTGCAGCACAATGAGGAGCTGTTTGGTGTTTTAATTAACAAGTAGTAGAGGAGCCTTTATGAGATTTTAACAAAGATGGAGCAGGAAAGAGAGGAGGCCAAGGAGAAGGAGAAGGGATCCAATAAGTCCTTTCTTTGAGTATTGCACCTTTTTGTGTGGGGTAGACATTCTCCTCATAGACTTCCATTCTCAAATCACCTCCAGAACCACATCAGCTGATCTCTGCTAGGTACCTGAGAAATTGGGAGATATATATTTTAGTGTAGCATATTGCTACCTGCACAAAATCATAATCTATGACAAAAGAAGAAGGGAAACAAATTCAGGGTTGGAAACTAGTAGTGTATGCCACCATGATAGAATACATGAGTACGTAATACTCACCTAAATACTTCAGAAAGGAGAAAAAGTGAAAACAAGGTAAACAGTCACTAAAGAGGGTGGACATAATTTTTTTTCACTTGATAAAAGTTGATGAAATAACTGTGCTGATATTACGATTTTTCTTTTGTGTGGTAGTTTTCTTAGAGAATAAGTGGGCAGAATGGAGGCAACTTGTTCTTCCTAACATTTTCACACATTACCCCATCTCTTCCAGTTTATCGAATAAAACGATAAAGTTTGCTATTCATACTTACAAATTAGGTATGGCCAAATATGTGGAAAAAATGTCAAAGGAGTTTAAAAATGCAGAACTATTGCTTTAATACTCCTTTCTAATGATTGTATTTAGAAAGTTATCACATGCCAGTGATGACATTACGCCAAATAATAGTTCCTTATACTAATGTGTTAGCCAGAACTATAGCAACTCTTAAGTTAAGCTGCTCAATTATTTACCTCAGAATGGTAATAGGTATCATCAGATACCATTATAGAGAAGAATTCTGCCTTACAAAGATACATCAACATTGCTATGTATGGCCAATCATCTTGTTTGATTGATTTTTTTTTCTTCTTACCCTTTGATTTTCGTTCTCTGTAAGTTTGCTGAATGCCAATTTTTACTTAGCTCTGTGTAGAATACAAAAATATAAAACATGGTGTCTGTTAGGAAGTTTTCACCTGAAAGTACCAGAGTACCCAATTAAAGTTCTTATCAAGTAAGACTTTTATTATCTCACAGACAAGGATTCTGGAGGTGTGCTGATCCAGGTTGGCTAACTTAGCAATACAAGAATGTCTGCTTCATTACAATCTCTGGACTCCCCATCTTGGAACCAGATATGCAAAATGGCCTGTACAAAGCAAGCATCCCCTCCTCCCATAGTCCCATGCAAAGCAAAAAAGAGGAAAACAGTCTTCTTAAGGAAATGTACCTTTTTATCAAGAAGAAAAGTTTTTCCAGAGGCTGTCAGCAGACTTCTCTTAATGCCTAATGGACAAAAACTGTCACATCCCACTCCTAACTAAGAACTGACAAAGAAATAGGACATGGCATTGTTATGATCATGATCAATCCTGGTCCATTCCCACAGGTCTGATTTCCCTGTGGATACGGCACCGTCACACATACACAGAGATCAGAGCTCTGTTAACTGGGAGGCAAGGGACAACACTTGTAACCTTGGGCAGTTACTGGGGTGTTCTACAAGTATTATGCCTGTCCTTCTCGAATCTTTTACAATTAAAATGCCTATATTAAAAGCAAATGCAAAAAATAATTAAATGATCTTTGAATCCATGGACAGAATCTATATTCATGTCATGCTGCATGATTCTGACATTGAATGCATGCTTTTGTGATGTTGTGAGTTTGTTTATTTGTTTTTGTTGTTGTTTTGTTATATTACCTGGACAATTAGAAAATGTAGAAATGTGTTCTGGACAGGAGAATTGCAAACACTAAATTATGTTACATTATATGTATAAATCAAAAATCCTACTTTTCCAACTTATATCTTTATTGTACAATATAAACCCCAGTTAAGTTAGAGAATGCCCTACTTATCAAACAAATAATTTGTCCTCATTAATATTTGTTACATAATCTTATCATCATAATTAGAGAATGGTTTGAGAAATGACTGAATCCTTTGGCCAGTTGCTCTCATGAAGGAGGACTTGATATTACCTCTCTGTTTTTAATCATATTTGTTTACTTGGAGTATCCAGGGTACAACTCTAATCTTTAGCTCACATAACAATAAGTAACTTTCTCATTGAATATTGTTAAGACTTTTATTTGAAAAAAGGAAATCTTTATTCCATTTTTTAGTCAGATTTCATGGAAGCCCAGAGCCAGTTTTATGCTTTATTGAAAAAAAAATTTTTAACCATTTCTTTTACCCTACTTCATTATTCAAATACATTTTAAACTTTAAATTTGTTTCATGATTATTTGATTGTTACAAAGTATTTTATCATAAACTGATTAAAGTTACTTTTGGAAGGAGGGAGAATATAATAAATACAAGTACAAACACATGTATCTCACATCCCTCAATAAATGTCTTTTTCCCAAATGAATATATGTTTGGAGAGTATATGATGTTATATGTAACAAACTGCTGAATTTATGGCAGGAAAGGTGCATTAGGTATGCACAGTTTCAGGGGCTTTCAGACAAAGGAGCCATTTCCTGGAGTCAATTTGATGGACATACATGTGGTTGTTTGCAGACAGATGGATGTACATGTGGTTGTTTGCAGACAAACTAAGGTGGTCTAAGTGACAGAATGTATAAACATGCTGAACTCATTATAGTTATTTTGTTCTATGATCAGATATCAATTGTCTTTCAACTTTTTCCCTCTAGATGTAAAATTTCAATAATCTCAATCTTACTGAACAACTTTCTCTCCAATGTAGAGGAATAAATAAATTTTCATACTAAAGCCACAAAGAACCATGAACTAGGACAGGAATAGGTTTGGTATCTTTCTTTTTGCTCCAAAGTCAATTTTATGATGGGCACTGGCTACTTTCTTGGTTTACCTTGAGCATGGAAGAGAGAATGTTCTTCCAGAGCACATCTTTATTCTATTGCTAATGATCTACTTTCAGAAGCCATTACACCACAGCAACACCTCTGAGTTGGGCTTCTCACTTCCAAGGGAATTGTTTTTTGAATGGAAGGAACTTAAGATGATAATTAGTCACTCCATCTCTGTTAGGGTCAGAAACAGATGCTTTTCCTTTTTTATTTATTGAAGGTATGTTTAAAAGTAGAAAGATAGTGACATCGAGTCTTAATTAGACCCACATTTTAGTGGGTGCTCCCTCATCAAGTGATGAACATCAGAGGACACTGTTCTCTAAGCATCTACCTGACCTTCTGTCAGCTAGACCTGCACAATGCCTGGTAGTTCAACACATCCATTGTAAAATAATTGCAGTTAATAGCACGAACCTAAGGCACTGGAAGTTGCTTAAGCCTCTCCTAGGAAATAGAATGTTTCATTGTATTTATTATACCAGATATCATCCAAATTAAGTAGAAGCACCCCAATTAAATCTCTCAACAATGCTTTCCTGCCACTGAGAATTTTTATTTTATATTTCTATAAAGAGCAATTTTATACTTAAATAGATGTAGATTTTATCAAATGTCAGTCCTGTACATGCATAAAATGTATGATATTAGCAAAATTCATTGGTTTAAGAATTAAAAACACTTCATCCTATTTAGAATCTTATTCTTGACTCACTTTTGATTCAGAGTCACCTACATCCAGATTTTCCCATACAGTAGTCTCTGTGTTCTGGTAATGCCCCACTTCTAAAGAGGGCTCCATGATTGACCCCAAGATTTCATTCCAAGTAGCTAATACCTTCTGAAAAACTTGATGCTGGTGTTTTTATTAATTTTAATTATGTTTCTGTCTTCAGTCATCCTATAGTGTAGGGAAGAGTGGCTATCTGGTCATGCCAAGGGCAATACAACCAATTTTCACATAGTTTATGGCAAGTAGATTTCCTGGACTACTTGACCGTGCAGAATTATAAAAGTCATCCTGATTTCAGAGATATTAAAGGTTTTTTAAAAAGTACATCAGTCAATGAAATATAGCAACTTTAGTGATGCATATATCCTCATTTTTAAAACCTACCAATTCATTAATGATAATTAATTAACCAAACTATTTAATAAGTCTCTAAACATTTGAATAAGAGATATTATTACAAAATTCGTAAGGACTATGAATAGAGTCTAATCCTATAACTTGTCATTATTTACTTAGCCTCCTATCTAATATGTAAAACATAGGTTTCCAAAGGGAAATAACTGCAGGATGAAAACAAACAAAAACTTTAGACCAGAAATCATCAGACTTATGTTTGTAAAGCAGACTGTACTAGTAACTATCTGTGCCACATCCTATAATTTCTTTCACTGATCTGGGTGTTGGTTTTAGCATTCAAAATGCATGTTTAAAAATATTCAAAATTAAATGTGTTTTCTGGCTCTAAAATCTGCTTTGGGTAATGAGTGATAAAGAATTTTCATAATGATAATATATTGCATATAATATAATTATGTTAATTATATTGTAATATATTGTGAAGATATAATAAGAGAGATATTAATTCAAACCAATTAGATTAAAATATATATAATTTTAATATTTATAGTGTATTGTAGAGTTTTAAGATTTTATATTTTTGGAAGCTTACCTGTGCATATCTTAGTTTTTCTTGAAAATAACTGTAAGCAACACAGAAGTTTCAACAGAATGGAGGTAGGACTGATGATCTCTTCTTCTCACACATACTGGTTTTGAAATATTACTGAATGAATCAAAGCCAAATAGAATAATGTAAATGTAGGATATGGCAAAGAAGAAAATATATTTTCCATGGAGAATAAGGCAAACTCACATAGGAATTAAGTATCACTATATATAAATATTCTGCTTAAAAAGACAGTCATCAGTAAAAAGCAAGAGAAAATTGGCAGGTGATGATGAAGTTTCTTTTTTAAAAAATTTGCCATTACTTAACTACATACCACTGATTTTTTAAAAATGTGAATAAAAGGAAGACGAGTCGATGGTTGGCTCAGTCAGATGCTACTATTTGTGGATGTATCTTGACAGTTCTCATCGTGCGGTTACACAGACAGCGGTGTTTCTTCACTGTATTGTATTTGAAAATTGCCACTGCTCTTAAGTGGGCAGAAAGCTGGGCACTTACTTTTTGATGAATAACAAGCTCTCCAGACGTGTGCCACTCTCCTCTTTTCCTTTCTTTCCACAGCCACCACAGAGAAAACACTGTTGCTTCTTACCTACCTGTTTTGCTAAAAACATGAGTTCATTTACAGAGTCTGAGAAAATTTGCCTTTATTTTTTATTTGTGTTAGTATTCCTAAATCACCCTGTTAATATGATCAATGTATTAAAAAACATAAGATACAGATATAATATTGCTGTAAGTAATTAGGTTTTTATTGAATTAGTAATTAAATTACCTTAATCCTCTACTTGGGTCATTTTGTACATAAGAAAGATATTGTAGATACTAGTTTTTAAGATGGAGAATATTACTTAATGGCTTACAGTTTTAGACTGTTAAATAGGGTCCTAAGATTATATTCAGACTACGATCACTATTTTTATGACTAAAGGAGGAAATCACAATTTTTGACCTCAGATGGTGTAAAACATATTATAAAAAGGAATAATTATTTTGTAGAAAACTTCAAAGAATTTTCAATGGTCTTTCCAGCTGAAAAGCTAAAAGGGCTATAGTGGTATATTTTTGGACAAGTATACACCAACTTCCTTAGCTCACATGTGAAGAAACTCTGGCCCAGAGAAAGATGAGTTGCTAGGTTTATACAATGGGGAGCTTGGATTCAAATATCCGGATCTTTAGGTAATGCTTCCATGTATGTATTTTATGTATGGGATAGTAAAAAGCATACTTCAGCCATCAACTGAGTTTTTAGCAAAGCAGGTAGGTAAGAGGCAACAGTGTTTTCTCTGTGATGGCTGCAGCTACAAGGAGAAAAAAGAGTAGCACATGTCTAAAGAGCTTGTTATTCATCAGAAAGTGCCCAGCTTTCTTCTCTGATTACTCAAGAGCAGTGACAATTTTCAAGTTAGATATATGTGTATTTTATATATATGTATATATGTATATACACACATAGTTTGAAAATTATATATATACATATATACACACATGCCATTATACTATGTATGTAATATTACTATCAAATATTTATAAATAAATAAAATAAATATATTTACTTATAAATATTACTATTATTATATATTTAGTAAAATATTAAAAGTACAGGTAATAAAATTCCCAGAACTGATAAAGAAGGGAGTTATACTTTTAGGAAGGTAGGCGAAAATGATGTTTCTTAAAGGAGATTGGGATATGAATAAATGAAAATGAGGGATCAAATATTGCTTAAACAAAAGCAGAACAAAAAAGAAAACTAAGACAAAGACATGTAGCAGAGGCAATTAGCCAGTCTGGATTTTTTTTTTTTTTTTTAAGTAAACATACAGCCAGGTGTGATGGCCTTTGCCTGTAATCCCAGTCACTTGGGAAGCTGAGGCAGGAAGACTGTGAGTTCAAGGCCAGTTTCAGTAACTTAGTGAGGTTCTAGGCAACTTACTGAGACCCTGTCTTGAAATAAAAATTAATAAAAAAGAAAGAGCTAGGGATGTATCTCAGTGGTTAAGAACCTCTGGGTTCAATCCCCACTACAAAAACAAACAAAAAGAAGTAAACACACACACACACACACACACACACACACACACACACGGAGAAATACTATTGTAGAAGTAAAAGAAAGATGCTTATTGAAAGGGTCATCTCATTCTGTGTTTAGTACTTTGGCTTAGGACCTCTGCAGGTTAGAAATATTAATTATATATTTATGCTGAATAAACTCTCCTCAGAAGTAAATTTCTACTGGAAAACAAACTATTTAAAATGAAAAACATAACTTTTTGGAGTATATGTCTATTCATATAATTTCTGGATACAAAATCAAGTTTAGGTAATTTGATTGTCAGCAGACAAGGTCATCCTTATCACAAGGTTGCCTTGGTGTGATTTTCTAACCTGAGCACTGCCTCCTTGGCAAGTATGGGAAACACTCAGAAACCAAAAACATACTTTATTTCCCATGCTCCTTTTCAACACAGTCTTCAATCAGTCCTTTTATATTGGTTGTATAACAAAAGTGTCCTATCAACTTAAGAAAGAGTTACTCTAGTAGGTACTAATCTTTGAATACTCAGTGATCACAGTCATCATCACTTAAAAAAAATTGTAACATTTTAAGGCCTAAGATGTACAATATCAAATAACATATATTCTTCTGTTTCCACTAAATTGCACAAGAAATCAACATGTCCCTCCCGACTCTCTTTGAATCCACTTTCTGTAAAAACAGCAGGTCATTCTGGGAGTCAGTGGCTTGAATAACCAGCACTTGGGGAACAGGGAGGGAATCAGTCAGAAGAGCAAGAGCATGTTTTCTACAGACCTCAATAAACATGGTCATAATTTCTCTTGAACAGGTGCATTACGACCCTGCCAGTCAGAAATACCCTGGGAATAGTTCAGGTATTCAATTTTGAATGCCATTCCCTCTCGAGTCTTCCCTAAAACTCCAAAGAAGCATGAGTCTTCCCAGAACAGCTTCATTTAACAGTGCATTGTCTCTGCCATACAGACCTGAGAAGAGCAACGGAGTGGGGTGGTGTTTCTAAAGGACATAAAGAAAGGGTAATCACTGGAAATGGAATTGTTTTTGAGATATATACAGCATATAAAGAACATCTTTAAAATGGCAATATATTTTTTTCCTCTGCTGCACTCAAACTTGCAGAACAGTAACATATATGCACATTTATAAATGTGTGTATATCTGGCCATCTATCTGATTTAATAGGAAATTATAGATGAATGCATTATGAGAAAGCATGAGAAGAAATGAGCAATTTTCTTGGGAAAGTTACTCATAGGATATATACTCTAGATGAGAAAGGGAAAGACACTACAAAAAATCTTGGTCACCAGCAAAAATAAAGCCAATATCCATTCATCCATTGTATGCTTTGTTGCTCATCCTCATGAACACTTTTTTCTTTACCCTCATTTCCATGTTTCTTGATCCCTCTAGTTGATCAACAACCCCTCTTGCATAGCATTCTTCCTATACCTAAAAAGAGAACCCTAATTCAAAAATTTTCCTTGCACCTTCAGACTATTATTATAAAAGCCTTCCAATTGCAAATGTCAGCACCAACAGTCATCTGACACATAAGGCTTTCTGAGTGCTTCCCTGCCCCATATGATACTTGGTTAAAAAGAATGGAACAAAATAGGCAGATATTGATGGAGAAGGCAAGGAAGATCAATTTAAACCAAGACCATTGCCAGTGAGCTCAAGTCTCGGTCTGTGCCAGATGCTTACTAGAAGGATGCTTTAGGGACATAGATGGAGGCCAAGAGGAAATCTCTGGAGGGGACGGAAGACTGAGGAATTAGAGGATGGGAAAGATGCTGAAAAACAATGAACAAGACCTAGGAAAACATACATGTTCTGCACACTTTAGCTCAATAGTTGTATTATTGCTAGGTTAGTGATAAAAATGCATGATCTCTGTAGTCTCACCTTTCTTTCATTTAGTTTTCCTATCTGCAAAATAAAGTTGATAATATCATCCTTATAGAGCTGTTAGGAGATTAAGTGAAATAATACAGCACTTTTGACTGGTGCATAAAATTGTTCAAAAGTGTTCACAGTGCCATGATAGCACTCCACATGTGTACACAAACACACTGCTCACTTACTAATAGCCATTTAATTCACTTAAGAGACAGGGTCTCACTATGCTGTCCAGATTGGCCCTGAGCTCCTGGGCTCAAGTGATCCTCTTGCCTGAGCCAATTGTCATCTGTTCTCTATACACCAAGTCAGATGTGGTACTAGACACTGTGGAGAAGGCAAAGGTCAGTCAAACAGTGTCTAAAATTGTGATTCTTCTTCTCCTTTTCTTTTCTTCTCCTTCTCCTTCTCCTTCTCCTTTCTCCTTCTCCTTCTCCTTCTCCTTCTCCTCCTTCTCCTTCTTCCTGGAGTTCTGAAGTTAAAATATAGCATGTTCTACCCTGTTTTAGCTAATACAGGGAAGATAGGCCTGTTTTTATTTCACTCATACATGGAAGAAGGGATAAAACATTTAGGAATGGTGAAACTGGCAGTTTTTAAAAAATCAAGGACTCTGTCAGCATTAGAATGTGAAAACATTTGAGTCATAGGCTTGCTAGGGAGTGTTTAATAGGCGCCTTTGTAAAATCTCCAAACTAAGCTGTATCATTTTCTATACATGCTTAAATCTCTTAATTACAAAGCAACTTTAATTATACATAAAGTATGCCTCTTCAATCATGTTTTAATCACACATGAAAAAAATTAAATTTATCCCAATGTTATTTTTCTGCGTTTCAATTCTGATTTTTAAACTCTGGCATATTCTGTACCAAAAAATTGCATTAAGCTAATGTTTATGCTTGCACATAATCCCACACTTTCAAGGCAACACTTAAAATATTCAGAAGAGCTTCACAAGAGGGAGTAGTTTAATTCTGTTGTTGACTCAGAGCCATTGTTCTTCACAGTTACAGCTCCACTGGCATAGGCTACATATGGTCACTGGTTTCCTCAGTGTACAGAGTGATACTGCATTAACATTCTGGCTGGTGGTGGAGGATATGCTATGCTTTAGAGAAATATGTGAGGGAAGATGTGCTGCCTCTCAGGCAGAAAGGAGGACAAGACCAACGTGGGAGAGCTGACAGACTGCCTTAAAGTGATTTCTGTGGCTTGACACTGTGGCAGCTGACTTAGGAGTCCTATTATTCCCTTTAGGAGACTAGATTTCACACATTGCTGTTGATAGAATGACTTCCATTAAATGAATGGAAATTAGAGACCACTGTGGATTACAGCCATGGAAGGAGGTTTTGCCAGAATCTTTCACCATCACCATTCCAAAATTTCCAGCTGTCACTTGAAGCAGACTTTTTATGACCCCACTTTTGCCCTAATCTCTGGTCTGCGGGCCATAGGTCAAATTGGAGCAGCAGGTGGTGACTAATGGTTTTGCCTTGGCCCCTTAGAGCATTAGTATTTTCAGCAACTAGAATGGGGAATTTTGCTAGGGTTTAGTAAACATGAGTTTTCTTTTATCATTTTATCATTTGCAATTTACTTTGGTGCATATGAACTAAAGGAAAAAGACCAAGGAAAATCTCAAAAAATAAAAATAAAAAAGTTAAGACTTCACACTCATCTAATCTCATTTCATGAATTGTATGTATCTCAAGAGACGGTTCTAGTAATGCAGGCCCTGAGAACTTCTACTTAACTCTTCCCTACTTAGCTGGTTTTCATCTGTTTGTGAATAAAAATACTAATAATAGTGGCAGCACCAGAGGGAGCCACTTACACAGTTTTGTCTCAACATCCATGAAGCTGACAATAAGCCTTGAAATGCAGAGATATTAAGATTTTATTGAAGTTTCTAAAAAAGAAGGGCAGAAAGGAGATGATATGTAAAATCTGTTAGCAGCAATTCCAAATTATGAAACTAGTAGCAACCACTTCATTTTTCCCACTTGAAATATTTGCAAATGGTAATTGCCTGGATGTACTCCAGAAAGTAAATCATATTTCAAAATGTAAAATTGTATTTGGAGCAAGAGGTATTCTCTCTAATCATGGCATTGTCCCTTTGCAGAATACTATTAGCAGGTTTGTATGTTATATACCATTTTACTGTTTTTGTGATGTAAATGAGGGTACCAAAAATAAAGATGAAGAATATAGCTATTGATATGCACACACCAGTGCTTAAATATATTCTCTCACTCTTTCCCTCTCTCTCTCCCTCCCTTTTTTCCTCTCTGCCCTCTAACATGTGTAAAAATGCACTCAAGCACAACACACACACACACACACACACACACACACACACACACAGACTCTCACACACAAATGTGCATGTTTACACAGGTGATTTTGTTGTAAATCACTAGAACCAGAGTTACGGTAAAGATATCAGGTAAACTTTCTTTGTAGTCTAAGAAAGGGGGAGAGAATATCAATAGAAATGGAAAACAGTAGAAAAGAAAAGCAGAAGGCATGTATCTTCATTAACACTAGCCTTTTGTTTTTGTGAGTTGATAGTCAAATGAATTCAGTCCTCAGTAATACTCTTATTACTATAAAAAATATTTCAGAAAAAAAAATAGTGATTCCACCAGTCCATCTCGGAGGAGGGCAGGTTCCTAGCTCTTCTCTTACTTTGACCAAATCCAACCCAAATCATAAAGACATTGGAGAGGCAGAACTGGTATAGCTCTTCTGTGAGCAATTATACTCCTCCACTCCTCAGCTTGGACAGCATCGGACAAATCCCATGTTACAGGATCACACGAAAGAAGAATTCTGTTGGCTTATGTAATGAAACTTTGGTAACCTAATTACAGTAAGTTTTGCAGTTTATAATGCTGGCAATGAATGCTTTTTGGGGTCCCTTTTCATGTACTATCCATTCTCCTTAAGAAAGTGCTTTATTATTTGTGGTTTGTGTGTCAGTTAGAAAGGAGAAAATGAGAGTGAAGATTAGCTGCACTTGACCCTGGTGATGTCTCCCTTTCCTTCTTCTTAAGAGCCTTTCCTTCTCTTCCTTCAGGCCACACTGCTCCCTCACCAACTGCTAATATCCCATTCCATTGTGAGGGATACGGTTGGCAATGGTAATTGGGGGATGCGTTGTGATTCTAGTGGAATGTCCTGTCTGTGGGACTTTAAGATGACAAATGTGCCTCTGAGGCGAGGAAGCATGTATCATTTTACCTATCTATCCACCTGTCAATTGTATTTTAATTTTTTCAAAATAATGCTTTCCAATCTAGCAAAGGGACCATCACTGAGGAAAGGATCCACAGGAATTTTGCCATCTGCCAGGAGTCTATCAGGCATTGCTTAGCACTCTCTCCAGAAGCATTGGTTTCTACATGTCTTAAAAATTTCTGGGTGGGGACAGTGAGTGGAGTGGGGAGTCCTGAACCAAAAGACATCAGGTCATCTCCCCACTCCATGTGTGGAAGGCTTCCAAAGCCCTCCTATTTGTGGAAGAAGAATGAGGGGGAAAGCATCAGTGTTGGTGAGGTGGTAGGTGATTAGCAAGGGAGGGAAATTTATGAGTATTGCACAAAGAAGCTGTCCCCAAATTAGCTCAGTGAGCATCTCCATACTTACATTAAGATGTGTGACATTTGGGAACAAGGCTGGAGCCTGGAGAGGAGAAAGGCACAAATGAGACCTGAAATAATCATCCTCATAACTTGTCCTCAACCTATGTCTGGCAGCAACCTGGTAGCTGTGTCATGGACTTAAGGGAAAGAGAGGGGAATGCCTGAACTTTGAATTAGGTGTGAAGAGGGAGATAGATTATTCTATTGTACTCCCTTTCATTGGGTAGAAAAGGCTGGGCAAAGGCAGTAGAAGACCTGATCCCCTGCTCAGGAATGATTCAGTGACTATATTTGAATTCAGCTGGAAAAGGAGAAATTCTCATGAAGCATATAAAACAATGGATCTTTCTTTATCATCTTGCCAGAATTATCGCTGTGTTTCCTTTAGGAGATGGTACCTGTGGGATTCAATTGGCCACCTCCGAGCTTTAGATATGAAACTAGAACTACATTGTATGTGACACAGCTTCATGGTTAGTTTTATCTTCTTCCCTTTGTTTCCCTATTGGGTTTATCAGTGAAAATAAAAGAGGGCTCTGGGGAGAGCAAGGAAGGAGGATTTAGAGAGCCACATCTCACTTTGAAGACAGATTTGGAGGAGCAGTACCACCAGAGGTGAGTGGTGTTGAGAAGGCTGAACAGGGTGCGGAGCCTAAAATGATAAATGTTAGAAAATGAATAAGAAATATGATCTTGGCAGGGATCCTAGGACAGAGCAGTGGGGAGGCCCTAACACAGCTACATCTGAAGAGCTCCATCAGAGTCACACCTCTGAGACCCCCATGCTAATACACTGAAACAAAAACTCAAAATAAGATGGGGAAAGAGACAAGTGGGCAATGAGGGAGGAACATGCAAACTGAGCTAAACCCCTTAGTTTTTGGTTGGGTGTGTGTTAAGCAAACTCAGAACATTTGGAGTATCCTGAAAACCACATTTGTTTTGCAAGCTAATTGTGATTAAAGGGTGATTTCAAATACTTAGATTTAACATTTCTCCAAATAATTATAGTAACTCAATGGTATATGGTTTAATTCTGGACCCTCAAGCAATGCTTTCAGCAAAAACCTCCTCTATCAAGTGCAAAACAGGCAAATTTACAGCTCCCTATTATATAGGGATTGCTATTTAAATCTAAGGAGATGGCAGGGGGTAGGAGGGGGTGATAATTTAAGGCAACTGACAGGCATTATATTTTTCTTTGGTAATTATTTTTAAAGTTCCCAACAAGTAGTTTAGCAGTATGAAGATAAACATTGCTGGGTTTTAGAAAAGGACAGAAAAGAGCATGGTGTAATGGATAGAACACTGGGCTTGAAGTTGGATGATGTTGATGTAAGTTTATGTAGATGAATTTCAACTTTGCCACATGTTAGTGATTGGCAGAGGCAGCTTAAACTGTCTGAGTCTCAATGTTTTTACCTATAAAATGGGACAGATAACATATTCTTGCCTGTTTTATAAGGTAGTTGTAAGGATCAAATGAATGAAAAATGCATTTTATATATCATAAAGCTCTGTAGGAAGATGGAGTATTGTTGCTTAGAGCGGAGCAAAAGGCAATATATCGGAGTCAGAGTGTTGAGGGATTCAGATAATAGACCTTGCGGTCAGGGGCCTGTGGGTGAATTCTGGGGCTGCCATCAAGTTACTGTGCCTCTCTCTGCCTAAATCTCCTCATTTATAAAGGGAAGTAAGGACAGTTCTGCCTTTGGGGAATTGTAAGGAGTAAAGGAGAATCTACACAAAGTGCTTTGTGCAGAGCCTAACACACAATAAGAGTGTGTAAATAAAATATATATTAGCTATTACTAGGTGTGATTATTGTGGTTAACACCACTGAGTTTATTTATCTTGGAAATAATAAACCCATGAATGTCACAGAATGGAATTTGAAACCCAAGCACTGTGTTTCTTTATAACACATCAGTTTATCTAAGTTTGTAGTTTAAAAAGCCAAAGTACTGAAATATGTATATTTTTTAGCTAACAAGGCATAAGAAATGCATTCCTTTTTTTTTTTAACTTGAGGATATTGGTGATTTAGAATTTAACATTATATTGGACTATATTCGTCTATGTATCTATCATGCATCTAAATTAATTTTATGATTGTTATGTCCTTTTGTATCATCTATGTCTTACAATTCTCAGGAGGGTGGGTGGATATCATGCTGAATAAACAGGCCCATTGGGCCCCAGTGAAGGAATCTGAGAACACTCCTTTCCCATTTTATGGTCCCAACTCCATTATAGTCATGAAGTAGCAAAATCCAGTGGTTCACAGATATTTACAAAAGAAAAGGGCAGAAGTGTTATTTTTTTTTTTTTTTTTTGTCTTTCTTTTTCTTCTCTTTACTGTTGTCCCATTTTTATTTTTTTCCCTCTTTTTTTCTCCTACCCTGTAACTTGGGCTTATTTATATTATTCTGTCCCTCACCTTTTCTTCCTTGTCATTAATATAGATAAATATTCTTTCAAGTATCACTATAAGCCAGACTCAGAAAGTCAAGGGTTTTATATTTTCTCTCACATGTAAAAGCTAGAGAGCAAAAAGGAAAAGTGCAGGGTTTGGGGAGAATTCTCATGAAATTAATAGGATGACCAATAGAGTAGAGAAAGGGGACCAAGGGAAGGGATTAGACAAGGGAGAGGAGAGGCACTGGGGAATTAAATTGACCAAATTGTGTTATGTGCATGTACAAATGTCACAAAGAATCCTACTATGATGTATAATTATAATGTATCAATAAAAATTATTTTTTAAATAATCACTATAGTACTATTTATATACTCCAAATGCAATGTTTTACTAATTATTCAGTTTGGTAGATTTAACTGAGCAGATTTGCAGACAAATTCTTAGAATCATAATGAATATAGAAGTTTATTTTTCCTTTTATCTTTGTTGATCCCTCCTAGTTTCCAGCATCTGCATTTTTTTTTCCCTAAGTGGGTATCTGTGGAGCAATAGCTATAGCCTGGATCCTACTTCACTTCCTCAGAGCACAATGACATAAAATAGGTACTCAAAGAGCTTTGGAGCTTGGGATGCAACAATTTCAATTTGTGAAATTCAACTTCTTTGTTCCTGAAGCTCCATTATTTTATCATTGTTCTTTGGTTGGTAGACATGTATCTGTTGGACTTGACAGGGCATGGACCCCTGAGCCTTACCTGAGAGACTGAAGTCCTACTACCTGATTTTAGCTTCTCTTCAAGCTAACTCTTCATCTGGGTGATGCTGCATACTGCCCTTGAATTGAATATTTTACTGCCTCTGATTCCCTCTCTGCTTTGCCCCCCATGCAAGGCTACACTTTCTAATATAACTCTATGCTATTGCCATCAATTATCATATGTTTCCCTACTCCATTTAAAATTCATGAAAGGGAGGACTTGTAGCTTTTAGTCCAGTATTCCTAGTAGCCAACAGATGGAGAACTTGGCCTTCCTGGTTCTCAGCAAATGTTTAGAAGATTGATGGGCACTCTGATGCCTTCTTTAGTAGATTTTGCTGCGCTACTGGAACAGATTTCTTCTCAACCTCTGCTACTGGGTTTGCATTATCAGGTTAGTAAGTGCTATCTGGTAATGATCAGGGACATTTTGATAGTGAGGGGAAGCTGAATTCAGTCTCTATAGAAGAACAGGAACTTACCAGTTACTGAGGTCCTCAACTAAGGTATCAGACAAATAAAGACATAGCTTTTCCTGGACCTATGGGTAATAAAATAATTTTTCTCCCAGTTTTATTTGTTATCTGGCTCTAAAATGTTTTGCTTTGACCTATAACAGAGATACAGTAATTCTTTCTGAATTACACAAGTGGGTTCTGGAATCAGGTAGAAATGGGCTGTAATCCAGTCTTGTTTCTGTCCATTTCATGATCTCAGCTAAATTAACTAACCTGTTGGAGCATCAGTTCCTTAATCTGCCACTTACATTAGTTGGTGTCCAATTTGTTGATGTAGAATAAGCTCAATAAAGGTTTATTGCCTTTTTTCCTTAACTCATCTTTTCCTGGACAGATATTGACTTGCCTTCTCAGAAATTTTGTAGTACCTTTCATCAGCAACTTGATGCTAAATATTCCAGGTGGCATATACCTTTTATTTTCCAATTTCTTATCTTACTCTTTCATAGAGATTTTTTTAAGATCCAAATCTTGAAATATTAATTTTCATGCCATGGGTGTACATCTTTGTCAATATGCTTTTGTAAATATTTTTTTTTCTGGTTTGTTTTTGTGTTTGCATTTATCCTTCACCTTATTATAGTTTCATCAATTCTTTCAAACTTTGATATTTTCCCTTTGCTGGCTTTATTCCTCTGGCCATGTATTCTTACTCCCTGGGATTAATATTAAATAAAAAAAATTAGACATTGAGGTGGGACTCTCTACAAAAGCAGCTGATAAAAATTCAGTAAAGAATGAACATATTTCATGTTTGATTTAGATTGTCTAAGTCATGGGCATATTTTTATGAAGATTGCATTGCAACTGAATAATCAAGATGTTTTTACAATTTGTGGTAATTGATTCAGAGGTATTTAAACTAAGGGTAAAATTGTACTTAACAAGAAAAAGAGAGGGAGGAAAGATTCAGGGAGATAGGATTAATAATGGAAATTGATTACAATTTAAAGTAGATTAATTTATTAATTTAATCAAGAATCTCTATGGTGGTAGACTGAGTTTATATTCTTATACTACATGAAGAACTAAACATAGGAAAATTTCTATGTTCATGGAACTCACATTCTATTGTAGAGATTATTGTAAACAAAATGAATAAATTTATATGATCTTTATAAAAATAAAAGTGTTTTAAATGCCAAAGAGGAAATAAAAATGCAGAGAAGGAATATGAGGAATGTCAGGGAGAAAAATGTATCATTCTGGTTCAAAATAAGATGGTGAGAGTAAGTCTCTGTAAGAAGGTACTAGTTGGGAAACTCTTGAAGGGGGTAAGCAGCAAACTATATGTATAGCTGGGGAAGAACTCTTCAGGTGGAGAGAGCAGTCAGTGCAAACTACTAGAGTGAGAGAGTGCCTGATGGGTGCTGGGAGCATCCAACAGGCAGGAAGGCTGCAGGAGGAGGGTGGCACAGGCTGCAGAGGGCCTTCTTGGCCCTCATAAAGATTTTGACTTTAGTTCTGATTTAGATGAGTCTTTGAAAGGTTGTAATTAAAAGAGTGATGGTGTACAAAGGAGTAACTCTGACTGCTGTATTTATAATAAAGTGTAAGGAGCTTTGTGTGGCAGCACATGCCTATAATCCCAGCACCTTGGGAGGCTGAGGCAGAGGAACATGAGTTCAAAGCCTACCTCAGGGATTTAGCAAGGCCCTCAGCAACTTAGGGAGAGCCTTTCTCTAAATAAAATATTTTTAAAAGGGCTGGGTTCAATCCCTGTTGAGCAATAGGGCCCTGAGAGCACCTTTGAATTTCATAGTAAATAGTGAACAAAAGTTTCATAGGAACTAAATCTTGAAATATAGAAGTCTAAATTATAAAAAATAAGATAATTTCATAAAGCATAAGGAAAGACAGTTTTTTGGTGGGGACAATAGTTATGATATCACTGCACTAAGATGTTAGCTTTTATGAGGATGGTGGTGCGGAGACAGTGATATGTGTTTGGGTTCTGGAAATATTTTGACAAGAGAGCCCTATAGGATTTGCTAATGTACTGAAAGTGGATTCAGAGAAAATCGTTGAGTCCAACATGACCCCAAGGTTTTTGGCCTGAGAAAATGAAAGGATGAAGTTGCTATTGACTGGGATGGGGAATGCGGAGGAGGGAGCAGGTTTTAAGAGGTGAATATCAGCAATTCAATTCCAGACATATTGGATTTCAGTGGGTCTTTTAGAAATCTGGTAGAGATGGATAGTAAGCAGTTGGACAGAGGACTCTTGAGTCCAGGGAGAGGGCAAGGCATGTATTTGGGAGTTGTTGGCATACACATGGTATCCAAGCCACAAGAGGATATTAGATCACTAAAGGAGTGATAGATGCCCAAGATTTTATATTCTGTCCCCCCTCCCAAACTATGACCTGTATAATCTGTACAGTCTTTATAATTCTGAACTTTATTTCTTTATCTGCAAAGGAGACATAATATCTTCCTCATAGAATGAGAAGACTTATGAAGTAGTATATACAGAATGTTTGGCATCTCACTGGTTTTATATTATTCTGAAATATCTTGATGATTACCCAAACCTCAATGGCCTTGAAAGGCAACCATGCCTTTCACTGTGTGAGTTGTTTTCTTTCACTCACCATTCTTCTGCTTTCCCATTTTCCGAATGAATCCCTCTTTTGGTCAGTTCAGAAATTATTGCCTGTGATCAAAAACTGACTTCTGTCACATACAGTGCTGAGCTTTGCTTAGTGAAACGTGTAAAAATTTACATGCAAAACAATATGTTTATTATTTACTTGGATATAATTTTGTAGCATGTGAGCATCAAGATTGGAAATGAGGGGCAGGGAAATAAATGGTTGCAAATAATAATTGTATCCTTCAAAAATAAAAATGAATGTTGGAACTGACCAACCACAGAGATTTTATCACCTTAAAATATGTAATTGGAGAGAGTCTAATGCACTTTGATAGAGATATAGGGAAGCCCAAGTGTTTATTTTGAGATCTTTCACAAATATGTCTTTAGATATCATGTAGAATAAATCCTTATATTACTGTAGATTGAACTACAATATTTCAGCTGTTTTAATTTTACTTTGTGTTCAATAATAGCAATAGATGCTTTGATAATTATAAAATTGAAACTCTTTGAGAATATAAGCCAGTGAACTTGGAAATCCTTTATTTGAAATTAATGCTTCATGTTATTTGTTTATAAAAAAATGATCTACCTTTTTTGTGTTAAGCATTACATTTGACATGTTCATCTATGTGATGGTAGTACCTGTGGCCTCACAAACTTCATTTGTGTTAGTCATTTATGATATTGAATTTAAATATCCTATAAAAGTCTAAAAGAGTTTGTGGCAGTAGAAAAAAGATTAAAAAGAACTTTTCTAATGACTGTTTTCAAAATGTTTTATTTTCTATTTTAAGACTATAAATTAAATTATTAAAAGTTATGTAATTAAAATTGTTTTAAAATATTTTTGGTGCGAGACTTCAGTCCAATACTCCAAATAATCCATTTGTATTGAAAAGAATATTTTCCTGTTTTGCTTGATTATCTGAATCATATAAGCTTTTCTAGTTACATGGAAATAATAATTTTCTTTATAAAATTAATAATTCATATTTCTTATCATTATATGGATTTAAATACTGTCTTAGAAAATATGCATTAAATATTAAAACTAATTATATGCAGTTGCCTAGTTTTATATTATGCACTATACAGAAATACAATAATTAACAAAGGATTGCTTGTAACAATGACTTGCAATGTCAAAGGTATGATGTTTGGGTCTCTATCTGTGATCCACTTCCTTTGTAACATAAGAAAATTCTACATAGAACTTCCACAACAGATACTGTAAAGAAAATTGTACTGGGGATACATAATATAAAAAATTAAATTGAGCACATTCTTTAGATGTTTTATTTCTTATTTAATACTTTCTTATAAATTTTCTGCTTTCTTATTCTTCCCAGATTCTTTTATCACAATTTTTATGACTTATTGTTTTTATTAAATAAGAAATACATATCCATTTTACAATTATTGGAAAAAATTATGCAGATAGAATAAATTTAAATTCTATTATCCCCAAATAACTCGTCCTTTCTCTGTGTAGTATTTGAAAGAGTATATACTATAGTGTGCATGCATATTATATATGTAACATAAACTGTTATGGATATGTAACATATAAATATAATGTGTACATATTTATATTTGAAAGATTAGAAGATAATTATTAGTTCATTCTTTGTATGCTATAATTTAATTTCTCATTGCTTGATTTTTTTTGAAGTAGTTTTTGGTTTTGTTTGTTTGCTTTTTCTGTTAATAATGAGCACAGCTTATGCAATGCACAGTTGTTTAATCATTTCCCTAGGGTAAATTCTTGTCAGGGAATTTCTTGAATAAGGTATATAAGTCCTTTCAACATATACTCCTAAAGTGCTCTTCATAAGGGTGGTAGCCATCTGTAATCCCTCAACTGTAAGTTTATTGTGCTCTCTTCAATACTGGATGATACTCTCTTTATCTTTGTCAATCCAGTAGATGTGATCTTCTTTCTTATTGCCTAACCTGGCAGATCCTTGATTACTAAAAATTTAAAACATTTTAAGATATATTTATTTTCCAAATGATTTTCATCCATAAAAGAATTTATCTATGTTTTTCTAATAGGTTGTTTTTCTCTTTCTCAATCTACATCTCCTTTATGGTTTCTTTCTTTGACATGAAGCTTGGTTCATGTCAAATTATACAAGTATTATACACCAAATTATACAAGTATTAATTCATGTTTTCTTCAGATATTTCCATGTCTTGAGTTGTTTATACTTAATTTTTAAAATTACATCTAGAATGTGTTTTGTTACAAGGTATAAGGATCTTAATAATAGTATTGAAGAACTCAATTTTACAAACTAATTTGCAATATGTTCTTTATTATGCACTAAATTCTTATGTACATTTAAGTCTTCCAGATTTTAATTCAATTTTACTGATCTGTTTATTTGTAAAAAAATACTACAGTGCTTTAATTCATTGTATATTTTTTGCATTTTTAAAAATGCCATATAGTACAGGCATTTACATTCTTTCTCTTTTTTTTTTCAAATATATTCTTGCTATTCTGCACTGACTTTATTTTTTCAGGTAGATTTTAGGATATGTGTTAACAATATTAAATTAATCAAGTAAAATTTAAATAATTTTCTCAGTTAATCTCAATTTTTTGAAGACACTTTTATTATATGCTTTTAATTTTTAAATAATCTTAAACATAAAAAAGTTGCAAGAGTAGTACAAATAAGTATTTTCCACAAACGGTTTGAAAATGAGTTGCCCATCTTCCTTTTAAATACATTAGTATACATTTTCTACAAATAAAAAATTTTTTCTTCCTATTCATAATAGCCATCAAAGTTATAAAATTTACATTGATATATTATTCCATGTAATGCTCAGACCCTGTTTGGTTTTGCCAAATATTCCAACAATATCTTTTATACCAAAAGGACCCAATTTAAAATTGCAGTTAGTGGCTCTCTCTCTTTAGCCTTGTTCAATCTGATATAGAGCCTCAATCTTTCTTTGACTTTACACTTTGGCACTTTAAGATTTATAGGGCAATTGTTTTGTATTCCTTTATTTTGGTTTGGTCTGATATTTCTTTGTGATTAGCCTCATAGCATGCATCATTGCAGAGAATATCACAGAAGGGATGACATGCTGGTCTCATTGCCTTCTGTCAGGGGGTTCTTGATTAAGGTGGTATCTCCCAGTCTTCTCACCTGTAAAGGGATCCTTTTCCCCTTTGTAATTAATAACTATAGTATTTTAGTGGACTTAAAGGTAGATCATGCCCAGCTAACTTTTGTTCAATCAATTGGCTAATATTTATTAACATGTGTTCATAATATTATATTTTATTTAATATGTTAAATTTATTATGTGTTAACATGTCATTTTTTCACACACAGGCTTGCCTTTCTTTGACCAGTTAGAATACTTTGGGGATGTCCTGTGCCTGACACATGCCCTTGTTGTCCTGGAGCACTCCCTTGCTTCCTGGATTGGTAAAATGTTCCAGGCTCATCTTGTGTTTTTCCTTTTTGATTCCTGGACCCAGCCATTTCTCAAAGAGCTCTGCTTTCTTCTCTTAAAATCTTTTTGTTTGGCTTCTATTACGTAAAAGAGTATTTGCTGCAAATATGAATTCAGTTCTCTTGTTTTTAATTATGGAGTTTTCTTATGAAATCTAGCACATGTATGTATTATATATAACATCTTTATGTTAAATATAAATGTTTTATTTGTATGGGATGTTTAGTGACAAATCTTATTAAATCATTATCTGTATTTTTAATTTCAGTAATTATTTGTTACATGAGTTTTGATATATAAATACATTTTAATTTCTAGAGCAGTTTTTGGGGTTCACAGCAAAATTGAGTAAAAAGTACAGAAATTCCCTATACGTGTCCTATCCTCACATAAACAGCCTCCACTGTTATCAAGCTCCTGCACCAGAGTTGTGCATTTGTTATCATAGATGAACCTACACTGACCCATCTTTATCATCCAAACTTTACAGTCAACATTGGGGTTGAATGCCAATGATGTACATTGTGTGGCTTTGGTCTAGTGCATAATGGCAGCTATCCACCCTCACCTTATCATACAGAATAATTTCACTGTCCCCAAGTTCTTTGTACTACTCATATTTAGCCTTCCCTCCCCTCTGATCTCAGGCAGCCATTGATTTTTATGTTTTTTTTTTTTTTTTTTTTTTTACTTTTTTCTAATGCTTTACCTATTCCAAAATGACACATATTTGGAATCATATAGAATGTGGACATTTCATATTGCATTATTTCTCTTAGTAAAACACATACATATTTTTTACATGTCTTTTCATTTTTGATAGCTCACATCATTTTAGCACTGGATAATATTCTGGTAGGATATAATAGAATTTATCAATCCATATGCTTACTTGGTGGATTCTAAGTTCTGAAAATTGCAAATAAAACTATGTGCAGGTTTCTTTGTAGATGTTTTCACGAATTTTTAGGCAGATATCAATGAGTGTGGCCTGGTGTGGTGGGGCACACCTATAATCCCAGTGGCTCCGGAGGCTGAAGCAGAAGAATCGCCAAGTTCAAAGCCAGCCTCAGGAACTTAGTGAGGCCCTAAGCAACTCAGTGATACCCTGTCTCTAAATCAAATACAAAATAGGGTGGGGGATGTGGCTCAGTGGCCAAGTGCCCCTAAGTTCAACCCCTAGTACCAAAAGAAAAATATATCACGAAATATGATTGTTGGATCCATTGTCAAGGGTATGTTTTTCTTCATAAGAAACTGCCACACTGTCATGTAGAGGCTGTACCTGTTTGTATTCCCGCCAGCCATGATTGAAAGGTTCTTTTACTCAACCTTCTCACCAACATTTGATTGTCAGAGTTTTGAATGTTGATCATTTTAATAGGTGTGTAGATGTAACTTATTATTGTTTTAATTTTCATTTTCCTGATGATATATGTCACATAATATCTTTCCTATTTATTTATTTATTTATTTTGCATCTGTGTAACTTCTTTGATGAGATATCTGTTAAGGACTTTGAACCATTTTATAATTGCTTTTTTTTCATATTGTTGAACCTTCATGAGCATTTTGTATATCTTGTATGTGAATCCTTGATCATATATGTCTTTGCAAATATTTTCTTCCAGTCTGTGGCTTGTCTTCTCATTCTTTTGACAGTATATTTTGCAGAGCAGATGTTTTTAATTTTAATGAAGTCCAGCTTATCAATTATTTCTTTCATGGATTGTGCCTTTTTTGTTGTGTCTAAAATGTCATTGTCAAGCCCAAGGTCATCTAAATTTTTCCCTCTTATTTTCTAGAAGTCCCTTTTTTCTCCTTTTATAGGTAAATTATATTAAAAGTCAAGATCTGAGTGCTAAGTATCCTCCTTACAATTGGGGTGTCCCTTCCCTTAGGCTTTCTCATTGGACTGGACCAGGAAGAATATATTCATACACACATCTCTTTGCTTTTCTATATTTTCTATGAAAAATAATGAGCATGCACTAATACCTCACATTCTGATGATATAACACACAATTCATCTAGCTTTCTCCCTTTTTGTATTTGCAACTTTTTTATTGGTCAATGAAACTTGACTTTTATTATTCTTAAGATATTTATCTATTTTATTAGTTTCTTTCTATGAAACACTCTTTCATTGCTGCTACTGTCCTTTTCTCTGCATAGATGCTCTTCTAACCTCATCTGGGCGGCAGGAACACCCTCCTCATATTATTTGGTCTCCAATGGGCTGTGTCTGTACTATGGCCTCTTCGTCTTGCAAGTCCTCTGACTCCCAAACTATGTTCCTTCCCTGAGTGAAACCCCTACTCACCCTGCTCAGGCTCTGACCACTTGTTCTGTGTTGCCATGGGTCCATATCCTCCCCTATGAGGATGCCCACTTTGCCTTGCTAAATGACCTTGACTTAATTGTTCAGAAAGGAAAAAGAAGGAGGAAGGGAGAGAGCCAGATTTCTTATGCTATTTAGTAGAATTTATACTTCTGTACTTTCTTAGACTCCTAGATATTTTATGTTTTTGTTTGTATTGTGTATATTTCTTTCATTTGTATTTCTATTTCCTCTTCATTATTGGTATATAGGAAAGTTTTAATTTATATGCTGAGTGTTTAATCTATAACTAACCAAGTTCATGAGCTGTTCTATGTAGATTTAATCATTTTTCAATTTAGGAATGAAATTTTATCTTCATAAAATTATCATTTTGCTTCCTTCTCATATATATTGAATCCGATTTTTCCTATATTAGTTTCCCTGGCATTTTATGCTTAGGTGAAATTTTCTTAAACTGATAGAAGTTCTTTATAGCTTAGATTGTATGATTAGTATTTGTTAGAAAGAGTTATTTAAATAAGAGTCCATAAAAATTCAGTGTTTAGAATTAAGATTTTATAAAATTGTGAAATTCATAACAGTGAGAACATTTTAAAAAATTATGTAAGAATCAGCTAACATAATGATTGATCTTTAAACTTAGGTTTTTTTTTTTTCTTCCAGTCTTTAGAAATAGAATATACACAATTACATAGAATTTTTTTTTTTTTTTTTTTTTTTTTTTTTGATACCAGGGATTGAACTCAGGGGCACTCGACCACTGGGCCACATCCCCAGTCCTTTTTTGTATTTTATTTAGAGACAGGGTCTCACTGAGTTGCTAAGTGCCTCGCCATTGCTGAGGCTGGCTTTGAACTCGTGATCCTCCTGCCTCAGCCTCCCAAACTGCTGGGATTACAGGCTTGCGCCACCGCGCCCGGCTACATAGAATTTTATAATCAAATTTAATTCAAAATCCTTAACCAGAAGGAGGGGGTTGGATGGAGTAGAGAATTATGAAATTAAAACTATTTGTTATGTCTGATTCATATTAGACAATTTTTAGACCTCCCAGTTGAATTATGCAAAATAAATCTTTTGTAAGTTCTCATTTTTCCCTTAAAATCTTTTAAAGTAGAGCAATATGTAAATGAATAAAGTCTTCTAAAGCAGGGCAATATATATTCCAATATTTATATTCTTGTTACTGAAATAATATAGGAGATCTTTACAGCAGTGGAGTTGTTTTCTTTCAAATTTTAACATGCATGTGAATTATCAGGGTTGAGGGACTAGGAATTTACATTTTGATGCAAAACTTTAGGTGAATGCAATCCACAGACCTCAATTAAGAACACAATGTTCAAATAAATGTTTCAATTGAATCACTTTTGTTCAAAGTGTAGGCAGTAGAAGTATTTTTTTCTGGTGGGGATATTGGAATTCAAGGAAGAGAAGTCATCATGAAGTTGCAGCCAATTGTACTCACTCTGTGTGATCTTCTTCCACAATAGACTTGAAGTTCTCCAGCTCTCTGGGATCAAGAGCTATATTCCTTGAATGCGCCTAAGTTTTTGAAGGTTTATAGTGAAATGATACCATATAAAAATAGTCTGAAAGGAGTTCCAAAGCCACTCTGTTTCATAGTCATTTATCCAATTTTCAGTACATAAGAACCTTTCTTCTAGGCAAGGGTGAATCCAGAATTATCTGTGAATAGCTACAAAATAATGGTTGTTTTGGAAACTCCTAAATACAGGACCTGTTTTGGAGGAAATTATTTGGTCATTTGGTCTAATGTAAAACTGAAAAGGTGGCTTGAAGTTAGCCCCACTGTTGAAAATATGTTGGTGTTCAGTTCTGTGTAACTAATGCTTTACTTTCTCTGTTGGTCCCCTTTGATTTCTATCACTTCTGAGGACCAGAACTGTGATGCTTGAGGCCACTCAGGTTCCAAATTTGTGACAAATCCCCCAGGGCTCACTGGAGTGGCAGTAAGTTCTTGCAGTTTGATTTCTTTTCAACCATTGAAATGTTAGAAAAGTAGCAACAAAGGCTCCCATGGAAAACAGCAATTCTGTTTCCTGACTGTCCACCATGGTCATGACTTACCTCTTTTGTTCCATTGATTTTATTTTTTGTTGGACAATTTTAATACTTTTCTCCATATAATATAAAGTGTAGTTGTCACAGCTGGCATAATTCTTTAACAGTGCTTGAATGTAGTCACCATTTCACACATTCTTCTTCCTTCTAATGCCCATCATCAACGATAGAAAAGTTTGTTTTAATTTTGAATATTCCTTTCCCCTTTAAGCTGTTATTTTCACTTAAATATAGGATGTTTTTATGTTATAAAGTTTGATTCTCTTTTAATAGTATGGATAAGTATAGAAATCTCTTGTGTTCATGGAAGCATTGTTTCGTGCTATTTATCATCAGCAGCTCAATAAAGGGAATGTCATTTTTAGGGAAAAATGTAATAAAAGTCTATACAATGAATTTAATAAAGAAGGAAGGCTGACATCATTTTTAATGAGAGAGGGATATTATAAGGAAGAAATAATGGCTTTTTCATCAGATGAGCCACCTTTTCCAAACTGACTGCTCTTTGTGATTGCACCTGGAAGCAAACTAACTGACCAGCAACAGCAACAACAGAATCAACACTTGCTCTACATTATGAGAGAATGTGTAAAGATCGTTAAATCAACTTATCAAATCCTAAGTGAACCAGCATTTCCTGAGACCAAAGACAGGGATGATGATTATAGTCTTTGCTAAGAAATTAAGAGATCAGTTGTAAATGACCAACATTAAAAGCAAAACAATTTTTCATTGTCACTATGCAATCAATAGAGAAAATGTATTTTACACTGAAAAACATTCTATTTCCTTGAATGTTCCTTTCCTTTCTGAGGTTTTTCATAAAATGACAATATCTAAAATAGTCTAAAAGGAGTTATAAAGCTACTCTTGTATTTTTTTTATCCTATTCAGTGTTTAAGTATATCTCTTCTAGGTAAAAGCAAATGCAGAATTATCTGTGAATAGCTACCATGTTTATAATGTGTTTTCTATTATTAAAGTTATTTCCAGGATTTACAAACAAATAGAAGGTGGCTGCTTAGCACATGTTTTGTTTGCTCTGGTTAATGGCTCCCGTTGCATGGCACACATGTGCGTTCTGCAACATATTTTAATAATTTTGAAATTCTTACCATTCATGACCCATTTCTTACAATCTGAGGACCCCATACTACAGGGAAGCCAAAATGGGCACAGAGTTATATTGTGGCCAGGAGAGTTTGTTTCTAGACATGGTTTAATTGGAACTCGCTCCATCCAATTCATGAGCTGCTCTTCTCTATGATCTGGGAAGCTGACCTTGACTTTTATAAACTGCTCCTATCCAAGTTCCCTTGACAGCTAGCTTCTTGTTGATATCCAACAGATGCAAATCAATAGCAGAACAGAAGGCAGGAGAGAATGTTTGGGTTACTTTTTCCCTTTTCTTTTCTGGTCTGGGCCAGTGTTTCCAGCAGTGACTGCATCATTCCATGACTACAACCCTGACTGTATGACCTCTTGTCCATTCTTCCATCTCTAACTGCATTCCAGTGATAATCCCTTCCTTCTTGTCCGAGGCCAGTAAAGACTTCCTTCATTCGATATTTTCTGGGTGCCACCACATTCCTTTTTATTTCCCTTCACCCTTTCCAGATCTATAAGTCATTTTTATTAAAACTTGTTTACTTGGGTTCTGATTCCTGTATGACTGACAAAACCATGTAATAGCAACAAGAAGCACTACAGAATACACTTGACAGTCCATATTCCATTTTGGGATATAGGAATAACGTGAAAACCCCATGATCTGCATGGATGGTAACTATATTTGAAATAGCTTGACTGTGCTCCCCACTGCTCCTCAGCTCCTGCCTTCTGGTTATCACAGCCAGCTCCTCTGCTCCTGGCATTAGCTACCATCCCCCAAACCACCGTGCCTATTGTGGCAACAATTACTGCTTTCATGTGCACTCCTATGGAGAGGGTTCTATCACCTGCAGTGATCAGAAGTCTTTTCAGATGGGATGAGGGAAGGTGAGGCTCTTTCAGGAACATTAGTAAGAGTGTTGGAGCAGCAATAAAACATGACTTGGAACTTATCCAGCACTCCTGTATTGCAGCCTCTTGATCCTCCTGTTATTGAGCCTTGGTTAAAAAAAAAAAAAAAATACATTTCTAATCCCAGCTGTATTCCTTGCACTTGGCTTGGAACTCATTCTTCCTATTCTGACTTGATTCTTCATTTAGCTTAGTGGACTTGCTTTCCTTTCATTTGTCTAACCATGTTTAACTTCCTCTAAGTCCTGCACCCAGAAAACAAATATGATGAGGATCATGATGAAACTATCACTGTTGTTTCCCACATTGCTATTCCTGTGTGATTTTTGCTTTTACCACCTATACCCCTCATTCGTCTTCTCCTTTCCACATACCACACTGTGCTGCTTCTTGGTCTGCCATCTTTGACTGGGCCTTCCCTCCTGTCAATCATCCTTAACCTATAAGTACTGCAGCCTTAAACACTTAACCACTTAACCCTTAACCACTGCAGCCATCCCCTGTATTTTTAGCTCTGTTTTCTACCAGCTAGCAATTTAACAGTTAGTCTAATCTTTTAAATTTCAAATTGAGTTTTTAAATATCTAAGTCCCTAAAGATTTTGAAATTTGTTATTTTGGGTTTTGTTTTTAACATTGCAGATTTAATATAAAGGAGGTTAGTCCTGAAGGACTCATTTACTCCAGGCTTATAGAAGATGCACATTAATATATTTTTCTTTTGAGGAAATAAGAATGAACCTTTGATCATTTGGTTATTTTGAGATAAATTCACTTAATGGTGTTTTCTTTCTTCCTTTGGACTGTATTTTCAAATCAAAACCCTTTTCATAAAACAATGGAGAAAATCTTATATCCTGGATGCATATGTATTTTGTGCTGTAAACTTTTTATAGCAAAAATCCAATTTCTGTTGAGATAGGAGTAGAGTTTAAATAAGGCAAGGACAATTTTAGTCTTATACATATTGTCTTTTCTATTAAAACTATATCTAAAAAATGACAGAAATTAAGGAAAGAACCAGTTGAAAGAGTCTTGCCAACTTTCTTCATTTTTTTCCCCTGAATTCTGGGCTATACTTATTAGTGCTATATCACAAATCTAGTATACAGTCTCACCTAAGCAGTATGTAATATACCACTTTTATTTTTAAAAATTAATGTTATCCTGATCTTGATATCTGTTAATAATTATTATTCATTAAGAAAAATTGAACTTATTTTTGTACAGTTTTATTTTTAAGTTTAGGTTTGAAATTATTAAGAAAGTCATAGACAAACTATAGATGATTTAAAGAGTGTTAAAAATGACTAACAAATTTTAAAATTGAACTTCCAAAGAAGGCTGGAAGGCATTAGAATTTTTCAGTAGAGAGAAAAAAAAATGAAGATAAAATTTGCTTTAGGGGTTAATGGGCATTGATGTTCCTTTATCTTTCTGGAATGTAAGAAAAAAAGAATGATGGTATATATCAGTAAGACAAGTTTGAACATTTTTAGAATTCTCTGAAGTTTATAAAAAATAGTCTTACCTGGGAATCTTTTCAGAATTTCACAAATTCTATTCAGTGAAAATACAACTTATCAGAGATACTTTTTCAAGATTTCTTTCATCAAAGGTTCTTGGGAAATGTTACATATTTAATTCTCTTCTTGGATATTAACGTTTTGTATTAATACAGTGAAGGCTCTGAAAATACTTGGAAAGAAAAATCACTCATTGAAGTCTGTTGAATGTCAAAAAACAACCAAGTTTATGTGCACAGGGGAATAATTACCCACCCCCCCCAGCACATATCACTTTCTTTAATTTTCTTTTAACATCTATATAGGAAACACTAGTTTAAAGCTTGAAGAATGAATTTCTAAACCATTTGAGGCTCATTGTTGAGTTTTAAGAATATATCAAGAAATGGTCATAAACTTTTAAAATTTAATCCATGGGGGAAAGGGGGGAATTAAATAAGAAATATTTAGGAAAATAGACAAAAGAATTACCTTGGCATCAAGAAAATGTTGTATGATTCTATTTTCATGAGACATGAGTCCCTGGATGTAGAACACAAAGGAAAATTTGCTTGTTCCACAAATTTGGAGAATCTGAGGTTTATTTTGTACTGTTAAAAACACTAGACATTCACTTATAAAATAATGTATATAAAGTGGACATCAAATCTTTTAAAACTCAAGGCCATCCATCACAAATGCCTGGATATCTTCTGCATTTGTCTAATTTTAGTATTGTGAAATAAAACTTGAGAAATATTTTTGTAGAAAGTTGAGGTGCCTATTAGCCCTTTTAATGTCAAATCCATGACACTTGCAATCAAATTATGTAAAAATATGTATAAACACCAATTAACTTAAATTTGAAGAAATGAAAGTGTCCTTGTAAATTGAAAAAAAAAAAAAATGCTAACCACATTTAGGAACTTAATTCCATTACTTAGTTTTCTCCCAGTAGTGACTTATGTTGACTACATGATCAATTTCTTCTTGATTTTAAAATTATTAATTATTGAAAATCTTACTGCTATAAAGAACTAGAGGTGATTTTGGATGCATGAAAAGTATTAACTTATTATAGTCATGTTGAAAATGTACTGAATATTTATTTTTCCTGTGAAATTACTCATCACATTCTTTGTAATTATTTTCATTCTAGGGTTAACTTGGTTTAGTCTCATGTTGAATAAAGCAGACTACATTTTTCTTGTACCCCACCAAAAAATAATTTGTAACATTTGAAATGTGTTTTTTTTTTTTTCTTGGACAGGGATTGGCAAAGATTAATTTTTGTAAATTTACCTTGTTAATGTACAAATGACAGAATAGGAATGTCTGTATTGAAGGATTTAAATTTCACTTTAGTTTTCTTTTATATTTTCAGTAATTATTAATTCTTTACATTAGACTATAAACAACTATAAATTCTATTGGAAATATTTGACTAATTTTATTAGTTGAAGTTTTGCAAGATTTTGTGGTAGTCCTGTGGGATACAAGATAACATAGAATTCTTGAATTTAAGGGTATTAATAGTATGCCTACCTTTAGTAATAGTTATACATTTTTCCAAATTGTCCTTCTGATTAATTATAGTATGACTTGATCAATCAACTAAGAGACACAGATACAGAAGAATATTATGTATCTGTAGAGAGGCACTATATATATTATATAGTAATATTAATATATATATTGTTAATTAATATAATGTACATTAATATTTACGTATAAATATTAATATTCTTTCTCTCTTTCCCCTGGAAAACTTCATTATTAATTAAAGTAACCAGTTCAGAGAAAACATCAGAGTGGCTTGAAGCCATCTGTAATAAAACACTTGTATCACCAATATTTCTATGGGAGGCAATTGTATATTTTAAAATGGAAACATAAAATTTTAAATTGAATACCAATTTTTATTTTTAATTTTTTCTTTGCATGTGTATATATATATGTGTATATATATATATATGCATATATACACATATATATCATAAAAGGATAATTTAAGCCCTTGTGATTAAATTATTTTTTGAAAAAAAATCAATGCTGTTTTATACAACTTTATCATTATGATTTCTATTGCTTTAAAATGTTTTTCTAAAAACTATTTCCTATTTTTGAAAGCATTTAATGAAAAAGGAGTAAACAACATATATTTGTATTTTCAGTGTCAATAACATTGGGCCGAAGTGTCTACTGATTTAGTGGTTGGCCTTGGAGAACCATTATATATTTGATTTTCCATAAAGATCTTTTAAATTTACCTTCAGATATGGACTTTGGATAATCAGTTGTCAACTTTCAGCAATATTTACTGGAAATTTATGAATTTTTGTTGCTTTCGGAGCTAAAAGTATAGATATTACTGTTAAGCTGGAATTATGTTCTGAAGAATAATTTCATTGTATTTTCTCAGTAGAAAGACTATTAGGCAAGTTAAACCTATAACCATTAAGTACTGAAACTTGTAATGCTGTGAAGGACTAGAAGGAATCAAACTCTCTGGAGGTAATACAGTTTGAAATAGATAATTTCTACCTACTTATTCATTGGCAAATTCATTCTACAAAAACATTTTTAACTGACTAATGCACATACTGTATTAGGTAATGAACTATAGGAGATGGCATTGACACTTTGGCATTAATTTGCTCATTAATTTGCTCCATTTTATTTTTTGTGATACCTATATCTAATTTCAAGTTGAAAAAAATCTGCCAAAAATTCAGTCTGAAAAATATGGTACCTAATTAGCACCTCTTCAAATATGTTGTTAATATTAACAGAGTATAATACTAATATAGAGTTTAAAACTACAGTCTTATTCATAAAATTCTGACTTATACATCTTTTCTGAAAGTTTTTAAAGTTTTTTAAGGTTATTATAAAAGCCATTCCATATTTGATATTATCTTGTATGTCTAGATAAAACAATTGATAGATGTCTGTGGCTCCCTGTCTGTACCACTGAAGGAGAGAAGGTAATAGTGCACATCAAAATGGATAGGCTCTAATATCCATAAAATGGAAGATAAAACTTAGACTTCTGCTTGAATTAAATGAGCCACTGATGTAATTTCATGCAGGTCCAGTATGTATTTATTCCACCTCTACTTCTGCCATCTTTTATTTCAATCATGTAAAGGTAACTTTTGCATGGTGGATCCAAACATTACAACTGTTAACTTAAGTACAGTTGATAATCAATATTTATCTATCATGCATAATATTAATAGCACTTTGACATATATGAAACATTTTCTTTGGCATTTTGATCAGCTGCCTCCAATGCAGCATGCAAGGCAAAATGTATTTTAAAATTTATTTGTGTGAAGAACCATCATGGTTTCCTGTGAATCAGTGCTTTTTTTTTTAAATTTGATATTAGAATGCTTAATTTTTATGTGTAATGCTCTCAACCTAATTACAGCTTAATTCCCAGGCTTGAAATAACTCTTCAATAAAGGCATATATGTTTCAAATTATGAAAACAGTAGCTGATATTTGGGGAGATTAGACAATTTTCCAGTAATCATTTGGTTAGTGAATTGTTGAGGGTATTTACCAGAACCTGGTAGATAAATGGCATCCTGTGGAGCTAGACATAACATCTTTTGTCTTTCAGTATCAGCAGTTTTTCCTGAAAGATGATTCTTTCTTCTGTGTCATTTATCTGTTTCTCTGTATTGAATACCCTGACAAGAACTGTAGTCATAAAGAAATTTGGTCATTTTTAGAAGGGTAGAAGCTGGGAGTGTATGGGTGGGTATTATCTTGATCAATCTTTTCCCAGTTCCTAATCTCCCAGCAGTGATTACTATCAGGGCATCCAACAAGAATTCAGGGACAGGGTCTAGATGTTGTGGTCATTGGGAGATGTTCTCCCAAAGCACAGAACAAGGCAGAGAAGAGTGGAGAATGAACTGGGGAGGACATGAGTCAGTCACCTATCATCATCACCACCACCATCTTCATCATAATTGTCATCATTCAGTTATATTTGAGCTGACATCAGGTGATATAGTATTAGAAAAGAGTGTTCAACTTCTCTGGCAATTAGAGAAATGCAAATCAAAACCACTCTAAGATTTTATCTCACACCCGTCAGAATATCAGCTATTAAGAACACAAACAACAATAAATATTGGTGAGGAGGTAGAGAAAAAGTCCCACCACAACAACAACATTGTTGGTGGGACTGCAAAATGGTGCAGCCAATATGGAAAGCAGTATGGAGATACCTTGGAAAACTTGGATTGGAGCTATCCCACTCTTTACCCAAAGGTCTTAAAAACAGCATACTACAGGGACACAGCCACATCAATGTTTATAGCAGCACAATTCACAATAGCTAAACTGTGGAACCAACCCAGATGCCCTTCAGTAGATGAATGGATAAAGAAAATGTGGTATATACACACAATGGAGTATTACCCAGCAATAAGAGAGAATAAAATCATGGCATTCAAAGGTAAATGGATGGAGTTAGAGAATATAATGCTAAGTGAAGTTAGCCAATCCCAAAAAGCCAAATGCCAAATGTTTTCTCTGATATAAGGAGGCTGATTCACAGTGGGGTTGGGATGGGGAGCATAGGAGGATTAGAGGAACACTAGAATGGCCAATGGGGAGGGAGGAGAAAGGAGGGGGCAAAAGGGTCAAGAAAAAAAAAGATGTTGGAATGAGATGGATATCATTACCCTAAGTGCATGTATGAAGTCACGAATGGTGTGACTATACTTTGTATACAACCAGAGATATGTAAAAAAGTGGTGTACAAGTATAATATGAAATGTAATACAGTCTGCTGTCATTTCTAACAACTTAGAATAAAATATAAATTTGATAAAAAAAGAAGAAAAGAAAGGAGAACAGCTAGTATCATTGCCTGAAGCAAGGTTCGTGTGTATGGTTGTGGCAAGTTAGTACCACATAACTCTAGGAGTGGTATTCATAAAGGCTATGTTCACAAAGCACAGGGAAAAAAATGATTGTGGCTTGAATAAAATAAATAAGAGAATCACAGGAGTAATTGGAGAGATAAGCAGTGTCACATCATCCATTTAATAGGTTAGGCTAATGGTTTGGATTTTTTGTTTTGCATGGAAGAGGAAGGTCCTTGAGGGTTTAAATGAGGAACAGACTTGATCTGATATATATTTATAAAGATAGCTTTGGATGCTACTTATAGATTGAATTGTAGGCAGCCAGATGAGGGGAGGGACCCTTGTCACATTGTCTTGATGAGAGATAATGATGGTGTGGATTAAAGTTGAGGGAATGGAGATATATAGAAGTGGATCCAATCTGGGTATGTGGAAAAATAAACCAATAAGCCTTCCTGATAGGATATGAGAAGAAATAGGGAGGATAAAAAAGTCTTTGTTTTAAGTGACTAGGTGAATGAGATTGGCATTTACTAAAAGCGAAGGACTGGAAATAGAAGGAACGTGTATTTTGCATGTTTGTCAGTGTGGGTGGAGAAAGGACGTGATGGGTGGCAATTGCAGAATCAAGATTTCTGAGATGCCTGTGAGACATCAGTGTGGACAAATATAGGATTCTGTCCACAATTAGGGTGTGAATTAAGACCTGGAATATGTGTCTGGATGCCATCATCATATTAGTGGTACTTAACACTATGGTAAGTAGAAGAGGATTAATGATTGAGCCCCTGGGTTCACCTCCATGTGAGGAATTCTAGCCAAAGTAGAGAAAGTAGGAAAGGAAGAAGAACCAGAAAGAGAGTTAGGAAGGGAACCAGTACTGTTTATGACATTAACATCAAAAGAACAACGTGTTTTAAGAAAGAGGGAGTGATCATTAGTGTCCTGTGGCTCCCATTCTCCTTTTACTTGTGGAAGTTTACCTTAAAGGCCATAATCCTTTGTATAATTGATCTGTTCCTCTGTATTATATTCTTCTAATCATCACCCAAATATGCTGAAATTGTTTCTTTTTAAAAAGGAAACAAAAGCACCATAACTCCACCCAGGCCAGCAACTCCTCTCAGTCCTCAATGTCTCCTTTCCTTTCCAGAGTCCAAATGCTGTGTGTCCACCTCATCATCACCCACTCCTTTATTAATCCACTTAATGGAGGTATAGTTCTTTTCATAGGAAGTTATTGACTGTCCAGCAAAGAGAAAATTGAAAATGAAGATTTATTGTTCTATGTAAGAGTCCTGCATGTCGGAGGTTTTAGGGTTGTTTAATCCAGAAACAGATGTGAGTGCTCTGTGATCCTTTTGGCTTTCTCCTCATGGTGGCAAGGCAGCTTCAGAAGTTTTAAGCATCATGTAGGATGCATCTATGTCTCTCTCTGTTTTACATTTGCTTAAAGAGGAAAAACCTTTTGAGAAGACATGGTGTTACTAAGGTTTTATTAGCCAGTACAGGAAAACATGCTATACCTGTTCACACACACCACACCCACTCTAGCTACAGGGGAGGCTAGGAGAGAAGATCTAGCATCATTAGCTTCAGTGGTGGGAGAAAGCTCTGTCATCAGGAAAGAAGAGGGATTTGTTCTTCATAATCAGCTCATGGCCTGTCTCCTCCACCAGACTAAATAATATGATCTTATAGCAATATCTGTTTTTTTCACTATTTATTCTTTTTTTTTTTAAATTTTGTTTTTAGATGTTGATGGACCTTTATTTTATTCCTTTATTTATATGTGGTGCTGAGAATTGAACCCAGTGCCTCACACATGCTAGGCAAGCGCTGTACCACTGAGCCACAATTTCAGCCCACTATTTATTCTTCATGCTTATCTCATTGCTCAGCTCAGTTAAAATCTATTTCTTTTAATGAACATATAAATAGATTTCAATGTGTCTTTTCAATTAGCCACATCAACAATTATCATTTTCTGTTTCCATTTTGCTGGGAATTAAACAAATCCGTGAGTGTGTGTGTGTGTGTGTGTGTGTGTGTGTGTGTGTAGGTGTAGGTATGTGTGTGTGTGTGTGTGTTTGCACACACATGCATGCACATGCTAAAGTGCAAGTGAATTTCATAGTAAATAATTGGCTCTGAAAGAATAACTGTCTTGTAACTAATGCATAAACTCTGTGGTGTTTGTTCAGTTAATCAGAGATGACCTTGCATGCATTTTCTAGTTTTTGATTTTGTTATAGTAAGCAGAGATTAACAAATAGTTGGCTTTTAGATTAATGAAATATTTTATTTCTTGTTGAAAACAAAATCATGGGAAATCATGAGAGGCTGTTTTGCTCAAAATTAAGTTATTTTTTTAATAACCTGAAAGAAATTAATGTGTGGTTGCATTTAAAGAAGCAAAATAAAAATAGTACCATTAGTGTTTTTGTGATAATTTTATTCTATAATGATAAGCCATACACAAACCCACTTCAGGGGAGTCTTTATAATAGATTTCAGTGAGAGGTAAATGCTCAATAATTTGGAGTTAAACACTATAATAGAACTTTTTAAATGTGTCAGATAAATTTTTATTTTTTAAAAAGAAATTATAATCAGGGGATCTTATTTATAAAGCTATTATTCAGGGTTATTAGGAATTTTGAACTTTTATTTAAAACAAAAACGTTATGAAAAGCAAATATTTTATAGCATATGCTGATGAGAGGCAGCAATCGGAATTTTCTTTTTGCTATGAAAATTCTCAGATACAGAACCTAAACAATAATTTCAAAAATCAATATTTATTAATTAACATATATAGAGAGCTACTAATGAAGGCTAGGCACTGTGGTAATAAGAGCTGATTAGAAATTTCAGGGTTGTGATATGTATTTTTATAAATCACACAGGAATTTTTATGTGTTGTAGTTACCCTTTGGACTTGTTATATTTTAGATATTCTTAGTTATTTGTGAAATACTCTTAAAATGACTATAAGTGAGCCAAGAGAAAAAAAGGAAGAATATTAAATTAAGGGAAGCAACATATTTCATGGCCTCCAGAAAATTTTAAGCCTTCAAGCAGTTTATAGGTTTTTAAAAAGAGCATACATAGCTAGGCACGGTGGTGTACACCTGTAATCCCAGCAGCTCGGGAGGCTAAGTCAGGAGGATCCTGAGCTCAAAGCCAACCCCAGCAATGGTGAGGTGCTTAGCAACTCAGTGAGACCTTGTCTCTAAATAAAATACAAAATAGGGCTTGGGATGTGGCTCAGTCATTAAGTGTCCCTTCAGTTCAATCCCCAGTACCTAAGTAAATAAATAAAGCATACATACATAAAATCATTTTAAAAGCTGGGATGATGAGAAGAAACCGTTATTGTCTGTCCTTTACTGAACACTAGCATCCCTCCCCCTATGGTAGTTCAAACTGTTAAGATTAAAACCTTGAAGTGTTAGATATTGGGATCCAAACACTACCTTAGAGTCCAAGAACTGCAGGTGTGTTTTCTTCTTTTTTCTTTCTCTCTCTCTTTTGGTGAAAGAGAGTAGAAATACTAGTCAATTAGGATCAGCATTGATCAGACTTTTTACAATTGTACTATTGGCCAAGAGTTAGACATAGTCTGTATCCCCAAATTTTTATTTCCATGGCACAGACAGCAGTTGGGCCTACAAAGAGTAAATAAATGTTACTTTGGTTATAATCTGCGGTTTGTCTATATGGCAATAAAAGAGGTTTTCAGATATACACCATGAAATATAAATACTGGTCATTAGTGTTCCAAGCTCGGGTGAGGAGCTATCTGGTGGGCTTTCTCTCTGGGCCTAAACCAAAATCCCATCCACACTGCAACCATCTTGCAGAGGGGGGTTTGACATGGATTTAGGCTGCTTCCTCAGAGACATCTGGACATTATTCCTACATAAGCATGTGTCAGAGAGAAAGACAGGAGTTTACTCTAGAAATTATTGAGCGCCAGGGAAGTCCATTACAGGCAAGTCAGGTACATCTCCCAGTCAACTCCAAGCAATTAACACCTGTATGAGCCCTGATGTAAGGGAATCAATCCAGCAGATTGAACTGTCTATGCATGGCTGAAATCTTTGACTCTGAATTAAAAGGGTGGTAAAGTACGAAATTCAGTTAGAGCTTTTAGTAAGCACTAGGGGAAATTCACACTCTAGCCAACCATATGGTTATCTGATCCTCTTGGGAAGATAGAGGCTCCTGAGTGCACTAGTTCTCTCATCCCATTTATTTTTTATTTTCATTTTTTGAGAACTTGCATCAGTCTGGCATTGTGCTGAGTTTTGCACGGGCCACATCATTTAATGCTTATATGGGGACAGTTCTATTCTCATGACCATTATATAGACATAGGAACTGAGGTTTGGGCTATTAACTTACTTAATTTCACCCAATTTGAATATCACCTGACCCTAGTGCCCTCCTTTCTGCATAGTACCACAGTGTGCATGCAGTAGGCCTTCAGTACAGAGATGAGGAATAGAGCAATAACAACTTACAAGTCAACATCAATATGATCATTGTAATTCTTAACTTGGTTTTGGTGTTGTCCTAGGAACACTTGATTTAGGTCACAAATATTGAATCAAACACACAAAAGAAGCCAGAAAGATTCTCACCCCTTGTCATGTTTTCTTTATATTCTGTCTGAAAATACACTGTAATAGTCTCCTTCCCTTCCTCATCTCTCACCTCCTCCTCATGTGTTTTTCCAAATTTTCGTCACCTACATAGGTTCAACTTCTTATCAGTTAGTAGCTGTGTGAGTTAGTCTAGGGTCTCTGCTCTTTATCTGTAAAGTGGGCATATGAATAGCATTTATTTGGGGCTGGGGTCAGTGGCTCAGCAGTAGAGTGCTCGCCTAGCACGTGCAAGGCCCTGGGTTCCATCCTCAGCACCACATAAAAAAATAAATAAAATAAAGGTATTGTGTCCAACAGCAACTAAAAAATCAATATATATAAAGAGAATAGTATTTATTTCACCACATAGCTGTGAGAAATAAATCAGAAAAGGCACGTAAAGTTGTGCTTCTCAGATTATCTATAGTGAAAGACTTTTCTACCTATGATCATGCATAGCATACCAAAACATGAATTACACAAGAAATTAAATGGAAAATCAAAAAACATATTTTTTGTTATTTTAGCAATACTGTTACGTTGAATTACTATATAAAAGTTTTTCTCATTACTGTATTTACTGCAAACCGATAGCAAATAGTTGGTTCAATGACAATAGTCTAGTATCTCTGTTTTGAGTAACAATGATGTGAACCCTATGAAAGAGCATCCTGAACTTACTGGATACTCAGTAGATCCTTGCATTTCCATTAGGATAAGCAAGTTGCCCAACACGGTATTCTTGCCTTTATTAACTTTTAAACTTTGTCTTCTACACCTTTGTTTTCTTCACATTTTCTCTGTTAGGATTTACCACTTTCCGTTTTCCTTGGTACCTTTATTGCTTTTGGTAATTTATTTTAAGCATTTCTTAAATTTTGACTCTTGGACTTGAGGCTCTTTCTTTTTGCATGCATTTCCTTGGCTTCTTCATTTTGTTAAAGGTGACCTCCTTCCTGCTTTCACCACCTTCTCCTCTGGTTTTATGTCTTCCTAAAGTCAGTCTCCAAGTCGTTAATTCTTCCTTCAGGTGACTCCCTCCTCTGACTTCGCTCCCTCACTTTCAGATTAATGCCATAGCCTCCTACTGCTCTCTCCACCATCATCTTCTCTCTGTTTCAACTTATTTTGTATTAACCAATTATAATTTACCATTTTAATAACTTTTTCCATTTTAAATGATTGCCATTAGATTGTTTTCTTTCTTGTTAGTTTCTTTCTTTCTTTCTGGTTCTTTTTAGTTATATAGAACAGGATTTATTTTGACATAATTATAAAAGTGTGGAATATAACTTGCTCTAATTTAGTCCCTTTAGTCTCCAGTACTTCCCTTCCCTTCCCTTAGCCCTCCCCTGTCCCCTGTTCCCTTCTTTCCACTCTACCGATGTTTCTTCTATTTCCTTTCAGATGTTTTTATTTTTACTTTTTATATTTTGATGTTGTTGTCTAGTGCCTTGTGGATAAAAATTATGGTGAGATTCACTATGGTATATTCATATATGTACATAGGAAAGTTAGGTCAGATTCATTCCACTTTTCTTCCCTAATCCCATCCTTCTCCTTCCTCCTCAATCTCCTTCATCTAGTTCACTGATCTTTTTTCTATTTTGATGGAATACCCCCATGCCTTTTCCCTTCCTCTTCCCCCCTTATTTTGAATTATCTTCTGCATATCAGAGAAAACATTTGACCTTTGATTTTTTTTGGGGGGTGGTTTATTTTACTTAGCACGAGAGTCTCTGGTTCCACCCATTTATCAGCAAATGCTATGATTTCATTCTTCTTTATGGCTGAGTAATACTCCATTGTGTATATATACCACATTTTCTTTATCCATTCATGTTTTGAAGGGCACCTAGGTTGGTTCCATAGCTTGGCTATTGCAAATTGTGCTGCTATAAACATTGATGTGGCTGTATTCCTATAGCATGCTGAGCTGATTTTAGATCTTTTGGATATTCTGAGGAGTGGGATAGCTGGATTAAATGGTGGTTCCAGTCCTAGTTTTTTGATGAATCTCCATACTGCTTTCCAGAATGGTTGCACTTATTTGCAGTCCCACCAACAATGTATGAGTTTACCTTTTCCCCTACATCTTTGCCAACACTTATTATTATTTGTATTCTTGATAATTGCCATTCTGACTGGAGTGAGATGAAATCCTAATGTAGTCTTGATTTCTACTTCCCAACTGCTAGAGATGTTGAACACTTTTTATATATTTATTGGCTATTTTTATTTCTTCTTTTGAGAAGTGTCTGTTTAGTTCTTTTGCCCATTTATTAAATGGATTATTTGGAAGGTTTTGGCATTAAGTTTTTTGAGTTTTTTATATATTCTGGATTTAATGCCCTGAGGAGCAGATGGCAAGATCTTCTCCCATTTTGTAGGCTCTTTCTTCACACTCTTAATTCTTTCCTTTGCTGTGCTGAAGCTTTTTAGTTTGATGGCATCCCACTTAGTGATTTTGGGTTTTATTTCTGTGCTTTAGGAGTCCTGTTAAGGAAGTCATTTCCTGTGCTGACATGCTGAAGTATTGGGCCTACATTTTCTTTCAGCAGTTGCAGGGTTTCTGGTCTAGTTCCTACGTCGTCTTTGATCCACTTTGATCCTAGGTCTTTGTGCAGAGTGAAAGATAGGGTTCTAGGTTCATTCTTCTATATATCGATTTTCAGTTTTCCCAGCACCATCTGTTAAAAAGGCTGTTTTATCTCCGGTGTGTGTTTCAGCACCTTTGTCTAGTATGAGATAACTGTATTTATGTGGGTTTGTTTTCTAAGAGTGGATAAGTTGATATTACCATTCTTATTCAAGAAAAGCGTTTTTTTTTCTTCTGAGATTCCACTCCAGCAGTCTTCCTAGCTATTCTATTCAATATTCAAAGTCTGTCTTCTCTTGGATTCATCCAGCTATCTTCTTTTAATTCCTGAAATCTTCAGTGAGGATTGTTTGTAACTCTGGTCATGCTAAATTGTTTTATATAAAAGAGGGACAATTTCCATCTTTTCCTAATCTCTCTGGAACACTTTATTTTCTCAAACCTCATCCTAATCTCTCTGGGACACTTTATTTCCTCAGACCTCATTCTATAAAGAAACTACTTGTGCCCAAACTTTCAGTTGAAGATCCATGGAGAGTACTGGAATGTTTGCTAATGGTTTGTGACTTCATAGGTACCATGGAGCATTAGTATTCTTAACTATTTTGAATGATTAAACCTAAACTTTCACTAACAATGTGCATCTTGTTCAGAAACATCAGGAGAACATTATTCATTCTAAGCAATTTGAAATGTATTCATTGTAAAATGTAAATTGAAGTATACTTATTCTCAATTGCATTCATAAGTTTCCACATCCTATATTTTCTCCACAGTTGAAACCCCTAATTTACCCCTATTTCTTTTCAGTTCTCTTCTGTAGAGATTTATGACTCCTACTGGCCTTGTCTTTCCATGAAATTTTATATAGCGAATATTCAGTTTCACATCCAACCTCAAGTACAGAGGTTACCAGTGCCTAGAATATCCTCTTGTAATTACTCCACTGGTTGCTGTTCATTTATTGTTGTTATCATCATCATCAATATCATCATCATCAATATCATCATCATCATAATCATTGAGCTGACTTATGACTTATTTCTTCCAACAAAGTGTATTGACTACCTGCTGTAGCTTTAAAAATGTGATCTGAGGATCCCTCCAGGATCCTGATAGCTTTTGACTACATATCTATGAGGAATTATAGATTTTCATCCAACTCTGAACTGATTGACATACTGCAACAAATGGAATGCAAAAGCAGATACAGCAATCTAGTTGTGTTATATTAAGTCCAGTATAAAAACAGTTTCAAAAGTGCAAAACAAATGCAACTCTTTTCATTAAAGTGTTTCAGTTTTGAAAATATTATTTGATATAAAATATGTTGTTTATATTAGCATATAATGAGCTTATAGTTGTTGCTTAAAGATGATTTAATTTATAAATACTCTAAATTCATCCAAATTTAATTTCTATTATGTTAAATATTCAAAGATATATCTAAATGTATAAAAACTCTTAGAGTCTTTAATAATTTCTAAATGTAACAAAAAGTATACAAACAAAAAGTTTGGGAATTACTGCTTTAGATGTTAACATGTGGGACATTTGTTACTCAATCTGTACATGCTGTTTAATTTCATAAGTAATAATAATAAATACCATTTACTGAGAGTCTGCAATAGAGAGATATGCTATGTATATTATCTCTACTTTACACAATACGCTATAAATTAGATTTCTGACTTTAATTTTATCAATACAGAAACTGGGGTTTAGAGGAAATTTAGGAATCTGTCAAGTTTTCCCAGAAACTAATTGATAGAATCAGTCTTAATACTTAACTGCAAGTCACTGCTATTTCTTCATATTTACCACTATTTTTCATAAATGCACATTATTCATCAAACCATCTCCTATGGCATCAGCTACAATTTTACATGCAAAGAATTAATTAACAGACTGATTATTGAATAGATATGGGCAGCCCAGCCTTCAGAATTCCTTAATAACAGAAGTTACATTTTAGATGACTATTTTCTCTTTAAAATCATCTCTTTTCCATTATTTTTTTTTTCAAAATTATTTTCAGCTCTGGATTGTCGATTGCAAACAGTGAAATATTGGTTTGGTAAATCAATAGGTTTCAAAGAATGAACACAGTTAATTCAACTTCTACTTAAGCTTAATTCAATATTAATCCACCTGTAGATGCTTATCTTGATCTGGGAACATTTCATAATTCCATTGCCTGATAATATGCTTAGTCACTTCTTCAGAGGAATTAAGATTTTCAAAGTTATCTGTGTATAATTAAACTTTGTTCAGCTGACTAGCCTGCTGCCATGCTTGCAGGGCGCCGGGTCCCACCACTCGGGAAACTGACACAGCATCAGAGGTTGCTGGCTTTTGTAGACAGAGCCAGCATTGGAGATGAAAGCTTTGGGAAAAAACCTACATGAATAATTCATTTTACTTGTTCCTGAGCACTTGGAGGAAGGAGGTTTGCAGGACAACTGACTCATCTTGTAGTATCTTGTAAATCTTGAGCTAGGAGAGAGCTTACATAGATGACCTACGATGGTGGCAGAGAAACCTCCCACCTACCTTATGAAAATATAGGAATTATCTGAAAAAAGGAATTTATAAGAAAAATCTTGCATTTGTTTTTAGATAAATTTGATATGAAAGCTCCTTTTTTAAAAAAAAATATATTTTAGTTTTCAATGGAACTTTAATTAATTAATTAACTTATTTATTTATATGTAGTACCGAGAATTGAACCAGTGCCTCACACATGCTAGGTGAGCGCTTCAACATGGAGCCACAACCCCAGCCCTGATGGCTACATTTTTAATGAAAATGTCAAGTAGGCATTTAGAAATCTCTGACTGAGCTTAGGGGAAAAAGACTGAATTCATAGACGTGAATGTTTCAGATTAGAGGTAAGAGATGAAGCCATGCTTTTTTTTTTTTTTTCCCCCAAGAAGAAATCTCAAAGGAATGACTGCTGAACTTCATGTAAGTACTATTGTTAGGTGGAGAGATGAAGGCAAGGATAACTTTAAAAAGGCAAGGAAAAATAGGGTAGAACATGCAATTATAATATGCAGGTGCCTCTAAGGTCTAGTAAGGAAGAAATTTTAAGAAAAATAGATTCTATAAACTGTGTAAAATATTCCAGAGAAGGTTAAAAGATAAAATCAGAATGATGCATGGGAAACTTAAAAGTTCATCTTTTCTTTCTCTCAAGTCTAGAAGAAACGTAAATATATAGCAATAATCATTTACAGGTACTGTTGTGGGTGCTTGTGAATTACCAGGGAACAATTTAAACTAGGATCTGTACACTGTGGGACCTGATATCTTTTGAATATTTGACAGGCTGTTGGTCCTGGGCTATTTAAGTACTATTAGAAGAAATATATTGTTATGGAAAGTGGTGTGCTGGTAATCTGGATTACTGGGAAAAATAAAATTAAAAATAGCCTTGATAACAAGCTTGAGAACTTCCTAGGTACAAATATTTGCACCATTGACAATTTCTAGCTGCCAATACAATACTCCTGATGCAGTTGGGACAGAGGTACAAGAATAAGCCTATCCTTGGAGGACAGCCATCTCCACCAGGGCACTGGTACTATCATGCTTTTCTTTGTATTCTAGGTCTAATAACATACCTCGGCCTTTACTTAATTCATCTGTAAGTGAAGAAAATATTTTTCAATTTTTATGTGGAAGTAGATTTTTTTAAAAGAAATAATTTTGGCAGAACCAAAACCAGGAGAAATGTAAGCTATCAAATTCATCACCATAAGTCATAGTTACATCTTCATATGTGAAAACAATATTAAATTTAGATTTGAAAAACCAGAGACAATTAAAAAAATAAATCTGCAGATGGTAGACAACTTTTAGAAATGCTGCAATAACACCTCACTCATCAGCAGGGAATGAGCCATTTCACACAAGTAAATTTTCTTAATAAATAAAACTTACAGATTTAAGCAGTAGCACTTTTTAATTTTAACAAGTTTATATGGAAACCTTTCAAAAGTGGATTAGAAAATTGTGGTATTCTTGATTCTTATATTTTGAGTTTAAAAAGAATGTGTGATCATTATAAAACATTTTGAAAACAGAGACATATAAAGGAGAAAACCTATTTCTAATCCCATATTTTAGCAATAACCAGTGTTAATAGGTTGACATACTTAATTTTCTTTCAATCTTTTTCTTTCTTTTCTTCTCTCTTTCCCTCCCTCCCTCCTTCTTTTCTTCCTTCCTTCTTTTTTTTTTCATCTGCCTGTATATTTATTAAAAATTGAAATATTTTTATCTAGCGCATGTAGCATAAATTTATTTGTGATAATTTCCCCATATCATTAAATATACTTAGGATGCCTGGTTTTCAATAGTGCTGCATAATATTTCATCAAATGGATATAATAAAATAATTTTAAATACATACATATATCATTAGTAATGAATGAGGTTGTTTCTATTTTATGTAACTATCATATGCTGAAAAGAGCTACCTCATCTGTCTCTTCATACTTGACATTTCTGGAATTAGTGAATAAAAGATCACATTGTTTTTGTAGATGTTTAGTGAAGTTGATAAAAATTTTAGGGCAAGTTATTCAAAACTAGTCTTTGGAAAGATTATGACATTCCTCTTAGAAATATATGCATGAACCTATCTCTCTGTTGTTACTGTCAGCAGAAATTGTGAGTTTTACTATTGTTTCCAAACAATAGTAAAGATATCATAAAGATTCAGAGTTAATATGTATGAAAGTAAGATGAGTGAGATAATGCAAGCGAAAGCACCTACAATCCTTCATGGCACATAGTCTCTAGTAAATATTCACATAGGTCAAACTTGTGGCTTGACACAGATAGGCTTATTTCTTTGACTCATTTGATATAGATCAATGAGAAATCTGCTTGGAGCAGCCCTTCAGAGACCCCAGCTTCACCATCAGGTAGAGCCTCAGTACTTGATATAGTATCTGGCACTTAATAAGTCAATAAATGATGGTTAAGTCAAATAATAAATAACTGCATTAATAAATGTAATTTTTTGTCTCTTTCCTGCTGTCTCTCTCTCTCTCTGTGTGTGTGTGTGTGTGTGTGTGTGTGTGTGTGTGTGTGTGGTTTCTTCCACGTGTTCATCTGTTCTTTAGTGTGTCTTTCTTATTCTGTCAGTTATCCTAATTTTCTTCAAATTTCTTGAAAACTTCTAGGATAGTAAGCATAAAATATAACATTAATTCTCTGAGGGCTTGAAAAACAAAACAAAACTCTTCAAGGAGTTAATCTCAAGAATTTAAAAAAAATCACTTTTATACTTAGTTGCTTACTTCTTGGTCCATGACTATGTCCTGGGTAACTAAGGCCATCAGATAAAGAATGATGATTAATAAGTGCACACCTAAATGAATGATGTACACTTATTAATCAATGTAGGCTGATACTCCACTACCTAAAATACCTGATGTGCCTCATCCTTGGCTGATGAATGATTTTCTTCCCTTGGCAACAGTGTTTGCTATGTTTGGATTCAGTGTTTTCTTGTATTTTGTGCCCTCTGGCAAGCATTTTTTTTTTTAAAGGGAATAAAGTGTTCTTGACTAAGGATTTAAGAAGATTCTGTCCATTTCATTTCTTTGAAAGTATAGCACAGTTATGAATCAAATCAACTTAGTTTCATATTATGGTTGGAAAAAACTGGAACTAAAACGTCTGTTCTAAGGGTTATCACTATGAGTGAATTAAAAGCCAGAGTATAATGGGGCATTTCAAGTCTATATGCCACAATTGAACTGATCTTATTTGGCATGTGACTAGGATATGGTACTTCTGATTCTATTGCTATTAGTCATATGCTCTTCATCAGAAAGGTATGTTTGTATTTCATATAGAGTCTTAATGTTTTAATCATCTATTTCCTTCTAGTTGATATGGTTTAGATATATTTTACTCAACATTATAATAATGTAGTCATGAATAATTTGTTATTACAATAGATAATGCACATTTAAAAGGGTTTTGAGGATCTTTCTTCAAAGTGGACAACTCTTAATTTTCAGCTAGGCCTGTGGTCATGAATAGGTCACTCAAACATAGCAACGCCTCCCAGGTTCTCAATTAGTTCTCCTACTCCCACTTACACTGATGATCACCTGTTCTTCTCTAATGGCTCCTGGGGAAGCTGCCCGATTACATAGGCCATTGCATATTTAGTTGGCCAATTAATAACTATGTCATTTCAAAATGCTCCTTGGCTTGTATCACTTATGCGAGCAACCTTTAAAGACTCAGGAGAATATTCCTAGTATAACTGAATAGTACTTGACACTGGAGTGATATGGAGAAGCAGAACTCAGCTCTCAAAATGTTAATATTAAGTCCTCAAAAATATATGTGCTTTAAAAATCTTATATAAAGTAAATAATTCAGTGACATTTAGTACAGTCATACTGTTATATGACTACTGCCTTTATGTATTTCCCAAAATTTTCATCATTCCAAAGTAAAGCTCTCTATCCATAAAGTAGTTTTTTTTTCTCATTCCCGCTCCCCCATAGACCCCGGCAACTGCCAATTTGTATTTTTTGCTTTTCAAAATTTTTATATGACAATAATTTCAAATGTATGAACTCTTTAAAAACAAAACTATCATAAAGAACATCTATATATATTTTGTCCAGATTTATCTGTTGTTAACATTTTACCCCATTTGCCTCTTTATTAAAAGACATGTAATTATTATCATTCTATTGATACCTATTTATTAAATGTGAAATTCTATTTATATATGTAAATTTGTTTTCTGATCCATTTCAGTGTGACCCTCAGACATCTGTGTTGTTTGGATTCAACTTTAGAACTTATTTGTTATCTTCAATAGCCATTTTAATAGTTGATTTGAAACACTGTGTGTCTTATATGCTTAATGGGAACTACTTTTTTTTTTTTTTTTTTTTTTTTTAGAGTAATCTCCAGATTGATTTTGAGGGTATTCAGTATGCTTCCTACTTGTTTTCATTCCTCTTTGCGCTTCCTTTCTGGGCACTATTCCTTTATCTGTTACCAGCTCTACCTATACTGAACTGATTGCCTGCATCAGCCACCATATTTCTGGAGACGTCTCCCTCCAGATACACCTATCTCTCTTTATCTCCTTGTCAAATCCTTCCACGGCTCAACTTAATGACTATTTTTGTTCTTGCCTCCTTGACCTCTTCCCTGACCCCCAAACACACATAGTAAGTGGTGTGTAGAAACTAAGAGCATGGCTTTGGTCTAATCCTGGGTCTGCCACTTTAAGTTATGTGAATTGGAACGGTTTCCCATTTGTTCATCTATAAAATGAGAATAAAATAGTACCCACCCCTTAAAGCTGTTATAAAATTAAATGAGATAACAATTATCAGTGCTTATAATCTGTAAGATAGCAAGCACTTCATAATGTGTTTTTTTCTGAGTTCTTTTTTATTATAATTAATAAAGCACATTATTTGTACAAATTGATAAGCTTCACTGTGACATTTCCAAATATCATATGTCATGCTTTGATCATTTTGGTCATAAGCCACCTCCTTCTGCTCTTTCTTCTCCTTCCCTTTCTCTTCCATAACATGTCAACTGTGGGTTTTGCTGGCCTCAGTGTGTGTATCCACACTGAACACATAACTGTGTATATGTTGCATTTTGTTTGTTTTGTAATGCTGGGATCAAAGCCAGGGGCTTATATATACTAATCACATGCTTTACCCTGGAGCTATATCCCCAGCTCATCAGTTCAGTATATTTTGATTAGTTACTTATCAGCCTCCCATAACAAGTTATAGCTTCCTAACAACGTCTTGCTTATTCATCTTCATATCGCCAGCCTAGCCATCAGGAGAGGTTACTCTTGAATAATAAATGTTGCTGACTATACAGGAAATGTCCTTCTTTATAGTGTATTGTGGGAGGCATCACAAAGTGATACAACTTGAAGCTGAAATTTGCCCTGAGGAGTCTTTATCTCCTAACTGCTTATATGCTCTGTAATGAGCAAATAAAAATGAAAAAAAAAAAAATTCTACTTTTTTTTTCTAGCAGAAAGACCAAATTGAAAGAATAAGTTGACCTCCAGCAAAAAGGAAAAGACTTTGTCCTTTCAGAAATATATTGAAGTAAAAGACATTGCACTTTGAAATCAAATGTTGAATTAGGCCAGCCTCAATTAAATGCAATTTAATTTCTAGGAAATGACTAAGGTATTGCAGGTGGCAAAAATCTGAAGGAGAGAGACTATAAAGAAACATTAATCAGAATAAAAATTCACAATAAGCCAATAATATCATGGAATTAGCTACTATGCCAAAATTTATCTTGCATGTATAGGTTTGCTAGAGCTATTGTAGTAAAGTCCACAAACTAGGCAGATTAAACAAGAGGAATTTGTTTCCTCACAGTTCTGGAGACTAGAAGTCTGACATCAAGATGTCAGTTGGGTTGGTTGTTTCTAAGGGCCGTGAGGAAGAATCTCTTCTACACCTCTGGTCCAGTTTCTGATGGTTGGCAGTCTTCCTTGGCTTATTGACTTAGCCATGGTGTTCTATCTGTGTGCATCTGTGTCCAGAATTCCCGTTTATAAGGACTTACCTCACACTGGACTAGAGGCCCACATTACCCTAGTATGACCTCATCTTAAGTAATTATGTCTGTAATGACCGTATTTCCAAACAGAGTTGCATTCTGAAGTACTAAAGCTTGGCTCTTCAACATACAAATTTTGGGGGCACAAAAGGCTCTTAGAGACATACTTACTATTAAATGCAGAATATTTCTATATATGTTCATTTATTTTTCCATCATGCCTCCAATGAATTTGTTTTTGATGCTGTGTTTCAGAACCTCAGCACTAATAAGAAACACACTTAATGTTTCTAAATTTTTGTCTGTGATACTTGATATTCCTGTGCGCTAGAAACATTTCTGTTTAAATATGTTTATGATCACTCAGAGATCATGAACCTGAACTCTACTAAAGTGGTGAGGTTTGTAAATGTAAGCAGTACTGACATTTCAAGAAAGAAAGTAATGACTTCCAGAAATTCGAATCTGATTATTAAAGCAGAAGTGTTGGGGTTAATATAAAACTCATCAGAAGTAAAATATGTAAAGGAATAGTGGAGATATTGTAAAATTTAAGGACTTGAGGAACATGTGGTTCTTCTCCTGAGAAAAAGTAATTATATCCAAAGTAAAGTACACAGTATTCTCAGTTTCCAAACACAGAGATAGGATGTTGGTTACATTAAAGTAAGATAAATTTGAAAATGCTTAGTTTCCTATTGTGCTTAGTGATACTATCTCTTAAGATTTGACCATAAATAGATTAGATTCCTGTCTTTCTTTCTTCTTCCTTTTTCTGGTTTTAACTACAAAGAGCAACTGGTTTTTGCATTATTTTATCCTTATTCATAACATCTTCATGGGTCAATTCATTGTTTTACTTCCTTAAATCATGCCCTATATAGAAAGCTTAAATATGAGTCATATAGGAAGTGATGTTTCTTGCCTAGAAAGGATATTTCAAGAATAAAATTCATGGAGTTGGAATTATACTAAAGAGTGAAAATGGAGACTAGTTTCACGTAGCAAATTGTATTTGAGTTAACATTGAGGAACTCCCACTATCTAGCATTGTGCCTTGGGAACAGGCAATTTATTAATATCATCATCCTCCTTTATTAAAGTTATACCTTATTGAATATTTTAACTAAAATTAGTATTTTTCTCCTTTTTATTTCTATAAAACAAGTGTATTGGGAACACATAAAGTGTTTTAAAAGGACACAGTTCTTGGAAAATTTAATTATTGTGGCTATATCTTGCTCTTATCATTTTCAGTCATAAATCTCAGAAGAATTATTTATACTGTGCAAATGATTTTTGTTCAACTCTTAAGTGTTTGGGCTAAATGGAATAAGGAGTTGTTTTCACCTGGACTCTTAGGAGTCTCTGGTTTGATGAACCTCACACCATGAATAATTAAAGAGTGTTGGCTTATACATTCCATCAGAAATAGAGTCTTTCAGAAATTCGTATTTATTTCATGAAAGAGATATACTATGGAATCAAATCTTCCAATTATGTATAAAGTTTGTTTTCAAGTAAAAGGATTTTTTTCATATAATGCAAAATCAAAATCCTTGATAGATAAAGTGTTAGTAAGCATACAACAGACATCTATGAAAAGTCCAGTAATCTTTTAAAACCTCCATATTAAGTTTCCCACAAAATGTTAATACTGTGTTTATAAACCTATGAATTCAAGTTACTACAAAGCAAAAGAAATATAAATAATGGCTTGATAGTTATTATAATTTGAGAATCTTAGTGTCCCAGCAAGAGTACCTGGCCTTTTCTAGAACAATAAAACAAAACATCACAGAAGATATTATTTTTTCCATTCATGTGGATGGGTGGCTGTTAATTTTAAAGTAGGGATTAAATCCCCACTGTGGAAAAAAAAATGGGCACTGAAATGCTGCTGGTAGGTACCGACTCGTAGAAAAGATGTTCATAATGAATTCAGCTTTCCCTTCTTTAATCTGCAAATATGAACCTTAAATTCCAGAAAGAAAAAAAAAAGACAGCATTAAATTTTAGTGAAGTAATTAATCCTTGAGGAATCTGAACCTCCAGTACTACAATTTGCAAGTAGTACATAGATTGATCTATTCAAGAAACCCTCTCAGTCCTCACCTTCATTTTGCCACCCCAACTGTCTGCTTATGAATAGAATTATCATATAATAAAATGATAGTTTTGTATAAGGAAATAATTCCTAATCTTTTTAAAAGTGTGTATTCCATACTCAGCCCTCAAAGAACTATTCTGGAGCCAGCTTCTCAGCATCTTTTTTGCTGGTCAGGAGGACAAGCCCGCTGTGTGTTCCACTGCTGCTGGGATGCCAGCGGGCTAATGACACAGCGCTCCCTTTAATGAGGTGGCAGATTTCCTACCTCTGAAAATTAAGAGCGTTGGTCTCTGCAGTAATTTGGCACAGGGTTGTGTTTCCTTATAAAACGTCTTATAGTAGCAATAGAAAGAATGCCACTGTTAGCCTCAAACCCAGGGCAAACTAGAGGTAAAACATGTTGTTAGCCTCGGCCAGGTCTCAAGTGAACTTTATATGGTGAGTAATGATCCTTCTCTTCCTCCTTTTCCTCTTCTTCTTCCCTGTCTATCCTCCTCCTCCTCCTCTTCCTCCTCCTTCTTTTTACCTTCTTCCAATCTTCTCCTTTGGAGGTTTTTGATTTTGTTTTTCATTTGGGAGTCTTAAAATCACCCCAAACTAGCATGAGGTAGGATTTTTGATATTTTATGAAAGTATTGCCCTCCTTATATTTAAAAACAAAATAAACCTAAATCAACAAGCAGATCTGGAATTCACATATTAGAAAAGAATCATTTATTCTATGAAATGTTACATCATCTTAAAAAATATAACTCTCCAATTTATTTTCTTTAATAATCTATGTGTAAGTGTGTATGTGCACACATATATGTATATAGGCACTGAATGTGTATAAACATATATAAACACACATATAAAATAATTTGTGTCTCACACACAAATATGTAGCTCTTAAGTGAAATGCTCAAAATTAATTGTGAGAACACAAAAACCTCAGAATATAATATGAAGTTATTGTGACATGCAGGTTGATTAGCACATATGTGCTTTCCGTGACACTTTTTTTCTTGGTTGCTTTCAGCAAAATATATAAGTATTATTTATTATATGTCTTCACAAAATGGCAAAAGTTATGTATAGCAAGCCAATATGATTCTGAAATTATGTATAATCTAATGTATTACCTTAAGTATGGCATCAAATTTACCAAAATAAAATTATACCTTGGCTAATAAATTTTCTAACAGAGAATAGATGATAAATTCACTATTTTCTTTGTAATTAATTTCTAACTCATTACCTCTATAGTTACTATGAAAAATAGTAAATAGTTGTTATAGATATGTCATTACATTGATTATTAGTGTAGTCAATGCTATTTATATATATGAATAACAAGTCACGTGTATACGATGCTCTAACTTTTTCTTAAGTGAATAAATTTTGCCTTCTGTATAATTAATAAGATTGCTTTTATGAGATAACTACATATAATTTTATGTATATATATGTAGATATGGACATATATATTTTGTTCTCACAAATATACAGACATATCTATCTATATCTAGAGATAGATATTCATTATTTAATATCTGATTACTCAGCTCTCTCATATGTCATCTCAATCATGTAATTAATTCCCAGTTTCATTTCCAAATCACCAACAAAATGTAAGAATTAATGTCAGTTTGTTAAACATAAATTACCTTGTATTTTATGTTAATTTCCATTTACAAATCCGATTCTTATTAGAACAAATACTTTTGGGACCAAGTACTATATCTTGTCTACTTTAGACTCCCCAGAGCCTATTGATGACTGGCTCACAAATATTTGTGGGACAAATTAGTGAATGATAGATTTACTTAATGATCAGCATTTACTACTAATCATTCATTAAGTGTATGCTTTATCTTTTCTGACTGAGCACATTATTCGTTTTTTTAAATATTAATATTTTCATTGTTTATTAGTGGAGACCTCTTCTTTGACCTGCAGTATGCTGCCAGCTTTTATTTTATTTTTTAAAATTAATTAATTAATTTATTTTTATTAGGTATATATGAGAGCAGAATGCATTTTGATTCATTGTACAAAATTGCACACAACTTTTCATTTCTTTGGTTGTAGCATCATACCATGTGTGCTGTCATACATAGACCTAGGGTAATGATGTCCATCTCATTCCACTGTCTTTCCTGCCGTGATGCCCCTTCCCAACTCCTCCCTCCCCTTTGCCCAATCAAAGTTCCCCCATTTTTCCTCATGTCCCCACCCCCATTATGGATCAGCAACCACTTATCAGTGAGAACATTCAAAAATTTAACACCAAAAAAGCAAACAACCTAATCAATAAATGGGCTAAGGAGCTTAATATACACTTCTCAAAAGAAGATATACATCAGTCAACAAATATATGAAAAAATGTTCAACATCTCTGTTTCTTTTTTTTTTTTTCAACATCTCTAGTAACCAGAGAAATGCAAATCAAAACTACTCTAAGATATTATCTCATGCTAGTCAGAATGGCAGGTATCAAGAATACAAACAACAATAAATGTTGGTGAGGATGTGGGGGAAAAGGCACACTCATACATTGCTGGTGGGACTGCAAATTGGTGCAACCCCTCTGGAAAGCAGTATGGAGATTCCTTAGAACACTTGGAATGGAACCTCCATGTGACTCAGCTATCCCACTCCTCATTCTATACCCAAAGGACTTAAAATCAGCATATCATAACAATGCAGCCACATCAATGTTTATGGCAGCTCAATTTACAATAACTAAACTGTGCAAGCAACCTAGATGCCCTTCAGTAGATGAATGGATAAAGAAACTGTGGTATATATACACACTGGAATAGTACTCAGCATTAAAAGAGAATAAAATCATGGCACTTGCAGATAAATGGAAGGAGTTGGAAAATATCATGCTAAGCGAAGTAAGCCAATCCTAAAAAACCCAAGGCCGGAGGTTCTCTCTGATAAGCACATTACTCTTAATAGGATTTATAAATTTTTTAAAAGTAATGTAAATAATGTTGGCTTCTGAAAGAATTGGCAAAGAAAGAATAGCTGGAGGATGTTGAAAATCAGCTAATTGGGTCTCTTGATTAACTAAATAGACATTGTGCCTTAAGAGAAATGGTGTTCACTCCTGCTGATGTCATGAAAGGAAGGCAGGCAGTCATCTTCTTCTCTGAGAAGTTAGTGGTGGACATGGCACTATATTTTAGGACTGCAGTTGTCCGCCTCCAGTATCTTATAAATATTGATTACTTGAGAGTAGAGTGAGACAAGCTGGAGAATTACCTAAGGAGGGGGCCAAGAAGAAAAGTAACACCCCTATGGCCAGAAGATATAATTCAGCTCAGAAGCAAGCTGCTGTTTTTCTTTGGCCAGCAGAGTGCACCCTGTGCAGAGACTGTGCCATTAGATGCCGTACTAATGCTAGGAATCGGATGGGTCTTCAGGGAGGAATTAGTGAAAAATAAAATTTCTATAATAAACCGTAAAAAAAATATTTTTCTTTCATTAACCTGCATGTGGAAGAAAGTTTGGGTAAGTTCAATGTTGTAATTTTGGGAGTTAAAACAATTAGTCAAGATAATTATATGCATAATTATAAATCTGTTATTTATTTTTAAAATTATCCTAAAATTATTGTTGGTATATGTGAGCCTGATTAACACTAAGGTGTGGGTTTCAGAAAGAACAAACATGATGGGTAAAAGCCTGGAGGAAAATCTGGAGTATTAGGGCAACTGTGTGATGAATAGATGCCATAGATGATGGAGGTAAGACTGAAGAAGTGAGAAGGGTCAGATGATAAAAGGTCTTTGTGTGCTAAGCCAAGGAGTCTATGCTTTATCCATTAGTAAAGTGTAGTGACAAGTTATGGTTGCACCTTGAAGGGTCATTCTGACATTTCTCATAGAGGGTGAGTGGATGGGGCTTCATTAACAATAGAAAGATTAGTAGTAGAATATTTTTGTATGTTAGATGGGATAGAAAATTTATTTATTTGAATATAGATGGTATGAGTTGGAGGAAGAAGGCGGAGTCTTGATATTAGGTAAGTTGGAGAAGCTGTGGGAGAAATTGAAAGTAGGTGGAGACATTGTCTAAGATAAAGGAAGAAGGGAATAATTGGGGGACAGCGTGACCAATTCACAATTTGCTTTGTTGAATTTGAATTCTCCATAACATGTAAGGGGAGTAATCATTAGCGCCAGTTGAATGTATTAGTCAAGAGCTCTTGAGAAAGACCTGGATTCAAGATGGATTTCTACTAACAATGGAATATAAACTGGTGTCAATGAAATACTTACATGTAACAATATAATGTAAATGAGTTTTGTTTACATATGGTAAGGAAGTGAAGACAGCAGGTGAGATGAGGTCAAGAATGAAAATGTAAGTAATGATAAATTTTAAGTAATAAGTAGAAAGTTGCTCCTAAGGGCATCTGAAGCTGAATAGTGAAGGAGAGAAACTGAAAGGAGAGTGGAAACATGGAAGCCAAAGGAAGTAGTTTTCAAAGACTTCATCTTGATTAGAGTCACCTGCTGGAGACAGGTCAAGTAAAATAAGGACGGAAAAGTGAATTGGATTTGGAAAATAGTAAGTCAATTTAACTATTGCATGAAGCATTTTAATGGAGTAATTAGGGTTGGAACTATTAGAGGACCTAGAGGAAATAATATAAAGGTATTTTTTTTTAAATGGTTTGTATAGGAAAATAGAGAAGGCAGTAGATAGAGCAGGACGTGCCATGGAAGATGTCTCTATTTTCTGTTAAATCAAAACAGCTGGGTTTTCATGTAATGATAAAAGTACTTGATGGGAAGGCATCATTTGAAGACATAGAAAATGAAGGGAATGAAGGAATAATTTGGTTCCTAAGGAGCTAGAAGGAATAAGATGCAGAATACAGGGGGACACATATCTAGCCTTGGGCGTGAGTGAGAATGAAAGAAGTAAGGAAATAAAGGAGTGAGGTAGAGAGGAAGGGGAGCGGGTCATGATTGAACTGATCAGATTATAGAATGCAAACCCCAAATTTCATGAACAAACAAGGGCATTTATTGACGTAACTGGGCAGCCTCAGGGCTGGAATTGGTATTCATATAGCTAGATTCAAAGGATGAAAGCATCACAGCTGTGGTCCTCACTTGATTCTACACCCAAGCTTTATTTGTGTTATGAAATCGGTGGCCAATGAGGGGTCCAGATTCTACTCCTCCCATTTACGCCTCAAGGGAAAAAAGTCTTCAACTCCAAATACTGGTATATGGATCCAAACAAGTTCTCTGCTTGCCCTTTACTAGCCATGTGCCTGTCTCAGATCAAAGACAAAAATGAGAGTGGGGAACCTATTGTCATATCAGCAAGACAGGGGATGGGGAAAGGAGAACAGTAGAAACTCTCTGGGCCAGACCGGTGTGGTGGTACACACCTGTAATCCTAGCAAAAACACAGGCAGAGCCAGGAGGATTGCAAATCGAAGGCCAACCTGGACAACGTTGTGATATCCTATCTCAAAATTTAAAAAATAAAATAAAATAAAAAAATAAAGGTGGTATGTAGTTCAGTGACTGAGGCTCTCTGGGTTCAATCCCAAGTACCACAAATAAATAGATGACTAAAGAGATAACAAAAAAAAGATTATCTGTTCCCATCAAAGAGGAAACTTTGATGCAATTTGAGAGAAGGCCCTTGTAAAATCATGTAAGTAAAATCATGATCATCTTTATTTTTCCTTTTTATTATTTTTCTGAGTGTGTGAAGTAGAAGAAGTTGTAAAAATGAAAAGGATTAATACACTGTTGGGAATTTGCAGACTGTGATGATTCCTAACTGTCATTGAAAAAGAATAGAAAGAAATCTGACCTGGGTATCTAAAAAGATACCAGGCAAGTTGTAGGGCACTTATTATATGCAAGTTGAAAAGACACTAGATTTAGTTCAGAGGGATCAGGCTATGTTCTAGTGCTGCCAGATATTGTTCTCGTGAGTTTAGGAAACTCCTCTTCCCTGACCTTCTATTTTTTTTTTTTTCTTCATTTGAACAAATGAAATGTGCAAAGCATTCTGAATCTCAGTGGTAGCCACAAACTAGGTTTTGCATTATGGATTTGTAGACTCAGAATCAGATGAATAACATTAAAGTGATATAGAAGATAAATGCATGCTTTACTTTTTAGAAAAGAAATGAGGAATGGGTTTCCATTTGAAATTAATATCTAACTTCCACTGAACAGAAAATGTGAAATAAAGCAAAGCTGACAGTCCTTTCTCCAGTTTCAAAATATATTAAAGATGAATCTGCTATAATGGCTTTGCTCTGCACACATACACTCAGATTTAAATAAACCAATGGAGAGAATAAGGAGAGAAATAGGTCCAAGATTTTACTCATGAGATATGGATAGATACGAAGAGAGATTTATAGTGGTTACTTTCTGTATCTCATTACATAATTACCCACTCAAGGATATCAACAGGATTTAGTCTGATTAAATTGGTAGTAAATGTAGTAAATTTTTTAATTTATCAATAAGAAATCTCTGGATAATTTGGTTAGGTGATAGTTCTTGCTTTTTAATTATTCCACTTAATTAGTCAATCACTTATCTAGGTCTCTAAGCTCTTTGGAATTTACTTGAATTTAGTAACTACAGAGTCTTTGAAACTACCTATATTGTTTAGTTCATTTGTACATCTTAAAAGAAGTAAAATAAGATTAAGTAGTATTTTATGACTGTAAGGAGTGTGCATGTGTACACATGTAAACCCTTACATTGCATTCATTATGTATCATGCACACTTCAAAATACTTAAAATGTATTAATGCATTTAATCTTCACAGACATACCTTAAGATTGATATTATTGTTATTATTAGGCAATAGTAGTAGTTTTATTTTTCAGATGAGGAAATTTATGTACAGAGAGTTGACATTCAAATCAAGGAAGTCTGGTTCCATAATCTGTCCTTCTAACAACACAGTGATTATGCTATAAATGTATGCCATTTTAGGTTACATACACAGGATTTCACTTTTCCAGAATTGATAAATTTGGTAATGATTCAAAACAACTAAATAAATATGTATAGTGAAGCACCTACTATTTTAGAATAACATTTGTTGTTTTTCTGACTTTTAATATAAATCATGAAAAAGATTGAAAAGAAACCAAATATTGCACATTAACTATACTACTGGACTGATAACAATTGCTAATTTTGCTCTATTTCCTTCCAGCCTTCTTATTAAGGTACTGGATCAATTTTTCATTTTCAATAAACTTTTATATTTCTCTTCTTTCATTTAGCATTTTATAAAGACCCTATTCTTCTACATATTCTTCAGATATGCCACTGTTCAGCCAATTGCTTGGTTTTGGATATAATATTTTCATATGGATGTGTCATGTGTTAAATAGTGTCTCTTATTGTTGAATATTTTGTGAATTTATTATTTACTAATAATAAATTTATTATTTTAAATAACAATGTGATAATCATTGCTCTGAATTTTGAAAAGAAAATTCAAACAACACTTAGAAGTTGAATTACTCAATTAAAATACATGAATTTAAAAAATATGTAATACCTATTTTTGATGTTTTTATTAATGCATTGCAGTTATACAAAATAGTGGGTTTCATTTTGACACATTCACAAATGCATATAACATAATTTTCTCCATTTCAGTCCTTAGTACTTCCCCTTTCCCTCCCATTCTTGCTCTCCCTAAGCCTGTTGCTCTACTCTCAGTACTTGCCCAGCATGCACAAAGCCCTGGGTTCAATCGCCAGCACCACACATGTAAAGATATTCATATATATATATGAATGTTTTTAAGTTTCTTTGGAAGATGCTCTTTAGTTGCTTTCTGGGAATATCATTTTGCCAGTTTACATTATTACCAGCACAGTGTGAAAGTACCTATCTCATCATGTGCCAATTAGTATGACTATTTTCATCTTAAAGCTTTGACACTGTGATAGTGACAGAATTACATTTGTTGCTCCCTTAAGTTCTATATCTTTCATATTAATACAATGAAACACTTTTTACATTTGTTTACAATTTCTGTTATCTCTATGAATTGCTAGGATCTTTTATTGTTTATCTTTTACTTACTAGTTTACATATAAGGAAATTTAAATTCTTCAAATTCGTCTTCACTCTCCTTAACTGATTACTTCTTTTTTGATTTTGTTTGTGGTGATATTTGATTATGTTTCACTTGTATATAATGAAATAAAATGGTTCTTTAAGTGTTGTTTTTTATTTTGATGACATATATGGAAATGTCTTCCTTGCTCTCAGAGTATAGTAATCTCTATATATTTCTGGTCTTTTTTCAGTACATTTATTTTGTTTTAAATTAAATATATTTTAACTTATAATTAAAAACAAAGAAATTATACATATTATTGGGCCAATATGATTTTTTTATTTATTCAAAGTTATTACATATATAACAGTAGCATGCATTACAGTTCATAATACACATATAGAGCACCTTTTTACATATCACTGTTTTTATACAAAGTATATTCATACTATTAATTCTTCAAACATGCATTTAGGGTAATGATATCCATCTCATTCCCTTCATACCCCCTTGCCTCCTCCCTTCCCCTCCCTCCCCACTGACCTTTCTAGTGTTCCTCTAATCCTCCTATGCTCCCCGACCCAACCGCACTGTGAATCAGCCTCTTTATATCAGAGAAAACATTTGGCATTTGGATTTTTGAGATTGGCTAACTCCACTTAGCATTATATTCTCCAACTTCATACATTTACCTGTGAATGCCATGATTTCATTCTCTTTTATTTCTGAGTAATGTTCCATCATGTATATATACCACATTTTCTTTATCCACTCATCTACTGAGGTGCATCTAGGTTGGTTCCACAACCTAGCGATTGTGAATTGTGTTGCTATAAACATTGATGTGGCTGTGTCCTTGTAGTATGCTGTTTTTAAGTCCTTTGGGAATAGACCCAGGAGTGGGATGGCTGGGTCATAAGGTGGTTCCATTCCCAGTTTTCCAAGGAATCTCCATACTGCTTTCCATAATGACTGCACCATTTTGCAGTCCCACCAGCAATGTATGAGTGTGCCTTTTCCCCCACATCCTCTCCAATATTTATTGTTGTTTGTGTTCTTAATAGCTGCCATTCTGACTGGAGTGAAATAAAATCTTAGAGTAGCTTTGATTTGTATCAGAGACTAATACATATAACTTCAGTTATCTTATGTTAGACAAAGGTGCCACAAATGTATATTGGAGAAAAGATAGCCTCTTCAAAAATGGTGCTGGGAAAACTGGAAATCCATATGCAACAAAATGAAATTAAACTCCTATCTCTCACTATGCACAAAACTCAACTCAAAGTTGATCAAGGACCTAGGAATTAGACCAGAGACACTACGCCTAATAGAAGAAAAAGTAAGCTCTAATCTCCAACATGTTGGATTAGGCCCCAAGTTCCTTAATAAGATTCCTGTAGCTCAAGCATTAATATCAAGAATCAATAATTGGGATAGATTCAAACTAAAAAGCTTCTTCTCAGCAAAAGAAACAATCAGTGAGGTGAATAGAGAGCCTACTAATTGGGAAAAAAATTTTACCACATGAACATCAAATAGAGCACTAATTTCTAGAATATATAAAGAACTCAAAAAACTTAACACCAAAAAAACAAATGACCCAATCAATAAATGGGCCAAGGAACTGGACAGTTCTCAGAAGAAAATATACAATCAATCAACAAATATAGTACATTTTTATTATACTTTAATAGAACCAAATTTCTCATTTATATAAATTGTGAGAAGTTCAATATCTTTCCAAATTATTTTTGAAATCACTAATTTATCATGCAGTATGAAGTTTAGACATTATTTTCTCATATGGACCTATCTGTCTCTCTGGTTTGGAAACTCTTAAATTCCTACTTTCAATCCCCTGCTTCTCCACATCTCTATTACACTATCAAAAAATTTCTTGCCTATGTGAATTATAGGAATATTTCTCTAATATCTCAAAGATATGTGATAAGGATTTTAATTTAAAAATTGATTCAACCCCTTGGCATTTTGAATGTGATCTATTGATTTGGGGGTGAGGGTTACCCAGAATTGGACTTAGGGGCACTTGACCACTGAGCCACATCCCCAGCCCTATTTTGTATTTTATTTAGAGACAGGGTCTCACTGAGTTGCTTAGTACCTTGCTTTTGCTGAGGCTGGCTTTGAACTTGCAATCCTCCTGCCTCTGTCTCCCGAGCTGCTGGGATTATAGGCATGCACCACCACCCAACATGATCTATTGATTTTTGAATATTTCTTTTGGAGACTGTTTTAGCTATGGTGGTGAGGGAATGTCCCTCTAAGGTGATGACAGTTGCATGGGGAGGCCTGACAGAAGTGAGGGAGAGACTCCAAACTACTCATAGACATGTTGGAAGGGCAAACTAGTTAGAGCTATGTTGTGCAGACCATGTAAGAACATGAATTTTCAGAACACCAAAAATTATAGGCCGACAGTATCCTTAATTATTTACAATTATAATTTCTTGGAAGAATCTTGGACTACTAAGAATTAGAAGGAAAGTAAAAGAAAAAAATTTGGTTTGAAACCTTTTACTGGTAGGAATTAAGAGTCAGAATATAAATGTTATAGATTACATAATCAGTGATAGACTTTAGAGAAGAAACATTTCACTTCCTTTTATATGTTCACTCTTTTAAACTTCACACCTGACAATAATTGTTTGTACATTAGTCATGCACCAAGAGCCATAGTTTGATTATCTCTTACACAGATATTCTTACACAGATCCTGATGTTGCATCTCTGAATGACATGTTCTAAAATTCCAAAATGTAATTATAAAAGAATTTTAAAAAGACTAATTTCCACGTCAGGATAGAGTGGTTAATATGCTTTTAATACTTACATGTCAGCACATGCTTTTCCACTATATATGTGAAATTGCCAATATAACCTTTTATGACAATAAAAGGTGATAGAATTTCATGAAAATAGAAGCAGCATGTGCTAAAAGTTACAGATTATGTAGAAAATTTACATTAACAGAAAAATTTGCCACGTTAATTCAATTAACATAATTACTCCATTCTCACAATTTCAAATGGAAAGGTAATAGTTTATTATTTTGAAAGTGACAAATACACTTAATCACTAAATTTAATTGAATTTTTAAAAAAATTATTTTAGAGGCAATGTCTTGGTATGTTACCCAAGATGGCTCTGAAGTCCTGGTCTCAAGAGGTCCTCCTGCCTCAGCCTTCATAGTAGCTGGGACTACAGGTATACACTGTAGCATACACCATGGTGTATACACCTAGTACGTAGCTTTAATTTTTAAATGAGAAAATATAGAATTTACAAACAGTTACAGACAAGATTAATGATATAAACTTTTTAACATGTCAGCGATTATATTTGAAATTTACTTCTCTAAGCCTCATTAAATTGTTCTGCTTGAAGAAAAAAATTTCCTAATATATGATTAGTTACTGACTCATAGAGTAGAAAAGGACCTTTAAGATCATCTAGTCCAGTACAAAGATTCAGGAGCTAAAGATAAGACAGGTCATCTTGGCCCATACCCCTAAATATAAAAACATTGCATGCCAACTCTACACCACTATCATTCTTTCCTTTAATTATATAAATGAACAGATTGAGGTATATGCCTATTTTCAATTTTATTCAATATTACTCCAAGTGTACCAATTAAAATTAAAATCAGCAAGCTGGGCACAATGGTGCATGCCCATGTTCCCACTGACTCAGGAGGCTGAGGCAGGAGGATCATGAGTTTATAGCCAGCCTCAGCAATGTAGTGAGGTGCTAAGCAACTTAGCAAGACACTGTCTCTGAATAAAATATAAAAATAGCTGGAGATATGGCTCTGTGTTTAAGCATTCCTGGGTTCAATCTCAGGTGCCAAAATAAACTGCAAAAATTATTATAATCAGCAATACATGACTATTTTCATTTCTCCCAATCTTCTCCAAATTTAAATTTGTACCAATCTTGATACCAATGGATTTGAATATCTTTTCATAAATATCTTGGCTTGTTGTGTCTTTTGCTATCTTCCTATCTGTTTTTAGGATTTATGTCTCATTGATTTTTAAAAGATATTTTGTATAAACATCTTGATTATTAAAATTTTAAGGGTAGTATACTTTGTGTTTTAATTCATTCGGTCTGTGGATCATTTGTAGCTTTAATTTTGAACATTTTACAAATTTGCTTCAAACAAACCAAAAATTGACAAATGGGATTATATCAAACTACAGAGCTTCTGGATAGCAAAGTAAACAACAGAGTGAAGGGGGGCAGTGTTCACCAGCTATTCATCTGACAGTGGGTTAATATCCAGAATATATAGAGCATGCAAAAATACAACAAAAAAGTAATCAAACTTATAAATGTGAAAATTATCTGCATAAATATTTCTGAAAAGAAGAAATACAAATGTCCAATATATATTCATATTAAAAAATACTTAATGTCATTAGCCATCAAGAAGACACAAATTAAGACTACAGTAAGATACAATCAGCTCAGTTAAAATGTGTATTATTAAAAAAAAACATAAAAACAAAAAATTGTTGGCAAGGATGTAGAATAAAGGAACTCTTATACTGTTTTACAACCACATTGGAAAACAATATGGAGGATCCTCAAAAGTAGAACTACCATAAAACCCAGCTATTCCACTCTTGGGTATATCTCCAAAGGAAAAGGCATACAACAGAGATATCTGCAAGCCCATGTTAATTGTAGCACAATATCTAAATTATGGAATCAGCCTAAGTGCCCATCAACAGATAAATGCATAAAGAAAATATGATATACATAAGACAATAGAGTATTATGCAACCATAAAGAAAAATGAAATCAGGTCATAGACCTGAAAGTGGAATACAGATTACTAGGGACTGGGGAAAGTGCTGGTGGGAGTGGGGGTAAGAGTGGAAGAAGTTATTTGGATATAATCAACACATGCTGTATAAATGTATAGAAATAGCATAACTAATCCTATTATAACGCATTATAACAACATACTAATTCTACATTAAATCCATCTCTCCAAGATCAAAAAGATATTTTTTTCTGAAATGTTTCAAAGTTTGAATTTCACAAACAGGTCTTCAGTTTATGTGGATATTATTTTATTGTCCATTGTAAATTAAGGATATATTTATCTTTTTCAATATAAGTAGTCAAATATTCCAGCTCATTTGTTCAATGAACTTTTTCTCTAAATTTGTATATTCTCCAAATACACATAGACTTAAGTTCTGTTTTCTGTTGTATTGTTCTATAGTTTGTTCTTTCATTAGTACTTTAATTCCTTCCTTTAGATTTTAGTAATCCATGTCAACTTCAGGGTATAGCTTTCCTATTTTTTTTCTCCTTTAAATTTGTGCTTATTTTTACTTGTTCTTACATTAGAATTCCAGGGTCAATTTTTTCAATTCCCATGAAAAACTGTTAGAATTTTGTTTGGAATTGAATTGCATTTAGAAAAAGGAGTTAATGGCATGCACACACACACACACACACACACACACACACACAAAACCAACCTCGGAATCTTAAATTTTAATTATTGGTCTAGGAATGTAGGAGCAAAAGCTGTGGAGAAAAGACTACAAGAAACTTTTAGTTCCCCTTCTGGTTTTTGTCTGTCTGCAAGCACAAGGCTCTGTACTCCCCTGATTCATAGATACCTGAACTAGAGTGCTGAGTCACAGCAGCTCTTGGCAGGCATTATTTACTCAAGGCAATGGCATAAGAGGAGCAAAAGCATCATTCTAATTGTTCTTCATTATTTTATCCACCCACAGTCATGGCTGGCTATCTTCTGTTCTAGAAGCAAACCTGAGCAAAAGAGTTCACTCTGTTCTGGAGTTTGCATTTTTCTGTGTCTTTTCAAAGAATCAACTTTTGCTTTATTTATCCTTTTTATTGTAAGTACTATGTGCATTTCATTAATTTCTGTTCAATAGAATTTCAGTCTTCCTAATGATTTCAAATTAATAGTGTTTTACCAAAGGACTCTAATATCTTCTTAGAAATTGAGTTCATTTTTTTAACTTGTTCACATATATATATATATGTATATGTATATACATATATATACACATATATATGCATATATATAAATATATATATATATGTAGGCAAGCTCACAAATATTCCCTTATGTATTGCTGTAGATGGATCCCACAAACCATATGTAGTGTTCTCACTGCCTTTTCAGATCTATGTATTTATTTATTTCTTCTGCTGTTTCTCTTTTGACTCATTAGTTATTTAAAGGTACATTTAAAAATTTTCAAACTATGACATAAGGATCTGGGAATTACCCTTTTGTTATTTTGCTTCATTTTTGTTAAAATGAGATTGGTATATTAATTCTTTGGTATTTTTTCAGACTTTCTTTGTGACTATTTCTTGTGAATAGTCTATATATATTTGAAATAATGTCAATTCCCTAATTTCTCTGGCTAGAGGTTTGTACTTAAACATTAGTTATTATTTCTTTTTTCAAGTCTTATGTATCTTAGTCCTGCTTTTATTTGTTTCACTGCAAAATATTAAAATAGCTTTGCTAAAAATATTAAATTTAATTTTTGCTTTTGTCAATTTCTCATTATTTAATATCAAGTTTATGCATATTGCAACAGTGTTCTTCAGAACATACAGGCAAAGTTTTATAAAATTTACTTGGTGAATTGTACTTTCACCACTATGTAATTTACTTTTTATATTTATTTTCTTTTTTTTGTGGCACTGGGGGAGAATCCAGGGTTTCAGGCATGCTAGGCAAACACTCTACTATTGAGCTACGTCATATATATATATGTATATATATATATATATGTGTGTGTGTGTGTGTGTGTGTGTGTGTGTGTGTGTATGTATGTGTATATATGTATATATACATACATATATACACACGTATATATGTTATACATATGTTATATATACATATGTATATATATTACCATATAATATATATATTATTATGTTAATATGTAACATATTTATCTGAAATTAGAGTAACTGCACAGTTTTCCTTGAATATTTTCCTAATTTCTCTTTTTTCACTCCTTTAATACTTCTTGTTACATTTTGTTTTTCTTTTTAAAACCATTTACAGCTGTCTTTTTAATGCATTTTTAAGAGCTTGTCTCTGGAATGGTGGGTTTAATGTATATTCATTTGTATTAATTTTTTTCTACCTTGTTATATCCTTCATAAGTACCAGTTTTTGTTTTATTTTGTTGTTTTGTCAAGTAATTTATTATTTATTACTTATTTTTGCTTTTCCATTCTCATTTTCTGCCTTCTATTTAATGACAGTTTCTTTGTTTTGCTTTGTATGTTATTTTGCTTTGTATGTTATTTCTACTTTTGGTATTACCTTGAATTTTTAATGTTCCTACTTGCCAAAACAGTACCTAATTAATAATATCTTCTTTTCTAATAACATACAAATCTTAGAATCTATTTTATTTGAATTATTACCCATCTCACTATTTAATGTACCATTTTTTCTATTTGCTTTTGTATAGATTTGTGTTAGAATTTTAGTTTCAACTTATTTGTAAGTAAACTTGAATTCTACTATGTGTATTTATTGCTTGGCATCAAATCTTTTTTATTTTTTTAATTTGTTTTAATTAGTTATATTTTTTGATACATCCATGTATTTTCCCATTTCTTTGCTAAGTAATGTTTCCTTTAAAATATTATTATTCATTCTTTTTAGTTATACATGACAGTAGAATCCATCATGATATAATTATCAGCCAAGCAATATATCTTATCCTAATTAGGACCCCCTTCTTGTGGGTATACATTGTTTCTTATTTTCCGTAACTTCCTCTTAAATTGAATTCACTTTTCCGACTATGTATTGTTTGTGTTTTTTTTTTCATGAAAGTCTCTTAGTGGTACACTTTTGCTTTTATCTATTCAAAAATACTTTTGCTCCACTTATAGTTTTGAATCATGTGTTAGCTGAATATAAACTTTTAATGTAACCATCATTTTTTCCCCAAGGGGTTTGAATAAATATTCCATTGTATTCTGGTCTCCATTGTTGTTGAAAAAAATCTGCTGTCGTGTAATTTTATGTTCAGAAGTAATCTTTTTGTTCAGGTCTTTCTTTTTTGATTTTTTTCCCCTCTGAGTTATGCTACACTTTCATTGTGGTATGTTTAGTGTGTTTTATTTATTGTACTTACAACTTGTTCTTAACCTGAAAATTAATATATTTCATCTATCATAGAAAATTTTTGTAATTGCTTCTTTGAAAAAATTTTCATCCTCAGAGTTTCTCCACTGTTCTCAGGGACTCCTATTAGGTGATCCTTCTGACTTTTAATTTTTTCCAATTCCATTTCTTTATTGCATTACATTCTGAATAAATCTTTTCAGTTTAACTTTTATTTCACAAAATCTCTTCAATTCCATCAAATCTGAGCTTTATTTTTAAATACCTGATTTCCTTTCTGACCTGTTCTCTTTCCTCTCAGGCTTCTTTTTCCTGCCTGCCTCTTAAATTATATTATTCAGGATTTCATTTCTGCTCATAGTGTCTTTAGGAATTGTGATTTTTTTAGGTTTCAACTATCCCCCATACATTTTGGATTTCCACACCTATATTTCATAAATCTTATTTCAGCTCTCTGTAGAATCAGTTGCAGAAGCTGGTTTTAGGAATCACCATAAATTGCCATAAATTCCTTATCTGCACCATTAATCCCACTGTATAACACCAGTCACTAGATCATGTTTAATCTACTACTTAACTGTGGCTCATTCCTAATCCTTCATTGCTTTAGTCCTTTTCAATGATCACTGGATCTCTTTAATTCCTCCTCCCTGGAAGGAGGTAAAATAGTGGATAAGAAACAGGATCTGGAGCAAGGCAGATGGGGCTTTGAATTACATCTCTGAGTTGGCTCTGTGATCTTCATATGATTTCTTCAAGCCTCAGTTCTTCACATAAAATAGCAGGGATAACAATATTAACATCATAAAATTGATGTAAGCAATAAAGAGAAAATGTTATGAGAAGTGTTTGTACCTACCATTGCAATGCCTTTAATATGGTAGGTGTCAGTGAGTGTAACTATTAGGAATAGGCCTCCCAGTCTCTGACAACAATATCTCTGTGTAAGGAGAAGCTGTCACAGATAGTCATTTACTGAGCCTCACCTCTTTGACATGGTGCTTAATTCACTTATGATTAGGGAAAGAGACATTGTAATTATTACTTGCACAATATTGCTGGATAGATATATACTTCATATGAGTCAATCAAGAAAACTTTGAATACAGAGAGAGAGAGCAAAACTATAAATGACAGTATTTGTTATCTTAGGATTTCCTGTATATTTGAATATTTTCTAGACTAGGTTGAAATTTGTGTACATATGTGGTTTATATTTCTATTAAAATTAATTTAATCTGAAAGAGATTAGAATATAATTACGACTTGGTCATAATTACATAATAAGAAATAAAATTGGCAAAGGAAGATTTTTAAATATATTCAGTCAGAATTCACTGCAAATACAATAGTTCACTGTATTAGAGAACCAATAGAAAAGTAGAATAGGTTGGAAGAATCTCAAAAAAGGAACCTATAACCTTTGATTGAATCATGTGCACTGAATTTTTAAAAACTATAATAACACAAAGGAATTGTGCTGGCACAACTCTGCTTTAGGTTTAAAATTTGGAATATGTACCAATGTTCTAACATGGCACATATGAGCATGTCCCTAGGATTTTTCAATGTTCTGGGCTTTTGAGCCTATCCTTCAGCTGTACATCATTGTCAGTGGTCCCTGAGACATCTTCTTATTTTATATTGATAAATATTTCTTGAGTTGTAAAAAAAAATAGAGCTTTACTTATTGAGTTTACCATATTTTGTGTATGGTAAATTTGCACATTGCAAATTGCATTGATTCCTAAATACGTGCCTGTGGGGTATTCATCAACCTCATTTTACAAATGAAGAAATTGAAGTTCAGCAACATTAAATATCATGCCCCAGGTCACACAGCTGTTGAGTTACTTGTCTGAGAATTCAATCCAGTAGTGTTTATGAGGTATGAACCATAGTCTCTGCTTTCTGGATATGTGCCATATTTTGCTGAAATTGTGGAGGGATTCATTTTTGCATGCTCCCGGTACAAAGAATATAAAATAGCATAATTTCAGTATCTAATAACAAACTGCAATTTATGTTTATCAATTGAAGTAGTGATTAGCTGAAGGAGCCCTAATTGGGAAGGGCTGTTGTAGCTAGCTGGAAGCCATGGGTTCCACCTGATATGTATGTGACGCACCTGTAGGCACCCGCAAACCTGAAGGTATATAACCGGGTGAAAGCGGTCCGAGTTAGGAGAACGGAGAATTCAGTCAGCCGGGCAGTCACTCGGTCGGTCAGAAGAATCAGAGCGGCCAGAACGTAGGCAGAGCGGTTACAGAAGAGAAACCAGATAGAAGAAGTAATGACTGGTCAGAGTTAGGCCGAGACTCCTGAGGAAGACAGAAGACAGAAGAAAGAAGAAGGAAGAAAGAAGAGAGAAGAAAGAAGCTCTAATCTTTCTCTAAGCTAAGCTCTATCTTTCTAACTCTAACTCTAAGCTCTAAGCTAAGCTCTATCTTTCTAACTCTAACTCTAAGCTAAGAAGACAAGAAGAAAAGCTCGCTTTAATCTTTCTCTCTAAAAATCTTTCTTTCCCTCTCTAAGCTCTAAGAAAGTAGAAGTAAAAGTAGTAAAAGCTTAACTCTGCCTCCGAGAGTTTTTCCTCCCGGTTTTCGGTACCAGGAAGCTTACAATTAGCTACCCAACAACTTCACTGGATAATCTTGTCTATTGTAAATATATTTGGAGTGTGAAATGCACATGAGTTTATATACATATACACACATATATAATATTATACTAGCTAATGTTTTTAATGTTTACCTGTTTAGAGCAAAATTCCATGTGTTTTACATGTGTAAATTCTTTCAGTGCTAACAACCACCAAATGAAAATAATACTCTAATTATTCATGTATTACAGATGAGAAAATTGAGGCAATGGGAGGCAAATATTGTGCTTACGTTTACACAATCAATAAGTGGAAAACTGAGATTACAACTTAGGCAACCAAGCAAAAGAATTTAAATACTTAACAAATTTGACATGTGTAGTGATTTAATAGAAAATTATATAAGTAGCATTTCTTTAGCAATTATATTTTGATTTTTAAAAGTTTTTGAAAGTTCCTAAAAGATTTATAAAAGTTGAAAGAGAACTACAGTACACTTTCATATGGCTATTCCCAGAATCAACAATTACAACATTTTGCCTTATCAAAAAGGGGTTCTTTGTGGTTTCTTTTAATTTGCTTTTCTGTCCTGTTTGTTTGTTTGTTTTGTGGGGTACCAGGGATTGAACTCAGGAGCACTTGACCACTGAGCCACATCACCAGCTCTATATTGTATTTTACTGAGAGACAGGGTCTCACTGAGTTGCTTAGTACTTCAGCCTCGGCTAGCTTTGAACTCATGATCCTCTTGTCTCAGCCTCCTGGGCTGCTAGAATTATAGACGTGCACCACCATGCTGGCTTCAGTCCTGTTTTTAGTGTTTCCACCTGTGTGTGTGTGTGTGTGTGTGTGTGTGTGTGTGTGTGTGTGTGTTCAATTCTCCTCCTGTTGAGTTTGAGCAGTTTTTTCCTATCTTTGTTGCACAAGCACATCTCCTTTACTGAAGTTCCCCTCCCATCCTCGGGTGTTTTCCCCACTTGTTTTATTGGTCGTCTTTTTGTTCACTGAGTTGTCCTCTGGTACATCCTGGATACCAATCCCTGGACACATACACTTTTGCAGTAGTGATTCAGTTTTTTGTTTCCCTATTCATTTTCTTAATAGCATTTTTTTTTAAGAAGTAGGCCTTTTGATTTTATGAGGTCTAATATACCTTTTTAAAAAGACTGAAGACGAATGTTCTCATATCATTGGAATCATGGACTTTGCTCTCTGTTGTGAGTGGTTCTTTTATTCAACATAATGTTGAGATTCCCTGCTGTTGTTGCAAGTGTCCATGTTTTGTTTCCTTTCACGCGGATGCATAGTATTCCTATATCTGGATGTACAGGTCTGTTGATGCCAATTGGTATTATTTCCCATTTGACTTATTACAAACATTACTGTACAAACTTTTTACATGGAGACATATGTTTTTGTTGGTATTGGACAGAGGAGCATAACTTCTGTATCATATCTTCTTTTACACTTGAAAAGAAGAATGACTCTTTTCTAAATTTTAGAACACTTGACATTTCTATCACAACCATGAGTCTCCAGAATGCTCCGTATCCTTGCTAAGATTTGGCATTGTTAATTTTCTGTTTTCATCACTCTAGTTGGTATCTAGTGATAACACTGTGGCTTTAATTTAAACTTTTCTGACTACCAATGATGTTAAACACTAGAATGCTTTTCCAAATATTTTGGCTGTATGAAAAACTGGCGTCTTCATTTTTTTTTTAATTGAAGAGTCATTCACATATTTTGAGCATAATTCCTTTATCAGATACATGTTTTAAAAATATTTTCTTCCTGTATGTGACATGCATTTTCATTTCCTTTAAAGTGTTTATCAGTGCTTGCTTCGGCAGCACATATACTAAAATTGGAAAGATACAGAGAAGATTAGCATGGCCCCTGCGCAAGGATGACACACAAATTCGTGAAGCGTTCCATATTTTCATACACACAATGGAGTATTACTCAGCAATAAGAGAGAATAAAATCATGGCATTTGCAGGAAAATGGATGGAGTTAGAGAATATAATGCTAAGTGAAGTTAGCCAATCCCAAAAAGCCAAATGCCAAATGTTTTCTCTGATATAAGGAGGCTGATTCACAGTCGGGTTGGGATGTGGAGCATAGGAGGATTAGAGGAATACTAGAATGGCCAATGGGGAGGGAGGGGTAAGGAGGGGGCAAAAGGGTGAAGGGAAAAAAAAAAAAAGATGGTAGAATGAGATGGATATCATTACCCTAAGTGCATGTATGAAGTCACGAATGGTGTGAATATACTTTGCATACAACCAGAGATTTGTAAAAAAGTGCTCTATATGTGTAATATGAAATGTAATGCATTCTGCTGTCATTTATAACATCTTAAAATAAAAAAATAATTAAAAAAATAAAGTGTTTATCAAAGAGCAAAAGGTTTTAGTTTTGAGGAGGTAGTATTTATCACTTGTTTCTTTTGGGGGTCTCTGATTTTAGTATCTAATGTTAGAAAGATTTGCCTAATACAAAATAAAAATACTTTACCCTCTGTTTATTGCCAGGATTTTTTTTATCTTACATATTCAGATCTCAGTATCATTTTAAATTTTTTGTATTTGTTGTGAGGGATGGGTCTATGATAGTTTTTTTTTTTTTTTCTACTTGACATACATTATTCCAGCATTATTGGGAAGATTGTCCATTCCCTCCCATCAAATAACCTTGTCACATTTGTTAAAAATCAATTGATTATAAATGTGTGGATCTATCTGTGAAGTGACTCTTGTGCTGCATTGATCTGTATATCTAAACTTATGCTTCTTTGACACCCTTTTGATGACTGTCTTTATACTAAACCTTAAAATCAGGTAATATAAGTCTTCCAATATCTTTTCAATATTGTTTTGGCTGTTCAAGGTCCTTTGTATATAGACATAAATTTTATAAGCTGTTGGTTTCTACAGAAAAAGCTTTGGGATCTTATTTGGAATTGTATAGAATCTATGGATTAATTGGGAAAAATATGCATCTTGAAATGTGTGAACATAATATATTGTGCCATTTCTTTAGGTCTTATTTAATTTTACTGCAATATTTGTTTTTTTTTTTTTTGTGTGTGTGTGTGTGTGTGTGTGTTTGTGTGATTTCCAATGTGTTGCATAGATTTTTCTTACCATCTGCTAAGTTTATCTCTTAAAATTTCATATAGTGATGCTATCATAAATGGAATTGATTTTAATTTTAATATAGTTTGTCATTAGTCTATGTAAATACACACATACCAACTATATATCATTGACTTTCTAAAAATTTAATTTTTAGTCTTATGAATTTTAGTCTAGTTTAAAAAAATTTTTTTTAGTTGTCAAAGGAACTTTGTTTTATTTATTTTTTTATATGTGGTACTGAGGATCAAACCCAGTGCCTCACATATGCTAGGCAAGCACTCTACCACTGAGCCACAATACCAGCCACTAGTCTAGTTTTTTTTTTTTTTTTTTTTTTTTTTTGGTACTGGGGATTGAACTCAGGGGCACTTGACCACTGGGCCACATCCCCAGCCCTTTTTTTTGTATTTTATTAGAAGCAGGGTCTCACTGAGTTACTAAGTGCCTCGCCATTGCTGAGGCTGGCTTTGAACTCGAGATCCTCCTGCCTCAGCCTCCCAAAGTGCTGGGATTACAGGCGTGCGCCACCACGCCCGGCTTAGTCTAGTTTTTAAATAGGTTCTTTCTGGTTTTCTATGTGGTTGATCATGTTGACCATGGATAACATGTTTTTTACATTTTCCTTCCCCTGATTATATTAATTTTCATAACTTATTGAATTAACTAGTACTTCTAGCACAAACTTGCACAATAATAATGAAAGCAGACATTATTGGCTTGTTACTAGTTTTAGGGGAAAACATTCAAACTTTCACAGTTTTTACAATAAAGTAGTTTGTTGACCAGAGTTGGGTTTTTTGTTTGTTTGTTTATTTGTTTTGTTTTTAAAAAGGCTTCCTCAATATGAGTTTATGGTTTTCATACACATACAATTTTTATTCTTGTTTTCAGCTACAGGGTTGTTTTTAAACAATAGATCACTTTTAGGAAATATCCATATTTTCCTAATTGTTGAAATTTCTTTTTTAGAAGTTTATAAAGGGAATATTTAAATCCATGAAATGGTTTTTGAAAGTATCTATTGAGAAGGCCATATTGTTTTTCTTTTTAGCCATTATAGTTAACTAATATGACAACTTATACACTGGTTGGGTTTCAATTGGTAAGCCAAATTTACATTCTCTGCACAAGCTCCACTTGGTCAAGATGTATAATTGTTTATAGATATTATTGATTTAGACAACATTTTGCTGAGGATTTTTGCATCTTTGTTAATGATGTGTTTTAGTCTGTAGATTTCTGTTCTTGCAAAGTCTGATTCTGGTTTTGATATCACAATATAGTTGCTTTCATAGATAGCAAAGTTTTCCTTTCTTTTCTATTCTCTGAAAGTGTTTTTGTAGGATTGTCATGACTTCTATAATTATTTAGTATTTGTGAGAATATCTTGTGTTGTTAATTCAACTTCAACTTACCTATTCCTGTGAGACTTTTTGTAAGTTGTATATTTCAAGGAATTTGTCTATTTCATCTAAGTTCTCAAATGAACTATCATGGAGTTGTTCATAGTATTCTCTTATTCCTCAGTTAATGTCTATGGCACCTGTAGCAATTTCCTACCTTGCATTTTTTATATTGTTAATTTGGGATCCATGGTTGTATGTTCATTAATTGTATTTATCATTTCAAAGAACCAGCTTTCGTTCCTATTTTCTCTGCAGCATTGCCATTTCCTATTTCATTGAGCTCTATTTTTATCTTTGCGATTTTCTTCTTTCTTTTGGTTCCATATTTTTTTCTTATTTTTGTAAGGCAGACATTTAGATAATTGTTTTTAGATCTTTTTAAATATAGCCATCCATTTGAAGTTTTAGGTTTTCTCATAGCATGACTGTATTTGTTTTCTATATATATTTTTATATCTTTATTTTAATTCAGCTAAAAAATTTCATGAACTATGTGATTTATTCTTTGACATAGAGTTGTAGAGATGTTTTAACTTGTAAATATTTGTATTTTAAAAATATCATATTGTGTCAATTTCTAATGTGATTGCCTTCTTGACAAAGAATATTCTCTATAATTTCAGTACTTTTTAAATTATGATTTTGCTTTCAGTGGCCCAGTACATAGTCTACCATGGTGAGTGTACCATGCTAATTTGACAAGAATATGTCTTCTGTTATAATTTGCATGCTCTGATCTATAATATAAGTATCAATTAAGCCTAGAAGGTTAAATAGTGTTGTTCAAATCATCTATGAGCCTGCTTGGTTTCTATCAAGATTTTCTATATATTCATGACAAAAATGTATTATAACTTTCAGTGATTATTATGAAATTATCTCCTTTTCCTTCAAATTTTGTTTATTTTTATTTCATGTATTTTAGAGTTCTTTTCAGGCCCTTATATACATATGAATATTTTATCTTTCTGATGACTTAAAATATGTTTTAGTTGTCAATGAACCTTTATTTTATTTATTTATATGCAGTGCTGAGAATCAAACCCAATGCCTCACACATGTTACCACTGAGCCACAACCCCAGCCCCAATTAATTTGTTTTAATCGACAAACATATTCACGGTAGTATTCTTTGTCTTAAAGTCTATTAGTCTAATATTCATATAGATAATTTCTTTTACTGTTTATATGGTATGTATTTTTCTTTCCTTTTCCTTTGAAAACATACCTTTACATTTTAAGTATATCTCTTGTGGATAACATGTAGTTCTGATTCTTTTGAATAGGATCAGAATTCTAATCAAACTCTGCCATTTGATCAGAATGCCTAGAACATTATCATTTAATGTGATTATTATTATAGTCTAACTTGTACATGTTGTTTTATTATTTGGCTGGTCACCCAGTTGCTTTTTTTTTTTTTTCTGGCATTCTTCTGGATTGTTTAAAATATTTTTAGAGCTGTTATTTAGTTAATTAAGTTTTTTTAAAAAGTCATTATTTTTATGTGGTGCTGAGGAATGAACCCAGTGCCTCACACGTGGCAAGCATTCTACCACTGATCTACAGCTCCAGCCCCTAATATATTATTTTGACTCTATCTATTTGCCTTTTTTTGTAGTTGCTTTAGGCATTCTAATATAAATTTTCTTAACATGTCCGTCTGCTTAGAGTTAATATTGTATAAATTCACATAGCAAAAATAGAAAACTTGAATAGGTCTACTTCCCCTATTCTCTCCATCACTTACAGTTGCCATATGTATTACATCTGCATATATTCTAAACCTCCATTGTGAGTGTATTTTTATTTTAAGAATGTGTTTTAGAGAAAGTAGGAGGAAAATTGTCTTTTATAGTTACCTAAATATTTTCAGTTCCAAAGCTTTTCATTTTTTTTTCCTGAAGGTCCAAATTTCCTTGGGTACCAATTACCTTAACCTCAATAACTTTATTTATTATTTACTTTACTATAGATTAGATAACAAATTTTTCATGTTTACTTTAAAATAAATTTTCATTTGATACAGAATTCTGGGTTGACAGAACCTTTTCTTCCCCAGAACTTTAACCTATTTTCCACTGTTTAGTGACCCCCTTTAGCTTCTGGGGAGAGCAAGTAGTCACTTGAATTTCCTTGGTCTGGATTTTATACATTTTTCTCAGCTTTTAAGATTTCATCTTTGTACACATGTGTGTTTTTAATCGTGTGATTACAATATGCATAAGCATGATTTTATTTGTATATATACTGCTTATAGTTTGCTGTTTTTTTAATATATGAATTTATGTTTTTTCAAAAAAACTGTGAAATATTTGCCTATTAATTCTAATATACTCTCTTCCACTTTCTCTTTCTGCTGTGTCTTCAGGGCTCCTTTGATATATATCATGTACTTTTAGATATTTTCCCTGAGGTCCTTCAGGCTCCATTAATTTTAAAAATATATTTTTTTCTCTGTACATCAGATTGGATAGCTTCTGTTATTTATTGATTTTTTTTTCCTTTGGTGCTGGGGATTGAATCCAGGGCCTTGTGCTCTACCACTGAGCTACCCCTCTGCCTTATTATTACTCTGACTTAAATATTCATTCACTCTTTTCTCTGCCATCTTCATACTTAGATCCAATAAACTATTTTATTTCAAATATTTAATTCAATAAGTTGTTTTTAATACATTCTTTTTCAGAGAATTCTTTGCTTTTTACTTTGAGTATGTTTTCCTTTGCCTCATTGTGCATGATTATAATAAATGTATTAACCTGTTGATTTCCCCATTTTGATAATCCTTCCCTAACCTTCATTTTCTTTCTTGAGAATTGGTTTCATTTCTTATGCTAGACAATCTTTAATTTTTATCCTGGTTATTGTGAGTGTTATGTTGCAAGGTCTGAGTTTTATTATCTTCCTGTAGAATGCTATTATCTTTGCTCTTTTTCAGACAATTAATTTAGTTGAATTCGAACTGCTGACTCTCTCGGGCAACACCTCAAATTTCAGGGTTATTTTTCCCCCCTTGTATGTATTATTTGTTGTTTTCCATATCCAGGATTTACCTTAGGTTGAAAATTAAGAATTAGTGATGCTGGATATTTTTAGAGCCTCTAATTTAAAAACCTTTAGCTTTTTTTAAAATTTCATAATTCTTTTTTTTTTGGTGGGGGAAGAGGGGAAGAACTGGGGATTGAACTAAGGAGCACTCAACCACTGAGCCACATCCCCAGCCCTATTTTGTATTTTATTTAGAGACAGGCTCTCACTGAGTTGTTTAGCAGCTCGCTGTTGGTGAGGCTTGTTTTGAAATTGGGATCCTACTGCCTCAGCCTCCTGAGCCTCTGGGATTACAGGCATGCGCCACCATACCTGGTTATAATTTCATAATTCTTTAAATTATTTTGTATTAAATTTATATTATTTTTGCTTGTAGTGTTTTGTTAATTTTTGTCTTTATACTATGAACTGTTCCATTAAGATCATAATCATTTTACTTTTTCCTAATTTACATTATTAATTTTATCTAATTTTATTTATTTATTTATTTAGTGGTGCTGGGGATTGAACCCAGGGCCTTGTGCATTCTAGGTAAGCACTCTACCAGCTGAGCTATATTCCCAGCCCTCTAATTTTATTTTTAATTCTTGCCCTTTCTTATCTTTACTATGTTCTGTAATATTTTTTAATTTGCTTATTTTAACCTTTTGGTTTTATTAACAATTTGAAATGTTTAGATTTGGTGGTGTTGTCATTGAATGCATTTTTTTCCTAATATTTATCTTAACCTGCTAAACAACCCAGTTGATACAGTAATGTTTATCAGCAGTAATGTTCAAGGTTCTTAGAGCAGTGCTTCACAAATTTCAGCATAAATATGGATCATCTGCAGGTTCTGTTAAAAAGGAGGCTGATCCTTGTTTTCTGCATGGTGGGCTCCTAAGTGATGCCAATACTGCAGGTTTAAGAACTACATTTTGGGTAGAAATCTTCTAGAATATTCTGGGATATTGGAGATAGCTGAAAGGTAGAGTCTCTATATGATTCAAATAAGATATGTAATCATATGGAAGAGTACCAAGTGCTTTATTTTCTCTAGACAAAGGAGTTTGTTTTCTGACTTGTTTGCTACTGTTTCCTCAGACTTATTTATGTGCTCTTCTAAATGTGCATAGATACATAATAAATCAGCTCACTAGATAATTTAAATACTTCTTTCTATGAAAAATCTTAGAATTAAAATTGCACATATATAGACAAATAGCTATTTCGTGACAATTTGTAAAGAGCGAACAAAGCATAACAGCCACAAGCTGCTTTGTAAGCAGCAAAACTTGTCTCCAAATCGGTCCTCACATTTGCAAAAATCTTGGATATGAACTTCAACAATTTACAAATTGATATTCTATTAAAACTCAGTCATGAAAGGAAAACATTTACACTAGAAAAAATCAATGTACATTCAAGGTCTAAGCAGTCTAAAGTAATTATAATGTTTGCTTTAAAATGATTATCAAGTTTGGCATTTTTAAAACTATATAGTAACAAGAAAAATAGTCTACAAAAACAATGATGCAATCATCATACGTATGTATGTGTGTGCGTATATAATGTACATATATAATTGTATGTATTTATCATTGTGTATATACATATTATCTTACTATATCTGGTAATTTTCATAATAAAGTACCCCTTGTTGCTAGATAGATGATAAACACTTTTTTTTACAAGACATTAGCAGTGATTAGCAATTGGCTTTCTCTCAAATTTCTATTAATTTACACTTCCACTTTAGAGTGGTGAATGCCAGTGAATTTCCTAAAGCTTTCCCAAAACTGAGTAGGATCCATTTTTTAAAAATAACTTTATTTTCACATATCCCCAGGGTGGGTTTAGTTCCCAGTGTCCACATACTTCAGTCACAACATTGAGTGCATGTGATGATATCACCTGATCAGTTGCTTCTATTCCTTGTTGTACTGGGAGCTCTGTGAAGGTTTGAATCAGGTATTTCCTGTTTACCATTACACCTAATACAACTCTTGGCAGCTAGAAGACAGTGAGGAAAATATCTCCTGATTTGTTATGGTTAGCTGATAATCATGAATTTGTACTTTCCAAGTTCACATCTTTCAGGTTTGTTTAACTCTTTCCAACAAGATATTTTAGAATTATAAGTGAGTAATTGAATGACCTCGGAAGGTTTATCTTCAGACTTCTGCAGTTTCCAGCAATAGTTATTTGCAAAAACCTAGCAAATATTAAAAATAATCAAACAGTTAAACAAAATAAAACCTAAAGTCCAAAATTATAGAGGTTTTTCCTTACTTCTCCTTTTAGAAATTCTCATTTATCATACAAAAATTCTGTTTACTATGCACCATTTATGTTGCTGCTTTTAACAGGAATTTTGAATGACAGATTTGGTTCAGTTTTGAGAGACAAGAAACGGCAGAAAATTCCATATGTATTATAGTTTTTATTTTTATGTTTAGTAGCATGTTATAAACTTCATAAGGTAAATAATAGATATAGATATGAGATTTTTATTTTAAAAATTGTTTTTTCATGGATCAATAAGTAAATGCTGAGCGGCCATTTAAGAAATACTTGTTGGAATGCCTACCCAGGGCACCCACATACCTTGGTACAGCATCGTCCTATAATAATCAAACAGTGAGTTCCATTACACAGTTTTCAAACCCAGGGCAGATCCTAACATGTTATTGTCTCACTCATGCTTGTTTTAATAATGCTTGTTATGACCTAGACTTTGAGGTTGCTAGACACTTACAACTTTATATCTTAACTTACACTATAGTAAAATTTTCCCCAAATATTTTTGCAAGTTTAGACACTTCAAGTGGTAAGTAGTTCATTTTGACAGCAATCAAACTCTATTATCAAGAGTGGATATTCTATTTTTCAGTGTTCAGAAGTGATTATGAAATTTTTTTTTGGCCATGAACATTAAATTCTAGCTCTTGGCAATTTTCCTAGAGGCTTAGGAAGAGAGGATCTTGTGTCCCCAAATCTCTAAAGTATATAAATAGATGTTCAGGTCTAAAGGAGTAATTTCAATGAAATGTGATATCTTTATTCGTGTGTGAACTCTTAGATGACACAAATTAAGTTGATTTGAGGTTTGTGCCATGTCAAGCTATGTATTTAATAAATGCTTGCAGAGAATAGGAACCACTGCTTTGCTATTGCATTGCCACAGGCTTTTTGTCACAAAAGGAATTTTAGTTTTCTATTCTTCATATGCACATGTTTCAAATTCATTTGTGTTTGTGTGGGATACTGCAGGGTTTGCCAATTACTTAAGTTTGTTCTTTATATTTAGTAGTTTATGGAGGTTTTATCATCTATGAAGTTAGTCAACTTTGGGTGTGGCATTAATAATTTGCTTTAACATACAAATATTAAGTATAGAACAACTGAGAAAGAAAAATAGCAAATGACACACATCACCAAATTATAATTGACACTCTCTCATTAGCAGTATTTAGTAGTTCCTACATGAACCTCACAATAGAATTCCATATTAAAATATTTAGAAGGAGCAATGATCCGGCCAGCAGCATGAGCTAAAATGCACTTCCAAGTCTTGATGCCTACGTATATTTGAATTGTTGTCTGTTGTAATTATATAAGCTAAGTCTTAATTATATATGAATTAAATGGTAGTTATGAATTATATATAATTTTATAGACTTTTGCAACTTATAGTCTTCTGCATAGTATCTTCTTTGCTCCCCATGCTCACATGAAATGCATATAAACATCACTTTATTTTACACATGAGGAAATTGACACTTAAGACATTGAATGGTTAACCTGAGACTTCACAACAGCTCAGTGCCATATGCGATGACATGGACACTGTTAAAGTCTACTAAGTGAAAACATGAGAATTAAGCAAAAAACCAATAGAACAAATCCATTAGCAAATATTTGTTGAGTGCCTACTGTGTGCAAAGCCGTGTGGGAACCTCATTTTCTCAGTGCTCAGCAGCACTTTCTAAACCCCTTGGATGTTTTATAGTTGCATTTTCCATCATTATAAAGGCATGACCCTCTTCTGGGCTTCCAGCCAAACACTGAACAGCATGAGATAATGTGCAAAGGCTTATTCTTGTCATCTGATAATTTATAAAAATGAAGTTGTCCATGAGAAAGATTTCTATAAATATGTTTTATCTAAAATCATTTGTAAAATATTTTACTTTTTGATTTAAACCATTTGTTTTCACTTATGTTTTAAGATTGTTGATAAATTTGGCCTACTAAGCTGTTATAAAACCAGACATTCCTTGTGCCTGCCTCTAGTTCTTCCCAGGGATGCTTGTCACTTTATAGGAACCATATTATCTTTTTGAGGCCACCTGGGGATAGTTTATTAATTTGTTAGTTTACCAGAGTCTAATTATCCTGGAAGACTCAATGCCATTTCCAATGATGGTATATAGTACGGAACTGGAAATCTGATACTTAATTTTCACTTTCTAATATCTTTCATGAGAAATTCTGAAGGCGTATCTAGAAGAAAACCTTGAGTGGTATTCTTTCTCCTTCCCTCTTTATCTTCAATTAAAAGCTCTTCGTTTCCTTTGCTCACTGAAAAGAAGAAATAATACACATGACTTATTGGCAGTGAAATAGGAAAACAGCTACATCAGAAACCTGATAATTAGGAGGTCTGTGATGGCACATATGTGTCATGAACTGCCAATTAATCTTGATGATAAGAAGCAATCAAATTTAGTTACCAGTAATTCCTCTTTTCAGAAGATCTTGGCAACCATCAAGGGTTTGTGCAGCTCCTAACTTTGCTTCTGTTTCATTGGATTACAAACAGGGGTGCATCTTTTTATTTTCACTTGTAGGCTATGGGAGGGGGTGTTTCTACTTATCACGTATAATCTGCACTTTTGATTATTTATACATTACGTACAACATGAATATAAATCATTAGGTGAATTCATGAAGAGATGTGTGGAATGTATTCTCAGATTCTTAAACTGATAATTCACATATTTACTTTAGCATTTTCAGAAATAATGTTTTGATTTCTCTTACGTCAACTTTACTTCAAACTTAACTGTTCATCAACATCAGTAATTCAAAAGCTGGTCCCCAGAGAAGAAAACTAGAATTGCAAAGTACGTCTCTTATGGTTCGTATGTTTTGATGGCATGAGAACTCTTGTTCTCACTAATCTATGGCCATTCACAGCTCAGTGTTAAAAAAGACCTGTTTACACCCAATTTTTCCAGATTCTCTTTTCCCATTTTGTATCTATTTTGGCTTCACATGAACTCTGCACCAAAATGGATTTTCTCAGAGTTTGATGTCAGCAAATATAATTTTTCCGTTCTCTTCATTGCTGATCTCTCAGCAGCATCTGACCTCCATTGACCACTTCCTCTTTGCTTTTCATTTCTTCCTACCACTTTCATTGCTTTTTTTCAAGATTCCCTGCAGGCATGTTCTTTTAAATCTGGTTATTTTGTGTCAGAGTTCCTCAAGACTGATAACTCTTGAATAGATATTTCCAGTCAAGGGCCTCCATTCTAAAAAACATCCCCAGACATGAATGGTGTGAATATACTTTGTATACATCCAGAGATATGTAAAAATGTGCTGTATAAGTATAGTATGAAATGTAATGCATTCTGCTCTCATTTATAACAATTTAGAACAAAAAATAAATTAATTAAAAAAATTCCCAGAGATCCAAGAGCCTACTTGACATCTCCAGCTGGATGTCTCAGATACCTCAAGTTTAACAAGTAGATAACTGAGCAAAGCAGCCTGTTCCCTTTTCCCCACACACTCATTCTCCACCATATCTGAACTTCTATTCTCTTTCTCAGTAAATGACATTCTCTTGACCATTGCTTGAATCAGGAAACAGAATCAACCTGGATCCCCAGCTCTTTTATATCCCCCACATCTAATTATCACTTTTACTTTATGAGTTCTTGAATTTTCCTGTTCCCTCTTTTCCACTGTCAATTAATTTACTTCCATCTCTTGCTTGGGTTCGTGCATTGGTGATAGGTCCTATTGGAGCTCCTTGCACCTAAACTAGCCATCACATTGCAGCCAAAGTGAAATTTACAGGGTGTAGGTTCGTCATGTTGCTACCTTACTTCAAAGTCAGCACTGGCTTCCTATAATTGTTAAAATAGTAATCAAGTGTTTAATATATAGTCTAGAGTGCCCTATAGAATTTAATCTCCTTTATTGTATACCATTATCTCCTAAAGTTTCTTTAAGTGTGTCATTTTCCTTTTCATCCCAGAACTTGGACATATTCCCATTCCCTTGATATTGAACATTTTCTACACCCATCGTACCCTCTGTCATCTGCCTTCATCTAGAATAACTACATATTATATGTATCAGTGAAGATGTCACATCCTCAGAACCCTTCTTTGACCTTTCAGGATCCTCTTGTAAAGTTTCATTGGTAGTCTGCTCATCTCTATTGTTGAATTTTGTAGTTATTAAATAACTTATATAATTAAAGTCTTTCCCACCTGCTGTAATGTACGCTTCATGAAGTAAAGAACTGTATTTATACTGTTCACAGCTACATAAGACCCAAGCAGTTCATCCCATGATAGAAGGTTCACCTGTTTGTATTTAATGACCAAAGTTACAAGTACCAACCTTAAGATAACTGAGACTTGGTATTTCTAAAAACAGAGGCATGTAGTTGGACCTTAATAAATGTTTATAAATAAATCAGTGAATATAATAAAAAATAATGACAATGCCTTTATTTAAATAATGTTCCCTTAAATACTGACCAGATTACTAATGATACTTTATATTATGAAAATGATGTTTGTCATCTTTTGCAACATACTAAAGCAACATACTAAAGCTGATGGTTACCATTGTATATCTAGGAATTTTTTTCCCTTTCAGAACCCACAAATTTCAGATTTTAACAAAGTAAAGTTGAATAAACCTTTCTGAAAAATTAGATTGAACCAATTTTGTCATTATATTATTCTGATGCTTTTTACTCCCAAGATTTCACGTGCAAATTATTCATTTTTGGTGAGTGGTAGCAGTTTTTTAGTTATGAATGTAGGCAACACATTCCCCTAGCACTGTCTGCACTTGTGACTGTATCACTTGTGGAAACCACAAGAGTTTTATATCATTTTCCACTGGTTTCAAGCATTTCTAAAATCATTTTCAGATTACCTCTACTTTGAAATTATGGTCATCATGTGACCAACTGTATGCTTTGTCACTCAATGTGCTGATAGGCAAATCAATTACCATATTGCAAAATCAATTTATTTAAACTATTGATAATATTAGTATGACTGGGTTTCTTTGGAATTCTTTATTCCCTCATTTATTTTTAATGAGTTTTAAAACACTATTTTGTGAAAATGGTTTTGGTTTCACCAGATTGCCAAGGATAAAGAACCCAGAATCATGCTGTTTTTGTTTCAGGTGTGTTATTCATTGTTTGTTTTTTCATTCAGAAAAATTCTTTAAGGAGGAGACTTTAGTTTTAAAAAGAAAAGTCAAAATGAAAAAGGATTATTATAGGTCCTACATTCAAACTCCAAACCTTGGTTTTCCAAATGGTTTTGTAAGCTTCTTGCTTTAATGAGCAATATTATTTTTCATCCCTGTCCAGCTTTGTACCAAACTCTTCTTACTTCATGCTAAAACAGATTTCCAAGTGGAGCTGAGGTCCTGAACTCTTGCTGCTTCACACTTTTCGGCAGGGAAGTAATTCTTTTAGATAAAATTTTTCAGTTCCACTGTAGGGAATAAATACATGTTTGCTGATGATGAGAAAGAATTAACCTCAGGATCACTCTATTCTGGGCCATACAAATCTATGCTTCTGAATGGAAGGAGGATCCAAGAAGCACCCTTATCATTTTGTCACACTGGGAATAGAGGAGCAGGTCGAGGAGACTTTCACAGTTGGTAAGGGACAATCAAATCCATCCAATTAAAATGAAAAAAAATGGGATTACAATTAGCCTTTCCTTCTTAACTGGATTTTTGTTGTTAGAACCAAAGTTTTCTTTCTTTGTGGTCATTGCTAACTGCTAAGATGTGGTACATTTCAAAATTCTATGATTGCTATTGACATGATTATGATTACTTCCGTATTTCCATCATGGCACATGATCTTAAGCAAGTTAGCAATGAACCACTAATTTAGTGAAATTTTTAGGTAGTTTTTATTTATGTAAATGAATACATTTTATTTAATTTTTTTTCAATTAGATTTTTTTTCTTTTTAATTAGCCTGTAATAATTGTTTATAATTATGGGGCATATTATGATATTTTAGAGCATGTGTACAATATGTGCCAATCAGATCACGGTAACTACCATTTCATGTCTTTATCATTTCTTTATGTTTAGAGTCTTTGAATTCATACTCTTAGTTCTTCACAGAATATTATAGGTTACTGTGGGCTGTAATCTCATTACTGAACTGGAGAACATTAGAATTTATTTTTCCTTATGTTATCATATTCATTATCCAATCTCTCTTTACCTCCCTCCCTCTTACCTTTCTAGGCTCTAGTAAATACTATTCTATTCTCTTCCACTTTTAGATCAATCGTTTTATCTTCCATATATGAAAGAGAACATATGATATTGTCTTTCGGTGGCTGGCTTATGTCACTTAACATAATGTCCTTCAGTTCCATACATTTCTGCCACAAATGACAGCATATCATTCTTTGTCATGGCTGGATAAAATTCCATGATGAATATGTACCACATTTTCTGTATCCAGTCATCCACTGAGGGGCACTTAAGTTGATTCTATATCATGACTATTGTGACTAGTCCTGCAGCAAACATCAGAATACAGGTCTGTCTTTGATATGCTTGATTAATCTCCTTTGGAAATGTACCTAGAAATTGGATAGCTGGATCCTAAGGAAGGTCTACTTTTAGTTTTTTTGTTTTTTTTGAGGAACCTTCATAATGTTCCTCACAACAGCTGTACTAATTTATATTTCCACCAATAGTGTGTGAGTTCCCTTTTCTCTGGATCCTCCCCAACATTTGCTTTTTTGATGATAGCCACTTTAACTGGAGTGAGATGATATATCATTGTGGTTTGAATTTACACTTCATATTGACTATTTGTCATATACATTCATATGTTTTATTGATGAAAATAATTTTAAGTGCAATAATACCTTTCCTAAGCAATGTGTGTATATGTATACACGTCTGTATTCTAAAAAATGATTTTATTGTGATCATAGCATAGTTAGTTATGGTCCACCTTTCCCGACATTTGTTAAGAGTACAAAAAAGAGAACAAAAGTTGGTACTTAGTGGGGCATTGTCTTTAAAGCAACACATCTGAGGGTTTGATTTCTGGCTCTTTTGCTCAGCATGATTTTTTGTTTGTGTTTGGCTTTGCTCTTTTGCTTACTTATTTAATTTTTTGGTACTAGAAATTGAATCCAGAGGCATTTGATCACTGAGCTACATCCCCAGCCCTTTTTATTTTTATTTTGAGACAGGCTCTTGCTAAGTTGCTTAGGGCCTCACTAAATTGCTGAGGCTGGCTTTGAATTTGCAACCCTCCTGCCTCAGTCTCCTGAGTCGCTGGGATTACAGGCCTGCACCAGGACACCTGGCTCAGCATGTAGTTTTGTGAACATGAAACATTTATTTAGCCACAGCTCAGTTTACTCAAGTATAAAAAGAGGATATTAATGTTACTTCATACTAGCTTATTAATTGAATAAAATAGTTGATGAACATTGAGAGGTGCCTATCAGATCCCTAATAAATGGGGTAGGAGAATTAGCATGTTGTAAAACTCCTTCTTCAGGGAAACCTAACATTTAGTGTTTTTTCCTATGTGGAAAATCTACTTTAATGTTTTCCTGTCCAATTTTAGTTGCTAGAATATCACTGCTGAAAGAGTATTTGTAGCTTGTAGCTCATTCTTTATTTTTGCCTTGGCTTTTCCTCCCTCCCTTTGTAATTTTGGTTCATAATTTTTAATGTAATCATTAACAATTCTTTTGCCTTATATAATGTCAATATTCAATATAATGTCAATATAATGACTTATATAATGCCAATACTCACTTTCATTTTTGTACTCTAACACATGTCAGGAAAGGTGGACCATAAATAACAGGATGCATTACTTATGATCACAATTAAATCATTTTTAGAATAGAGACATGCGTACATATACACACATTGTTTAGGAAAACAAAAAAGGATATATTGCATTTAGGATTAATTTCATCAACAAAACATATGAAAGTATATGAAAAAAACAGTCAATATGACTAGCCATCAGGGAAATGAACTAATGAAGTATGATGCATAGTTTTTTCTAATAGATCCTCTGTGTCTTGGGCGATTTTATGTTGTTCAGAGACTTTTTCTTTTGTACTTGGTATTGTTTCACACGACAGGAGCTACCAAAAAAATGTGTATGTAATCCACAGACACTTTTGTGTAATCTTCAATGATGCTTAGGTTCTCTAGGTTACACTTCTGAGGGAACATTGTCATATAATCAGGAGTGCCAGGAGACAATAGGTTGGGGAAAAGACACCTGGCTTTTTTTTTTTTTTTTTATGGAAGTTTCTGTAGACCTATACTTCCTCTCCTTTGGATTTCAATACTTCTGCTTGCTTTCTTCTTTCCTGAGTATTGGTACTGTAAGAAATTTGTCTACTCCTCTGAATCATGTAAACCTGAGTTCTTATTTTTTAATTTTAAATGTTTTATTAGTGCATCTTTTTCTCTTGCTTAAGAGAAATGTTCACAACCCTTCAGTTTCCTCCCCTTAGAATACAGGTCTCCAGTCATATCTCTCTCTCTTCTTCATGGCTGATAACTATTGAATGTGGTTGAGGGAGGCAGGTTGTGGGGTCAAGTCCAGCCTAAATTCTGTGCTTGGCCTGACTGCTCATTCTGACACAAGCTCTGTTGTTCCAGCTGAACCAGCACATTCCCAGCAGGTGTCACCTCCTAACACCTCACAAGAATTTTCCTTGACAGTCTAGATTTCTTCTGACATTCTTACTTCATAGGTTCAGCATCCCAAGTCCATCAGAAGAATGTTACTTCTGGAATAGGTTCAAATTTCTTTCCCATAGGGTCCATATTTAACATACAAAGGTTATCAAATAGTCTCTTATAAAGTTAACACCCCCAGCCCCAAATAAGGCATCAAGTAGAATTCTAGCATGAACTATTCAGCTCTGGCTGAGCCAAAACATGTTGTTGCAAATACATATGAAATATCTTAATATTTTCAGCATTTGGATATATTGAAGAAGGATCTTTAAAATCCATTTTTGTCCCATTTAGTATGTTTGTCATATGCAGTTCCCGTCTTTATGAATTTGATTTTATTTCTTCAAATTTTGGTTAACAAAAATGTATTTAAATTATAAATAGTACTTCTATATATATGGATTTTTTTCATATGTTTTCAGTAGCAAGCAAACAATCAAGATATATAATTAAACAACACTTGTACATAACAGCAGGGCCAGAATTCTTAAGAAATTTTGAGAACATCAGAAATTTTACCTCGTGTGAAAACATAAGGTTTACATAATACATGTCTAGAATTTTTAAGACATTATTTAATAATATATTTTCTCTAGTCTTATGAATTGATTGTATTGATGTGTTTTTCATCAAGTGAAACTTAGGAGAATAAATCGCTTGTGAACTGTGGGAAATATCTAATTTCAGTGTTCAAATGACCCATGATGTGAAAGGAGATGAACACATGGGTGCACTCCAGTCCACAGAGCAGGGTTTTTAGTAAGAGGAATAGATTCAAAAGGTATTCGCATATGGAACAGTGCAGCAAGGTAAATTCTTCACTTAGAGAATCAAAATGTGAAATGTGCTTAAATATCTTCCCGAATTGCTGCGTAATGTCTGTGGTGTTATTTCATCATTATTCTCTCCTGGGACTTATCTTTGTACCTCTATTTGGGAGTTTTTGTTTGGTTCTTTAATCATCATTTGTGGTAGGTCATTTATTTCTTCATTAATGTTTCACCATTTCACTCAACAAACATTTATTCCACGACAAACCTATTAAGAGCTTTTTAGGTTCCATGGAGTGATGAAAATGAATGAGGAATGAGCCTGTACTAGCTCCTAACCTACTCAGGCAGGAGACATACAGGCAACGGATTTGTCCAGAGCAAAAGGAAATGTGAGCTGTGGCAAGTATGTAGAGGGGCAGAGCTAAACATGATGTGAAGAAGATCATGTGTGTGTTTCCTGAGTAGATCCTCGGGGTCGGGGGTGGGGAGGAAGGACTTTGGGTTGCGGGACCTAGGATTCAACTAATAGCCCGTGCAGAATGTGGATTATTATTACGGATTTTAAATATAGAAAGTGTTACTGATGTAAAGTACAAAAGAAGCATCTGTGTCACAATTACTTTTCTTTGGGGAGCTGTATGCAGTCAAGTGGGACCACAGGAAAACTGCTGTTAGCTGAAGGGTTCTTCTAGAAATCATGAACATTTCTGATTTAAATTGAATAAATTACTTCAAATACACATAGTTTTCACTCCCAAAGGTCGTGTATGACATTGAGGCAATCTAGCTATTCAACAGAAACATGAATTTCACATTTCTAGACACAGGTAGTCTATAATTGCCTGTTTTTGCCACAGTGCAATTTTGAATAAAACTTAACTGAATCTAAAAATTTTTTTTCTTTTCTTCTTCTTCTTTTTTTTTTTTTTTTTTTTTTTTAGGATAATGCAGCAGATCTTAAATGGCTTAGGATAATACACTTATTTATATTATAGAACCTTTTTGTGAAAAGTTCAGAATTGTTTTTAGGCTTATTAGGGGGCATGTTTAGAAAACAGAAGCCATTTTAATTCACTTATATTTCACAGTATCCTTGTAAAACTCCCTTATATCCATTAGCTCAGTTACCAAAGTGTACGATGGTGGAACTTCAGTAAGGGCCTCATTTTACACTTCTGATTGTTGAATTTGAAGTATGAGTTTTCTTCAGTACTAGAAAATTATGCACAGAATGATAAGTCATGTAGTCAAACATGCAAAGGAAAGTAACAAGAATTTAAGAAATTGCCATTCTTCAACATATTTTTCTCTTCAATATCATGAAAGTTTAACAAGTTATTTCTGTACAAATTCCCTTTGGGGGGAAGGTTTTCATTGTGTTCTTAGCAACAAATATTGCCTTAGTCAACTTTTCATCCCTGTAGCAAAATACCTGACAGAATCAACTTAGATTTTTATTTTGGTTTGTGCTTTTAGAGGTTTCAGTCAATAGTTGGCCAGCTCCAGTTTCTGGGCCTTTTGAGGCTGCAAATCATGGCAGAAGACTGTGGCAGAGAAAGCCTTTCACTTCATTTTGGCTGGAAAGCAACAAGAGAGGGAGAAAGGGGCTGGGGACAAGGTAGAGTCCTCAAGGACGCACACTGAAGGACCCACTTGCCCCAGCTCTCTTCCACCTCTTATAGTTTCTCTACCTTCCAATAGTCCATTCAGCTATGAATCCCTCCGTGGATTGACCCATTGATGAGATTAAGGCCCTCATGATCCAATCATTTCCCAAAGGCCCCACCTCTGGGGTTGAACATATGAACATTTAGAGACATCTCAGATCCAGACTTTTAACAGATATCATGATTCTTGAACATAAAAAGTACTTGGTAAGCTGGGCGCAGTGGCGCACGCCTATAATCCCAGTACTTGGGAGGCTGAGGTAGGAGGATCACGAGTTCAAAGCCAGCCTCAGAAATGGTGAGGCACTTAGCAACTCAGTGAGACCCTGTCTCTAATAAAATGCAAACAAAGGGCTGGGGATGTGGCCCAGTGGTTGAGTGCCCCTGAGTTCAATCTCCGGTACCAAAAAAAAAAAAAAAAAAAAAAAAAGTACTTGGTAAATATTCATACTGAATGACACAGATGTCTGTTTGTCTGGGAACAAATTAACACAAATGATCAAATACTACTACCTTCAGATGATTCAATCTATGTGAGTATGTTGAATGAAGAATCAAATGAATTATTATTACAATTCACTATGAATTTTTATCACATAACTCAGAGCTTTCATTGCATAATGCACATAACTTAGCCTCATCACTCTAAAACATTGTTCTTCAGACTCTTTTGATCACACACTCCCATAAATAAAACATGTCAAAAAGGTACACATCTAAATATACTCTTATTATAACATATATTTTATCATCATATTAAGGTATTTTATAATTACATAAAATAAAACTCAAGTGACATAAAAATGTGAGATTAACAAGTAAAAGATAATTATCTTTTTTTTTTCTTTTTGCAATTTTTTTCCTTCCTGCATTCCTATGTATCATCTACAAGTCCTCTGGAGTATACTTTCTTCATTTGGAAAATACCACTACTGTTGAATTTTCTGATTCTGTCAGACAACTTCAAGTTTATTATATATGCTCTTCAAGACCAATAATTTCTAAAAATATCATCCAAAAATATAATGACTGTGTAGAGATCTAATGGTGGATACCAATCAAAATGGGGGAGAAGGTATTTCTCATAGCCAGACATATTAGTTAAACAACAAAAGAAAACTCCTACATTCAAGCCATTTTCTCTTTGAAAAATCTATTTTAATTCAATTAAATACAACCACATTTTATTTTAGGATATGTTGTTTTCAATTTGCATCTATTGATTCTTTAATAAATAGCAATACATGCTCTAGGACTTATGAATTGTGCGATTTATAATATCTCATAAAATATCTTGAATATTTAGATGACATTTATTTTCACTAAAATTCTAGTAGCATGTATTTTCTAATTCACTAACCCATAGTCATAATCATATCCTATTTTGTGTTAGGAAATCTAAGGAAGGGATAAAGGCTTGAACTGAAGGACCTGTTAAGTTTGATTCTAAAACATGATGCTTCTCAATTTATGAACACAGTTAGAAATTATAAGTAACTGTCCTAGACAATTCAGGCTGCTATAAAAAGAAAAACTACAATAGCCAGGCATTGTGTTTCATGACTGTAATCCTGGAAATTTGGGAGGCTGAGGCAGGAGATCACACGTTCAAGGCCAACTTCAGCAACTTAGTGAAACCCTGTCCCACAGTATTCAAAAAAAGACTGGAGACCCATGTTTTCTCTGATGTGTGGAAGTAACCTACAATAACTGGTGGGGGGAGTCAAGGGGGAAGAACAGAAGTTCAGTAGATTAGACAATGGGGAATGGAAGGAAGGGAGGGGAAATAGGAATAGGAAAGGCAATGGAATGAATCTGACATAATTTTCCCATATACATATATGAAACAACACAGTGAATCTGACCATCATGTACATCCATAAGAATGGGATCCTAACTAGAATGAGGTATATTCTATGTTTATATCAAAATTAACTCTGCTGTTATGTATAACTAAAAGGAAACAATTAAAAAAAAAAAAGAACTGGGGGTGTAACTTAGAGGTAATCTGCTCCTGGGTTCAGTCCCTACTACCAAACACAATAAGCAAACAGAAAACAACCCCCAAAACAAACAAACAAAAAAACTACCTTAGACTCTGTTCTGGTTTAAGTATGAGGTATCCCCCAAAAGCTCATTGTGAGATAATGCAAAAAAATTTAAAAGTGAGATGATTAAGTTATGAAAGCCTTAACCCAATCAGTGGATTAATCCCCTGATAGGAATTAACTAAGTGGTAACAGTAGGCAGGTGGGATGTGGCTGGGTGTGGGGTGGGTTCCCTGGGGGTGTGCTTTTAGCCTTTATATTTTGTCCTTGTTGAGCAGAGCTTTCTCTCTCTCTGCTTCCTGGTGCCACTTTCCCAGCTGCTTTCCTCTGCCACACTCTTCCACCAAGATGTTCTGCCTTACCTCCAGCCCAGAGCAACAGAGTAGACCATCTATGGACCAAGACCTCTGAAACTGTGAGCCCCCAAATAAATGCTTCCTCCTTGACAATTGTTCTCCTCAGGTCTTGTGGTCACAGAAGAAAACAGTCTGAATAAAACAGACTGGGTAGCTTATAAACAATAGAAATGTATTGCTCACCATTCTAGAAGCTGGGATGTGCCAGCAGATTTGATGTCTGTTGAAGGCTACTCCCTGGTTCATAGAGAGATATCATCTCCCTGTTACAGTCACATGATATAAGGGCAAGGAAGCTCTCCGGTATCTGGTATCTGTTTTATAAGGGTGCTGTCCTTTTATGAGGGCTGTACTCTAAGACCTAATCACTTTGCAAAGACCACACCTCCAAATACTATCACCCTGAGGATGAATTTCAACGTATTCATTTGGGGGAAAGGAGACACAAACATTCAACATATGAACATATAGATTTTGAGGGGAATACATACATTGTTTTTAATCAGTCACTTTTCTCCATCTATGCAAACCATAACTACATACCACAATTATTTTCCTGTTTTTTATAAACAGAAATAAATTGTTGGTGGACAATTAAATAAAATGATCTTCCAACTCTTCCTTTAAATTTAGCTCCTTTATTCAGTGTGATGATTGATATCAATCACCTGTCATTTAGCTTAATACTCTACTCTTGGCAACCGTTAGTCTCCATTAGCTTCAGAGGGTGATGTCATCACTCTCCATATGATTAAATGACACTTAGTAATATGGACTTCCAAAATTATGTAATATCTTCCTACTATGTCATCACTATCCCCATTTCATATCCAGAACATGGATGAATTTGCCTATCCAGTGGAGGACTTAGGTAGATAAATATAAGAAGAGGAGGATTTCATTTGCCGCTGGCTTTGTTTAACATTCATAAAAAATTGTTTGATTGCCCAGATGTTGAAAATTTATTAATTATCATATTGGCTCTTGGGCCTGGTTCTTGCAAGAACGATAGTAGATGCCAGAAGCTAAATAACCTTTTGTCATTCTGCTGAATAAAGGATTGTTTGTGCTCTCCAGTTGATAAATTATCTCTGTGCCTTGTCGTTATAAAAAGAAACTCATCTTGTTCACTAGGCTGGCAGGAGATGAGCCCTAGAGAGAGCACAGAGTTTTTTCCTTTCACAAAACACATATAGGCTGTGTGCTGTGGGTCCTGTCTGCAAATTAATGTGGAAATAACCCAGGATGAAGCGTAATAATTTTATTGTTACCACTTAGTATTGATAGATTATTACAAAATTTTAGGATTAAACCTTTGATTTTAGTCATACTAAATTATTTTAAATCCAGAAACATTTTATATCTAGCACAGATAAATATACTTCTGTACATACTTTGGAAAGAAAGGGAAAGCTTAAAATTCTAATACAGCTAAGATAATATCAATCAATAATTTCATGATTACTCCACTAGTAAATAACAGACTCATGGAAACATACAATATCAAGACTTATCATTGTGTATTGAAGAGAAAAAGCTCAGTTAATCATTAAAACCACTGTTCCCACTAAATAGAATGTCAAAACATGCAACTAATAAATCATTTTGCTTTTCTTCATTTTTTTTATTAATGAATAAAATTTATTTTATAGAACAGTCGTAGCTTCACAGTAAAATGAAGGAGGAGGTAAATGGGTTTCCATATATCCAAGTATCCCCACAAGCTTCCCAGCTGTCAATAGGCATCCTGAACTACAGTGGTACATCTGCTACAACCTATGAACCTATGTTGACACACCATTATCATCCAAAATCCATTACAGTTCATACTTGATGTTGTACATTCTGAGTTTGAATAAATGTATTCCCCTGTTATAGTATCATACAGAGTAGTTTTACAGCCTTAAAATTCCTCAGGGCTTCACCTATTCATTGTGCACCTCACTCCCAAACTCTGGTAACTTCTGATCTTTTTTCCATGTCCGTGGTTTTGCCTTTTCCAGAATGTCATATGTTTGGAACTAAGTAGTGTGAAGCCCTTTCAAATTGACTTTTTTTTCACTTGCAAATATGCATTTAAGTTTCCTCCATGTATTTTTATGGCTTGATAGCTCATTTCTTTTTAGTGCTGAAAAAATATTCCATTGTCTGGATGTACCACCGTTTATTTATCCATTCACCTACTGAAGGACATCTTGGTCGCTCCCAAGTTTTGACAATTATGAATAAAGCTGCTATAAATACCCATGTGCAGATTTTTATGTGGACATAAATTTTCATCTCCTTTGGGTAAATACCAAGGATCTTGCAGTAATAGCATGCTTACTTTTGTAGGCAACTGCAAAACTTTATTCCAAAGTGACTGTACCATTTTGTATTCCCATCAGCAATGAATAAGAATTACTGTTGTTCCACACCCTCACCAATTTTTGATGTCAGTGTTTTGAATTTGGATTATGTTAATAGGTATAGAGAGGCATCTTAATATGCAATTTCCTAAGTGATATATGATCTTGAACACTTTTTCATGTGCTTTCTTGCCATCTGCATTTCTTCTTTGGTAATGTCTCTTAAGGTATTTGGCTTATTTCTTTTTAATTGGGCTGATCCTTGTATTATTATTGAATTTGAAATGTTGTTTGTATATTTGAATGACAGTCCTTTACAAACTATCATTTTCAATTATTTTCTCTCCATCTGTGGCTTTTATTCTCTTGATGTTCTCTTTCAGAGCCTATATTTTTTAATTTTGATGGAGTATATATTATTAGTTGTTTCCTTCATGATGTTGTGCCTAAAAGATACACCATAATCAAGGATATCTATATTTTCTTCTCTGCTATGTTCTGGTAGTTTTATGATTTTTCATTTTATAATTTAGTCTATGACCCACCTTCTGAAGAGAGTAAGTTCTATTTGTCTAGATTCATTTATTTTCTTTGAATTACTTGTTTATTTTTATTGGTGCATTATACTTATACATAATAGTATGAGTCACTATGCCATATTCATATATGCATATAACAATCAGATTAATCTCATTCCATAGTGCCTATCCTTTTCCTCCCCTCCTCCCTCCCTGGATCCACTTGCTCTTCTAAAGTGATCTCCCTTGTAGTATTATTATTACTTTAACTAGGGCATTATAATCATATACATATGATTGAGATTCAGTTTGGTATATTCATACATAGGCATAGTATAATTTGGTGGAATTTGTTCCTCAGTAGTTCCGCATGCCCTTCCCTTTTCATCACCTCCATCCCATTCCTCTACTCTATTGATCTCCCTTCTACTTTTGTGCGAACCACTTTTTTGTTTTTAATCCCTTTTCTTTTCTTCTTTCACATATAAGAGAAAGCATTCAACTTTTGACTTTCTGGATTTGGCTTATTTCACTTAGCATGTCGTTCTCCAGTTCTATCCATTTACCAGCAAATGACATAATTTTATGCTTTGTTTATGGTTGACTAAAAATCTCAATGTAGTTTTGATTTTTATTTCTCTGATTATTAAGGATGTTTAGCACTTTTTTCATATATATTGGCCATTTGTAGGACTTATGGACCTGTTTGCATATAAAACTCGATATCTTTCTAAATTTCAATAATCTGCTGAAAAAGAAATCAGAAAAACAATTCCATTCACAATAGCCTAAAAATATATGTGGAAATAAATGCAACCAAGGATTGAAAGACTTCTACAATAAAAAAATAAAGAACATAGAAGAAAGCATTTGAATGAGACCTTAGGAGAGGGAAAGGTTCTTAGATAGGCTGAATTAACATCAAAATGGCTATATTCCCCAAAATAATCTACATATTTAATGTAATCCAAATCAAAATAGCAATGACGTTCTTCAAAATAAAAATACAAAACCAAAACACAAACACTCTTAAAATTCACATGGAAGGATAAAATAACCAGATGAGCCAAAGAAATCCTGAGTAATGCTGGAGGCATCACAATACCTGATCTCAAATTATACTATAGAGCTATAGTGACAAAAACAGCATGGCACCAGCATGAAAATGTGCATGAAGAAAAATGGAACAGAAAACACAGAGACAAAGCTACATAGGTACTGTCATCTAATCCTTGCTAAAGGTGCCAAAAACATACATTGGAGAAAAGTCAGCTTTTTAAACAAATGTTGTTGGGAAAACTGAATAACTATATGTACAAGAATGAAACTATATCCTTATATCTTACTTTGCACAAAAATCAATTCAAAGTGGATCAAAGACCTAGGAATTGGACCAGAAACATTGCAACTGCCAGAATAAAATACAGAGGAAACACTCAAAAACATTGGCACAGGTACCAATTCCTTAGTAAGTTTCCTAAAACTCAAGAAATAAAACTTAGAATAAATAAGTGAGCTGGCAACAAATTAAAAACTTTCCCATAGAAGGAAATAATCAAGAGTGTGGAGAGATAGCTTATGAAATGGTACAAAATCTTTGCCAGCTACTCTTCTGAAAAGGGATTAAAATCACAACAATTTAAATGACTAAAAACACAAACAAACAAAAAAAAAAAACTTAACACACAAACAAACAAAACCCCCAAATAACCTTTTTCCTTGCCTTTTGGAGAATACTTCTCCATCTGTGGACTTTCACACTCGTAGCTTCCACACACCCCCCCCCTTCCTCACTCCCTTACTCCCTCTCTCCCTCTCTCTATTTTAAATATTTTACTCCATTCGTTCCTAATGTGTGAGGAGAAGTAATTCTTATTGCTATAAACCTTATCTTTATTCCTCTAAATCTAGGGTCTGTTTTACCTCTTGCTTTTTTTCAAATGTTTTCATTTTCATTTCATTTCACATTTTCATTTGATTTTATGAAGTTTCAACATGACATGCCAAAGTATAGTTATTTTGGCATGTATCTTGTTTGCTGTTGTCTGAGCTTCTTGGATCTGTGGATTGGTATCTGACATTAATTTGTGGAAATTTTCAGACATTACAGATTCAAGTCTTGCTTCCCTCTTCCCTCCTTCACTCCCTCTTCATCTTCCTCTCTTTTCTTCTCTCATTCACCCCCTCTCATTTTCTTTCTGGTGTTCTTATTACAGAAATGGTAGACCTATTTCAATTATCCTGCATCTTTTAAAAAATTTATCAATTAAGTCATTTAAACTAGGTATATATGATAGCAGAATGCATTTTGATTCATTGTATACAATTGCAGCACAACTTTTCATTTTACTCATTGTACACAATGTAGTGTTGCACCATATGTGGAGTCATACATGGACCTAGGGTAATTATGTCCATCTCATTCCCCCATGTCCCTTTTCCACCCCTCCCTCCCCTTTGCCCCATCAAAGTTTCTCCATTTTTCCCCATGCTCTGCTCCCCCCCCCCCCACCCCTAATTATGGATAAGCATCCACTTATCAGAAAGAACTTTTGGGCTTTGGTTTTGGGGGATTGGTTTACTTCACTTAGCATGATATTCTCCAACTCCATCCATTTACCTGTGAATGCCATGATTTTATTCTCTTTTAATGTTGAGTACTATTCCATTGTGTATATATACCACAGTTTCTTTATCCATTGATGTATTGGAGGGCATCTAGGTTGCTTCCACAGTTTAGCTATTATGAATTGAGCTGCTATAAATATTGATGTAGCCGCATTACTATAGTATGATTTTAAGTCCTTTGGGTATAGACTGAGGAGTTGGATATCTAGGTCAGATGGTAATTCCATTCCAAGTTTTCTAAGGGATCTCCGTACTGCTTTCCAGAGTGATTGCACCAATTTGCAGTCCCACCAGCAATGTATGAGTGTTCATTCCCCCCGCCCCCGGCCATCCGCCATCCTTGCCAACATTTATTGTTGTTTGTATTCTTGATAACTGCCATTCTGACTGGTGTGAGATAAAATCTTAGAGTAGAAATCTTAAGAGTAGTTTTGATTTGCATTTCTCTAATTACTAGAGATGTTGAACAATTTTTCATAGATTTGTTGATTAAATATATATTGTCTTCTCAGCTCCTTAGCCCATTTATTGATTGTTTTTTTTTTGTTGTTGTTGTTGTTAAGTATTTTGAGTTCTTTATATATCCTAGAGATTAGTGCTCTATCTGACGTGCGTGTGGTAAAATTTGCTCCCAAATGTAGGCTCTCTCTTCACCTCACTGATTGTTTCTTTTGCTGAGAAGAAGCTTTTTAGTTTAGTCCATCCCATTTATTAATTCTTGATTTTATTTATTGTGCTTTAGAAGTCTTGTTGAGGAAGTCAGGATCTAATCCAACATGATGAAGATTTGCTCCTACTTCTTCCCCTTTATTAGGTTCAGGGTCTCTGGTCTAATTCCTAGGTCTTTGATCCACTTTGAGTTGAGTTTGTGCATGGTGAGAGATGGGGGTTTATCTTCATTTTGCTACATATGGATTTCCAGTTCTCCCAATACTATTTCTTGAAGAGGCTATCTTTTCTCCAATGTATGTTTTTGGCACCTTTTATCTAGAATGAGATAACTGTATTTATGTGGTTTTGTCTCCTTGTCTTCTCTTCTATACCATTAGTCTACATGCCCATTTTGGTGCCAATACCATGCCTTTTTTTTTGTTACTAAGCTTTGTAGTATAATTTAAGGTTTGGTATTGTGATGCGCCCTACTTCACTCTTCATGCTAAGGATTGCTTTGGGTGGTATTCTGGGCCTCTTATTTTTCCAAATGAATTTCATGATTTTTTTTTTTTTATTTCTATAAGGAATGACAAAGAGATTTTAATTGGAATTGCATCAAATCTGTATAGCACTTTGGGTAGTATGGCCATTTTGACAATATTAATTTTGCCCATCCAAGATCTTGGGAGATCTCCATCTTCTTTCAATTTCTTTTTTTAGTGTTCTGTAGTTTACATTGTATCAGTCTTTCACCTCTTTTGTTAAATTAATTCCCAATTGTTTTATTTTTTTTAATTTTTTTTGTTGTAGTTGGACACCATACCTTTATTTAATTACTTATTTATTTTTATGTGGTGTTGAGGATGGAACCCAGTGCCTTGCACATGCTAGGTGAGTGCTCTACTGATAAACCACAACCCCAGCCCCTATTTTATTTTATTTTATTTGAGGCTATTGCAAATGGTGTAATTTTCCTAATTTCTCTTTCAGAGGATTCATCACTGATGTATAGAAATGCATTTGATTTATGGGTATTGATTATATATCCTGCTACTTTGCTGAATTCATTAATTCATTCTAGAAGTTTTCTGGTGGAGTTTTTGGATCTTTAAGTATAGAATCATATTGTCAGCAAATAATGATAGTTTGAGTTCTTCTTTTCCTATTTGTATCCCTTTAATTTCCTTGGTCTAATTGCTGTGGCTAGAGTTTCAAGGAATATGTTGAATAGAAGTGGTGAAAGAGGGCATCCCTGTCTTGTTCCAGTTTTTAGAGGGAATGCTTCCAATTTTTCACCATTTAGAATGATGTTGGCCTTGAGTTTAGCATAGATAGCTTTTATAATGTTCAGGTATAGTCCTACTATCCCTGGTTTTTCAAGTGTTTTGGACATGAAAGGATGCTGTATTTTGTCAAATGCTTTCTCTGCATCAATTGACATAATCATATGATTCTTACCTTTAAGTCTATTGATGTGAATTATATTTATGGATTCCTGTATGTTGAACCATGCTTGCATTTCTGGAATGAACCCCACTTGATCATGGTACATTACTTTTTGAATATGTTTTTGTATATGATTTGCCAGAATTTTATTGACAATTTTTGCATCAATGTTCATCAGGGATATTGGTCTGAAATTTTCTTTCCTTGATGTGTCTCTGCCTGGTTTGGGTATGAGGATGATACTAGCTTCATAGAATGAGTTTTGAAGGGTTACTTCCTTTTCTATTTCTTGGAATGATTTGAGGGGTATTGGTATTAATTCCCAGCCCTTTTTGTATTTTATTAGAGACAGGGTCTCACTGAGTTACTAAGTACCTTGCCATTGCTGAGGCTGGCTTTGAACTTGTGATCCTCCTGCCTCAGCTTCCCAAGTGCTGGGATTACAGGTGTGCACCTCCACACTGGCTTAATTCTTCTTTATAAGTCTTGTAGAACTCTGCTGTGAATTCCTTCTGGTCCCAGGCTTTTCTTGGTTGGTAGGCTTTTGATGGCATCTTCTATTTCCTTGTTTGAAATTGATCTGTTTAAATTGTGTATGTCCTCTTGTCTCAGTTTGGGTTGATCATATGCCTCTAGAAATTTGTTGGTGTCTTCAAGGTTTTCTATTTTACTGTATAAATTTTCAAAGTAGTTTCTAATTGTCTTCTGTATTTCAATAGTGTCTGTCGTAGTATTTCCTTTTTCATCACAAATTTTAGTAATTTGAGTTTTCTCCCTCTTTCTTTTCATCAGGGTAGCCAAGGGTTTGTCAATTTAATTTATTTTATCAAAGAACTACCTTTTTCTTTTGTCAATTCTTTGAATTGTTTCTTTTGTTTCAATTTCACTGGTTTTTGCCCCGTTTTAATTATTTCCTGTCTTCTACCACTTTTGGTGTTGTTTTGTTCTTCTTATTCTAGGGATTTGAGATATAATGTTATTTGTTGACTTCTTCTTCTTTTGATGCATGAGTTTAATGCAATGAACTTTCCTCTTAGCACTGAATTCATAGTGTCCCAGAGATTTTGGAAAGTTGTATTAGACTTCTCATTTACCTCTAAGGATATTTTTATCTCCTCCCTGATGTCTTTTATTATCCATGCATCATCAATAGTGTATTGTTTAGTCTCCAGGTGTTGGAATAACTTATCTTTTTTACTTTTATCATTGATTTCTAATTTCATTCCATTACTGTCTGATAGAATGCAGGGTAGTATCTCTATTTTTTCATATTTGCTAAGACGTGCTTTGTGGCATAACATATAGTCTATTCTGGAGAAGGATCCATGTGCTGCTGAGAAGAAAGTATATTCACTCATTGATGGAATATTCTATATATGTCTATTAAGTTCAAATTATTGATTGTATTATGGAGTTTAATATTTTCTTTGTTTAGTTTTTGTTTGGAAGATCTATCCAGTGGTGCTAAAGGTGTATTAAAGTCACCCAGTATTATTATGTTGTGGTCTATTTGGTTCTTGTATTTGAGAAGAGTTTGTTTAACATACATCATGCCCCATTGTTTGGGACATAGATGTTTATGATTATTATATTTCATTGATGTATGAATCCCTTAAGTAGTATAAAATTTCCTTCTTTATCCCTTTTTTCTAGCTTTGGTTTGAAGTCCTCTTTATCAAATATGAGGATAGAAACCCCTGCTTGTTTATGTGGTCCATGTGAGAGGTACATCTTTTTCCCACCCTTTCACTTTCAGTCTGTGAGTGTCTTTTCCTGTGAGATGAGACTCTTGAAGGCAACATATTTTTTGGTCTTTTTTAAATCCAATCTGTCAGCTATGTCTTTTAATTGATGAGTTTAGGCCATTCACATTAAGCATTATTATTGAAAAATGGTTTGCATTCCCAGATATTTTGTTTTATTTTTTGTTTTTTAACTTGACTTGGTTTCTCCTTTGGCCTTTCCTTTAGTGTAGTTCCTCCTTTTGCAGATTTTTATTGTTGTTTTTCATTTCCTCCTCCTGGAATATTTTGTTGAGGATGATCTGTAGTGCAGACTTTCTCACTGTAAATTCTTTTAACTTTTGTTTACCATAAAAGGTTCTTATTTCATCATCAAATCTAAAGCTTAATTTTGCTGGATATAAGATTCTTGGTTGGCATCCATTTTTTTTCAGAGCTTGGTATATGTTGTTCTAGGATCTCCTGGTTTTGAGGGTCTGGGTTGAAAAATCTGCTGAGATACAAATTGGTCTCCCGCTGTATGCGATCTGATTTCTCTCTCTTGCAGGCTTTAAGATTCTCTCCTTATTCTTTATGTTAGGCATTTTCATTATAATGTGCCTTGGTGTAGATCTGTTGCAATTTTGTACATTTGGTGTCCTGTAAGCCTCTTGTATTTATTTTCATTCTTGATGTTTGGGAAATTTTCTGATATTATTTCATTGAGGATATTGTGCATTCCTTTGATTTGAATCTCTGTGCCTTCTTCTACCCCAATAATTTTTACATTTGGTCTTTTGATGCTATCCCATAATTCTTGGATGTTCTGCTTTTGGTTTCTTACCATCTTCACTGTGTGGTCAACTTTATTTTCAAGATTATATACTTTCTCTTCATTATCTGACATTCTGTCTTCCAAGTGATCTAGTCTGTTGGTGATGCTTTCTATTGAGTTTTTTATTTGGTTTATTGTTTCCTTTATTTCAAGGATTTCTGATTTTTTCCCCCAGAATCTCTCTCTTTCTTGAAGTAATCTTTTGCTGCCTGTATTTGCTCTCTTATCTCTTTGTTGGAGTAATCAATTTTTGCCTGTATTTGCTCATTTAGGTCTTTCTTTCATTCACAGATCATTTTAAGTATGTACATTCTGAACTCTTTCTCTGACATTTCATCAACTGCACTATCCATGTATTCTATTATTGTGGTATCCTGGTTTGATTGGTCACTTTCTTCCTTGTTTTTTCATGTTGTCTATGTGTTTTCCTTTCTTGCAGTGCGTATCTGAGGTATTACAGTTTTTACCCTATAATCTTGTAGTGTCCATGCAGATTATCTGTACCTCACCTTGGTGTTGGCTTCCAGACCCTGCCAGTGTCCCATGATGGATGCTACTACTATAGATGGTGGCGGCAGTAGCGGTGGTAACTCAAGATAGCAGTGGGGGTGTCCCAAGATGGATGCAACCACTTTCAGAAATGGGGCTGAAATGGTGGGCCTTACAATGGTTTTGGGCTGCCTGTTCTGAGATGCAGCTGCTTGCAGGTCCCGTCTGTTGTCGTAAGGTGGAAGCTACTGCATGGGGAAGGCTATGGCTATGGCTGCATTATTCAAAGATGAAGGTGAGATAGGCTTGGGCTCCCAGGTGGGCCCAGGGGATGGTTCTGGGCGTGACTTAACCTGAGCTCCTGCATGGTATGCCAATTGGTGGGGTGGACCTGGGCCTAACCTGGGCCTGGGCCCCCTAACAGGTGGCAGGGGCAGTAGGCTCTGAAGTGGGTCCCGGCTGGGGCCTGAGCTCTATCCTGCATTCATGGGTACTGTGTGTGTGTTTGTTTGTGTGTGTGTGTGTGTGTGTGTGTGTGTGTGTGTGTGTGTGTGTGTGTGTGTGTGTGCATGTGCATGCACTCTTTTTTAAAATTTTTGTTTGTTGATTTTGAAAGTTTCTACTGTCATGTATTTAAACTCAAAATTTTTACTCAGCTGTGTGAATTAAAGGCATTCTTCATATTTATTGCAAATTTTGGGGTCTCTTTAATTTCTTATTTATTCTTTCTTGGACTTTTTATTTTTCTGTTTATTATTTGAACTGTTCATTCATGTTTGTTTTTTCCACTAAATACTTTAGCGAATTTATCACCATTTAAAAAAAATTCTGGTGCAGTAATTCTAACACTCCTGATATATTTGACTCTCATTATGATGTTTGTTCAGTCTCTTCAAACTGTATCTTTTACCTTTCAGTGTATCTTGTGATTTTTCATTGGAAGCTGGACATGATATATGGGATAAAAAGAACTTACGTAAATATGCCTTTAGTAATGCAGTGGTAGGGAAAATGCTCTGTAGTTCTATGATTAGGTCTTAGCCTGTTGGTGAGCCTATGCCTCTGGACTGTGAATTTCGCGTGTGCTTCTCAGATATTTTCTGCCCTTGAGTGGGACAGGATTGCCAGAGTGAACAGGTGTTTCCTTTTTTTGTGTGTTTCCTTTCTTTTACATGGAAGACTAGAGCTGGCCAGAGTTGGACATTTCTCTCCCCCAGGTAGGTTGGTCTCTGATAAAAAATCTCTCCTGTGTGAAGGTCTTTTTAAGAAGAACCTGATATTCTGTTATATTTTAAACTGGTTACATTTTCCACTTTCTGCTCATTTTCTCTGATATTCACCATGAGAACCTGATAGAGCTTCTGGAAGTACCCTGTGAGATAATTAGTTATTAGTATTTAGAAAGGCAATTAACTTTTTTGTGTGTTAGTTTTGTATCCTCCAATTTTACTAAATTCCAAGGATTGGTTCTGATATTTATGTTTGTCTTTTTTTTTTTTTTTTTTTTTAATCTTAGTAGAAAAGACTTCAGGTTTTGCCATTGAGTTTGATGTTTGCAGTGGACTTTTCATTTGTGACTTTTACTGTATTGCTGTTAGCACAAGAAAGTGGACGGATATACCCACTTGAACTCTCACTCAGTCTGTGGAAGGCATCTTCCAATTGTTCTTTTCACTTGCAGTCATTTCCATCATTGACTTGGATTGCTAGGATTGTCTTTTTATAATGAAACCTTCCTTAAATCTATCCTTCTTTATCCCCCCTTACATCCTTTAGAGATTCCACACTGCCAAGAACAAAATTCCAGGCTAAACAACATCATAGTCTGGAACTCTGCCTCTCTATTCAGTTTTATGTGTGTTTTGCCATATAGTGTTTATGCAGCACTTTCCATAAAGCATGCCTCTTCTCATTGTTATGGCACCAACAGAATTTAGAAAGTACAAGATTATTAGCATAAGAGCATGGTTTTTGAACCAAGGAAGAACTGAGTTAAAATCTGGATCCAGGACTGTGGTGTTAATGTGACATACAAATTCATTAACCATTTCAACTTCATAGAATTATGTTAAAGATTCAAAACCTCATTCTATTTACATTCCTATCTATCTATCTATCTATCTATCTATCTATCTATCTATCTATTTTACTACACTATTCATATATTTTTAAGTATTGGATCTATCACTTAGCAATCAATAGTTTTATCAATGTAATCATCCTTACTAATCATTTTCATTTGCTCTCATAATGCATTCTGTTAATGAATTGATGATGCCTTATGTTGCTCTAAAAGAAGCATATGCACCTTATTTTTTAAAATTATTTGTGCACACTATCTGTCCACTATGAGCTTTATGAGGTTCTGATCAGAAGGCAATGCAAAATTTAGAACAAAAGAGTTAAAGAGACCTAGTGTAAAAAGAAGGTACAAAGAAAGAACACTTACTATGGAAGTTTATTCATCCTCAGAAAACTTCTTACAACTTTTCTTACTTTGTTCTCTGCTTCTTACCATCCTCACTCCAAATACAGCATCATTTCTGTACACATTGCTTATCATTGGAAATACAATAAACTAATTTTGTCCTCACATCATCCATCATCAACTATGCTTAGGATATACAGACTACTCCTTTTTTTTTTGAAATATTCTCTTGTTTTGTCTTCAGAGACACTCTATTCTCCTATTCTCTAATTTTTCTTCCCACTATTTTCTGTTTCATATATTTTATCCTGTCTTACTTCATTATTTGCAGTTTCCTTTATGGTGTTTTCATTAAAGCTTCTTCTGTTTTCCTTTATGCACTTACCTAGAGCAATTATATCCACCTTCAAGACTTAAATTTTAACTTTTATAGCTATGAATCCCATCTGTACCTACAGCTTAGATTGATCATCCTGAACATCAGACCCACATATTTGAGTGCTTATTGGACAGTTCCACTGGGATATCTCTCAGATACCCCAAACTCAACATACAAAATGGAAATTTCAAAGATTATCTCTTTAACTCAAAACTTTCTTCTACTTTCCTTATCTCAGTGAGTGATATCACCACTATAAATAGCAAACAAATTTATAGCAGAGAAATTAGGAATAATTCTCAATTTCTTATTTCTTTCCTCTAGAATCTAATTAATTACTAATCTTGTTTATTTACTCTCCTCAAAATCTTTTGAACTTATTTGAATTTTCCAACTTTTAAAATCCTCATCATTATCCTCTTTGTTTGGAGTTGCTACCACTATTTTCTGCTTAGTCTTCCTCTTTCCAGTCTTTCTATTTTCAAATATTCTTCTTTTATTCAACTTCTTAGAAGACCTTGTTGAAGTTTCAGTGACTTTGAACTGCTTCCTCAAAAAGGAACAATGGGTTCTCTTTCCTGTCTACATATGCATCCACACTGTTTTCCTTCAAAGGAACTCAATGTCACAACTCATTCTTTGCTATTCATCTTTCTTGTCTACCTGAAAAGTTGCTTTCTATGGCAATCACTTCACGGTAAGGTGCTTCACTTCAACTTATAGGTAAGGTGCTTCTTAACTCAGATCTCCCATTGTCTTGTACATTCTGCCTGATTATTTGTTTCCTTCCTTAGAACACAAACTCCATAAAAGCACAGTCCTTGGCCCTATTCAATACTGTGTTCCTAGAATTTAATACAATACAACATATGAAATAAATACTTAAAAATATTTCTTAATCAGGGAATGAAAATCAAGAGAGCAGACTGAAAGTTATAAGAATAGAGGGATTTTGTTTGTTGCTTTTTTGCATTTTTGCATTAATCCATATAGGGATTTCTGATATTTGGATGGAGAGAGGAAAGGCTGCATTTGGAGACACTAGGCAGGAAGACAAGAGAATTAGCAGGAAGGTGCTTCTTAAAATAGAGTTGGGAAGAAAAATGTTGAAAAGAAGGGGTGTGTCTTACTTTTATTTTAAATTTTTATAGTGATTCTTTTTTTTTTTTTTTGAGCTAATGTGTACACAAGGTATAAATTAAAAATACAATAGGTTATACACTGAAGAGTTAATCTCCTTGTGTCTTCATCTTTGGCACTGTAACTATCATCAGTTTTTTATTTTAATCTTCCCACCTACAGTACATGTTTCTCTGAACTTCTGAACCACATTCCCAGACCCAATTTCCAATTTTATTTTTGAGATGGAGTCCCTCTAAGTTGCTGAGGCTGGCTTCAAAATTGCAATCCTCCTACCTCAGCTTCCCTCGTACCTGGGATTACAGGTGTCAGCCACTGTGCCCATCAGCACATCTTCCTCCCTCCCTCCTTTCATTCTTTCTATTGAGGATTGAGCTCAGGGCCTTTTACCACTAAGTACATCACCAGTCCTTTTAATTTTTAATTTTGGACAAAATCTCACTAAGTTGCTGAGGGTCTCTCGAAATTGCTGAGGCTGGCCTCAAACTTTTAGTCCTCTTGTCTCAGTCTCTCTAATCACTGGGATTACAGGTGTATGCCACTGCACCCAGCCTGCACATGTATTTCTAAATATCTCTATGTTTATATGTTTATGTGATTGTTTGAAATATTTTATATGGTCAGCAGCATAATGCACACTTTATTGTTTTGTACTTTGTTTTTTCAATTATCTATATCTACCTTCTATGCATTCATACTATAGCATTGCCTTGTTCTTTAAAATCTTCCTGTAGTTCTCATATATAGATGTTACATATTTTATTTAATCTGCTCTATACTGATAAACAATTGGATCATGCTCAATCTTCTGCAGTAAAACACAACACTACCATGTATGTACTTACACAAGCATCCTTTACACATGTGTTAAAATAAATGCTTAAAATTAGAAATGGCAGGTAGGTAGAAGTCAATTTTTATTCTTGAAAGAATTTCCCAGAAGCCATACTAGTTACACACCCAGCAAGGTCTTCATTTACCTTTCTAGGCAATGACCAATGTGGAATGTTACCAAGAGGCTATTTTTTTCCACAGTGATAGGCTAAAAAAATCTAACTTTTATTTAAATTTGTATTTCTGCTAATATAAGTGAAATATGTTTTCTTTCTGTTAGCTTAAAAGCCATATGTTGTTGACATTTTTTTCTTTTAGATAAACAGTCCGTATGCTTTACTCATTTTTTCCTAGTGGGTTATGGATTTTGCAATGATTTATTTCCTAGTGGTATATAGGTTTATACACACACATACACACACATACACACACACACACACACACACGTATATATATATATATATATATATACACACATACATTTTATATATATATGTACTTATGTATTTAGTTACATTATTGTAATATATTGGTATGGCTATATGTATTTCCACTTAAAAACATACATAGTTATATGTTATAAAAGCACATATGTCATCAATTGTATGTGTATGTATTAATGTGTGTTTAACTGCTACATGAATTGCAATAATTTTTTCTAACTTTACTTTTATTTTCTTAATTTGTTTGTGAAGATTTCCCCCCTTTGAAGAATTGCTTAATTTTACATAGATAGATTTTTTATATCTTATTAGTTTCTGAGTATTGTAGAATTCAAAAAAGTTAGTCTTCATTTTAGATTTTGTTTTGAACATTAGTCACTGTTTTCTTTGAGTATTTTATTTATTTGCATTTAAATCCTTAGTTTAGGGGAAAGCGATTTTTTTATAAGGTGTGAGATTATATTGAAAAATTATTTTCTAGCTAGTTACCCAGATAATTCCAATGCCATCCATTGAATAATAAGTATTTTCTTCACTACCTTGAAATGTCATTCTAATTATATATGCTATTAATCATTTGCTAACTTTCCATATTGTGATTTATTTATAAGTATTTTATTCTTTTCTCCCTACTTCTCCAAGACAACTATCTTTTAATTATTATAGTCTTATATTGTGATAGCTTGATATCTAATAGAGATAGAGCTCCTTCATTACTTTTTATTTTTAATTAGTTAGCCTTGTTTTTCATTTTACATGATCATTAAGATAGCCTATATAGCTTAAAATATTCTTCTGGGTATTTTTACTAAAAGGACAATAATAACAATGATTTTGTACTTTTATCCAAGAATGTGGTTTGTTTCAGTATTCTTTTTCCTACAGGCTATAAAATTTTCACATCATGTAGAACTTGTATTAATTTATTCTTTAATATTTTTCTGCTATTTAAATGTTTGTCTTTTATGATAATAAAAATGGTTATTATACTCACATATGGAAGTTATTGATTTCTGCAAGTAATACTATGCTCAGGCATTGATTATCTTTGGGTTTTGAGATGAAATAATTATGCCAATATCAAATGATAAGCTCACCACCAACTCCTTTCCAATTTTTACTTATTTTCTTCAATTGTGTCGGACAATACCTTAGTACCTATGACAAAAACAATATGTGTAAGTGTGGGCGGGGCAATCCTGTCCTGTTTCTGACAGAAGTGGGGTTGTATCTATGTAAACTCATTATGTATGCTCTGGGTCTCTGGTTTCAAGTAAATATACATCACCATTTAAATGAACTAATTTTTCTGTCCCTTACTCAGAATTCTAATTACTATCAAGAATGAATGTTTACTTATTTAAAACATTTTTTACATCTTAGTGCTTAAAAGTAATCATGATATTTTCAATTTAGATAAAATATTCATAGGATTTTTTTCACTTTTTATCTGTTATTATGGTAAAGTTTGAGCATAAATATGTTTATATTTAGCTTCCCTTGCATTTCAGGGGGAAAAGCCTACTTGGTCTTTATTATGCTGCTGAATTCTGGTTTCACAGACTGATGTGATAGGAGTAAATGTAAAATTATACTGGGATGAGAACGAGCAAATATGGGAGTTTATTATCAATAACATTGGTCATTTGCTGAAGTGAAAGGAGTGATCATCTTTCATCACTAAATATTTTTAAAACTAACAGTAGATGCCAAGTGCTACAGTGAATGATGAGGTTGAGAGTATAGAAAGGGCATGATTTCTACCTTCAAATAATGCATAGCAAAATGGATTGCAAAAACATTTAACAAATCATAATACAGTGTGGCCAATGCTTTTGTGCTGATTGGACTGTGTAAATTCAGGGACCAGGATAATATGAGATATTCAGGGAAGTTGGAGCGGACATTGTAGGTGGTGACATGATCTGCTTTGGAAGACTAAGTTTGAATTTTCAAAAGAGGTAGAGAGAGAGAAATTCAACACAGATGTTGGTATCTAGGACACCCTAGAATCATGATGATGTGCTGAAGACAGAAAGACTGATATAAAATCTACCCTAAGTATACATATAAAAATGAAGAATAGCATATGGGTGGAGTTTTCTAGGAGACAGAAAAAATTTAAAAGGTGATTTTAGGCAACACAGGCATAGGAAGAAGAGTGAACTTGAACTTCAAATATGGTTTTATGACTAGGATAATCAAGTATAAAGGGTGAAAAAAAAAAACCCTTAGGACACATTTCATATATATAGCCACCTTGGTTGATATCCTTCTCTAGTCTGAGAGCAGAAATGGTGAGATAGAACCAGAGGGAAGAGGTATAAATTGCCATGGTGAAAGTCAGGGGTTTTAAGGCACAATGTGCACTTAACCCTGAGGGAGGAAAATTAATTCATTATATAGAGAGAGGATTTGAAAATAAAAGTGATCGGATGTTGGGACACATGAGGGAGAATTCAGATAAGGAGGCTGTGGGGGAAACAGTTAATAACTACTACTGAATGTGTCCCAGATATTGTATGTAAGATATATTCAAAGTTCACACCTGAGAGACAGGCAACTCCTAAGCGAAGGATCAGACACACTATATAATTTGCCCAGGTCACAAAGCTGGTGAATGACAGACCCAGGATTAGAACCCCTGTCTGCTTGGTTCTGGAGTAAAGTCAGAGAACAAAAACCAGCCCCACCACAACAAACCTGAATGTTCCTATGTGACAGCACACCAGGTGACAGCACAGCACATGCCACCATGGGGCTCTTGTGAGGCCAGAGGTCACAAGAAGTGTGTGTGATCTCCATGGGGGGACTAGCCAGTCATCCTTGCAAACCACGACTGTGAGGGCCCATTCTTCTTGTAACCAACACACAAGTATTAGCACTGAAAGCCCACATGAGGCAGAGATTCTAAAAGAAGACGTGAAGTCTGGAATTAGCACTGTGTTCATGGGTCTGTTCTCTTGTTTTTTACTAACTTTTCAGGTCATGAATTCTGGATCCCTTTTCTGATCCCTGTAGTTGTGCCCAATCCCATAGAACATTTGACTTTTTGTTCATAAAGACTGTTATTTTCAGAACCTTTAAGATTGGTTAGAAATTCTGAGTCTAGTGATAATAATGATGATACTATTTTTGTAATGTTAATTATTCGCTTAATACTGTTCTAACCACTTTACATATTTTAACTCATTTAATCCTATAATACTATGAAGTAGATACTATGGCTTCAGGAACTGAGTCACAGAGCTTCTAATGGCAGAGCAGAATTTTGACTCAGATCTTAATGAAATTACATTATTGACCATGTCCTGTGTGCCAAGGTGAACTAAGTGCTTAACAGTGTTATTTTCTCTAATTCTCACTATAACTGTGAGGTAGATGCATATGATAGTCATTTGGTGAATGGAGAAAGTAAGTATCACAGAGGTTAACCCACTTGCTGGTGGACATCATGGCTGGAATAATTGAAGCCCAGAACTCTTTTGACTCCAAAACAATGCTACTTCTCCCTACCTGTTCCTGGAGCCTTCCCCTCATTTGAAACTAGCTCTGCTCATCAACACAAGATCATGAATGAGGGGATGAATTCATTGTTTTGACATTCTGGATATTAAAGGAAATGAGTGTGTGTGTTGGGGCAGGGTGGTGGTGAATGGAACATAAGCTGAAATTATGTGGGAGAGAAATATTTTCCACTGAAAAGTAGTTGATATTACCCTCACACAAACAAAATGTTTGAGAGTAATTTCCTGAGGTGAACTTAATTGGATTACTTCCAGGTATTTAACCATGTGAATGAATTAAGAATTTCCATCATCTTTATTTAATTTAGCATTTTTTAAATTGAGAACTGCTGTTGTTAGCCTTCTGTCAGTAGAGAAAACATCACTGAGTTAATTGTCATTTAAGGTGTTAATCTGATGATTTTTAATTTCTCATTCTTCTACTTATAAATCTGAATTATGCTAAGCTCCTTTGCTTCAATTCTGAAAATAGTCTAAGTAATTAATTTGTAGATGATTTTTATTCTTCATCACTTTATCAGTTGCCTAGTTCAGAATTTTTTAAAGTTATTTGATTTCAGTTGAAATTATGTTCACTGATTCATGCTCTTTGATTAAAATTTTGGTTTCTGCAAGTACTTTTTTTGTCTTGGTCTTTGCTTTAGTTGACATAACCTTAAAGTTCTACCCTTTTTTTTTTTTTTTTTTTTTTTGATCCCTTTAAATCCTTTTTTTTTTTTTTTTTCTTCACAAATCTTTGCTGTTAATTTTGGTATTCTTTGACCTACTGTTTGTCACTTTAAGCATAAATTATTTCTCTATTAGAAAAAAATGTATTATGACACTTGTTTATCTTGAATCTAACATATAACCCAGGAATTTTGCACTTAGTTAAATAAATCTAGAGATTTGTTTTATTTCACCTACACTTTTTAATTGGTATTTTTATTTTCCCAGGTATTGATGCCAAGATTTATATGGGAACACAGGTTAGAATGTGTACAGGTGAAGGTCTTAGAGATGGCGATTTTTCAAGAAATTTTGAGTTTGGTATACACTTAGAAATAGCATGCATGAGCAAAATAACATGATGCTGTTGTAGACACTGCAGAAACTTTTCCAAAATTTCATTTAGTATTTATTCTCTCAATTGTTTAAAAGTGCAACAAACCTTTATGATATTGAGTTTTAAGGAAATAAAACTTTGCTTCTTTTTTTTCTTTTAAAATCTATGTCTAGTACATATGATGGACTTGATTTTGATTCATTTTTATTTCTTACAATTTTATTCATTTTATATGCAATAATATATATATGCATATATACACACAATTCTATAGAAATTATATTATTAGTCAATCAAGTTCCCATTTCCTTTATTCCAGCTAAATTTCCAACTATCTATAAATCCCATGCTTCCTTTCATTCAATGTCAAGGTAACCAATTATTTAAACATGTAATTCTCAACAGATACAAGATTTTACCTTTGATTGGCAGCCAATCCAAATCTCTACCTCACATTTTATTCCTTTAAGCCTCCAGACAGGGCATTTGATCCTTGTTTAAGTCCTCTGCTGCTTTTTGCCCTCATGCCACTCATCTCCTTGTAAAACCCTGCATTTCATTATTAGCTTTACACAGACCCACAAATGGCTGTTTTCTCTCATTAAGTCTCCCTGGGCTCTTCAGCTAAAGTGGAGTTCTATTTTATAGACGTGCCTTTCTACTCTCACCCTTACTCTTTCCTTTCACTCATTGCTCCAATTTCCTTCTCACTAGATTTCCTTTGAAATTTCTTTAATTTGGTCCCTTAACTCATGAATTCACCACAATTCTACTTCCAAATGTCACCAATAATCATTTCTTGTTAAAATCCTGAAAATTTTATTCTGTTCTTTCTTTCATTCTGGATTATTTTAGATATATTTAAAATGGTCTCTTTATTTCTTATATTTTTTCTCAGTCCAAGACTTAAGCAAAAGAAGATATTTGCTGCTATTCTTTCAGATATGTTCTTTAAATCTTTATAAAATTATGTTGTTTGGGTTCTTGAGGCCCAGCTGTGGCTATTTCAAGATATAGCTCAGCCCGCTACACTTCTGTTTTCAGAGACTGGAAAAGTAAAGATTGATTAGAAATGTATTTACACCCCTATGCTTTCTTTGTTTCATGTTTTCTCACTGCATAGAGTTCTTGTCTTTTGATAACCCACTGCTATTTTAAAGCAAACCAAAATGTATCAATTCCCTCCTACTTCTAAGCCATTTTTATTTCTAGGTATATGTGTAATTATTGAGGAAATTTTAGTGATAGATACCATATATTGTCTACTCACCATAAGCAATGTCTGTTCCGACAAAGTAGTTGCTAGCCACGTGAGGCTACTGAGCTCTCAAAATGTAACTAGTATTTAATTTCACCTGTTTCTTTGGTATTTTAAATGTGTATACTAGTAAATTTAGGATTATATGGCTCCCACCATATTTTAATTAGATAGTACTGTTATAGGTTACTCTATAGTCAGAACCAAAAATCTTAAGAGATTCACAGCTACAAAGTTTTAATTTTCTCTGGTACTCTATCTATATTGTATTTTGAATGAAAGTTCTACACTTTATCCTCTTGTTCCAGATCGCAGGTTGATGGATCAACCACTATCTCAAAGTCTGCCAGGCAGAGGGGACACTGAGAAAGAGACCTGGGGAGGGGGACGGGCTTGCACTAATAATAGAATGCTCAGGCCTGAAAGTGACTCACTTCACATCTCTATTCCTGGTTCTTTGGCCAAAATTCATCACATAGTCTAGCACAGAAGCAAAAGAATGAGGAAGTAGAGAACTAAGTATCCAGAAGATGGAGAACCAAAGCCATTTGGCGAATGGCCCTACTCATCATATGATCTTTGTAAAGTTCTTTCTGATCATGTTCTTCATTGAGTATGGCCTAATGAAAAATGGCCTCCACTGTCTTTTCCTACAGTTAGCTATTTTGAAATGCTATTTGACATACTATTATTCTTTTATAACATAATAATAACTGTTGGATTTAATTTTTAAAACTACCTCAAATCATGTACAGTTTCTTCTTAAAGATTAGTCATTATTGAACAAGCCACACAAAACTTTATAGTTCAATTAAATCTGGTTAGAAAGCTTAAAAAAGCAAACATTGGAAGGTTATCACTTATCCTTTTTGCATATAGATTGTTTTCCCCCAAACTGAACACTTGGTATACTTCAGAATGCTACAGCAATGTGTTTCCAATTTAACAGAGACTTCTTAGCAGGTAATATTGTCCTGAGTTGTAGTCACTAGAAAAACACAGAAAGTGTTGAGTAATTTACTATCCCTTGAGCATGGTGGCAGCTACCTTTTCTCTGAGATACTACTGGTATCAAGGTTGCCTGTTTCTTCCAGAATGTATAGACTGCAGCCCTATTTATTCAAGTTCTTCTATAGTTTGCTCAGAGAATGGTTGTGATTGATATCCCTGCGTATGTGGCCCATACTATGAAAATGATAAAACCAGATTTGTTACACAATCATCAAAAATAATATCTTAAGATACAATTTTTTAGGTAAGTGAAGAATGTTAGTGATCACTTAGTTAAAAAGCTTTGGAGCATGAACTTTGTTATCTAGGAAGCATCTCTATGCTACCATTTGTTAAGTGACTTTAACCAAAGTATTCAAGCTTGGTAAATCTTTTCTCCTACTCTAGAAAATGGAGATAATCCTTACCTTGTAGGATTGTTGTGTATCTAACAGACTTCTGGCATATATCAATTCCACAGTAAATGCTAGCTATTATGAAAGAGCTATAAAGTAGTTTCATATCCTAATTGATGGCAACATACAGAGCATATTACTTTTCACAGATGGATTCCTTTGCAAAAGAAGTGTTCTCATTACTTGTTAATCTTGATAGCTTTTTCATTTTACCTTCAGTTTGCACTGGCTGTCCCAGTTTGTTCTTCCACCCTGAGTCCTGATGTGCCTTTGCTTTGAGTTCTCAGACTCATTGGTAGCCCTACATTTAAATCACTAGAGGTTTTGTTTGAACTGGCCCCACATCTGGGTCTCTGGCTTTGGTCATTTGTCTTTCAGTCTCCCTTTTTCCCCATAACACTTTGCTTATGCCACTTTTATGCTTTATTACATATGCTCTTGAACTGTGATCTTGTGTACTTGACTTTTTTTTTTTTTTTTTTTTTTGGTACCAGGTATTAAACTCAAGGGCACTTAACCGCTGAGCCACATCCCTAGTCCCTTTTAAAAAATAAGTTGCTTAGGGCCTAGCTAAGTTGCTGAGGCTGGCTTTGAATTCGTGATCCTCCTGCCTCAGCCTCCTGAGCCACTGAGATTACAGGCATGTGCCACTTTTGCTCACTAAATTTTAAATTCTTTAGGACAAGAACAATCATAAGAACCAACTAAAATGGGTGAAAGGTATATTCTATACTACATTCTCTAATTATCTTAATTTAAACCTCTAAAGGACACAAAGAGGTGGTATGTTATTCCTGTTTTGTAAATAAGGGAAATTGAGGCTAAGATCTAAGTGTCCAAAGTCATACCAATAAGAAGTGGTAGACGCAGAATGCGAACCCCAGGTGGCTTTTATCTAAAAATTCACTGCCCACATTTCTATTTCCATTCTGCTCAACTCTTGTGGAACTTCCCCCCACTGCAACATTCAGCGTAGTGCCCTGATTGATGCTTCTAGTTGATCCATAAATAATTTTATTAACCATCATTACTTTTATTAGTGGCCAACTCATGTTAGTCACAAGAAATAAAGGGAACAAAAGGGATGACCTGCTTGTAGCTGACCTATAAGCTTCAGTGCCATGGCCTTGAGCTTCCTCCACAGTGCATGGCTGATCCATACTGTGGATATAGTTTCCCATAGGTTTCTCTTTCTCTCTTTATTACTGCTTATACCTTTTCAGCTTAGCTGTGTTTTAAAGTGTTTTTCAATAATACATACATTTTATCAGAGTGGTAATGGATAGATGACTAAGTTGGAGTAAAGGAAAATAAGAGTAGAAAAAGACAACATGGGATATGATTAGTTCACAAAAATATCAGAGACCCCATATATCGAGTGGGAAAAGACTGCAAATTTGATGATGATCTTTAAAGTGGAAACACAATCAGTTATTAAATTTAGTGTTCTTAATATAGAAAAGACTGTTTACTCAAGGAAACATTGTTAATGTACATGGATACTGCTTGAAGTGGTGGAAACCATCCTACATTAAATACAACATTACTTTTCCATGGATACTTGATATGTTTTGCTTTGTGACAGAACAGCAAAACAATTCACTTATTAAACAGTGTGCATGCTGTCTTTTAGCCAAATATGCATCATATTCCCTACTACATTCAGACATCAGGTGTCAAGTGGCAGGAAGAAAGTATTTTGAAAATAAGTAATATATAAAATGAAGAGAATAAAAATGTAAGAAAAGTTGTATCTACTCTTCCCAGTTTATGAGACATGTACATTTGGGTGAGATGGTCAAGACAGTGTTAACAGTGGCCACAGATATTGACTCACTTAATTTTAGTGGTGATGGGCAAGACCTGTTTTATTAATGATTTCATATATTTTTAATACCCTCAAATTTAATATAGTTTATTCAGTACCCATTGCAAGGCTTTGGTTTTCCGTTGTTAAAATAGGTAGGGAAAATAAGATTGAATGGATATGGCTTGTTTTACTTTGAAACAGGACATACAATTTATCTCAAAGCCACAGCCTTGCATAGGTTAAGTTTTGACAGAACTAAGAATACATCCAGTGTCATTAGATCAGCTCTTAGGATCTGAGATTGATTAATGGATTTACAGAGTGATGTGGTAAAAGAGGAGCCTAGGTCTCAGAATTTTTACACAGCAAGGCATGGTAGCTAAGTAGATTGGGAGAAGTCCCCAATCAGGTTGGAGAATACAAACGACTACCTCCTGGATGGAGCTCTGTGAGTGGGGGTGCAGCCTTAGGAAACCAACTGGCTTGGTGAATCCCCTTTCCTGTATTCTGCTTGCCCCTTCTGGTGTCTATGGGGGGTGGTAAGCTGATAGTACATCTAGCTGGTGTCTTATCATCTGCTGGGTTCTTCTGAGAAGTGACCAGACACAACTCTCAGGTTCTTTCTCTATCCTAATCACAGTAACTTCTTGTTTTAAAAATGTTTGTATTAGTTCATTATAGTTATACTTAATAGTTGGATTCATTTGAACATAATCATACATGTATTGAACATAATTTGTCCCATTTCCATCCCTAGAACATATATGAATATACACATATGTGCATATACATAAACACACAAACATGTACATGCATGCATATATGTATATGTATATATATGTATATATATGTATATATATAAAATAAATGTATATCTTCCCACATACATACTTTACTTTTTATTTTCTGAGGGTCACTGAGGATCAAACTCAGGGCTTTGTGCATGTGAGGTGAGTGCTCTACCACTGAGCTCTATTCTCTGCCCCATCTTCTGAATACTTTATTTTTTGAAAATCAGTTGCATATTTTTTTTTTTTCCTTTCCTACATTTTATTTGTGCACTGTAGTTGTACATAATGATGGGATTTGTTGTTTCATATTCATATATGAACACAATATAACTATAGAATTTGGAAAAATATCACTCCCCAGTACTTCTCCCTCATAGTGAACTCTTGAGATTGTGAATCTTCACTGAAAATGATTTACCTATATTTTAATTGTGATTTTGGGTTTTCTTTAACTTTTTCCCAGCTTCAATTTTCATCCCCTTTATTTACTGATAGCTAACACTTGTCAGTGTTCAAGGGAAAATAAATAATCTTTCAAACATTGATGTATAAATAATAAAATATTAAGGCAGCATTCTCATATGTGTCTAAGGACTACACCTATGAAAATATCTTGCATTGATTAAAATGCAAATGTATCATCCCCAGTCCATATTCACTGTGTTCAAGGACCAACACTTTACATAAACTAGTATAGTAAAACAATTAATTCTTGCTTAATCTTTATGGTTTTCATTAGCACATAACATTGTTCAAAGATAGATAGCTGCCTTTCCATCATTTATTAATCAGTGCTCTCTGGAGAGTCAGAGCCAATAGGCAGCCCATGTTTCAGGGTAACATGGTGGTCCTTGGTTAAGTGTTAAGTTTCTACTAAGGCCCATTAGCAGGTCAAGACTGATTTCTCAAAAAGACAACCATTTCCTGAAAGGAAGACAGAATTTTGTTCCAAAATCCTGAGAACTGGTTACTATATTTCACTTAGCCCAGCTAAAGGCTCCTAATGGCATCCTTATCTGTCACTGCCACTTCAAGCACCCTTGGATCTGCTGTTCCTATGGTTCAAGTGGCAAAAAAAAAAAAAAAAAAACCCTGCACAGCAGCCTTTTACCTGTTGTAGATCCTTCTTTTATTCTAGGCCCTACTCAAAACCAGCAGCTCTTTGGGTCACTTGGGCAGTGAGCCAGAACAATACACCCAAATGAGGAGTATGTATGTTGTCTTCAAAATACGAAGAGGTCTAATAGCTGTTGTGCACCTATTGTGGTTATAAAAGGGGCCAGAAGCAACAATTTATCATTCAGAGAGAGAAGGTGCTGAATCCTGCACTTGCTCTTGGTCCTGCCTGGAGGTGATATATGCTACTGTCACTCACAAGTCACTGAGAGTAACTGGTTCCATAGACCCATGCAACTTTAAACAGACCCAAGCTGGGAAGTGCAATCCTGCCATGTTCTTGAGGGACAACAAATTAGGAATATTTAGTGAATAGCATTAAAGATTGCAAGTTACATTGAAAAGCAAGTGTTTTGTCTGTCAAACTCCTCTCCTCTCTTGGGCTCTATCTCGTGATGACAACTATTCTAATTCTGGTTTTAGTTGATTTGATGTATTAAATGAATTCAACTTTTAGAAATTATCTATAGGTTACATATTGACTTCCTGGTATGAAGGTAAGGGTTTAGTTCATACCCTCTATCTCCCCTCTGCTCTCTGACTCTGACCCTGACCCTTTCTTTATTCTCTTCCTTTCTTAGGAAGTTAATAAAGATGTACTCATGGAAAAAAAAGAGGTTATGTGAAGAAAGGAAAGCACATCAACACAATGACAAGCCATCCCACTATGATAGCTGTAATGTTGACTTGGGGAGCAGTTGGAGAACAAGGGTCTTTGAATGGAAAAATAGGGAAAAAAATAGGAAATCCAGAATATATAAAGAAGGATTTAAAATTTGAATAAAACTGAAAATGTGATAAAGGAATTTGATAGAGAGATAAAAAAGTTCACCCCAAAATGACAAGCCCATTATTTCCCATTTTTAGTTCTGTGAATATTTCAATGAAATTTACTAGGTACATTAAAACAGGTTAGAAAACATAATCTAGAGCTTACATACTCTTAACATATTTATCCTATGTACATATGAAATATATATATATACACATATATGTGTATATATATATACATATTCAAAAGCTTTAATCCTTTACCTTTGTCTTTCTCAAAAGAATAGAACTCTAAAGACATAATGTTTTTTTCAAAATGACCATACGTGGAATATTTGTTCCTCAACCTAAGCTTTTATGAGTGTCATATACATAGGATGATGGGACATATGGGTTAAGAAGTATTTTCCTTGTAGAAGCATAGGAGATACTGTATTTATAGGGAATAATATATAATCCTCCTATATGATTCAAGGTTTAAATAAACTAACAAACTATATTTATATCATCATATAATCATATATATATACATATATAAAATCATAATATTAAAAATGTTTGAAAATTTGGAAATAATCCCTATAAATATGAAGGTAAATTTAAGACTGTTAATGCTTGAATAGAGCAAAGGGGAGAGGGGACATTAATATCCTTTCTCATTCTACAAAATGGGGAGTCAATCATATTGTCTGTGCTTCATGAAATCTGAAGTGAAGGTTTAGCTATCCTTCTTGAAATGACAAAAGTATCAATTGAAGGCCCAAGGATAGGGGTTTAATTGTATCTGGGTGGGGAGACCAATTTCCTGGGAAAGGAGGAAGAAGTTGTAAACTTTCTGATTCTTTGTCTATCTGAAATTGTCTTAATTATTCCCTGGTACTCAGTTGATAGTTTTATTTTACACAGAAATCATTTAAAAAATATAATCCCATACTTTGCAAGTTTTGCTCCATTTGTTTTCATGCATGCAGTGATGCTGGAGTCTAGCTTCATTCCTGTGCCTTCATTGGTGAATTATTTATTTCCCTTTAAAGGAGTTTGTGATATCAACCTTGAACTTCATGTTGCTAATTGTTAAAAAGGTGCACCTAGACATGGATGTTTTTCATTCTTTTTGTTGTACACTTGAAGAACCATTTAACCAAAAAGCTCTATTCCTCACCCAGAGAAACTATCTTCTAATATTATTTTGATAATTTTTCCCTTATATTTCCCCCCTTAAGCTCTCATTCTTGGACTATAGTTAATTAGTTATCAGTCTTCCTTATTTAACCATATGAATTAATTTTTTATTTCTTTTATCTTTTTAATATATTTGTACTCTTCGAAGAATATTTTCTTAAGTTTGATTTTTATTGATACTACTGAAATTTTATTTTCAAATTTTGATTTCCCTTTCCTATCTTGATCTTTTATTGTTAAGTTTTCATTGGATCCTCTTCTTGTTTTATCCATGGAGACTATTCCTAGAACATTTTTAAATACACTAAGGCGAAACTTTTAAATAGTCTCATTCTACTCTGTAATTATTTTTTTTACTCAATCTCATAAACTTCAGTGTCTTGACATTTGACTGTAGAAGTGTATTTTTAAATTTTTTTATTTGTTCTTTTTAGTTATACATGACAATAGAATTTATTTTGATGAATCTATACAAGCATAGAATATATCTTGTCTAATTAAGAACCCAGTTTTGTGAATGCATATGATGTTGAGATTCATTGTGGTGCATTCACATAGGTATATATGTCTGATAGGTTTCACTGTCTTTTCTATTCCTATCCCCCCACCAATTACCTTCATTCCCCATTGTCTAGTCCACTGAACTTCTAATATTTCCATCTCCTGCCCTGGCCTTGTTGTGGGTTAGCATCCACATATCAGAGAGAACATTCTACTTTTTGGGGGTCAGGGATTGGCTTATTCCACTTAGAATGATAGTCTCCAGATCCATCCATTTACTGGTTAATGTCATAAAGTCATTCTTGCTTATGGATGAGTAATATATCTCACAATTTCTTTATCCATTCATCTGTTGATGAGCATCTAGTTTGGTTCCATAGCTTAGTTTTTGTGAATTGAGCTGCTATAAAGATTGATGTGGCTGTGTCACTAAATAATGCTGATTTAACTCCTTTGGATATATACCAAGGAGTGGGATAACTGGGTCAATTCGTGGTTCTATTCTGTTTTTTTGAGAAATCTCCATACTGCTTTCCATAGTGGTTGCACTAATTTACAGTCCCACCAGCAATGTGTGAGTGTACACTTTCCCTACATTCTCACCAACATTTATTGTTAATGGTATTCTTGATAATTGCCATTCTTATTGGAGTGAGCTGAAATTTCAATGTAGTTTTTTTTTTAAAGAATATATTTTTTTAATATTTATTTATTTACTTTAGTTGTACACAATGCAATGTATTTACGTTTACGTGGTGCTGAGGATCGAACCCGGGCCGTGCACTTGCGAGGCGAGCGCTCTGCCGCTGAGTCACAACCCCAGCCCTCAATGTGGTTTTAATTCCCATTTTTCTAATTGCTAGAGATGTTGAACATTTTTTTCATGTATTTGTTGACCATTCTTATTTCTTCTTTTGAGAAGGGTCTGTATAGTTCCTTTGCCCATTTTGTGTGTGTGTGTGTGTGTGTGTGTGTGTGTGTGTGTTAAGCTTTTTGAGTTCTTTGTATGTCCTGGAAATTAACAACTTATCTGAGGTGTGGGTGACAAAGATTTTCTCTCATTCTGTAGGCTCTCTCTTCATGCTCTTCATTGTTTTCTTTGCTGTGAAGAAGCTTTTTATTTTGATAGTACTTCTATTTATTCATTTTTATTTTACTTATTGTGCTTTAGGAGTCTTGTTAAGAAAGTTGGTTCCTAAGCCAACATGATGGAGAGTTTGTCCTACATTTTCTTCTAGTAGGTGCAGGGTTTCTGGTCTAATGCCTAGGTCTCTGATCCACTTTGAGTTGAGTTTTGTGCAAAGTAAGAAATAGGGATTAAATTTCATTCTACTACACATGTATTTCCAGTTTTCTTAGCACCATTTGTTGAAGAGACTATTTTTTCTCCAATGTATGTATTTGGCACCTTTGTCTAGTATGAGATATAGATTTTTCTCTGTGTCTTCTGTTCCACTGTTCTTAATGCCTGTTTTGATTACTATAGCTCAGTAGAATAGTTTAACGTATGGTATTGTGATTCCTCCTGCTTTGCTTTTATCACTAAGGATTGCTTTGGATATTTTGGACCTTTTATTTTTCCAAATGCTATTCTCTAATTTTTTAAAATCTCCTTTGGAGTTTACTTTTCTACCTTAATTTTAACCTCGCCTAATTCCTATCACATGTACACATTGCTATTTTTCCTCAAATATCCACTTATTGGTTATCATTCATGGTTAGAAATGAGAGAAGTAAAAATTTCCTAGAAGTGGTCAGAATTAATCTTACATTTCTCTTCAGGGTGAACAGACAGAAAACCAGTCCTTTATATATTTAAGGAAAAACCCTCTGAATTTTACTTTGTTTTGTTTGTTTTACCTGGTATCTGTGATGTGTTACTAAAGGATTTTGCTGGATTAGGACTTCCATTTAAAGCCTTGCATTTAATTCCCCTTTTACTATCCCATCTCATCTCCCCTCTCTGGTACCGTTTATAAACAGTTGTCTTCAATTGTTCTTTATATTTAAAGACAGTGTTTCTATAGGTGTCAAATGCTACTCTAAAAGTGATTAAAAATTACCTGTTTATTATCCTCTCAGTTCTAAATTACTACAGAACACATCCTTTCATCTAAATAGTTATAGCTATAGTGATTTATCTCTAGAGTTCTGTGTATTTCTTCTCAATTTCTTACTCCATCATGTCCAGGTTACATCTTCCAACTCTTAGTTCAAAGTAAGTCGCCTAATAAGAGGTACTGAACAAAGCTAAATATTTACTTGTAGCATTTTATCTAGATTATTGTTATCATGCTTTTATGCAACTCACATGAGCATAGGACCAAGCTTAATTCTGCTCAATTTTAGGACCACATTATTTGATATTTTTATTGCATACTAAAATGTCAGAAAACTATGTCTTTGAACCAAAACTCCTCTTCCAGAAAAAAATGTTGCTTTTATAGCTTCCAGCTAATTTCGTAACATATGTTCTGATTTTCTACTTTTGTCTATTAGCATAGCACTTAACAATGTTCCACAAAGATAGCAAAAACGGATGTATTGCTAATGAAATCTGTCACTTGGATGTGGGGCTTCCCTGGCACAACTTAGTAAGAACTTTGAGCTTTTTCAAGATAATGATTCATTCCCAGAACTATTCTGCCTTTTCAAAGCAGTACATAACCCCCTAGTGTATACTTACGTGCCTATCTATTGGGGTAAAACAGTTCTTGAGTAATTGTCTTGAAGATTTGTGATGATTCCCACAATGTCCCCTGAGTGGAAAGTTTATCAGAAGAGAACAAGCGTATTGTAATATTGTGTTCTGAAACATGACTAAAAGAGATTGAATAAAATCAGATGCTATAAGTTAAATTCTTATAGGAATAGCCAAAGATCTCTAGATTTCTGAGAATAAATTTTCCATAGGACTGATGATGATTTTTTTCATTTAGATACACAATTAAAAATGGTGATTGAACTCCAAATCTGTGCTAGTCACTACATTAGAAATAAATTGGTAGAGAAAATAGATGAAACCCTTGTCCTCATGAATATTAGAGATAAGTTAAGAGATTGTTGTAAGATGAGATAAATGCAACAAAGTATTATTTGTTATGGGAACATAAATGAGTGACAGTAAACCAAGATTTGGACAGAAGCATGGAGGTCAGAGGATAATATCTTAGTTGAAATATAAATGACATATAAAAATTGTCCAGGCATTTAAGAGGTCAAAAGTGTGTGTTTTAGAGAATAATCCTAGGGAAGATTCTGAAGTATGGATAGGAAGAAGATGTAATTGATTAATGGAATGATGTTCTGAGGGACTAGAATATTATTTTGAATTGGGGCTGAGCATAGAATAAGGTGGTAAGATGTAATAGTATACCATTTTGTAATAAATGCATTGCCTTTATCATAAAAGTAACAGGGAGCCATTATTAAATTTTAAGCAGGAAAGTACCATGATTGCATTTTTGTGTGTGTTAGAATGAATTGTTCTGGCTGTGTGGAGAATGGTTCATAGATAAGTATGAAAATATAGGGAGATTGAGAGGTATGCATTTATTTGTGTAAGAGAGAAATGGTGATGAGATACTAAGGATACATTAAAAGTGATATCATAATATTGATACATTCTGGTAATTGATTGGATGTGATAAATGAGGAAATGAACTCATGAAGTACCATAGTTCTAGCTTGGGCAACAATGGCTATCAGCTCCATTCCCTGAAGAAGGGAATACCAGGAAATGACTGGATTTAAAGAAATCCCTGGAGACATTTTTGAGATGTATTAACTTTAAAGTATCTGTGGTACATCCAAACAGAAATATGTAGTAGGTGGTAAGAAAAACACATTTTAAAAAAAGACTTGCCCTAGATATATAGATTTGGAAATTTTCAGTATGTAAATGGAGATAAAGCCATAGAGATATGACATAATCCAGAAAGAGACTGTAGGATGAGGAGGGAAAGGGTCCAGAAGAAAAAATTAAAGAATCCGTCATTGAGGAGATGGAAGACTCAGAAAGCCCTGAAGTTAGGAGAAGGAACAGGAAGGAATAGTATCACCAAAGCTTTGAAAAAATGTTGGGAGAGAGGATGTAAGTCACCAAGAATTTAGAACGGTACTTACAGGCCAATATATAATAAAAACATACAACTTACCTATTAGATCTGGTCACTTTTTGACTCCACAAATTTTTTATTGTCAAAAATGAAGTGAAGCCTCAGAGGTAGTGTAAAAGCAGAGTTAGAACAAAATGTGTATTTTAGAAGACTTAAAACTCAGAGGAAATATGTGAGCATTGCCTTTCTTTGAAGCACTGTCAGGGGAGAATATAGATTAAGCTAGATTGATAAATGGATTAACTTTAAATAAAATTTGAGGCCTTATCACATGAGTAAAAATAAAAAAATGCATATAAATTATATCCCAGTAGATATCTAAGGTCCATGATTCTTTCTAGGTATATTTCTAAGACTCCACTGTATTTCTTCTCTCTGTTATGCATAAGTATGATAAGCTTTGGCAGTTGAGTTGCACTATTAAATCCATGCATTCATCTGATTGTAATGATAAAAATGCCCTATATTCTTCCTTCACACATGCTTTTACTTACATAAAGTTCAAAAGTTTTCACAAATCTATATCTTGAATGAAAAGATAATAAATATATCATATTTCTCAAATCATGATTATACTGTAAATACTATTTTATATGAGAAAAATAATACATGCACGTTTAAAAAAGCAAACAGTACCAACCAAATTAAAACATATAAAGTAAAAATGTAAGCTCTTACCATAAATCTTTTGCTTAGTTCCTCCAGGAAGCTTCCTATCCTTTTAGAAGGTTTCCCTGGATCTGTAAATAAGATATGTATTTCAGGGAGGCTTCTTGACTTTGACTCACTTGTTCATTAAATTTGGGGACATATTGACTTGCATTATTTAAAATTTTCTTCAGTATAGTTACTATTTTATCTTGTGACCACCTTGAAGAATATCAGCCTTAATCTCCCCAAATTTTGCTTTCATACTAGAGGCTACTGGTAGCTGTCATTTGGGTTCTCCCTCATTCTGAACCAGTCTTGTAAATTTTTTATTCGCTCAACAGGCTTATAGCCTGTACTTAGAAAGAGATACTTCATCCTAATTAGTTCCACAGGTGCCTTTCTTTTAAAAAGGAAATACTTTCTATACTGTCTATAGAAGAATGTTTTAGGGGTCATTATCCCTTTGATAAATGAACTCACTGCAGAATCAAGGTTTCCCTGAAGGGTCTCTGTGATGCACAGAAATGCTGTGTTATAACTTTTGATCCATGATTGCCCTAATTTTCTCAATTTATCCAATATTATATCCAGATATGCAGTCCCAGATCTCCTATGAACTGCACTGATGCTTCCTTGTTTATTTTATGTACTTATTTTTCCTCAGGTTGCTACTAAACATAAGTTCTTCTCTTCATACTGGGTATTATGTGTCAGCTTTTCGAGAATTAAATTGTTTATGGCGTTGGTTTGAGAATGAAGTACTTACAAACAATGGATTAGTGGCTTAAATTCTTCCCAGGCTATCAACAATCAAAAGTTGTGAGTACTCTCTCAGGATCTATATAAAATAAAGGTGGTCTGATTACAATTCCATGTCAGCAGGAAGGAGTATGATTTCTCTTAGAGAGGGACAGAATAAAGTCTTGGCAAGGAGACCAGATGTCTCCTTTGAATAGCTTCTCTGAACAAAGCCTGAGCAGGTTTTAACTTCTTTTCTTTTTCCCCCAAAGCATTATTTCTGGGGAGCGTTATGGTGTTTAATTCCCTCTATTCAATCAGTTTCTTTCACTCTATAATTTTTAGTTTATTTACTTAATTATTTTTTGTGTTTTTTTCCAAGACTCAAAAGCTCAAGAAGTTCATTGGGATTGTTTCATTTTCCTTTTTTTCAAACCAATGGCACAAAAAATAAATACCTTTGGCTACTCGATATTTGCAGCCACCTCATTAACAGTCTGGACCTTGTAGCTTAACACTTTTTAAATGGGGGTGGTGGACGCAATTTTATCCAGCCTCTCAAATATTAATTGCTAGTCAATATTTCAAGATACTTTGAGAACATTTGACCAAGTCCAAATAGAATATAAAGAGGTGAAAGAGATGGCATGAGAAAACTAAAGTGGAAACTGCTTGGAAATCAGGAAGCTGACATGATCCCAGCACCTAAGCATATTTTCCTAGATCACTTGACACCTCCATAGTGGTTTCAGAAGCAATGGGATTTGCTTGTGAGGTTGGGGTACGGAGGGATACATGTGTTAGTGAGTTTTAAGACACTTTTCTGAAGGAAAATACAGTGTATGATTTCAATTTGATAATAGATTAGGCATTTGTATTATTGAAGCAAGTTTATACTTTATTTTGATCATGAACCTCAAGAAAAAATGTGTATTTTATATTAATACTAGTGCACACAAACATACTAATGCATGTGTGTATCAGGGTGGGAGGACAGTGTGTGTGGGAGGGAATTGAGATTTTACTAAAGATTTCTTATTTTACTCTGTAAAATGCCCTCCAAAATATTCTACTCCTATATTCTACACTATACCATTAAAAAAATAACTGGTCACATCCTGTTTATTTCATGCTTGATGAATAGTTTATACTCTACAGTTTGAAAAACATTGACCCATTGTGACTTCCTGCGAATTGTGAATATGTATTTCTGTATCATGTCCTTCCTGCTAAAATTGTCTTCATTTCAGAAAGATTTATCATATTTTGTTTATGTGTTGAGGATTTTTAACATCACTGATTCTGAATTACTGCTACATTAAAGGCATCATATTTTGTGAGTGAAGACTACAAATATGTTTACCATCATTATAGACTGAAATGGTCTGCAATTATTCCCCTTCCACACAACTAGGGAGTAAATCCAGATAAACTACATTTTAAACTGAGTATTGAGATTTTTCTTTTCATTTATACTTATGTATTCTCCAAATAAATGAAAGGTTGCTTTCTACAGTATTATTACAACATACTTACAAGTAATAAATATGCTTTAACAAAAATCAGGAGAAAACATTTCAAACTTTGTTTAATCAAATGAGTATATATATGTGTGTACATATATGTATATTATATATACATTTGACCTTGTATATGTACTTTAATATCTTCTTTATTGCCATATTTATTGTTCCATATTTTTATGTCAATAAAAACGTAACCTCTCATTTTATACCAGAATTTAATTTCTCTCTGAATGAAAACAATACTTCTTCTTTTTTTTTATTAGATAACTCATTTACAGGAGACATGCTAAATCATGCAATTCTTGTTATCAAAATTGTTTTGAGTTCTTCATGTATATTTATATTACATATATTGTTTATTTGTTAAACAAACTTAGCTAGGTGACGATATTAACCCTTAGAATTTGAAGAACAAACCAATCCTACATTAACTATTTTGGATTTCCTCTGCCTGTCATCCAACATTGCTCACTCCATTATAGAAGTCAGTCACTAAGTCTTTCTATAAGCCCACCTTTTCCCAATAGGCCATTATTGGTGACCTAACCTTATCTTCTACTTTAAAGAGGAGCTCCACAGACCACTAGTAGATGACGGTTTTCAAAATACAGAAGGTGATGAAGAGCTTATGAGGATCTATATCACTTGAGTTAGACTCTGAAAGCCAGAAAGGTGTCATGAATCCTATTGTTGGTTCAGTCAAGTTATGACTTCCAGTGACTCAGCTGAACTTTTCTGTGCTGCCTCTCCTGTATAGTATTGAAGGTTTTATAAAGTTTTCTTTAGTAATCTTGTAGATTTTTTTCCAAGTGAAACATGAGTACAAATTAGACAATTAGAATGGAAATATTTTGTTTTTAATAAATATATTCAGAGATTTATAGCAAAAGTCAGTCATAACATTCTCTTCTACCCTTGATTATACACACACACACACACACACACACACACACACACACACACATACACATACACATAAAATGCCTAAACATATATGCATGTTGTCAAAGAATGATCTTCTGTGATTATGTTCTCCATCAATCTTCACAAAGGAATCAAGTTCAGGAAAATCAGAAGACAAGCTAAAGAAAAGAACCTACATGAGTTCATCGATAAGAATTATTTTAGAAATTCATGTCCCATTTCCCTTTAATACACATATCCCACAAAAATTTCAAATGACCAGGAGCCATAATATTGCCACTTGGCATTAAGTATATTATCTAAATCTACTGAAAGAAAATAGCACTTAATAAATAATTTGAAAATTTCAAGGTTCATGAATGACATTTGTAACCTGCAATGTCTTTTTGAGACCATTATGCAACTACTTAGTGAAGCCAATTTTACTAACACAGATGTTAATGGTGGATCAATGACTTGAACCATAGAAAGCATTAGAACATTATCATGAAACATCTTAGACATCTAGAGGTTCTGACTTATTTAAATATATACCAAAATTTATTTACTTTGACTATGCCATATAAGGAAGGAATCATTTTTATTTAAATTCTCTAACATTGTTTCAAATTTTCTCCATACACATATCACATCTTTTTTTCATTTCAAACATTTTTATAGATCTAATTAGATTTCTTCCTTTTGTATACTATTACTGTTATCTGAAAAGGTTATTAAGGTTTTTTTTTTTTTTTTTTTTTTTTTTTTTTTTTTTTTTTTTTTAAATCACATCTACTTTTCTTTCACCCTTAGTTATACTTTAATAGTGGAGAAGTCAGATCAAGCTGGGCTGAAATTGTGGAAAAAAGATGAGCATATTTTTCTATAGAAATTAGAGAAATATTAGTGATTAATGTAATTTCTAGTATTTCCACTGAAAAGTAAGCCAAAAATAGGAAGGGATTGAAATTTATCATCATATTTTGGAAAACAAACCATAAAGCTAAGCCAGCTCAGTGCTAACTTAAGCTAAATGCAGAAGCTGTTAGTTCTGCTAACATCTGTATTAGGGATTCATTAAATTGTTTGTATACTCTTTGCCACTTAGTTAATATGTGAGCTTTAAATAGCTTAAATGCTGGAGTAATTGTTTTGTGTTTTTGAAAGTATTGTGTTTGACATAAATGCTTTTTAATGATCTCTGATCCTAAGAAGGCTTATATTAATGCCCTGAGGATACTCCACATTTAAAAATATAATTTTGTCTTTAACATATACTCTGGATCTAATATGATGGAATCCTCAATTTTAAAGATTATTATAGTTTCTTCTTTCAAAAGAAAACCTCTAATTCATTAATATGAACCTCTTCTTAAAGGCAGGCAGGATTGCATTGGTGACCTTGGTAACAAAGTCATCTGGCTTCAAACCCAAACCTGACATTTATTACTCACACGGCCCCTAGCTGAGCTACATCCCATCACTGAAGTTCTGTTTCATCATCCATATAATGCCACTGATCATAATTATTCTTTCAGTATTCTGTAAGTGTGAATAATGCTAATGCTTTTCATCAGGTGTAGTGGCAGATATTGCTTTTTGTTTGTTTGTTTGTTTGTTTGTTTGTTATTAAAAGCTCTGTATCTAGTTCTTGGGCACCTATTGGTCAGTAGTAGAAAACTAAAATCCATGCCATATAGCAACAGAGGTAGAGAATATTCTCTGTAAACCAGCCATGATATGATAACTATAAAGAATGGATGATCCTTTCATTTGAGAAAATTATTTCCTTCATATTGAAATTGACTCACAGTGGAAAATGCATGCAGTGACACATGAGAAACTTGCTGCAGGGGGTGTGCCCAATCCCTGGGAAAAGAAATTCATTGCACTCTCATGGAAATATGAAAAAGTCCTTTTGATGGCAGTTGTGAGAGCTGGCCACCAGGGAGGAGAGACTATCAACCTGTGAAAATCAAATTCTCCATTAATAGGTATCAGATCAGAAGTAGTTATGGTGTCTTTAATTAAAGTACAAGTTTTGATCAATTATTGACATATAAATAAGTCAAGATAACTTGAGATAATAGGGTTTTCTAGTTTAAAACATCTATTAATCAGATGATAATTGTTAAATGTGAATGACTAATAGGATATCTTCTAATTTTTCCTACAAACTGCATTAAATGGCTGTTTATACTTGTATGGTAATGTTAATGTTTTGCCTTAGTTATATGTTTATATAAAATACAGTAGTGTGAAAAAATGGTATTTTTGAAACTCAATTAAATCTGTATAAGATTCTCCCTAGATCAGGCAACTAAAAATGTGATCCATGCACCAGCAACATGGAATCTTGTTTAAAATGCATATTCCCAGGCAGGTCTGCCTCAGAGCCATTGTCAGACACTGCTTTTGAATGATTCCCAGGTAATTCAATGCACAATAAAGTTTGAGAGGCTTTGAGTTAGATCATAAATCTGTTGTGACTTTGAAGCTCCTTATGCCTCAAAATTGTAAATACTTGGGTTGTTAGCCTTGCAAATTCAAATTCCAAAGCAATGAGATCACTCCAGTTTACTAGTACTTTAAGATACAACTCTGAATAAAAAGAGAACTAATTGTAATATAAGTGAAAAGTAAATTATGTTTACTGAGTCTGACACCAAGATCCAAAGAAATGTCTAGAATATACTCTAAATACATGAAGGACTGTCCACCTGAAGGGGAATTGAAATTACTTCATGTAGGACCGGAGAGAATTATTGGGATACATGAATAGAATTTACTGGAAGAGAGACTTTGATGCCAGATAATTGAACTGTGCATAAATATGATGCATTTCCTTACAAATGATATCTATTTATCTCTCTTCCACAAGCAGAGGTTATCCAGTTATCAGTCAGTGGCGTTGTTGAAAGAGATTCAAAAGTAAGAGGTTTGAACTGAAAGATCTCAGAGAAATGGCCTCAGGTTGTTTTCAACTCCAAAATTCTAGGATTTGTCCACTCGGGGACTAACAAATGCCTGTGAATAATTGGATATGTGTGACAAATGAAAAGAGAACGGTTTGAATGAACATAAGTAGTGGTTAAGTTTAACAACTAATAAGAATAATCAGCTACACAGCCTGTGCAGATTTAAGAGGCAAATTACATGTTTAACAAAACCCACTAGCAGAGGGTTCTCTTAACTTCTGTGAAGACTTGGAAATTCACTCCTTGAGCCCTCTGCTGGCTGATATGCAAGACAGCACTGATATTTAGATAAGAAAGGAGACTACCTGATCCCCATGGGAATGTTAGTTCATATTTGTAAGTGAAAAAGAGTGAGTAAGCAGATGGGTCACAAGAGCTTCAGTTTGCTTAATTCTTGGGAATTTGGTTTTTATTACCTTTGTAATAGTGATCAATTCAGTTGCTGTCATATAGTGACACTACTAAATAATTTTTATTTATTTCTTAATACTTAGGTCAACTTTATTTTTCAAAACTATGGTAAGAATTATAATTTTATAATGCTTTCAAACAGTAAAATTAATGAAGTTTAGCGGTTTTCTTAGCTAAAAATGAAATATAATTCAAAATTACTTTAGAAGAAAAGCAAGCCTGTATAAAGCTTCTATGTATGAGTCCTGTATATTTAGAAATAGTTTGATTTAAGAGTGAATCAACAATGAAGGTTAAATCACTACTCTTTTCAGGATATGGTGGTAACAATGAAACGGAATCTCACGAATAGGAACAAAAAATACCCCACTATTGAATATTTCTATCAACCTCAAATGGAACATTTCTATCATCCCCAAAAATGTATATTTGTACTTTCTCCCACCTAGTCTCCAACACTTTTGCAAACCAAGAAACCATTCTGCTGACTTTAATCACACTTGAGTTAGTTTTGCCTGTTCTTGAACTTCAGTATAAATGAGTTGTGTTTGGATTCTTTGTGTCTGAAAGATTAACCTGGGTGGTTTAGCATATCAGTTATTTGTTGCTTTCCATTGATGCATAGCCTCCACAGTTTGTCAGTTCCCATGATGATTGGGTACTAGTTGTTATTCCTGTGGATAAAGCTGCTATGATATCTTATTTTTCTTGTGTAAATAAAAAACAATCAAAAAATATCTACGAGTCAAATTTTTGGTTCCTAAGGTAAATGTATAACTCTAAAAAGCTTTCAGAATGTTGTTAATAATAATTGAACAGTGCTGTATTCCCTCAAGAAAAGTTTGAGAGTTCCAGTTGCTCCCTATTCTTGTCTACATTTGATATTTTCAGGTGTTTTAATTTTAGTCTTTTTTGAGGGTGAGAAATTAAATGTCATTGTAATTTTTGCTTGCATTACTTTAAGGACCAAACTATTGAACATATTTTTGCATGCTAATTCACCATGCATGGGTCTTCTCTAATGAGTTATCTGTTCAAATCTTTGACCATTTTTATTGAGCTCTTTATATGTTATTGACTTTTTAATATATCCTGGATGAAAGCCCTTTATTAGATCAAGAAAATTCTGTTATCATTGGTTTGCTGAGATACATTTTTTAAAAAATATTTATTTATTTACTTTAGTTATACACAATGCAATGCATTTTATGTTTATGTGGTGCTGAGGATCGAACCCGGGCTGCGCACTTGCGAGGCGAGCACTCTGCCGCTGCAACCCCAGCCCTGCTGAGATACATTTTAAAATCACAAATGGGTATGTGATTCTACAAAATTATTTTTTTCTCCATCAATTAATAAGATTATATGATTTCTATTCTTAAACCATTGAACTATATTTAATCTTTTTAATATTAAGATGTCGGGATTGCTGCGTTACTTCTTAATGGGGCCGAGGTCTAAAGCTATCCCCCTTTTGGGGCCCTAAAAGGGGGCTCCTTCTGCCAGCAGAAAGAGTTAAAGTAGCTTACCTGGCGAAGATAGGCTTAACAGGCAAAAGTCGCCGAGTGTCTTTACCCCTGCCTGATTGACGGACACCACACCACACCCGGGGAGTTTTGGTAGAAAGCAATGCCAAAAACTCGGTTTATTGAGGAAGTTGGACGGTCTTATATAGGACATGGGCCAATCAACAGAAAGATCATAGGGACACATAAGGATCATGGGCGGATGCCATTGGTGGAGCCATTGGCCTATCTTTGGGGTGGTTTCAGTTCTCACAGCCACGCCCCCTGCTTAGCCTAGGTCCTGTAACAGGGCGTGGTAATGTGGCAAGCAGCCAGAAAGCAGTGTAAGGTCCCGACATTTCCCCGTTTTGTTTTTTTCAAAATGGGGCTCCCCCATTTTGTTTTAAAAAATGGGATGTCCATCAGGTGGACACACCCAGGGCCAGCAAGTGGCCAGGGGAAGGACATGGGACAGGACAGTCGCCTTTGGGAAAGGCTTTTCAAGGATGGCTGGTTTAGACCTCCGCATCTTGTTAAGGACCATGGCGAAGTCTGTAGGGCTCTCTCTCAGCATCGCTGAAGGCATTATTGGCAGACCACCAAGCTGTACACAGGGCCCAAAGGTGAACACAAGGAAAATGACAGTCAGGGATATCACACACAAAAAAAGGAGAAGGTAGGGATTAGACAGATATAAAGTCCAGCATGAGGAAGTAACCGCTTAAGCTAAAGCCGACCCATTTAGTTTAGTTCAAAGGAAGCCGTCTAGAACAAAGTCTGGACAGTTGGCAACGAAATAGCATTTTTCTCTCAGGAATAGGCATAGTTCCTCTTCTCTCGTCGCAGAGAGTTGAAATACTGACAAAGGGAGAGTCCAAGGCAATAGTGCTCATGATGAACATCAGGATAGAGATGATGAGAAGTCCAATCATAATGAGACAGAGGGTCCATCATGGTTTTTTCATTCCTGTGGAAAAAGGGGAAAAATCACCCCTCAAGAGCATGTGCTCTTTGGTAGTCATTTTGTTCTAATTGGCAGTATTTGAGGTCCCTAGCAGGTACCCAAATAGGGCTTAGTTCTCCAATTGGAAAGACACATAGGTAGGGTGTCTGGTTGGACCAATGTCTCTGAAAGACAGTCAAAGGCTGATGCTTGGAAAAATTTAAGCATCACTGTTTTTAACTGATCATGGGGATTGTTTCCCCCTTTTTGTTTTATTTTAACCTGGGTTAAAGCATCTTTAAACCCTCAAGTGGAGAGGATTTAATAAGCCATTGAGTGAAGACAGATACCAACTATCTATGAGATTTTGGCTTCTTTATCCTTCTAATTTTAAGAACTCCTTATTACTTTAAGGGAATAGGATGACGATCAAATCTGGCTTCTTCAAGCTGAAAGTGGGCGAAGTGATGGAGGAAGTAGTTTGGAGTTCCTTTATTAGAAGTCAGGTCAGATTGAATCCTGGGGAAGGTTGTAAAGTCATCAGGGATGGGAGCTTCTATTAGAGAAACAAAAAAAACATGAGTACTGAATAAATGTTGCAGCATCTGGAACATTTCAATGTATACCATGAGGATGATAATTTAAATTTTTAGTATGTACAGAGTTATCAGGAACGTAAACAAAACATTTAATGTTTTAGATGTCTATCTAGATAAGATGGTAATTAAGCTACTTAATGTCATCTGATCCTATAAATTTTTTTTATTGGTATGACCTCTGTGTCTAGTAGAGAACTCTTTATCTCTGTCATTTAGGGCTAGATAATCATACTACTAAACATTAAGCCTACCTGTGTAGGTTAGGAAGATCTGCAGGCCTTACTGATTAAAAACTTTTGCCTTGGCAGTTACTTAGTAGTCAAACTATTTCTTTTTATAGCTATCAGACACTCCTGCCTAAGAATCTCTTTTGTAGCCTCTAGTTTTACTAACTTTGGGGGCTAATATAAGTGTATATCTTAAGTTATATATAATTATTATTTTTTAAGTGTCCAGGAATGGCTGCATTTTTGGTTTTTTAACTGTTTTTGCTAGGTGTTTAAAATGAAGTAAGTCAAACTGACTTTTGCCTTTATATATTGCTAAGAGTCAGCTGAATTCCCATGGGAGTAATTTTTGGGGGAACTCGAGAACAGCTTTTTCCATTCTGCTAGTGCCTTCCATGAGATGGATACAGGTCTTGTTTGACCATGTGGCTTTTCTTGGAAGCAGCAGGGATGCCTCCCTTTTTTAGGACCCTCCTCTTCATAGCAAGGTCACTGTTTGGCTTTTTTTTTTTTCTCTATAGGTCTCACAACCTCTCTGATCAGGAAGTTATGTGGCTCAGAGTTGCAAAGCTTTTTAGAGAACCTCCCTGTCTCCTGGATTCAGACTTGACTCTGAGGGCAAGAACCAAATATTGGTTTTCTTGACCCTTTTAATTTAGTTTAAAATCTTGATTTTAAACATTTAGTAAACTAATCTTAGATTGAGATTACTGGGCTTTAACTTTAATGCTTATAAACTTATAGTTGTCATTTACTCTTTATTAGTTGGGGTCTGTGGTACAAAACATTAACAGGCAAACTTAAAAACACATTTAGTTTGTGTAATAACCATCTTGGATTTTGAGTTATATACTATAATCGTTGTTTCTGAACAACAAGAATCACTCTTTAGGCCATACATTCTGGCATGTAAGATCAGAGCCTCATCTTATCTCAGGTATGGTGGGGTTCTTTAATCTTAGGTCAGGTGTTTTAATTTTGAAGTTGATCCCTGCTACTTAAATAAAATTTCACAGTGTTTACATATATTGCTGCTTGAGCTCTCATGAACTTTAGCTGACAAAATATCACATTTAGAATGGATTAAAGACATTTTGAAAGTATTTAACTTTTTTTGGAAATGTAGCAAAATGTTTTTATAGTATACAATTACATTGATGTCTTTATACATCAAGTTTAGCTTTTAAAGAAATAATCTTATAATATTTTAAAATAATAGTTGTTGTTTAACTATAGCTGTATAATTTTTAATTTCCTTTAGATTACTTGCTTTAAAAAAATAAAACCAAAACTTAACAAATATAATGTTATAGGTGAATTAATGTTAAGAAATTTTTGTCTTTTTATCATAGATTAAGCTTTGGTTTATATCAGTACATTAACATTTGACCTTAGGAAAAAACCTTAAATAGCATTTCCTAATTGTTTTATATATTTATTTAATTAACTTTTATGGAGCTTTTATATAATACCTTTTTGTTCATAATTTTAAATAATTTTTGTAATAATTTTAATTTAGGTAACATTTTTATCTCAATAAAAATATTGTTACTTGTAATACTCCCAACGGAAACAGTTGAATCTTTTGAGCCTTTGCATATATAAAAATCTTTTATAAACCTTTATATAGATACATACACATCTGTTAACCATTTTATAAGAACATAATATTCATGCATATAGAATTAGACCTGTTGAAATTTTAATTTGTTTCATTGATGATAATCCTAATTTATGAAAACAACCAATAATGTTATTTGATGTGTTTGAATTTGTTAGGACAAGAAGTTACCCTGGAATGCCATGTTGAAAAGGGATGGTTTATTGGGGTGCCATGTGGTGTGGTAGGGGACAAAAATGGCATGGAGGGCAGGGAAGGTGAAGGCCAGGGCACCTGTTAGCCAGGTTTGCTGGCCAAGCTGAGGCACCTGGGAAATGTAGTCTTTTACATAAAGTACCTGGGAGGTGTGGCCTTCCACCTAGGAGGTGTAGCCCTCCTACCCGGAACCCAACACGATGGGATTTAAGGAGTTATCTGATGGCATACTTAATAGTATTTTAACCTTGAAAATTAATGTCTAACAAAGTTATTTATAAATTTATTTTTCTTACATTTACGTCAGAGAAGACACACAATAAAAAGGCAGAAAAACCATAGAATACAAGATAAGACAAAAGGGAGCAAGAACTAGGAATTATTATTATTATTATTATTATTATTATTATTATTATTTTGATGTGGCAGTTCACTCTAGTAATCCAAAGGACAGAAGGTACATCCTGGGGCCTTGGTACTTCCAAGGTGCACATCCCCTTGGATGGCATTCCATCCCGGAGTTCCAGAGCGAAGGTCCAGCTTTAGAATTAAAGAACTTTTAAATCATGTGAGTTAAAGGTATTTGGATCCATATTTTAAATTTTCATGAGCGCTCAGTCTACACACATATAAACACATAAACAGAACACAAGTGTACACAACTCCTGAGTGCACAGAATTAGAATTATGAGCTCAAAAAATCTTAGAAACATGACAAGCTGGCAAAAAGACATTTTACCCTTTTTTTTTTCTTTTGGGGCTTAAGCTTACTTCCCCATTTGCATTTCAATGTAAGTCCTTGCTCAGGTCTGGAAGGGTGGGGGACTGCAATTGTGAGCAGGTGCCTTCGCCTAAGGCATATTTTTAAGGTCTTAACCAGTTGAATTTCCCTAAGAGCTCTCGCAGCTCTACCAAAGAGTAAGGGGACAGACAGAATCTAATTTAAGTTTAGCTCCTAAGATTTTAAAAAGAGGTATAGTTTGAACCTTGTTGACAGAAGGATGGGCTATCGGCATGTGTCCCCGGGGCTTTGTCTCTGTAAGGCAGGGCGCAGTGGCCAGAGTGGGGGTAGGGGGGAGGAACCTCTCTTGATGGAGAATTGAGCAAGGTTGCCCAGGCTTAGGGCTCAGGCAAATTGCCTTGGCTCGGCTGTTTTGGCTCATAAGTCTTGGCTCAAGGAACAGAAGTCTATTTGCGCTGTAGCCAGCCAGTGAAGGGATCTAGAGGACACGGGCTGTATGTAGCTGCTGGGCTCAGACAAAGAACACAGGCCGCTCGCAGCTGCTGAGAGGGACCGCGTTGCACAGGCAGGAGAAAGCTGGCGCCCCAGCCATAGCGAATTGGCTCGTCCCGCGGGCTGCCCCAGCCATTGACCCAGGGAACCCTGCGGGAGCCGGTGTGCAGCATGAATGCTGCATTGGTCCCGCCGAGCTGCGCTGGCCGCCTTCGTGTCCCACCATGCGCGGTCGCAGGAGATGACGTCAAAGGTGAGACGGTGGTGGCGCTTTTGGGCGGCCATTTTACACACCATTGGCAGCCCGTTGCCAGGCAACGACTGGATGTACCCGCCTGCGTTTGGCCCTGCGGGCGACTCTGGTTTGGATTTCGTTTGCCTCCGACTGCAGGCAGCGGCGCTTTTGCCTTAGCTCCCCCTCGCACCCCACTGCGCCGGGCTGCCCCGAGGCGTCCCAGCTGGTGAGGCCCTGTGCACGCCCGGCCTTGCCCCCAGCGGTTTGGACACAAGTTGCAAGCCGCACGCCAGGCAGGCTGAGACATAAGCCTGGGCCATGCAGCAGTACACTTTTTCTTTTCGCCGAGCCACAGAACTGTGAGCCCCGGTGATGGTGGCAGCCATGTACCCGGGACGAAAGCCTGGGGCCATGTGGCAGCGGCAGCAGCCCACCATCTGTACACCCCTAGCAACCCCATATGGTCGCCACCCACATGGTGCTGCAGAGGGCAGCTGTTCTTTGTTCTTAAGTTTGGGCTCGCTCTGAGTTTTTTCCGCACCCAGGCTGGCGCTCCCTTCAGTGAGCGCGTTTTTCCCAGACATCTTTCTGTTCTCCCCCACTAGGCACATACAAAAATTACAGGTTTACTTGCGCAGAGGTTCCCGAAAAGGGAGAGGAAGAAAGAGAGAGAAAGTGGATGAGAGAGAGAGAGAAAGATATATGGTTGCCTCATTTTCTAGAGGATACTTTTGAAAGAGAGACACTGCGTCTCTAACTGATTGTTAAGCCTATCGATAATTTTCTTTTGTTTTCGTGCCCCACGTTGGGCGCTAACTGTCGGGATTGCTGCGTTACTTCTTAATGGGGCCGAGGTCTAAAGCTACCCCCCTTTTTGGGCCCTAAAAGGGGGCTCCTTCTGCCAGCAGAAAGAGTTAAAGTAGCTTACCTGGCGAAGATAGGCTTAACGGGCAAAAGTCGCCGAGTGTCTTTACCCTCGCCTGATTGATGGACACCAAGCCACACCCGGGGAGTTTTGGTAGAAAGCAATGCCAAAAACTCGGTTTATTGAGGAAGTTGGATGGTCTTATATAGGACATGGGCCAATCAACAGAAAGATCATAGGGACACATAAGGATCATGGGCGGATGCTATTGGCGGAGCCATTGGCCTATCTTTGGGGTGGTTTCAGTTCTCACAGCTACGCCTCCTGCTTAGCCTAGGTCCTGTAACAGGGCGTGATAATGTGGCAAGCAGCCAGAAAGCAGTGTAAGGTCCCGACATTAAGACTCCCTTGATTTACTAGGATAAATTTTGGCAATTAAGTCTTTCTCATATATAACTGAATTCATTTGCAAATATTTGGTAAGCGATATTGTATCTATGTTCAAGGGAATTATTAATTTACATTTACTTTTTTCCCCCTTAGTCAAGTTTGGTTTTTATGTAGAGTTCAGTTTCATAAGATGAGTTGGGAAGTATTAAATACTCTTTCTATCTGAAATAGCTTTTAAATGGTTGTCATTCATTTCTTAAATATTTGACATTTCAAAAATAATACCTCTGGGCTTATAGTCTGGTTTAGGAAGATTATTAATTATAATTTAAAAATTTTAAAGTAATGAGGCTATTAGATTTTCTGTTTTCTCTACCACTTTTGGTGAGCTATGTCTTTCAAATACTTTATTATAACTAAATTTTTACATTTTTTCCCACAAAGTTCATATTACTCACATGTATTCCTCCTATTATCTGAAAGCTTGTCTATTGCTCTTTCCTTTTCATTCATAATATTGGCAATTTGTGTTCCTTTTTTGTTCTTGACCAATTTTCCTAAGTATTTTTCAATGCTATTGGTCTTTACTTAAAAGCAACTTTTTGGTTTTTAAAAATTGTTTTGCTGTATATATATCTACACATATTTCCTGGATTTTCCTGCTCTTGTTTTTCTAAGTTACTGACTTATAGCTATCAGTTTCTCTCTCAGTACTTTTTTAGCTTAGAGAGAAATTTTGATGTTATATGTTTTTATTATTATTTAGTTAAAATATTTTTTAAATTGTTCATGATTTTTCTTCTTTGATCAGTGTGTTTAGGAAGATATTTTTAACTTCCCATTACATGGAGATTTTTTAAAAGATTTTTTTTGTATTGATTTCTAAGTAAATTTATTGTGATCAGAGAAAATATTCTTTATGGCTTTTAAATTTAAGGTGGTTGAAACTTATTTTGTGTCTCAACATATGGTATAGCTTGGTAAATGTTTCATATGTACCTGTAGATTTTGTTTAAATATATGTAAATATTCTTTAGGATGATTAGTTTAAGTCTTTAAGAAACATACTGACTTTTTTGTCTTCTTGTTTTATCAGTTATTGATAAAGTAGTGGTGAATTTTCCAACCATAACTACAAATGCATTTAATTCTCTTTGAAATAAATTTTGATGTTCATTTATTTGGTACATACATTTTCAATTATTTCAATAAATTATTATTTATCTTCTTATCATTATGAAATGTTACTTTTAACTCTCATAAGACTTTCTCTTAAACTCTATTTTTCAAACATAATCATGGCCACATGCGCTCACATGGAACTACAGCTTGCATGGTACTGTGTTTTCATCTTGTCTTTAACTTATTTGTCTGTATATTTGAAGTGCGTCTTTTGTACATAGCATAAAGTTCATCTCACCTTTATCTAATTTTATAATTGACTCTTTGAGTTGTTTAACCCACTTACATTTAACACAATTATTTATAAGATTGTGGTCTACTATTTTATTACTTTTCATTTCCCTGTCTAATCTTCTTTATTCTGTTCCTGTTTTTCTGTAGTCTTTGAAGCAGTTGAATATATTTTAGTCTTGTATTTTTATGTCTTCTATTAACTTTTTAGGTGAACCTCTTTGTTTAGTAGTTGCTATAGAAATTACAATATGAATTTTTAATTCATCACAGTCTACCTTGAATTAATATGTTACTACTTCACATGTAATGCCAGAAACCCCTTCCTTGGATTTTGTCCTTTTTCTCTCATTTATTTCTATATTACTAACCCCAGGATGTTTTGTTCTCAATCTTTCCCTTAAGTAGCCAATGATATTTAAAACAAATTAAGAGAAAAAGTCTTTCACATTTGGCCCCTAAAGTACTTTAGCTCCAGACTTCCATCTGTGTTAAGTTCTTCCTGAAGCACTTTGGTGCTTTCTGAAATCTCTATTTGCTGGCATCATATTCTTTCAACATTTACTTACCTAAAAATGTCTTTATTTAGAAATGTCTTTATTTAGATGTGTGTGTGTGTGTGTTTAGAAATAGATATATATTTAGAAAAATATATATTTAGATATATATATTTAGAAATATATGCACATGTATAGAAATTATCTAAACTGAAGCAAACATAGGTTACTGATTCTTCAGTGCATAATGAACCTTTTTTTAGATTCATTCCTTGATTGTTTAGAGTTTCTATTTCTCTTTTCGGAATATCCTAGGGTGTTTTGTTGTTGTTGTCATTGCTTGTTTGTTTAGCAGTGCTAAGTTGTGAATCAGCACCTTGTCTATGCCTAGGCAAGTGCTCTACCAGAGCTACACCCCCCAGCTCTATTTCTTTTGAAATACTTCAACACTTCACTCATTTACTCTACTTTTTCTAATGTTTTAACAACGTACTTATGGTGACCATTTAAAGGTATATGTCTATTTTAATACCTAGGTCATTTGTGGATTTGTTTCAACTAACTGTGTGTTTCCTAGGATATGGTCACATTTTCTATGTTTTCATATGTCTCATAATTTTTTTTACCATATACTGGATATCCTGGATAATAGGAAATTGAATACTGCAGTGAAGTTTGTATGTTCATTTGTTCCTCTTCAGATAGGGTAAATTCTTTCTTTCTCCTGGTTGAGATGAGGGAATGCTCTTTCAGCATCTTGCTGTGTTGAGTTGCTTTGATTATAGCACTCATTTAATTAGATTGAATTTACCTGTGATTGATCAGTTATGCCAACTATCATTCATGTTCTCTCTTTCTTTTTGATCTTACCATGTTGGAAGTAGGTGGGAACTGGGCTATAGTTTCATATTTGATTCATCTTTGGATCCGTCTGTAGGAAAGACCAAGGAACTAAGGTGTTTAAAATAGAGCATGGTTTTTCTCCATTTCTAGCTCTTGTTCTACCATTGCTTTCTTGACAAAATTTGTAAAGGAAGTACTGATGGCCAAAACAATATATTTTATCATTTGGATCTCTTTCAGATTAACATAAAAACTACTTGCCCTGCAATGCTGTCTAAGGTTGATTTGTCCTTGTTCTTGAAAAATTTCTCTGCCTATGGCAGGCCCAATCCTCTGCCCATATCTAGACTATGCACTCACCCAAATGTATAGAAGATGTTATACTCATGGCTCAACTATTAAGTGCTGGTTCTTTTCTGGAATTTAGCTCATCAAGAGTAGTATCCACCATGGCTTTTAATTTGTGTAGGTTTGAAGGAGCCTAATTTGCAGCTAGCTGGAAGCCATCAACTGCACAGAATATCACAACTTTTAATTTGTGTAGGTTTGAAGGAGCCCTAATTAGGAAGGGCTGTTGCAGCTAGCTGGAAGCCATGGGTTCCACCTGATATGTATGTGACGCACCTGTAGGCACCTGCAAAGCTGAAGGTATATAACCGGGTGAAAGCGGTCCGAGTTAGGAGAACGGAGAATTCAGTCAGCCGGGCAGTCACACTCGGTCGGTCAGAAGAATCAGAGCGGCCAGAACGTAGGCAGAGCGGTTACAGAAGAGAAACCAGATAGAAGAAGTAATGACTGGTCAGAGTTAGGCCGAGACTCCTGAGGAAGACAGAAGACAGAAGAAAGAAGAAGGAAGAAAGAAGAGAGAAGAAAGAAGCTCTAATCTTTCTCTAAGCTAAGCTCTATCTTTCTTTCTCTCTAAAAGCTAAGCTCTATCTTTCTTTACTCTAAGCTACTCTACTCTAAGCTAAGAAGAAAAATCTTTCTTTCCCTCTCTAAGCTCTAAGAAAGTAGAAGTAAAAGTAGTAAAAGCTTCACTCTGCCTCCGAGAATTTTCCTCCCGTGGCGGCGCCGTGGCTGGCCGTGACAGGCAGCTTACATAGGTTTTTCTGTTACCATGGCAATTAAAGTGTTTTGCATTTTTCCACATCCTACCTGGAAGTCGTAGACCCACCAGCAAATAAATACTGTCAATCAAACTCTCTCTCTCTTATTATAAAATTATAAAATTAGATATAGAGATAGAGAAATGTTTTAGCTTACTGTAGGTTTTATGAATGCTAGAAGACTTACTGATACATATTTTATAGCTAGTAAAATGAGATATATAGTAATAGATGTTAAAATATTATGAGATATTCTCTTTCACAAAAATAATACCTGTGGTCATTAATGAAAACAATGTAGATTGTAATTTTATTTCAGTGATTACATAACTTTGTTTAGCTCAAACTTTAAGAAATCTGAATATTATGACTTTTCTTCTAGTCACAGAAATATCAAATTGTAACATGTGAAATTAAGCAAAAAATAGAAGCAAGAAAAAGAGAGAAGGGGGAT